>CM060906.1:547264198-548514198 GCA_030737815.1 Allium fistulosum
CTTTGAAGTTGTATAAAGCTTGTTCATGCGTGTGTGTATATTTATATATCTGGGTTGCGTGTGCCAGTATATGTTGCGTGTACATATTGTTCTAGCTGTAGTGTTGTATCATTTTGTGTGTTAGTCTACTATGTATAAGTCATGTAAGTATATATGCATCTTGTTTACCTGTTTTATTTTAGTGTAATATATATGGACTGTACATTGCAGTTTATATATGTATTAAAATTCGACAGCCCATACTTTATACATTAATATATCAATATAACGTCATATATATCTTTATAGTATTATGTCACAATGGTTACAGTATATTTATGTTTGGTACAAATCTAAGTTATATAAGTACATTCAGTACCCAGGTTTATATTTATATACATCATTTTGCATATAAATTTGGTTATAGCCGGATTCCATATATTTGATTTTAACTATATCTTGCATTGTTTAACATTTATATAGCTGTTTTCCTTTGCTTCTATACTTCCTGTTGGATTGGATACTTTAAATTGTAAAATATGGTTTTAAACATAACTGGTATGTAAGCCTATATGGGTATATTTGTTTTATATGTGTATGTTTGGTATTGTGTCAGTGCTGTTTATCGGTTTCAATTTTAATACACAGTGATATTTTAAATATATATATATGGTTTCATTGTTTTAAATATAACGTTCATGTAAGTTATTGATTTATATTGCGTCAGTACAGTTATATATATTGTTTTATTGTTTTTATATGTGTATGTTTTACATTGTTTCAAAATTTTGTGTTAGAGTCAAATATTGATTTGAATATATATATATATATATATATATATATCTTATTTTAAAATTTGTTTTAAAACATTTGGTTAGAGAGAAGTTATAGCATATATTTTGTTTCCCGTTATATCAAGCTAATTCGTTTTGTTCAATCAACTCGTGTTATCAGCTTTGATCGTTGAACTCGTGCCGACTTTGCTTTGCTTGGATTCGTAACTCAATTTCAGTGTCTATTACATCGTTCTTTTTCGTAGCTGTTTTCCATCGTCCTCTAGCCTCGAAAGGTGAGCACTCACTCACGATTAACGTTCTTTTATTAATTAAATTTGATTTCAATTGAAACGACAATTGAAATATGCTGCTGTTAGTTAATTGCACTGTTATATATGCTATTACCTGTATCAGTTCACCTTTGACATCTGACACCATTATCTGTTAATTATTTATGCGATGATAATACAGTTTGGCTGATAATTGATTGATTGTTGATGTTTATATTGGACGTTAAAATTGTTAATGTTAAATTGATAAATAGTATGAAATTGAACTTGATATAGGATAATTAAATGTTAAATTTGATTAACGGACATTTGTATAATATGACCCCTTTAACTGTTAAATTTATTAACACGTAGGATTGTTAACTACATCTTGAACCATCAATTGTATGTTGCTTAAACTGATGACGTATGAAATTGTAAATAGATGACAAGTGAAAACCGTAATGTAATAATCTTTAATCTACATGAAATGATAGTGTGGATTCTAGAAATAATTATATTAATTCGTACAAATAACAATGCGAATTAATATGGTTATTTCGGGATTATTTGAATTGATTATTGGATTGATATTGATTGTTGTTATTGCTTGTTTATTTACTTTGACACCATCCCAGTTATCACACTGCAAGTTTCCTCTGTTATGCTTTGATTTTTAATTGAATTGGAATCGGGTTGAAATGATAAATACCCAAAATTGAACTTTGACCTAGGATAGAAAATTAAATAAACCCGATTGGTCAATAACTTGATTTTGAAATAAAATAAGGATTTTAATTGAATAAATAATATGGTTTTGAAATGAAGTTGAAATTTAAATTTAAGTGAAAGGAAATGTTAAGGTTTAATAATCTGAAACAAATTATTAAAAAATGTAATTGATGAAAGAATGTTGTTTAAGTTGAGAAACTATCGAGTTAAGTTGAAATTATAATTAAGTTTGAAATTATTAAACTTTGAGATGATTTGATAATTAAGTTGGAAAGTATAATTAAGTTTGAAATTATTAAACTTTGAAATTATTTAATAATTAAGTTTTGAATTATTTAATAATTAAATAAGATTGAATTATTTAATGATTAAATTAAATTGAATTTTTTTTTTTGAATAAGTGAATTTTACTTCGTAAATAATTGAAATTGAGTTTCTTTATTAATTAAGTTTTGGAAAATTATTTAAGAAAGTAAATAAGTGAAATGGAATTTCTTTAACAAAAAAATGAAAATGTGATATTTTTGAAATTAATGTAAGATTTGTGATTGGAAGAATTGATTTGACGAATTGAAATTAATTCAAAATTGTAAGTTTTGATCTAATGAAGTTGAACTTAAGAAATTGATTTAATGATTTGGAAGTTTAAAAAAAAAATTGTTTTGAATGATAAATTAATTTAACGATATTGAATGAAATCGATAAATGAATGAAAATTGATTTGAATGTTAAAACTAAATTGATTTAAATGATTTCGAAATGAAACTTTTGTACGAACTTGAATCAATATTTGAACTGTTTTGAATAAAGGTTGAAATTGAACTATAAGATTTTGAAACGGAAAATTGGAAGTTTTGAAACGAAAATTTGGAAATTGTTTTAGAAAGACAAATGAATTGTTGATTTATGAATTCTATTTGAAATTGAAATTGATTTGGTTTTGAAATATATAAGCGACCAATCGGTGTAATAATTACGAAAGTTATTAAAGAGACCGGGATCGGTAATGGATATACTCTCTATCTGAACCGAAACCACTTTAATAACTATACGCGGAGTGTTGATCCAGAACGAAGTGGATGGTTTTGGTGAACGCGTTGACTGAAGAAAGAGAACGATTTTGGATGACCCTTGACATGACTAAAACAGGAGCCGCGCCGGGCCATTGAGGATCGCCATCTCTAGCGGGCACACTTCTTCGATACCATATCTATTACTTTTGTGATTCGATTTGGGTGCACCCCTCGATTTGGGAGTGTTGTTCGCGGTGTTGGGGTGGTAGCTGCTATGCCCAACATCAGTCCGGATCAGGCAACTACTAGTATCCTAGTTGGTATCGCCTCATGTACCTTGTCATACTGATTATCCTATTCGCGACCACTACGATTTTGATTTGTACCTTTAGTATATGGATTGCCCTCTGGTGACTTCCGGTTTTGGGGAAACTACGGTCTTGTATATGCTTTTGGGAATAAACAGGTTAAGAGGTGTATGGGCCCTGCTTAACCCTATTTTGATATCTTTATATTACTAATAGACATTATCTACTTATCGTACATTACTACATAGTAGATAGTTTAACGGATCCTTAAAGGGTGGTTATTCCAAACATCCTTTGAGTTACTTGTATTTCAATTGCTATTTCACTTGAGTTGGATTTATTAATATGAGAATGTTAATCCTGACTCGAGTGTTTTGTGTTTTGCTTTACGCTCGGGTCAGACTGAGTGTACCAGTATTCGAGACTCACCTTTGGAGTTGGAGCTTTGCTTGAAGATCCAGCCATCTATTCTGCTTTCAGTATTCGATGATTCCAGTGATGTATTCTGATTTGTATCTGTTACTCTTCCGTTGTATCTGGTTTAACTCTGATGTATCATATTACTCTTCTGTTGTAAACTCTGATGTATTTTTATATATTCATATAGTAGCTTCATGAACTACTATCTCTTTTATTTCCGCTGCATTTATTACTCTTTGTCTGTGATCTGTGATTATATCTATTTACTGTATATGTTCAGTTTTGCCAATTTAAATTAACAACGCGGTATTTTGAGCAATTCAACTCCGGCATGAGTGTCTACCTATTCACTTATAATGGACGCGAATGGTCCAAAATATCGGGTCGTTACAGGATGCTTTGCCCATGATCACTTGAGATACTATTCATTAGTACCATTCGGTTCATGGTCATATGACGAAAGAGTTATTTATCAAAATTGTGGCTAAGTCATAATTCAAAATAACCGTAAAAATTTCAGATAATTTTGCATTTTCTAATGCATCACTTTTGTTACGCAAACACTTACCATTATTATAATTTTATCATATAACAGTTATTCATAATATTCATATTGAAATAAAACCACAACTATTTTCGGTCAATATTCAAAATAGTTACTAAAAATAATATTTGGTATGTTTATGAGAATAAATTTTCGTAACTTGATATGTCCACTAAGAAGTATTCTATGTTGTGCTCCCACTATTTCTGCCATTTCTATAATATCTTACAAAATATGATTGTTCAACCACTTATTATGGAATTTTATTTCATACACTATAAATAGTTTACAATCTAGAGTTTCACATAAAATATCTTGAACTCAAAGAAATAACTTTCATAGTAAACAATTTTCTATATTAAAATACATTTGGAATAGAAATCACATTTCTCATTCCATATTAAGTACCTTTCAGTATTTTTTACCATTCTCATTTTCAATGTCTCTTCATGAAGAAAAGGTGACCATTCACTCTCTTCATCCCAACTATGCCTAAGTCACATCCACTCTCGTACATTTGGTTTCCTTTCCAAATGGTCGAACTATTCAAAAGAAGACCCTTACATTGGACTGTAACGAACTCTTTACAAAAGTGCATTTAATCATCCTTAACGTTTAAGGATGTTACAAAAGTGCATTTAAACTGACAAAACTGACATATAGGTATTCGAATTCCTTGATCCATTGTGTAGCTCTTATTCTAGTATTCCATCTAACTTAACAAGATCCTTAATGTAATCAATCGTATTGAGTGCATGATCTTGCATTATGTTTTATTTTCTTATATCGATTGAACTAATTTTATTGAGGTTTTGTACATTACGAATTGTCGTTGTTCATGATAAACATTTAATATCAATATTTCTGTATTGCTTAAGTGTTCCAAACTCATAGAAGATAACACACAGTCACGAGTAAATAAAATATTTATTTACCAAGGTACGAATGTATCTGGTAGTTGTACAATTTGGCTCTTGCATGGGTCTTGAACTGACAACATGCTAAAAGATTTATTGGTAAGTATATATCTTATATATCTATGTTAATCTTAATTTGGTTCATTTGTATATTTTAACTGACAAACATTTTATAATATTAATTGCACGAATTTATCAAAGTATATTATTTTAACCTTTAAAGCATATATTCTCACAACATTTGAAAGGTCAAATGTATCATTTCATTTTTCTAATAAGGTTTCCACTAGAATTTTATGTTTCTGCAAACCTTAAGAAAAAACATAGAATTCTTTCGATATCACTAGTGGTGTTAGGACTTGCTTCCCTTGGGATACTGACGTTAAGGAGTATCAACAAAACAAGGCCCGCAATCGATGAACAACATTTTATTGGTTGTATCATATACAACTCTTAACACATGGTCTTTGTCCTAATCTTATCTCAACTTTGAGGAGTATCAACAAATCAAAAGTGATTATTCACTCATACCCACCCTTTTACAATGGTCTAAATATAATGCATGTACCTTGAGAATATCAACAAATACATACATATGTTTTACCTTGTCTAGTCAATATATTAATAGCACTACACATAATATCTCTAGCTTGAGGGATATCAACAACTAACAAATGGGTGCATGTGTCTTACCTCGTATAATCAATATTATAATAAATATATTAATAGTACTACACTGACATCTCCAGCTTGATGAATATCAAGAACTAAAGAGTATGCAAGTAATTTTTTAATATATAAATGCTACAAGACAACTTATATACTAAGGATTCATAATCTTTAACACACACACACACATTGACTGATATCGATTTTAGGTAATAATGTATTTCTTATGAAATACCCTCGGGATTCAAGTATCAGACACGTTTGAGGTCACAATATACATATAATACCCATGTACTTGTTCCTTAAATCTATGTTGGGTTTCTTACAGTTCCACTTAAGATTATACATTCATACTATGTATGTATAATTCATTATAACTGTTTATAATTTAATTATCTTGTATAATATTCCCATGTATATTATCAATTAAATCATATTTAATAAATACAATTTATTAGTCTAATTAACAAATTAAATAAGTTATTTTAAAATTTAATTTTTTTATTCAAACCTAAACATTTAAGATGAATATTAACTTTACACTTATAGTTTATATATATATCATTATGTATATATATATATCATTTTATTGATTAACATTTAACTAACTTCTTTAATAAATATTTTTATTTAGTTAAGAATAATTTTTATGTAAATAATTTAATAAATCCAAAAATACTTATTAATAATTTACCTTAAGTAATTCAAGATATATGTATATATATATTGAACTATAATATATATATATATATATATATATATTTCTATTAGTTTAATTTTCATTAATTATCTATTTAATTAATCCAATTAATTAAATATTCAAAAATATTAGTTTAATTTTAAAACAAATTTTTGAAAAATGTTTCATAACCTTTATAATTTTTTTTTTATATTTTAAGTTTAACTTTTAAATTAAAAATATTTATTTAAATTTTCAAACTGAATTTTTTAAAACTAGCTCAAGGCCCTAATAAATTTGAGCCTTTACAATTGGGCCAACCTTTTGGAATTACACTATCATTAAGCCCGGCTAGTAGCCAGGAAGGGGTGCATACTTTATTATCTAACTCTAAGCTTAGACACTACTATTCTAGATGCCCAAATGATAGGTAGATAATATTAATTGGCACTAAAGTTGCTAATTTAGATTATATAGACCATTAAAGCTATGATACCATTGTTGGAAGTTGGCCAGTCGAAAGTAGGTGAAATAGGTGGATTTCATAAAATTTCTTATTTTGGATCATGGTGGGCCTATGAAATCTAATGGATAGTACTAGATCCAATCTATGTTATTTAAATAAAATTCAATTCTATTTAATTTTCCGGTTTCATTAACCAATGAATTTAATTAAAATTATTCTAAGTTTATGAGTATATCATTATAAAACTTATGTATGCATAACGTGCATGTGCATCACAATGTAGGGTGTATATAATCAAGGTTATACACAAATAAATATTGAGAATTCAGGATTATATATACTACATATATACTTTGCACACTATACGTACATACATATGTATGTCGATGTGTGTGTGTCATTTTCCATAGTTAATATTTTATATTAAATGTGTATGTATATAAAATAAAACTTATATATATATATATATATTAAAAATTATTTAGAAAATGTCATATAAATTTTGGCTATGTTAATTTCTCAAAATTGGTTTTTTAATAAATATCTAATTTGAATACTAAATCAATTTAAATTTAAAATTAGATCTAAGATCCTAATTTAAAGTTTATTAAATACGTTAAAATTTGAATTGTATTATTTTATAAAATTGAATATATAGAACGAATATATATAATATGTCCAAAATATTTCATAAATAACTGATGATGTAAATATGATTTTAAATAATTGATACATATATAAATATTATGAAACTTATGTGTGTGTGTGTGTGTTTATATAAAATATATATTTCGACCTAAAAATTTCCACTTTTTATTTTATTTCCAAGAGCAATTATTATACATTAATTAAACTTAAAAGTGTATAAATATGTTTAAACTTAATATTATTTTTATTATAATATAAAATACATAAAATTTATAATAAATATGATTTCACTTAAATTTTCTTTTATTGTTATTAATTGCCGAAGCAAATTAAATATATGTATAGAATTTATATATTTTATTTTATTCAAACTCGAAGTATATGTGATTGAAAATCGATAAAATGTTGGTTTAAATAAAAGGAACAATAAATTTGGTAAAAAAATTCATATATTATATATATAATATTATGGTCAAAATATATGTAATATATGTATCCATATATGTGAATTTTTAATTTATATGTATGTATATATATATGAATTAGATTTAATCAATATAATTAATAAATAACCAAAACATTAAAACAATAGATGAACAGATGATGGAAATTGCATATATACAAGCGGTGATATATCTATATATAATTATATAATGAATTTCATATAAAAGTAAATCAGAATATACTGGAGATGCATTGCCTTTGATTCACATATTGATCTAGATGGCCTCTTTGATCTCTCGAATCCACACTCCTTCTGCAAACAGGTGACGTGCTAACACCGGATCTCACTAGTTTTAATTGAATCGAGGAAAATAGAGTTTAAAAATGAATAAGGAGGGAAGAAGGATTTTAGCTAGAAAATGATGAAGGTGGAGGCTCTAAATCATTCAATGAAACAAAGTGTTTCAGTTTCCTTTTTATAGGAAGAGCTAGCCAAAAGATCTAGCACAAGTATCTCCACTACCAAGTCAAAACTTGGACCACTTCCCCTACTATCTTGGTTAGCCATATCCACGGTCTTTAATGGACCAAATTCATTTCCAAACCCATTAGTAAATTGTCACATTTAAATCTAATATAAATTCTTATCGATTATTAACCCAAAATTGGATCAACACCCTGGTTTGAGTGTGAAAGCACCAGCCCTGTTTATCAAGGCAAATAAAATAGAAAAAACAATAGTAAATCACAAAAAAAGTAAAGAGACGAGAGATTTTTATAGTGGTTTGGTTGTTAACGAAGCATACGTCCACTTTATAACTTTTATTGATCAACCGCTGTTACAAAGGAGTTTGGATTACAATATGATTCTTCTTTTCTAAGTTATATCTGTAGGATCTAGATTAACCCTAGAGGGGGGGTGAATAGGGTTATAGCAAATGTTTACGAATTTACTGAATTAAACACGAAAACAAACTGCAGTGAAGTAAATATGCTGAAAAGTAAATCAAACACAAAATTTACCCAGCTTCGGCAACCCCTGCCTACTGCTGCAATCCTAGATTTCTATTAGAATTAAACAGTCTCCCGCTTACAAACACTCTAACAGACTCGCACACCCTACTACCGCCTATAGAGTTTTGCGAACTCGCACACCCTGCTTAATGAACTAATCCTAACTAGACAATCTGACACTACCTAAACCCTAGGTGGTGATTTACCCTGATTTGAAAAGAAAAACAGAATTTAAATTTAAAAACAAAATAACTCAACACCCTAATTTAAATTCTCCTAGCCCAAATAATTATAAAGAAATGTCGGTCCAACATATTATCACTCAAGAAAAAAACAATGCAGCCCTGTTTCTTTTATCATTGTCGGCCCATTCCTTTGTAATGCTTTGTGAAAAAAATGATGGCTTCTCTTCTTTCTGAATTTAGGGCTTTGGCTCTCTGCTTCCAAAATTAGGGCTTTCGTGCTCGTGTTTGTGAGATTATCTACGGCTTCGGCCTCGTCTTCCTTTTGTGGAATTGATTTTGACTTTGGCCTCGATCTCGTTCCTCTGTGAGCAATTAGAGCTTTGAGGCGCCGCTTGAATGCTGATCGATTGAACGAATAATCGCCTGTTGCTTTGTCGATCATTTTACTCCTTGTAGCTTGCTTCGGCTGCTTCAGATCGAATTCGACTTGATGATTTCGGTATGTGATTTTCTCCTTTTACTTGCTGGTTTTGATTGCTTGAATTCGATGCTTAATTGCCAGTGATGATTGGGTGCTTATATAGGGTTCTAATCCCTATTTTTTCGTTCGTATAAAATACGTTTGAATTTTTCTTGGCCGATTGATGTTGCTTGGACATTGATGATTTATCTGACTTGTTCATATCGAATAATTTTCCTTACTTCACTGTCACGATTTTAGTTTGAAACCGTTCGATCCTTCCTTGATCGTCACGGTAGCAACTTTCCTATTTTATTTGAATTTGACTTTTTCAAATGCGTATATATTGCGATTCTTGACTTGATTCACACGGTTTTGACTTTAATTTCGTGTTGACCATGGCTTTGATTTTATTCCTCCGCGAATTTCATGCTTTACTTGTTCTACTCACGGCTTCGATCATTTTGAACTTGTCTGTATATCATTACTTTGAAACTGTTTCGACTTGATCATTTAACATCACCTGACTTCGGTCATTTGTTCATTGAACTTGCTACTGTTTGTTCCGACTTGTTCAATTGCTCATGGCTTCGACTTGAGTTTTGCAAATACCTGAATTGATTCGATTTCGTGATTTCCTGGTTACTTGATATAGTTCGAACTTGTTTCTGGTTGTCTTCGACATTGGCTTAACTCTTTGTCAATCTTGATTCACTGCTAACACGTACATACATTCACGTATCACTTTACTGTGCATTCTTGTAATCTTCACTTTATGTTGTAGATGCCCTGTTTCACTGTCATGCTACTTTCTGGTCATGATGTAGATAATTGTAGTATTTGTGATATTGACTCTGGACAATTTTGTTGTACTACACTGCTTCATTGTATTTGCATTTACTTGAATCATTGTTCCATCTAAACTTGGTATTGTCTGCTTCGAGCATGTTGTTTACTGGTCTTTGGGGCATTGATATCACTGAGTTTGTTGTGCACTTGTGTAGACAGTTGATCATATATGTTGACTGGCCCTTGCATATGCTCTCTGTAATATGATGTACTGTTGCATGCCTCCTCACTTGAACCTGTTGTATTGGTTCATTGCTGTACTGTGTTCACTGTTGAGTTTTCTGATGTTGTGTCATGTTGATTGATCTGGTGCAGTTGCTCATTCGAGATTCTGAATCACTGGTCATCATTTGTACATGTTATACATATGTTTTGATAGTCTGATTCATATGTTTGTTGGTTGATTGGTTGGTTGTTTTCACTTGAGTCTGACTAGTTGTCATTGCACTTGTACATTTGGTTTGTTGTTGTGCACTTGAGTCTTTTTGAGTTCATGTGTATATATGCCTTTTACTTGAATCAGTTGTATTTGCTGCCTTCATGCTTGAGTAGCCTTTGCCTGTGCATGTTTGACTTTATAATTGGACTGTGCATTTATTCGGGCTTGCCTGTTCTCATGCTTGAAGTCGTATCCTGTACAACTGCCCTATGTTGAATCCAGTTTCAGAACTCGGATTTGACCTTGTGCTGATGACTTGACTTTATTTATATTGCACTTGAGTTGAATCCGATAATTTGGGTTTGACCTGTGCTCACCTGTCCCTGTAAATATATCAAGTGTATATATATCGGTGTGTACGGCCTTGTGGCATGTACAGTGATACACTGTGCATGTCACATTGTTCGTGTGTGATGAATTCAAATATGAATGATGACGAACAACCTAAAAAAACTGAGGCAAATATTATTTTCAAAATCACATTTTTATTTTATATTGCAAAAATATTTCCTTTTCAATTTTACTGCGTCAATGTATATTTCTGCAGATTTCTCAGATGCTGGATTCACATTGGAATGAAGTTGAAGATAAATACGAGTGTGAGTGATATGTAGTGAGGAACTGATGTAACTATGAAATTGTGATGTAATTGTATTGTGACTGAAATTGTATAGTTATAGTGAGAGCTTTAAATTGTACTATCAAAATTGTAATAAATATTTGTTTGAATAAAATATTCGTTTGAATTCCAATTCTGTGTTATTTATTTTATTCAGCAAATATTTATTTTATCTGTGAAAAATAAATAGTACAATATCAAATACATTTAAATGAATGTATATATGTTTGTTATCATCAAACAAAAACATATACATGCATATTCCATAATCTCCCCCTTTTGATGATAACAAACATATATTTAAGATTTTGACTATTTTAAATGTATTTGATTATTCAATTTGCTCCCCCTATTTAAATGCTCTCTTTCTACACAATAGTCCCCCTACATATATGCATGAGAATAAAGAATTCAAATGAGCCTTGATATCTTTGACCTTTATTTTCAAAAATCTTAACTTTTCTCTCCCCCTTTAGTTATCAGCAAAAGAATAATAGTAATAGAAAAATAGAGATATAGTGATAGACATTAATACAATATTAAAGCTCAATCGAATATAAATATTAATTTCAGTAAGAAAATCAAACAAAAAATCATAAATACTTTAATTGACGCATATTCCACTTTAGAATGATATGAATGATTTCATCAAATAAAACCATATAGTTGTGTCTATTTGTGGTATATTTATTTATTTTTATTTTAAAAATGAATTCAAGTATCTTCTAACCACGCATAACCGTGAGGACTTTTAAATGAGATTAGAATCAACTTGTCTATTTAATCAATTAATTTTGATATGCGTTCCATACATGCATAATTGTGAGGACTTTTAAATGAGCATGGAAACACATAATCAAAAATCCAAGTAATTCACCCATGCATAACCGTGAGGACTTTTAAATGAGAGTGAATATTTTGGATATTATTATTTATTGTTAAAAATATAATAAAATTGAAGCACAAATGATTTCCCGTTTAAACTACCACATATTGACATACTATATTGATTTTTGATGAGTGATGGTCGATAGAAAAATGATAGAAATAGAAATGATCATGGAATATTTATCAACAAAAAGTTTTTATAACTCTTGTTTAAATTTCTAAAGAAATTTTCTAATTATACTTTCTCAAGTCATAAAATATCAACACTCATCTTATTTTCAATCACTATCTATCTTTTTAGATAATTATTAGGGGGTCAGATCAGTTAATCAATTTCAAAAATAGTTATAAAATCAAATAACTAATCTGATACAAGGTCAACAGAAATTATTTTCTAGAAGGGGTTTTTAAGAAAAATTTCTGCTAAAATAGCAATTATTTCAAGTGAAAAATATGCAGATATTTTCTTTGAAAAATGATGCAGCAAATGAATGTCTCGAAATATAATCACGTTCCACTAGTAATTTTTCTATCAACTACATTACCAGTGTGATCTGCATCTGACTTTAAATTTCACTCAAAATTCACTTGTTGGATGTCATAGACCAGATTGTGAAATTTCAACAAACTATCTCAGAATTATTTTCAACAATTTTTTAAACGAAATTTTCTTGACTTTGAATTGAAGTCGTGTTAACCATCAAACAAATATCATAGTGTCAGATTTAGAAACCGTAGGATCAACAGTCATTAAACCATCATCATTATTTCAAAACAATTTCTTGACGTTTCACCAATTTCATAAAGTTTCAACAATTTCAACAATTTCTTAAAAACCTTTTTATAGCATGAGTAATCAGTAATCAATCAAGACCAAATAGATTAAGTTCAATGATGAAAAAAAATGGTTGGTCAACTTCAAAGTCATAGATAAGAACAAGTCATGTAAGATCATATCAAGTAAGTTAGAATCTGTCAACCATCATAATTACTTCAAGTAATTCTATTTAAAGATGATTGGTTAATAAAAAATCAGAATTAACATCATCAATCATTTCACATAACTGGCTGATTTAATTTAGATTATAGTGCAGATTTTCACATTTTATCTATCGTTTGAAAATAAATACAATTACCTGTTTTACATGTACGATAATCTTTCGTTGTTTGCCCATTGTGAATCTGTCACTATTATACTAGGCTAAGGAACGTTGATTTGTCGCCCGTTGTGTGTCTGGAACAGCCAGAATCCAGATAACACTAATGTTGTTCCTTAGCCTGCCACCACACCTACACGGTAAAAGATTTTTGTGACCTATTTGTTTTTATAGGTCCATGGTTGTTAGTGGCAGAATAATTTGATAAATATGTTTGAGTAGACCCAAAACTATTTATATATGTTCCTTTTGGCACCCAAACTTGTTTTGTCCTTTCATTCTTGTTCCAATAGACATGAAATTTGTTTGTAGAATTCTTAGGAACCCAAACTTGTATAAATTTTGTGTTCTTGTTCCTATGACTACAATTTTCAACACGTTGTTCAATTATTTCATTTCTAGTAAAGACACTCTTACCTTTTGCACTATCCTCAACTTGTGTTTTCCCAAAGCCTAGTCCTTTTCTGTTGTTAGCAAAAAGTTGATTTCCCAATAACATGTTGAACGATTTTTCTCCTCTTGAAAAGTTATTCAGTGATTTCTCAAGATTTTGGACTTTGGTTTTTAGTGTTGTGTTTTCAGTCACAAGTGAGGTGAATCTATTTATGAAATCCTTTTTCCTAGTGTCAATTGTTTCCCTAAGATTCAAGTTTTCTTTTTCAAGATTCTCAAAGCTATTCTTCAGTTTTGATAATTTTGAATCTAAAATTTTGCATTTTTACAGTCTAGGTTTTGAATATTTTCAAGTTCAGTTTCTAACCTAGTATTTTCATGGACAAGTTCTCTCCTATCAGATTTCAGTTTTTCGATTTTAGAAACAAGAGTATCAACTGTTTTAGTAAGATCACAACACATAAAAACAAGTTCTTTATAAGAATAGTCCCTTACCTCACTAGATTCCTCTGAGCTTGTTTCTGAATCTGATTATGCCATAAGACACAAATTAGCCTCCTCTGAGCTATTATTCGAACCTTCCTCTCCTTCTTCATCATCCCAAGTCGCTGCAAAGACCTTCTTCTTCTTTTTCTTTCCTTTGTTGTTTTTGAGAAGTGGACAGTTTTGTTTGAAGTGGCCAGGCTTATTGCAGTTATAGCAGGTTAATTCATTATCGGAATTGTCAGAATCTTTTGACCTATTACCATTTGTTTTCTTCTTGCGTGGCCCGAATCTTGACCATTTTCTAAGATTATTGACAGCCATTGCAAGCTCTTCAATTGGATCTTCTTCTTCTTCATTGCTCTCTTCTTTGCTCTTTAAGGCAATCATCTTCTTCTTTGATTCAGAGTTGTTACGTTCCTCCTTTGTTTTTAGCTCAAGCTCATATGTCATCAAGTTGCCGATCAACTCCTCCATGCTTAGTTTACTCAGATCTTTCGATTCTTGTATTGCCGTGACTTTTGCCTCAAAGTTCATTGGTAAGACTCGTAGCACCTTCCTCACAAGCTCTACCTCAGTGAATACCTTCCCAAGCATTCTAGCATTGTACACCAAAGTTGAAAAGCGTCCAAACATGTCCTTTATGCTTTCGCCTTTGTCCATCACAAAGTTCTCGTACTCATTGCTGAATAGGGCTAGACGAGACTCCTTAACTTGAGAAGTTCCTTCATGTGTCACCTCCAAGGTATGCCAAATTTCCTGCGCAGTTGTACAATGATAAATTCTATTAAATTCATTCTTATCAAGAGCACAGATCAAACCATTCATGGCTTTAACATTTGTAGTTTTTAATTTCTTATCGTTAGCGTCCCACCTATCCTTAGGTTTAGGAATCTCAGTATCACCAACAGTTATAGTGGGAGATTTATAGCCAGTTTCAATAATGTCCCAAACATCATAATCAACAGAACTAAGATAAATACCCATCCTAACTTTCCAATAAGCATAATCATTCCCATTAAACATGGGTGGCCTAACAATAGATTGCCCCTCAGAAAAAGCATTATTTGGTGGATTCATGACTCTAGAGTTAAAGAAAAATACCGGGCTCTGATACCACTTGTAGGATCTAGATTAACCCTAGAGGGGGGTGAATAGGGTTATAGCAAATTTTTACGAATTTACTGAATTAAACACGAAAACAAACTGCAGAGAAGTAAATATGCTGAAAAGTAAATCACACACAAAATTTACCCAGCTTTGGCAACCCCTGCCTACTGCTGCATTCCCATATTTCTATTAGAATTAAACAGTCTCCCGCTTACAAACACTCTAACAGACTCGCACACCCTGCTACCGCCTATAGAGTTTTGCAAACTCGCACACCCTGCTTACTAAACTAATCCTAACTAGACAATCTGACACTACCTAAACCCTAGGTGGTGATTTACCCTGATTTGAAAAGAAAAACAGAATTTAAATTTAAAAACAAAATAGCTCAACACCCTAATTTAAATTCCCCTAGCCCAAATAATTATAAAGAAATACCGGTCCAACATATTATCACTTAAGAAAAAACAATGCAGCCCTGTTTCTTTTATCATTGTCGGCACGTTCCTTTGTAATGCTTTGTGAAAAAAATGATGGCTTCTCTTCTTTCTGAATTTAGGGCTTTGGCTCTCTACTTCCAAAATTAGGGCTTTCGTGCTCGTGTTTGTGAGATTATCTACGGCTTCGGCCTCGTCTTCCTTTTGTGGAATTGGTTTTGACTTTGGCCTCGATCTCGTTCCTCTGTGAGCAATTAGGGCTTTGAGGCGCCGCTTGAATGCTGATCGATTGAACGAATAATCGCCTGTTGCTCTGTCGATCGTTTTACTCCTTGTAGCTTTCTTCGGCTGCTTCAGATTGAATTCGACTTGATGATTTCGGTATGTGATTTTCTCCTTTTACTTGCTGGTTTTGATTGCTTGAATTCGATGCTTAATTGCCAGTGATGATTGTATGCTTATATAGGGTTCTAATCCCTATTTTTTCGTTCGTATAAAATACGTTTGAATTTTTCTTGGCCGATTGATGTTTCTTGGACGTTGATGATTTATCTGACTTGTTCATATCGAATAATTTTCCTTACTTCACTGTCACGATTTTAGTTTGAAACCGTTCGATCCTTCCTTGATCGTCACGGTAGCAACTTTCCTATTTTATTTGAATTTGACTTTTTCAAATGTGTATATATTGCGATTCTTGACTTGATTCACACGGTTTTGACTTTAATTTCGTGTTGACCATGGCTTTGATTTTATTCCTCCGTGAATTTCATGCTTTACTTGTTCTACTCACGGCTTCGATCATTTTGAACTTGTCTGTATATCATTACTTTGAAACTGTTTCGACTTGATCATTTAACATCACCTGACTTCGGTCATTTGTTCATTGAACTTGCTACTGTTTGTTCTGACTTGTTCAATTGCTCATGGCTTTGACTTGAGTTTTGCAAATACCTGACTTGATTCGATTTCGTGATTTACTGGTTACTTGATATAGTTCGAACTTGTTTCTGGTTGTCTTCGACATTGGCTTAACTCTTTGTCAATCTTGATTCACTGCTAACACGTACATACATTCATGTATCACTTTACTGTGCATTCTTGTAATCTTCACTTGATGTTGTAGATGCCATGTTTCACTGTCATGCTACTTTCTGGTCATGATGTAGATAATTGTAGTATTTGTGATATTGACTCTGGACAGTTTTGTTGTACTGCACTGCTTCATTGTATTTGCATTTACTTGAATCATTGTTCCATCTAAACTTGGTATTGTCTGCTTCGAGCATGTTGTTTACTGGTCTTTGGGGCATTGATATCACTGAGTTTGTTGTGCACTTGTGTAGACAGTTGATCATATATGTTGACTGGCCCTTGCATATGCTCTCTGTAGTATGATGTACTGTTGCATGCCTCCTCACTTGAACCTGTTGTATTGGTTCATTGCTGTACTGTGTTCACTGTTGAGTTTTCTGATGTTGTGTCATGTTGATTGATTTGGTGCAGTTGCTCATTCGAGATTCTGAATCACTGGTCATCATTTGTACATGTTATACATATGTTTTGATAGTCTGATTCATCTGTTTGTTGGTTGGTTGGTTGGTTGTTTTCACTTGAGTCTGACCAGTTGTTATTGCACTTGTACATTTGGTTTGTTGCTGTGCACTTGAGTCTTTTTGAGTTCATGTGTATAGATGCCTTTTACTTGAATCAGTTGTATTTGCTGCCTTCATGCTTGAGTAGCCTTTGCCTGTGCATGTTTGACTTTATAATTGGACTGTGCATTTATTTGGGCTTGCCTGTTCTCATGCTTGAAGTCGTATCCTGTACAACTGCCTTGTGTTGAATCCAGTTTCAGAACTCGGATTTGACCTTGTGCTGATGACTTGACTTTATTTATATTACACTTGAGTTGAATCCGATAATTTGGGTTTGACCTGTGCTCACCAGTCCCTGTAAATATATCAAGTGTATATATATCGGTGTGTACGGCCTTGTGGCATGTACAGTGATACACTGTGCATGTCACGTTGTTCGTGTGTGATGAATTCAAATATGAATGATGACGAACAACCCAAAAAACTAAGGCAAATATTATTTTCAAAATTACATTTTTATTTTATATTGCAAAAATATTTCCTTTTCAATTTTACTGCGTCAATGTATATTTCTGCAGATTGCTCAGATGCTGGATTCACATTGGAATGAAGTTGAAGATAAATACGAGTGTGAGTGATATGTAGTGAGGAACTGATGTAACTATGAAATTGTGATGTAATTGTATTGTGACTGAAATTGTATAGTTATAGTGAGAGCTTTAAATTGTACTATCAAAATTGTAATAAATATTTGTTTGAATAAAATATTCGTTTGAATTCCAATTCTGTGTTATTTATTTTATTCAGCAAATATTTATTTTATCTGTTTAAAATAAATAGTACAATATCAAATACATTTAAATGAATGTATATATGTTTATTATCATCAAACAAAAACATATACATGCATATTCCACAAGATCAAGCCATCATTGTTAGAGACAACCATGAAAGGATCTCAGTTGCCCCTTAATGGCTGTTATGTGGGAGAAGAAGAGTGAAGAATAACAATGGCAGAGTTGCAGCAGCTAGTCCAGAAGATCATAACATATCCTTTTTCTATTGCACATGGTATGGTATTTATAAGAGTTGGAGAGCACTAGGGCCAGAGCCGCTTTACCAGAAGTCTGCATTCATCACACTGAGGAAGTCCAAAAAGGTTGAAGGTCATCGGAGCAAAGTATCTGGATCGGTGCCGATCCGATCCAATTGGATCAGTACCGATCCAAATAGTTAAGCATTTTTTTATGCTTTGACTACTTGGTCATCTTTCTAGCCTGGTTACGATGCTCTCCATGTAGTTTCGTAGCTTGTTGACTTGTTTTGACGATGATTCACCTATAGGTTAGTTTGCACCGTTATCTGAATCGAATAATTTTTCGCTTCTTGAATTTGGATGCTTGGAATGTTTTCAAACTTTATAGATAAGCTTAGTGGAAACCTAGGAGTGTAAGACAAGTGGAATGGAGGTCCAATGAAGCAATATTTTGGATCAGTACCGATCCAATTGGATCGGATCGGTACCGATCCAATTGGATCGGATCGGTACCGATCCAAAATATTAGCCTAAAAATGGCCCAAACTTCTTGGGGTCCTTTATCTTGTATTTTTAGGCCTTCCAGTCAAGTTTTAAGTCATTCTGGTTTAATCTGAATGTTCCAACTCCTTTTGAATTCTACTGGGTTAAAAACCCGGTTAACATCCATATTGTATATCATACGCACATATATAGTTTTTAGTATGCACCCAACAAATTACTAATAGCACTCCCAACAATTCTAGATGCAAATCCATTTTCCAAAACACAACCCCATATAATAAAAACAATATTAAATATTTCGCAGATATTAATTAATTTAATTAATTATAACCGTTATAAATTAATTAATTCAATGGTATTTTGGAGATCGAATAGATTTGTTGTGTGACTCATATGTGTGAATTTAGCCAGCAATTAATATTTGAACTAGTAAAATACTAATGTTCACATGTCACCATAGCTAGTGGTTCGACAGTTTGACTTAATTCATCGCTTACATATCTATTCGGTAAAATCTAATTTTACAAAATCAATCGGTACCTTTTAGTAACGATTGTTTAACATTAACTTATACTATTTGGTCAAAATTCTAATATTGTCCACATTCAAATTTGTTAGTTCTTAAAAAAGTCATTGGTTCACTAATAAAATCTATTATTAACCGTACTAATCCAGCTAGAGATTTTGACTTTGAATTAAATATAGTTGATCGCGACACTAGCCTCATATAACTGAGGAGACAAATTCTCTATTGAATAGTGTTTCACTTTCAATGCTTTAACATAGACTCGATTATAGTCATTCGGCAGATGTCATGCCACGGTTTAACTGTAATCAAAGTGGAATATCCACATAAAAGTTCTACAGTATTCCCAAGTCAAGAAAACAATGTAATATTGTCACTTCGAGATTTCCTATTTGACCTTAGTTATTTTTAACTAGAGGAAACTCTCGAGTGAGCCATTCCATAGTGATCCAATAACTGTTAGTACGTAACCCCTTAGTGCCCCAACAGCCATGAGTAATACACTCCCCAAAATTTGAAGAGTATTATGTACTCTGCTCTCAACGGATGTATCTATATCCTTTCTCGAAACATCTTGACTAGAAATATGTAAAATAATATGTTATTTTCTATTATGATAATTTGCTCATGATTACAACTTATTACAATATTATCACATAACATATCATTTAAGGATTTGATATTTTAGTACTTTAAATTAATTTATTATATCACTATGTAAAAAACTATATAATAGAAATTAAATTCCTCTATTAAGAACAAGATTATTTATAGAGTTAGATATATGTTAAAAATTAAATAATTGCCCCTATGGCATACCCCCAACTTTTTCACATGGTAGAGGATCAGAATCAGTTGGCTAGGGGAGACTTAGGACAAATGTGGTGAGGTGACTTTGGGCAAGGCAAGAAGAAACTTTGGGGAAGATGAAGAGGAACCCCGTGTTGGATCTCGGCCAGGCTCGCGGGTTAAATGGGTGAAGTTCAAAAAAAATCCATTTTGGATTTTATTGGGCCTATGAAGTCTAAATTAATTTTGATCTGATCTAAATTAATTTTAAATAAATTCTTATTTTATTTTATTTATTGATAAAAGGGTTTATTTTATATTATATATAGTACATAATGTGCACATGTGTAGTACGTGCATGTGCATGTGCAACATATATAGTACGCATGGTTTAACATGCCCGTAGCTAAGTGCTAGAATTTACATCGCAATGGATATATTAGCCCCTTTATATGCATATATGTTGTCTACCATATGTATGTGTACATATATACATGACATAAAATTATATTTGTATTTGAATAAATTTACATATATATATATATAATAATGTAAAAGTAATGTTATATGTACACACATACATATACATATATATACATAAAATAATTTTTATAAATATAAATACAGATAATTTATAATTCAAATTCAAATTTTAAAACTATATATAGATATGAAAATAACTTTTTATTCAAATTCAAAATTTAATATTGCAAATGAATTATACTATATTAATATATATACGAATTTTTTTACTATATAAAATGTGTGTGTGTATATATTAAATCTAATATTCTAAAATCATTTGTAATATAAAATAATGTTATATAATTAAGTATACATAAATAAAATATAAAACATATGTATTTTATTTTAGCCATATTTATATTTTGATAAAATCAAAGTTTTTTATTAATAAAATCTATACGGAATTATTCTTTTTGTTTTTTAAACTAAAATCCACACTGAAGAATTAATTTTTTTGCGTATAAAATATTTTGTAATGTATGTAAATTTTTGTGTATTTATATATATATATATATGTATGTATGTATGTATTTATATATGTATGTATTTATATATGTATGTATGTATGTATGTATGTATGTATATATGTGATATCCCGGAAATTTGGCAATATCAATTTAATAATCTTTATTAATAATTAAATTGATTTGTTGATTTTATTTTATAAAATTGACAAGTTTATTCATTTTAAAAAGCTAATAATATTTTAATTGGCAATATGTATTAATATCTTTTCTAACAATTTAAAATTGGGAAGATTTATCTTTCTAAATCTAATATAAGTGTTTATATTTATAATGTATATATATAGGTCTATATATATTATAAATAGGGAGTCTTTAATTTAATAAAACTATGTTTTCAAATTTATAATATGTATGAATGTATATATATTGTGTTTTGGAGTTATGTTATGAAATTCAATATAGTAATTATCTAAACTAATATTAAAATATTTCCCATTTAGAATATATATATATATATATTTGTATATTGAAATGGAAAGGTAATGATTCAAATTTAATAAAGTATTTTCAAACTTTAATATATATATAATTTGTAATTTGGAAATTTTAATTTAGCATAATACTTTTCAAAATGATATTTGAGATTTAAATTAAGAAGTTCATTGGTTTTAAGATTTTTTCATTTTTAAAATTCAAACATAAGTCAAAATAGGTTTGTGAAAATATATATAGAGTTAAACTCAATTTCTCAAGCATATAAAAATATGTTATAAATAATTTATCAAAACATAAGTTGTTTTAAATAATAGTTTTTCACATTTGTATATTTATTAAAATCTAGAAGCTTATTTATAAAAAGATAAATACATTTTTATATACATGTAAATATTTCTTAAATACATATAAATGACTTAAATAAATTAATTAAAACAAGATTTACACTTGTAAGCATATAAAGGTAGTTTAGAGACATTTGTAAATTTAAATGTATAGGTGTAAGCAAATTAACTCTTAAGAAGGACAAATGTCAATATTCTTCTTAATAATTAAAATAAATAAATCAAAATTTAAAGAAGAAAGATTTTTACTATCAGCTGAACTATTCTTTTCTCTACTAAAAAACTAAATTCGAATCTAATCAAATAAAAGTCTGGAAATCAAAATTTAAAGAAAAAGAAAAACTGGGAATCAAATGCAAAGAAGCAAAATAAAATCTGGAATTCAAATGCAAATCTGAGATAAGAAGATGAAAAGCAATTCCAAACAGCAGTTCAAATCTTCAAAACAACTGGAAGATCAGGAAAAATGGAATCAAGCAAATAACCAGAAATCAAACAGCAAGTAATCAAAGATCAACAAGGAAATCAAGCTTAAATTCAAAACTGGAAAGCCTGGAAACAAAATCTGTTTTCTGTTTTAAATTTCAAGTGAGTAAATATTATTTTAAAAACAGATCTATGCTTTGTTTATGTGATGATTTATCATCTGAAATGTTGTAATGAATGCATGTTTGTATATTAGTGTTTGAAATGTCTGTATGCATGCCTGTATAGTTACATTTGAATGCCTGTGAAGTTTTCATGATCTCTGTGTGATAATAGCAGTATTCATTTCATAATAAAATCAATAACTTGAAGTTGATTGTGAATTGGTTAATGATTTATAAATAGGAGTTGTTTACAATCAAGTAATCTATCAACTAAAAATAATTACAGGATTTAAAAGTGAATAATTGACTCTGAAATTTTGAGTTTACTGTAAATTTTCAATTTGGGTCAAAAATTTATTAAATCGAATTTGAGTTTGAATTACATGTTTGAATTCGTGAGTGGAAACCATGAATTTTAGTGTATATATCAAGATTTTTAGATTGGTAATTGAAGAGGATTTTGGGATTTTCTGTTTTGGGCATTTTGGTCGATTCATGGCGAACGACGACGAGTTGGCCATCAAGGGTGAGCATGAAGGTGAATGGGACAATGGCAATCATCAGAAAAATAGTTTGGTATTTTATTGATGATCGTGGTGGCTGAAATTGGTCAAGTTAGGGTTTAAGACCCTGCTTTTCTCGTGATGGTCATATGGGTTTCGCGATTTCGTAATGGAACCGGAGTTGATCGCATGACGTTCTGGAGATGCAGGAGATCGAGGCGGAGCTACGGTGAGAATGGCGAGGCTTCTCGAGGCGGAGTTCGTCGACGATAGGGGATTTTCCGGCGATGGCAAATTCTAGTTTTTTGGTCAATTGGGTTCGATTTTGATGCTGAGGTGATATCGTCGTTCTGGGTGGACGTATGGGTATACGAGGTCGGCGTTGATCTGTTGATGGTCGGGGAGATCGCCAGAGATGGCCGGAGTGATGTGCAACGTGCACACGTGCACGTTGTTTCGTTCTGGTGTGCTGTGAGTTCGTAGCAATTGGAAAGGAAGAAGGTGACTCGAAGTATTCTCAAGGTATTTGTTGTTTTGGCTCGAAGCAGGTAGCGTGTGGTTTGGCGCGTGTTTTACTTCGGGGATTCTAAGGGGTTTACTCGAGTGTTTTGGTGAGGCAGTTTTAAGTTGTTCAGGTCTTAAATTTTAAATAGAATGTTTAAGTTTTAAAAAGCAAAGTTAAACAAGTTTCACTTGTAAAATAAATGGTTTTTAAAATGTTGTATTTAGGAGTTTAAAATGTTTTAGTTTTAATTGATTTCTAAAATGTTTTATTTTAAATGAGTTTAAATGATAAGGATTTAATAAATCAAATATAATCAGGATTTATCTAAGTAATTAAAGGTTTGATTAATTAAAAATAATTAATGTGGGAAGATAATTAAATTGTTGGTCAATTTAATTAACTTAATTAAGATAAATGATTTTCTTAATTAAGATCTTTTAAGTATAAGGAGTTAAGGAATTATTTAATTAAATTTAAATAATTTGTTAAATAATTAAGTAGTTAATTAATGATGAACTTAAGATAATCATTTATAAATTAATTAAGTATAATTACTTGTTGAAGTAATTAAGGAATAATTACTGAATGTAATTTAGTAAAGATAAAATATTTAATAAAGTAATTAAAGGATAATTATTTTATGAAAGTAATTAATTAAGAAGTGATTAAGAGTTAATTACTTAGTGTTATTAATTAAATAAATTATTTAATTAAGTTAATTAAAGGATTAAGATTAATTAATAAGGTAATTAATTATTTGTTAAGGTAATTAATTAAAGGTAATTAATTAAGGGAAGTAATTAAGGGAAGTTAATTACTGATAAGATTAATCAAGGTGATTAATAATTGTGGTTTAATTAAGGTTAATTACTTAATGTAATTAATAAAATAATTAAAGATTGTAATTAGGGATCATTAGTTTATAATTAATTAATGATGTAATTAAGAGTTGATTAATTAAGATTAATTAATCAAATGATAAATGATTATAACTAATTAATTGTAATTAATTAAGGATTAAAGTAATTGATTATAATTAATTAATTAATAAAGTAATTAAATGTTAATTACTGTATTTGGTTAAGAATAATTAATTTGTGAAATTAATTAAGATAATTACTTAAATGTAATTAAAGTATAATTAATCAAGGTGATTAATTAAAGTGGAAAATTAGAGAAGATTAATTAATTAATTTGTAATTAATTAATGATTATATAAATAAGATTTATAATGAATTAACTAATTTAATTTATTTTAAATTAATTAAGAGATGAAGTAATTAATTTAATTCACTTTAAATTAATTAAAGATAGAGATAGTTAATTTAATTCATTTTAAATTAATTATGTTATGATTAAGTAAATCATTTCTTATATAAGAATGGATGACATTGATTTGTCTTGAATGGATGTAATCTCAGTAATGAGATAAGATGATATGTGGTATGAATGCTTGGTTGCATTATGATGGTAATATAGATTAACTATTGTGATGTTGATATGGATTACCTATTTGGTTATGAATCATCTGTTTAAATGATAATGTGATTATCAATTGTGACTTGTGAATTATCTATCTGTATAGATAAGTTAAATTGTTTAAACCTTTAAACAACTTGGCCTTAAAAGATACGTTTTGGATTTCGATGAGACCGGGATCGGGTTTCCGTATACCGGTATTCCAGGTCTGGAGACCCGAATACCACATCGATCCAAATTAACGATAGGTCGTGAATCTCAAGTGAAGATGAAGATTCAGAGTGCAAGGGTTATTGTCGTTAACTCTGAGGGTGATTCCAAAACGAGTGTAACGAGATAATGCCTTCGGTTTCGTTCGAACCCGGAACGAACTTGTATGGATTGAATACTTTCAGCACATCGTCAGGCGGACGATGAGTATTCTAAGTGATATGTTCTGATTAAAGGTAATCGTAACCTCAAGCCTCATCAACCGGGAATGGCTAAAACAGGGGAGGTGCAGCAAGGCTTCGTGGGTAGCGCCCACTGAGAGCAAGATAGATCCCTGTCTAGAGGTCCCTTTCTATATTTCGGCTTAGTGGGTAGTTGGAACTGCAGCCAACTACGGGGTTGTCTTGTTCGGGATTATCCAGTAAGGGATGGTTCCGGCTTTGTGTTGCAGGGGAGCGGGCGTACTCCTCGGTACGGTGATCTAGGCCACGTACTGTGACGGGCGGTACCCCAGTAGCCCGGCCATTGTATGGAATCCAAACTCCAATAAGTGCCGTACGCATTAGTTGTGCCCAACTATGTTGGAATGTGAGATGTAAGCATTTCAGCTATTTCTGTATTTTACTTGAAAACCCTAGACCCTATTATAATATAACTGGATTTCCTATCAAATGATTTGGTTAGCATAAGGTAAAAACTTTTCCATGTTTATGTGTGGGAAGTCTTACGTGATACCTTTGTTTTCAAAAGGTTTTGAAGTTAAACAATTTTAACCCGTTTACTCACACCAGACCCATGTCTGACCCAAGTGTTTATTTTCTGTTTTATTAAACCTTGGGTACTCAATTTTTACGAGTAGTCAAGGGATTCAGGTTAGTCTTGACGAATACTGGAGGAGCTGAGGAGCAGGAGGCTTCAGCGAGTAGATATATAGAGTTTCCGCTGTGTTTGTATTAGTCTGTATTGTACTGGTATATTTGTGTTGTATAATAGACAGAAGTTTATAACTGTCTATTCTGTGATGTATAAATTGTGTACTCTGATGTATATGATACTATGTAATATCTTATGTGATAATATATTTCTCGTTCCGCTGTGAGATTTCTGATGTATTGTTGTTCTCTTTTCTTTTCTTTTCTTCTTCTATCCCTTTCTTTCTTCATAACGATGCGTCTTTCTGGGCAAAGAAAGTCGGGTCGTTACATTTGGTATCAGAGCGGTAGGTTGAGTGAATACCTAGGCTCTGGAGTGGTGTCTATCTTGAGAGCGCGTATTTGTAATTTTTATATAACTATATATATATATATTTATTCTACCTATTTATTGGGTTACCTGTTCGGGTTTTCCAATATGAGTTATAAAGGTAGATAAGATGGTAGTGTGTGTAACACAATTACCAATAGTTAGAGTCTGAGTGTTGAGTTTGGAAGTGTATTTGTCGAGACTGTAGACCTAATATCGTCTCGAGTGAGCTTTGTTGTGGTGTAAGGATTTCATCGATCTCTGAAGGAAACCTGTTAAGGTTCGGAGTTTATCTTTGAAATTGGATGAGCAAAAGCGAATGATGGTATCTTGGTAACTTCTGGAAGAAGTAGCTGTGTGGTGAGACGCAGTGACTATGGATGTTTCCGAAGATGTTTCTTTTGGAGCAAGTTTTAGGAAGTATATCTGCTTCGGTGTTGTGGCTGGGTCCAGCGGGGTGTTTATGTTTGATTTGAGGTCCGAGTTTCTCGAAGAGTTTTGGATTAGGAAGTCTTTGGCGTCAGTGTCAGCGGTGCAACTCGGAAGTGTTCTGTGTTGGCAGGAAGTTTTCTAGCTGAGAAGTTTTTCTAGAGGAGGAATCCAAAAGCAGCAGAGTGGATCCATTTCTTCGATGAATTGGATAGTTAAGTATGAGCTGTTCTAATTTGTGAAGAGAGAACAGTATCTGTGGAAGTTAGGTCGAGTTGATCGCAAAAGAGACTTGCGATTGTTCGAGTGTTCTCATGGGTTATTGGAGATTGAGATTCCGTATCAACTTGATTAGTGGAGTTACCGGAAGTTCAGCTTAGTAGAAGGATGTCTTCTAGAGAAGAATTTGGTGAAGCAGCTTAGGATTTTTTTTTGAGAGGGATTGATCAGTCCTAATTTTCTGGAGGGAATTCTTCTATGTTTTGACCAAGTGGAGTGGTTCACTAAGATTTTATGGTATGGTGAACTGTGGATGATCAAGTTTGTGCTCGAGTTTCTTTGACAGCATTCTCATCTATTCAAGATCAGAGTTGTGCAGCGGAAGCAAGATAGCAGCTATTCTAGAGTGGAAGCGACCAGAAGTTGTAATTTTCTTGGAGTAAAGGATTTCTATAGGAAATTCAAGTATATCTCTAAGTAT
The DNA here is from genome assembly GCA_030737815.1 of Allium fistulosum. NCBI lineage: Eukaryota > Viridiplantae > Streptophyta > Magnoliopsida > Asparagales > Amaryllidaceae > Allium > Allium fistulosum. Next base: position 547,292,039 of record CM060906.1, read on the forward strand.
GAAGGATTTTTCAGGATTTGGAGGTAAGGTTGTCAAGTGCAACTGTTTGGCTATTTCAGATAGGAGAAGTAGTTCGAAGTGCTCTAATGATTGTGGAGTAGAGTTGTGTTCTGGATTTTGGCGTATTTTTGGAAACCATTTTGTTGAGTAGGATCAGGAAATTGGTTTGATGTTGGTCTAGATTATTTCAAGAAGCATCAGCAAGGGTTAAGCTGATCAGGAAGGATCTGTAGACAGCCCAGGATCGTCTGAAGATTTTTGTGGATAAGAGACGGAGGAATTTTGAATTCGAAGTTGGAGACTTCGTTGTTGTTGAAGTTTCTCTGATAAAAAGGGAACTATAAGATTGGGTAAGTCTGGGAAGTCAGCTCCGAGTTATTTTGGATCTCTTCTGTATGCTGATTTGGATAAGTGCTTTGATCTACTGGATTGAATTGTCAGTTTGGATAACTGGAATTCATTTTGTTTCACGTATCTCTGAGAGAGTACGTATTTGATCTATCTCTGGTTGTGGAACCAGCAGTTCTGGAGGATTTGGTTGTTGAGTCAGACTCGTCTGTAGTCTGATATCTTGTTTAGTTCTGTAGATCTAGATAAGTAGAAGCTTTATAGCTTAGTAGTTTTGATTGTTTGTAGAGCGAGTATCCCGGTATATATATATACACTTGGGGAAACTCGAGGAAATTCTATCTAGAATTTTGTCTGGATAGTTAAAATTGTTTGATTAGATTAAATGGTTGCTATGATTGATAGTGTATGATTGATTGTGTGATTGTTGTTTAAAATAAAAAACTTTTGCTGGGTTATTAAATTATCTTTGCTTTTAAATTTCGGGGACGAAATTATTTTAAGGGGGGAAGAATGTGATATCCCGGAAATTTGGCAATATCAATTTAATAATCTTTATTAATAATTAAATTGATTTGTTGATTTTATTTTATAAAATTGACAAGTTTATTCATTTTAAAAAGCTAATAATATTTTAATTGGCAATATGTATTAATATCTTTTCTAACAATTTAAAATTGGGAAGATTTATCTTTCTAAATCTAATATAAGTGTTTATATTTATAATGTATATATATAGGTCTATATATATTATAAATAGGGAGTCTTTAATTTAATAAAACTATGTTTTCAAATTTATAATATGTATGAATGTATATATATTGTGTTTTGGAGTTATGTTATGAAATTCAATATAGTAATTATCTAAACTAATATTAAAATATTTCCCATTTAGAATATATATATATATATATTTGTATATTGAAATGGAAAGGTAATGATTCAAATTTAATAAAGTATTTTCAAACTTTAATATATATATAATTTGTAATTTGGAAATTTTAATTTAGCATAATACTTTTCAAAATGATATTTGAGATTTAAATTAAGAAGTTCATTGGTTTTAAGATTTTTTCATTTTTAAAATTCAAACATAAGTCAAAATAGGTTTGTGAAAATATATATAGAGTTAAACTCAATTTCTCAAGCATATAAAAATATGTTATAAATAATTTATCAAAACATAAGTTGTTTTAAATAATAGTTTTTCACATTTGTATATTTATTAAAATCTAGAAGCTTATTTATAAAAAGATAAATACATTTTTATATACATGTAAATATTTCTTAAATACATATAAATGACTTAAATAAATTAATTAAAACAAGATTTACACTTGTAAGCATATAAAGGTAGTTTAGAGACATTTGTAAATTTAAATGTATAGGTGTAAGCAAATTAACTCTTAAGAAGGACAAATGTCAATATTCTTCTTAATAATTAAAATAAATAAATCAAAATTTAAAGAAGAAAGATTTTTACTATCAGCTGAACTATTCTTTTCTCTACTAAAAAACTAAATTCGAATCTAATCAAATAAAAGTCTGGAAATCAAAATTTAAAGAAAAAGAAAAACTGGGAATCAAATGCAAAGAAGCAAAATAAAATCTGGAATTCAAATGCAAATCTGAGATAAGAAGATGAAAAGCAATTCCAAACAGCAGTTCAAATCTTCAAAACAACTGGAAGATCAGGAAAAATGGAATCAAGCAAATAACCAGAAATCAAACAGCAAGTAATCAAAGATCAACAAGGAAATCAAGCTTAAATTCAAAACTGGAAAGCCTGGAAACAAAATCTGTTTTCTGTTTTAAATTTCAAGTGAGTAAATATTATTTTAAAAACAGATCTATGCTTTGTTTATGTGATGATTTATCATCTGAAATGTTGTAATGAATGCATGTTTGTATATTAGTGTTTGAAATGTCTGTATGCATGCCTGTATAGTTACATTTGAATGCCTGTGAAGTTTTCATGATCTCTGTGTGATAATAGCAGTATTCATTTCATAATAAAATCAATAACTTGAAGTTGATTGTGAATTGGTTAATGATTTATAAATAGGAGTTGTTTACAATCAAGTAATCTATCAACTAAAAATAATTACAGGATTTAAAAGTGAATAATTGACTCTGAAATTTTGAGTTTACTGTAAATTTTCAATTTGGGTCAAAAATTTATTAAATCGAATTTGAGTTTGAATTACATGTTTGAATTCGTGAGTGGAAACCATGAATTTTAGTGTATATATCAAGATTTTTAGATTGGTAATTGAAGAGGATTTTGGGATTTTCTGTTTTGGGCATTTTGGTCGATTCATGGCGAACGACGACGAGTTGGCCATCAAGGGTGAGCATGAAGGTGAATGGGACAATGGCAATCATCAGAAAAATAGTTTGGTATTTTATTGATGATCGTGGTGGCTGAAATTGGTCAAGTTAGGGTTTAAGACCCTGCTTTTCTCGTGATGGTCATATGGGTTTCGCGATTTCGTAATGGAACCGGAGTTGATCGCATGACGTTCTGGAGATGCAGGAGATCGAGGCGGAGCTACGGTGAGAATGGCGAGGCTTCTCGAGGCGGAGTTCGTCGACGATAGGGGATTTTCCGGCGATGGCAAATTCTAGTTTTTTGGTCAATTGGGTTCGATTTTGATGCTGAGGTGATATCGTCGTTCTGGGTGGACGTAGGGTATACGAGGTCGGCGTTGATCTGTTGATGGTCGGGGAGATCGCCAGAGATGGCCGGAGTGATGTGCAACGTGCACACGTGCACGTTGTTTCGTTCTGGTGTGCTGTGAGTTCGTAGCAATTGGAAAGGAAGAAGGTGACTCGAAGTATTCTCAAGGTATTTGTTGTTTTGGCTCGAAGCAGGTAGCGTGTGGTTTGGCGCGTGTTTTACTTCGGGGATTCTAAGGGGTTTACTCGAGTGTTTTGGTGAGGCAGTTTTAAGTTGTTCAGGTCTTAAATTTTAAATAGAATGTTTAAGTTTTAAAAAGCAAAGTTAAACAAGTTTCACTTGTAAAATAAATGGTTTTTAAAATGTTGTATTTAGGAGTTTAAAATGTTTTAGTTTTAATTGATTTCTAAAATGTTTTATTTTAAATGAGTTTAAATGATAAGGATTTAATAAATCAAATATAATCAGGATTTATCTAAGTAATTAAAGGTTTGATTAATTAAAAATAATTAATGTGGGAAGATAATTAAATTGTTGGTCAATTTAATTAACTTAATTAAGATAAATGATTTTCTTAATTAAGATCTTTTAAGTATAAGGAGTTAAGGAATTATTTAATTAAATTTAAATAATTTGTTAAATAATTAAGTAGTTAATTAATGATGAACTTAAGATAATCATTTATAAATTAATTAAGTATAATTACTTGTTGAAGTAATTAAGGAATAATTACTGAATGTAATTTAGTAAAGATAAAATATTTAATAAAGTAATTAAAGGATAATTATTTTATGAAAGTAATTAATTAAGAAGTGATTAAGAGTTAATTACTTAGTGTTATTAATTAAATAAATTATTTAATTAAGTTAATTAAAGGATTAAGATTAATTAATAAGGTAATTAATTATTTGTTAAGGTAATTAATTAAAGGTAATTAATTAAGGGAAGTAATTAAGGGAAGTTAATTACTGATAAGATTAATCAAGGTGATTAATAATTGTGGTTTAATTAAGGTTAATTACTTAATGTAATTAATAAAATAATTAAAGATTGTAATTAGGGATCATTAGTTTATAATTAATTAATGATGTAATTAAGAGTTGATTAATTAAGATTAATTAATCAAATGATAAATGATTATAACTAATTAATTGTAATTAATTAAGGATTAAAGTAATTGATTATAATTAATTAATTAATAAAGTAATTAAATGTTAATTACTGTATTTGGTTAAGAATAATTAATTTGTGAAATTAATTAAGATAATTACTTAAATGTAATTAAAGTATAATTAATCAAGGTGATTAATTAAAGTGGAAAATTAGAGAAGATTAATTAATTAATTTGTAATTAATTAATGATTATATAAATAAGATTTATAATGAATTAACTAATTTAATTTATTTTAAATTAATTAAGAGATGAAGTAATTAATTTAATTCACTTTAAATTAATTAAAGATAGAGATAGTTAATTTAATTCATTTTAAATTAATTATGTTATGATTAAGTAAATCATTTCTTATATAAGAATGGATGACATTGATTTGTCTTGAATGGATGTAATCTCAGTAATGAGATAAGATGATATGTGGTATGAATGCTTGGTTGCATTATGATGGTAATATAGATTAACTATTGTGATGTTGATATGGATTACCTATTTGGTTATGAATCATCTGTTTAAATGATAATGTGATTATCAATTGTGACTTGTGAATTATCTATCTGTATAGATAAGTTAAATTGTTTAAACCTTTAAACAACTTGGCCTTAAAAGATACGTTTTGGATTTCGATGAGACCGGGATCGGGTTTCCGTATACCGGTATTCCAGGTCTGGAGACCCGAATACCACATCGATCCAAATTAACGATAGGTCGTGAATCTCAAGTGAAGATGAAGATTCAGAGTGCAAGGGTTATTGTCGTTAACTCTGAGGGTGATTCCAAAACGAGTGTAACGAGATAATGCCTTCGGTTTCGTTCGAACCCGGAACGAACTTGTATGGATTGAATACTTTCAGCACATCGTCAGGCGGACGATGAGTATTCTAAGTGATATGTTCTGATTAAAGGTAATCGTAACCTCAAGCCTCATCAACCGGGAATGGCTAAAACAGGGGAGGTGCAGCAAGGCTTCGTGGGTAGCGCCCACTGAGAGCAAGATAGATCCCTGTCTAGAGGTCCCTTTCTATATTTCGGCTTAGTGGGTAGTTGGAACTGCAGCCAACTACGGGGTTGTCTTGTTCGGGATTATCCAGTAAGGGATGGTTCCGGCTTTGTGTTGCAGGGGAGCGGGCGTACTCCTCGGTACGGTGATCTAGGCCACGTACTGTGACGGGCGGTACCCCAGTAGCCCGGCCATTGTATGGAATCCAAACTCCAATAAGTGCCGTACGCATTAGTTGTGCCCAACTATGTTGGAATGTGAGATGTAAGCATTTCAGCTATTTCTGTATTTTACTTGAAAACCCTAGACCCTATTATAATATAACTGGATTTCCTATCAAATGATTTGGTTAGCATAAGGTAAAAACTTTTCCATGTTTATGTGTGGGAAGTCTTACGTGATACCTTTGTTTTCAAAAGGTTTTGAAGTTAAACAATTTTAACCCGTTTACTCACACCAGACCCATGTCTGACCCAAGTGTTTATTTTCTGTTTTATTAAACCTTGGGTACTCAATTTTTACGAGTAGTCAAGGGATTCAGGTTAGTCTTGACGAATACTGGAGGAGCTGAGGAGCAGGAGGCTTCAGCGAGTAGATATATAGAGTTTCCGCTGTGTTTGTATTAGTCTGTATTGTACTGGTATATTTGTGTTGTATAATAGACAGAAGTTTATAACTGTCTATTCTGTGATGTATAAATTGTGTACTCTGATGTATATGATACTATGTAATATCTTATGTGATAATATATTTCTCGTTCCGCTGTGAGATTTCTGATGTATTGTTGTTCTCTTTTCTTTTCTTTTCTTCTTCTATCCCTTTCTTTCTTCATAACGATGCGTCTTTCTGGGCAAAGAAAGTCGGGTCGTTACAATATATGTATAATATAATAAAAAGAATTTAATGCTTTATGTTTGAAAAATAAAATATATGTATATATAATTCAAATTTAATATATATATATATATTATTTTCAAAATAATGATATGTATATAATTTAACAACAAAATCTACATATATTTTATATGTGTTTATTGAATTTAAAAATTCAACCTTCATTTAAAACGCCTTTTAAAATTATTTTAATTCGAATATTTTTTAAATTCGGGAAGAAAATAAAATCATATCTATATATATGATTTCTTATTTATAACAACAGTATGTTTATATATATTATAGAGTGACATCATACACATATAAGAATTTATGGTATAAAGCTAATCAAACCATATATAATAACATAATAAATGACATACATACATACATACATATATATATATATGTGTGTGTGTGTGTGTGTGTGTGTTTGTGAATTAAATTGTTACATCAAGCATCCTAATAATGACACCTTGAAAACTAAATCTACAGAATTCCTAGGATCGAATCTAATCTCTTCAAGAAAGTGCTATTAGTTAGAGAGATTTACGTAGCTTTCTTTTATTCAATTCGAATTTGTGTTTAAGTTTGAAAATAATGAAGGAGGGAGGCAATGGTGTTTTCGAGCAGAGTAAGGGGAGAGGAGAGAGCAAAATAAAAAAGAAAAAAGTGAGGGGCAATGGGTTTAAATAAGAGAAAAAGGAAAATATGGATCTAGATCCATCCTTTTCTCTACCAATTCAAACCCAAAAAATATCAACATAAACCCCACCTTCCTCTTGTTTTAGCTAGCCAAACCATAGGCCTTATGGGCTTCCATTCCACTTTAAAATAGATCGAATAATTTACATTTAAATCAATTCAAATGTACACCAATATCGTATATTGATACGTATGTATATAGCTTTTATATACACACTATTTTCTATATTGATCAACACAAATCAAATAAAATTTTATATTTAATATTTCACAAATATAATTTAATTAAATCGGGTGGTAGTCGGAGTATTCAACATTACGGTTGTGTGACTCTTATGTGTGAATTCTGTTAGTGATTAATATTAAGCAATTCGAATATTAACATTCACACGTCACCTTAGCTAGTGGTGCGACAGTTTGGCCAAATTTATCACTTATATAGTTCCGATAAAATCCAATTTTACTTAACTTAAGCGGTCCCCGGTAGTGACAATTATTTACACCAATTCTCTTCGTTAAAACTTGTATAGTCCAAACATGAAGTACTTGGTTCAATTATAACGATGATTATTAACCAAACTGCTATGGTCATAGACTTTGACTTTGAGTTGACTTCAGTTGACCGTGATACTAACCTCATATAACCGAGAAGACGAATTCTCTATTCAATAGTGTTTCAGTTTCAATGCTTTAACTTAGACATCTGTAGTTATTCGATGGACGTCGTGCGATGATTTAACTAAAATCAAAGTCGAGTGGCTTCATTGAAGTTCAACAGTATTCTCAAGTCGAGAGAACTGTGTAGTATTGTCACTTTGATATTTTCTGTTCCACATTGTTTATATTAACTAATAGAAAACTATCGAGTGAGTCATTCCATGGCTACCTAATAACTATCAGTACTTAACCCTTTGGTACTCCCAGCAGCCATGAGTAATACACCGCCCAACATTTGAAAAGCGTTGCGTACTATAGTCTCAACGGATGTATCGATATCTAGTCTCGATACATCTTGACTAGGAATATTTAAAATAATATGTTTATTATATTGTGATAAATTACTCGTGATTACTAAACATTTTAATTACAGTCACAAAACATAATATTTATGGATTTTCAATTAAATATACTTAAATTAAACAACTAATAAATATGACGCATTATAACAAGTATATATAATATAAAGAAAAACACCTTTTATTTTGAATAAAAAATTTTTACAGGGCTAATAATTTACAATAAATTATTGAATTATCCCTAGACCCCTTAACCAATCTCCTACTTGCACTTGGGGCCAATTTGGAATTTCAATCCCATCCCTTTGATCAGCTTGACGAGAACTGATCAAGCTAGTCTCTTTATGAATGGATCTGCTATGTTATCCTTTGTATAACGACCTTTTTCTTATCAACAAATTTTATAATTAGGTGGAATTTTCGAAGAATGTCTGTAACAACCCTGATTTTGGTGGTTACCTGTAATATTAAATTATAACGGTGGTTATAATTTAATATTGAGAATAAAAATAAATTAGAGATTTTTTTATTTGTTTATTTTAAATAAACAATGGATTTTAAACATAAAATGTGAAAATAAAGTTTAGAAGCTTTATTTTTGGTTGTTGTGATAAAAATGAGTGAAATATGGTTTCAATTTAGAGAAATGCAATAATTTTAATAATTATTGCCAAATGTTTCTTTTATTGATTTTTAAAAGAAGTATTTGTTTTAAAATGTGTTTATTATAAATAAAAAGGAGGAATTTTGGTTTAAAATAATTTTAGAATGAAGAAATGATGAAAATATGATTTGTTATATTTTATTACACAAGAAATAAATTTTATGTAATTTTTGAAGCTAAAAACGGAGTTTTAAGTACTAGTTGTGCAAATTGTGCATTTAAATTAAAATAAGAGTTTTATTAATGAAAATAAAATTTTAAAGCAAACTTGTCCTTTATTTTGATATAAATAATTTTTAGAACACAAAATTTATTGTGTGATTTTATGAAAGTAAAAACATTTGCATAAATACATAGTATAACTTGTGTATATTAGTGTATTAGTGAATTTAGTGTTAATTTCTTTTAGGATAAGTAATATGGATATTGGGTCTTAGCCCATTAGAAAACTTAACCAGAAATTTGAGAAACATCTCTTTTCCATTTTGTTGTACGTACAGCAAAATAGTTTCTTCCAAAAGCTAAGAGAAATTGAGAAACCCACCTTCTTCTTCTCAAACAAAATTGCAAACTCCAATCTTTATCAAATCTCTTGCTGTAATTATCAAATTAAAGTTAGTTTATTTCAGGTAATCTATCTCTAAACCTAAATACTTCATCAAATTACATATTTGAAGATGTTTGTTTGTTTGTAATTGAGATATCTTTTTTTGCATGTCTTTGTTACTCTATTTTATAGATTGTTGAAGCAAATTCCAACCCAAAGCTCGCAACTTTCTTAAGTTAATTCAAGTTTGCCTTTCGATTTGCAAAGATGAGTGATAAACTCACAATGTCTAGCTGAAGCAAAGCTTCAAAAATCAAAATTTGAGCTTCTGTAATCATTTATTTGTTGATAGTTTTCTTTCTGTAAATCTAGTTTGGGTTGCTTTTTTGCATGCTTGTATCTTTTGATTCCAGCAATGAAATGCTGCCGGATTTCTTGCATTTGGTAGCATACATGTTGAACTTCATTTTTGAAAATTTTGGTTGAAAAATATTGTCATTTGGATGTTCAAATCAGTGGTAGAAAATCTACTCGAAAGCAGATTTTTGCCTGTAGTTTTTTCTGAGTTGCTGCAAACATGGCCTGAGTCCATGTTTGAGACAGCATAACTCATTCATTTCGTACTGGAATTCAATGATTCTTTTTTTGTTTGAAAGATGTAGTTTTCTAGTATATGCATACAAATTTCAGCTCGATCCAAGGTAATTTGTTTCTCTGTTTCATGCCTGGAAGTTGAACCCAAGATGGTTTCAGGCCTGTACATTTTTTGTTTTTGAACTGTTGCAAACATGGCCTGAGTCCATATTTGAGACAGCATAACTCATTCGTTTCAAATCGGATTTGGGTGATTCTTTTTGCAGATTGAAGTAGGAGGTTTGAGTTACATTCCTGCAAATTTTCATGACAATCTAGGTTCATTTGCTATTTCGAAACTGCTGTCGAACTTGTACTCGCAGCTTGCTGTAATTCAGTGTTTAAAATCTTGTTTTGGTTCATATTTGAAACGACGCAGATTCTTCGTTTTAGATCGGATTTGAGTGATTCTTTTTGCAGATTGAATTAGAAGTGTTGATTTACATTTATGAAAATTTTCATGACAATCTGGGTTCATTTGCTATTTCGAAACTGCTGTCGAACTTGTACTCGCAGCTTGCTGTAATTCAGTGTTTAAAACCTTGTTTTGGTCCAACTTTGAAACGACGCAGATTCTTTGTTTCAAATCGGATTTGAATTATTCTATATGAATATTGAAGTAGGAATGTTGAACTATATTCTTGCAAAATTTCAAGTCATTTTAACACTGTTAACTTATTCAAACCTGCTGTCGAATATTGAGTCGCAGCTTGTTTTAAACGGATAATACTTGGTGTAATTTCCGTTATTTCGATGTTTTCTTGATATTTCTTTCTGGATTTCAAACACAGGTATTATAATGTGTTTTAAAAATGTTTCTCAAATAAATGGGCTTTTGAAATTATTATTATATATTATTTTTTAGTATAAATGTTATATACTCTATAATAAGAGAATTTCAAAGGCAATTTCTAAAGCGATTTCGAAACGTTCCTAAAACTCGTTTTCTTCAACTTAATTTCTATATAAAACACAAAATTTTACGCTTCGAGCAAAGAGGGAGGAGAATTAAATGATTAGATAAAACGTGTGCTATGAACACGTGCGTTTATCTTTTCAATTAATTCCTAATCTATTCGTTTAATTTGATCGTTTTGACCTTCGGGTCTGGTTTACCGATGAGATGAGGTAAACTTTGTACTGCTTTGAGTGTGAAATTGACTAACGGTTAGTAAACCGTTTAGTGCGAATGTGTGGTATGGGACATACGTTAACACTTTGCGGGTTCCTATCCGAGGGGTTTGTGACACATATTGCTAGTTAGTGGTGTCCAGTACTGGGCCTCCGGACCTTCACCACTACGGTTTGTTGCCTTCGGGTTTGTTGCCATATAGTATCGCTTTTGGAGTTGGTCCTTCGTCACCGCTCGAGAGATACTTCGGTTTGTCGCCTTCGGGCTTGTGGATCCTTGTTTATACAGTACTGAGCACGTGCATCTTTTGTTTCATTGATATTTATATTTCCCTAGAGTATCGCCTTTCGGAGTAGGTCCTTTGAACCACTAGGTACATAGCGATTACCTTGTGGAAACTGGTGTTACCTTCATTGGTATTTGTTATGTGCCTTTTGGCTTGATTTGGGATATTCATATCCTTTGTTTATTTGAGTTGCCGATGATATGAGGCTTGTTATGATTCATCTTTTGTTAGATGATCGAGTTATCTCTTTTAGAGATTATTGTGGTACTTATGACCTTGCATGTTCATTATCATTTAGCTTATCTAACTGATTTGTTTAGTTAGCCTGACCCGTGTATTTTTATACTCGGGTCAGACCGAGGTGTTTCAGGTTAGGTGCTTCGGACTTAGCCTATTTTCTTTTGCTTCCGCATGGACTTTGCTTTCTGCATATCCGCTAGCCTAACTTATTTAGCTTTTTGTTGTCCTTATCTATTGACACTCTGATCTATGTATTATTATTTTGGGCTCATGTATGAGTAGTGGTCGTCATACCACTTAAGTGTATCATTTTGGATTTGTACTGGAGATGTATTTGTATTTAGACATATGTATGTCAGTTTGCTGTTCTATGATGTTTTACATTTGAGTTGTTATATTTTGTTCTGTTAGATCTTATAGCCATTATAGTTTTGTATTAAGTATCTATTGGATATGTCGATCCACATGAAAAAAAAATATGCTACATTTATCGACGTATTCGGTAGATAGTTAAGACAAGGCTATAGATGGTCGCTCCTATCCAGCTCTATTCTCCGCATTAGTAGACGGTATTACCTTGTAATACTCTTTGCTAATGTGGGTCTCGGAGTGGGGCGTTACAATGTCTCTCTACTTCTTGTGTGCTTTAGGCTCTTTTGCGATATGCATCACTGCATTGCTGCCACAATATAATGCCATTAGACTCTCTAAGTCGAGAATCACTCCTAGCTCAATTAAAAACTTACACATCCAGATGCTTCATTGAGGGGCGATGTACTCGACTCCATCATGGAATCAGCTACCTTTCCTGTTTGGAAATTTTCCAACTAACGGCCCCACTGTTTATAGTAAAGATATAATCTGACACTGACTTACTATCGTCGATATCACTATAAAAGCTAGAGTCAGTATACCCCTTGTAACCGCCTGAATTTTAACCCTGAATTAATTAAGTAAATAAGTAATTAATCGATAATTAATTAAATAATCAAGCGAATTAAAGTGTTGTAAGCTAGTGATATGTCGTTTGGACTATCGAAGAGAAGCGCACATGATTACATCAGCGGGAAGTCATATTACAGAAAGTTAATATATTGCGGAGCACTTTTGAGTAATTATTTAGTTAAAATGGCTTTAGAGTGTTGAATTTATTTAATTTGATTTTATTAAGTAAAATTAGTTTAAATAAGAATAAAAATCCTAATTAATGATAAAAAGCAAATAAAAATGGGATTTGGCCAAAAACATGATTCTTGACATGTTATGTCCGTTTTGACAAAAAAAAGTGAAGTATAAAACAAAATTTAAGTAAACTAAAAAGAAAATAATTGTTATTTAATTTATTAAATTGATTTTAAATGTTATCATGATTAAACAGAGTTTATAAGTATAGAAACATCATAAATGTTAGAAATTTACTTTAGAATGGCAAAAATGCTTTTTTTTGCAATTTTGAGCATGATTTTGCAAATAAAGGAAAAATTAGATAAAATAAAAAATATAACCTGATTTTATATAATAAATACACTTTATAAACGAAATGAAAATATGATTATATTTTGAGGTTTGGTATCGATTTTTGTGAAGTAAAATATTAAGGGAAGTAGGAAACAAAAGAAGTAAAAATAAAATAGAAATAAAATGGATTAGTAATTGTTTAAGGCCCAAGCTCAAATTTCAAACGCAGGTTCATGAATCTAGTACCCGGAGGCTTCTTTTCCTAGAGTTTTCAATTGTATTCATGAAACAACTTCAAGATTATATCGTCTGCGTTTTCTACTTTGTGAAGGAAGGCTCAAAATGTAAGTTTATCCTCCACTTTTAAAAATAATAAAATAGAGATAAAATCTTGGAAATCCCTAAATTGAAGTATGTTACTCTCTACACTATATTAAACCTTTAATTATAAATAAGCTTCCATTTTGATTAAAAATTGGAGCTAAGGAAATTTTCAAGAAGAGGAAAAAGCTTGTATAAGAGTGCAAAAATAGAAGGAAAAAGAGTGAAGGTTGCTAGTTTGAGAGCTTCAAAGGTGAGTGAAACTTTATGATTTTCTTTCTCAATTATTTTATTTTGAAAGTTGGTATTTTTTATTGGAATCTCTATTTAATTTGATGAAATTTGTTGTGCAAAAAATAGAGAAAATTGAAGCAAAACTATGAATTTTTTCTGAAAACTAAGTTTGTTAATATATTTTGTGTCAGAATTTATGATAGAACGAGAGAGAGTAGGAGCAGCTGAAGGGGAAAGGAATTGCGCCGGAGGAGAGAAGAGGTGTCGAACTACACTAGTAGCGAGCCTAGGCCACTATTGCGAGCACCAGCCCCTATTGCCATAAGGCAACAGCGGAATTGCTGCCTAACAGCAGCAATGTGCTGCTGCACACAATAGCAGCACATGTTGCTGCTTTTTTTAGGAGCTTTTGAGCCTATAACTTGAAAACTAATATAAAAATCAATGTTTTGAAATACATTGAAATTTTAAAATAAATTTCTATTATTTATAAAATATTTGATATATTTAAAAGAGAAAATTAATATTTACTCTTTAAAAATGAAGGGGGATTAAATAAAAGAGATGTTTTGTTGTTAAATTAAATTGTAATGTTTTGATAAAATTAAGGAAAAAATAAAGTGGAATTTATTTAAATAAAATTCTTCATCTCGTTAATTATTAAATAAAATAAAATATATTGATGTGTGAATGGATGGTTGTTGATTGTTTGTTATAAATGAGATGAAGTAAAATCACCCGTTGTGCTAAAATATGAAATAATAAAAATGAAGAATACTAAATTGAAAAGGATTTAAGCGGAGAGTGAATTAATAAACAAAGTAGAAACTTATTTAATATTTACGAATTACGGGTGAGATGTATATATTATTTCTTTATTTTATTTTAAAGCGGGAAGATGATTATCTCTACTTTTAAGTGAATCGAAACGTGTGAAATTCCTTACATGAATGTGATGGCCAGAAGTTTGCTAGCCTCATCTTAGCTTGATTGACCATGGGTTGCTCCTTGGTGGTTGTGACGACTTGGCCCCATCGTCACATGGTCACAGTCAGCTGCCTGGGCCAACGAGATGAGGAGAATAAAATGAAACTAGGTGCTCATCGATAGGAACTGAGGTATGAGATGAGGAAGCAAGGATCCAAGGAGACGAGGTTTGTTTATGTTGTAGCTAAAGACTAGTGAAGATGCTCACATAAATTTACGAGTAGTGTCTCCCATTGCATCTGAGAAATAATGGGGCTCAGGTGTAGATTTGGCTTCTGGTAGTAGCATTAGCTAAGGCAAAAATAAAAGATAAAGTGAATTAAATAAATATAAGTATCAAAAAATTATTATAAATGGGTGGATGTTTGATGTGTGCTGTGTGCAATGGATGTTTGATATGATATGGATGTTTGTCTTCTATATTATGATTTCATTTTTCCTCATGCTATTGTTAGTTTAGTTTTCATGTTTCACTCACACTAGACTTTTAGTCTGACCCATTTATTATATTTTTATAATACTCAGATCAGTTACACCAAGTTCTACAGGTTAGCAAATATGGAGCCACTTCTACCACTAGTCTTAGAATTTCAACTGGACCTTATCTATCTATATATTATTAGTTCCAGTATGTTGTGATGTGTCTGTATTATAGTAGGAAGCATGTAGTTGATATGTCAGCAATTGTAAGATATGGATATGTACTAGTGGAGTTTGTAGTATAGTGGTGATGTAGACTCTATTATGTAATATGTGATGTATATTATATTTTATTCTAATCCACTCTACGATGTAGTTAGTATTACTTCTGATTGTGATTGTATTGTTTTATCCTTGAAAACCACATGTGTTTATTGCTTTGTAACGAGAGTGTTTACGTCGAGGTGTGTTGTATATCTATATTTTGAGACGTGTTCAATGTTGGTCCAACGGAATATTTACGTGTGTATCACCCACATCACCTCATTCTCCGTGTCACTCGACAGTATTAGTCAGTAATACTCATAGGTAATATGGGTATAGAGGTGAGGTGTTACATTGTTGGTATAAAAGCTAGAGGTTCAAAGCACTAGGTTGAATCAGAAGTAGGGATGACCTTGGAGTTAAAACTTAGGATGAGTTAACCCTTGTTTATATTCTTCCTCTATGTAAGGATGGGAGAATATGTATATGATTACAGGGGTAATCATTAGAGATGCGTATTATATACATGTATTTGTTAATGAATCTTATATTATACACACACACACACACGTACATGTATATTCATTTCTCTCTCTATTCACTGGTTATTTAACGAGGATGCATTGTAAGGTGCGGATTAGTAAGTATGCCACCAAAAAGAACTAATGTTGGAGGTGTTGGTACAAGTACCAATATGAATGAGTACTAAATCCAGTCAGACCATGGTAAGGAAGGTGAAGTGAGGTTGACTATGTAGCAGTGGATGACCATCATGCAGAATGCTCAAATGGAAGTTGCCTGCACTCCTCGGAGGAAAGATTTTTTGAAACTTAGCAGTGACTATGCAAGTTTAGGCGGAAAACCATTTTGAGGCAATGAGAATGCTATGGAAGTTCAATCATGGATTAGGAAGGCTGAAAGGATCTTTGATGATTTGGGCTTGAAAATGTTCAAAAGAGGCAGTTGACATCGAGGCAGTTATAGGGTAGTGCATTGGACTGTTATGATGCTATGACTTCCAAGATTCCAGAAGATGAGATTTCCTGGAAATAATTCAAAGAGATGTTTGAAGCTCGATTCCTTCCAGAAACTGAGAAAGCAACCTTGTTTGGGAAATTCATCGATCTTAAGCAAGGTGATACATCAGTCCAAGAATATATTTGAACAAGTTCAATGTGATGTCGAAATATGGAATGGCACTTCTCAATACACCACACAAGAAAAACTAGAAATTCATTCAAGGACTGAGGAAGGAGTTGAGGGATTAGTTGCTAACTCTGATCAGGTATTCTTTTGAAGAGATTGTGGACTTAACACTGCAATATGAGCAAGTGGAGAGAGAAGACCGTCAGGAGGTCCCTGGATGTTCAAATGCTTCTAGAGTTAGATTCAAGAGAAGATTCTTCCTCAACAAAGGAAAGGGTAACCCCCAGAGTAGATCAGTTTTTAAGAAACCCTTTAGACAGAGACCAATTGGACCGAAGTTAACTGGACAAAAGCCGGTTGGGCAGAAGCAGCCATAGAAACCAGAAGTGATATGCTTTGCTTGTGATTCTAGAGGGCATTATGCATATCAGTGTACGGTTACTAACCATGGAGCACTTGGACATATTAGGAACACTTGTCCCAACCAGGAGAAAGCTCAACTAGCGAAGATGTTCACCATGGAAACAGCTGGTCCTTCTACATAGGATAAGGGGAAGAGGCCTGCAATTATGGAAAGTACGTTTTACATTAATAATATTCCTGCTCGAATTTTATTCAATACTGGTGCATCCATAGCTTATATCCAAGGAATTACCTGATGGATTACAATTAGAGATGTCTTACTTGGTTACTTCTCTTCGAGCGGCTAATCCTATTAAGGGTTATGCTACTTTGATAATGAAGTGTAGCCGCATCAAGATAGATTTGTTTGGGTATTCTTTCATGTGTGACTTGCATGTGATGGACTATTTGGGCTTTGGATTAAAACTGGGTATGGATTGGCTTGAGAGATATGAAGCGTTTATTTTATGTTAATCGAGTAATTACATTCAAGCACCTAGACTATGAGTAGCGTATTCAGGTTGCATTGGAAGATTTTCAATCAAGTATTGGTGGTTCTTTATTTGCTATTGAGACTCGAGAAGAAGATGAGATTGCTAAGATACCAGTTGTATGGGAGTTCACTAATGTCTTTGAACCCGTGACTGGTTTGCCGCCTAAGTGAGTAGTAGATTTTAGAATTGATTTAATACTAGGTGATGAACCTGTCAGCAGACCATCATCTAGACTATGCACAAACAGTTGGAAGACCTAAGAACTCAACTTGATGATTTGGAGAAGAAACCCTTTATTTGTTCAAGTAGATCACCTCGGCGCGCATCTGCGGTCTTTGTCAAGAAAGCTGATGGATCGTTGCGAATCTGCATCGATTACAGGAAGCTGAATGAGCTGACCATTAAGAATCATTATCCACTACCTAGGATTGATGATTTATTTGATCAATTAAGTGGAGCAAAGATCTTTTCTCAGCTTGATTTAGCAACTGGATTCCATCAGTTGCGTGTGGCTAAAGAGAGCATTCCATTGATAGCCTTCAGGATGAGATATGGAACCTACGATTGGCTAGTCATGCCTTTTGGGTTGACGAATGCTCCAGCCTATTTTGTTGATTTGATGAAAATAATATTCCACAATTATCTAGATAAGCTCGTCGTGGTCTTTATCAACGATATCCTTGTATATTCTAGAACAGGAGAGGAGCATGCGATGTAGTTGAAGATTATTTTATAGACCTTGAGGGAACATCAGCTAAAGGCCAAATTTTCCAAATGTCACTTCTGGTAATGAGAGGTGAAGATTCTTGGACATATTATTTCAGAAAAGGTGTTATCCATTGATCCAGCCAAGATTCAAGTTAGTAATAATTGGAAGCGACCTAAGACGGTGACAGAGATACGCATTTTTTGGGGTTAGTTGGATATTACATAAGATTTATCAAAGACTTTGCCAAGATAGCAACTCTATTAACTAAACTATTTAGGAAAGGAGTGAAGTATATGTGCACGAACGAGTGTGAAGACGCCTTTGTGAAGTTGAAAGAATTGTAAACCAATGCACCTATCCTGATTGTTCCTGATGGGAATAAAGACCTGGTTGTCAATAAAGATGCGTGTGTTGATTCATGAGTTTTGATTCATGACACAAGCTTCAATATCATACGACGAGAATACTATATGAAAGCGACAAAAAGGAGAATAACCGTATATTGAACACTACAAAGGAGACAAGACTACAATCCAGATATTAGTATGAGTATTTTATTTTATTGAGTCTTATAAATTTGTTAAAATCATTCCTCAAGTAGTTACACATACACACAAATTGATTTATACAAAAATAAGTGTCACTGTGCAATTAACAGCAGGTCGGCCGACCGACCAGAATCTTCGGCCGACCGACTCTGTGTCCAGTGCACAGATATGCACCGTTTTATTCATGTCTGTAAACTCAACTGACCGACCCAGGTTTCTCGGTCAACCGACCAGAACATAACGGCTAGTTTTCTGAAGAGGTGCAATTGTTCATGAAGAGGAATGTCCTTTAATCCAACAGATATGGACACAACTCTTGATTGAAACTCTTCATGAAAGATTGTAACTATTCTACAACTATATAAACATGTTCAATTCACTTCTACAATCACCGATTCTTGTTTATAATTCTGAAATCTATTCTCTATTTATTTCTGCAAATAAAAGCATTCATTCTTATTCAATATCATTAGAATCCTTGAACATTCATTCTTATTTAATATCACTAGAATCCTTGAATTAATTCATATACTTCGATTCTACGTGATTATCTTCCTTCTAAATCTTCACACACATATACACTCTTGAGGATTTGATTATAGGAAAGTTGTACTATCAAAAGACAATCAGTGTTATTCAGAACACATTCGTCAACAAACTATTTGTATTAAGTTGAAGCCCTCTTCGGCTATTGAGGCGGAAAAATTCCTGTTCGGCTGCTCAGGTGTCGTATACCTATTCCTCCGGGTTAAGTGAGGGGTTTAGTTTAAATCCAGAGGGTATTCTAGGACTGGACATAGAACGGGAAGTTCGAACCAGTATAAAAATTCCTGGTGTGCTTACTTTAATTTTTATTTTACTGCTATTATCGGTTTCCGCATTTATATACCATATTACACGATCCTTAGTACTACACGTCCACTTTCATTTGGTATCAGAGCAAGGAAATCCTATAACCGTCACAAAGTTATTTGATATTTATTTCTAGTAATATGGTAACAACACATACTAACGATTTTGACACTAACACTAATACTAGTTTCACAGAGGGTCAATCAACTTCACGACCTCCACTTTTTAATGGTATAAATTACAATTATTGGTCAACTAGAATGAGAATCTATATGCAATCTAGTAAATTTGATATCTGGAATGTTATACAAAGTGAGTACACAGCTCCTACTGGAGAATACTCAACATGGAGTAACACACAAAAACTAGATGCTACATCAAATGCAAAGGCTATGAATATTTTATTTTGTGCATTAGATAGAAATGAATTCAATAGAGTTAGCATGTGCACTTCTAGTTATGAAATTTGGAGAACACTTAAGATAACACATGAAGGAACGAGCAAAGTTAAATTAAGCAAAATCTCCATGTTTAAAAATCAATTTCAAAATTTCAAAATGAGGCCAAATGAATCTATAAATGACATGTACTCTAGATTCCAGGATATTTATCATGCTTTACTATCACTAGAACAAAAGTTTACTGATTTTGATGTTGTTACAAAAATCTTAAATTCTTTAACGGACGAATGGGAAAGAAAAGTCCTAGCCATTGAAGAAGCAAGTGATTTGTCAACATTAAAACCAGAGGAATTGATAGGTAATTTAATGTCCTACGAAGTAAATTTGCAGGCAAAAAGAAATGGAGCACAAGAAAAGAAAATTATGGCATTCCAAGCAGAAAAAGATGATTCCGACTCAGATAATGAAGATATGGCAATGATCGCTAAAAATTTCAAAAAGTTTTTGAAATTCAACATAAACAAATTCAAGGGAAACAAAAATAATTCCAACAACAATTCCAATAGCAGCAAACCATCATCTTCAACAATGGAATGTTATGAATGTCATAAGAAAGGACACATGAAGAAGGATTTTCCAAAGCGTAAAAAGAATAATTTCAAGAAGGACAAAACCAAACGAAAAGATTTTTCTGTCACTTGGGACGACACTGACTCATCATCCTCATTAGAGAGTGAAAGTGATAATGAACAAGCAAATGTGTGCTTCATGGCTTCGTCAGACGATGTAAGTGATTTTACTTTTGAAGATTTAATTGAAATAAATTCTGAATTAGTAAATTTAGCAAAGCAACTTAAAAAGAAAAATAAGGAGTTGCAAAGAAAGTTAGATAGAACAATCTTAGAAGTAGATATGCTGAAAGATGAGAAGAAAATATTAGAAGATGAACTTGAAAGTTCTCAACAATCAAATTCTAACTTATCTTCTCAAATTTCGTCAATATCTGAAGAACTAGAAATTCAGAAAAATAAAAATGATGTTTTACTTTTCGAAAATAATAGTTTAAACTCTAAGATTAAGGATTTAGAGTTAGAAAAATCTAGTCTTAAAATAAAATTTGATGATATTTCTAAAAATGTATCTAATTTCAATAAAGGAAGAGAGAATCTTTCTAGTATACTTGAAAATTCTCAGTCCTCTAACAATAAATCTGGACTAGGATTTAAGAAACAAAATAACTTTGCTAAAAGTAGGATTAATAATAATATTAAGAAGGATATTAAGAAAACAGTTTACCCAAATACTAAAACCATCAAGATATGGATTCCAAAAACAAATAATGTTTTGATAAGGAATAAACATATCAAAATATTTATGGAAACTATTCATAATAACAAGAATTATGTTTATAAAGGGAATTCTGAACCCGTATGCGTTTGGCTTCCTAAGATCTAACTCTTAGGACCCTAAAAAGATTAGGTACCAACTTTTTATAAACTTTTTGAAGGTACCACATAAGAAGAGAGGAAAATGGATTTTAGATAGCGGTTGCTCAAAACACATGACTGGAAACAAAGAAATGTTGTCAAACATTATATACTCAAAAGGATATATCATCGGCAAAGGCAATGTCTGTAGCAACGGTACCTCTAATTTACCTCTTATTACTGATGTTTTATTAGTTAAAAATTTAAAACATAATTTATTAAGTATTAGTCAGCTATGCGATAAAGGTTTTAATATAACTTTTTAAGAAAATAAATGTAATATTTTCGATAAAAATCATAACACTATTTTCGAAGGAAAAAGAGATAAAAACATTTATATCTTAAACATGAATGTTAATAATGATTCAAATTTGTGTTTAGTAGCTAAAGAAAATGATTCCTGTCTTTGGCACAAAAGATTTTGTCACATCAATTTTAATACTATCAACAAACTAGCTAAAAACAAATTAGTTAAAGGATTACCTAATATAAAATTCAAAACTAATATATTTTGTGATGCATGTAAATTAGGAAAACTAACAAAATCCTCTTTTAAATCAAAGAAAGTAATATCTACAGAAAAACCACTTGAACTGTTACACATGGATCTCTTTGGTCCAACTCAAGTGCAGTCTATTAATCATAATAGATATGTATTTGTTATTGTAGATGATTTTTCTAGATATACTTGGATTTTCTTTTTGAAAAATAAAAGTGATACTTTTGATAATTTTAAAGTTTTTGTTAAAAGAATTCAAAATATTAAAAGTTTGAAAATTAAAAATATAAGAAGTGATCATGGAGGAGAATTTGAAAATGAAGTGTTTGAACAATTTTGTAACAAGAAAGGTATTAACCATAATTTTTCGTTTCCTAGAACACCACAACAAAATGGAGTTGTAGAAAGGAAAAATAGAACGTTACAAGAATGTGTAAGAACTTTATTAAATGAAACCACTTTATCAAAACACTTTTGGGCAGAAGCTATAGCTACTACTTGTTATGTATTGAATCGTGTTTCTATTCGACCATTAACTAAGAATACTCCATATGAACTTCTAAATGGAAGAAAACCAAATATTTCATATCTTAAAGTTTTTGGTTCTAAATGTTTTATTTTGAATACTAAACATCAGCTAGGCAAATTTGATCCAAAATCCGATGAAGGAATATTCGTTGGATATTCGGAACGAAGCAAGGCTTATCGAATTTATAATAAACGAACTCAAATTATTAAAGAAAGCTTACATGTTTCATTTGACGAAAATTTTAAAAATATAAATCCAATTGTTACTATTGATTCTGATGATGAAACTACTCAGAATGAAAATAGTAATACAAATGAGAATTTTGATATTCATGAAACAAATGAAAATACAAACATTACTCCTAATTTAATAAAATCTCCACCTAGAATTTTACGAGATCATCCTGTGCAAAATATAATTGGAGAAGTTGATACGAATGTTAAAACCAGACATCAATTAAATCAAGTTGGTCATGTAGCTTTTCTCTCTAACATAGAATCTAAGAATATAAAAGAAGCCTCAACTGATGACTACTGGATTCTTGCCATGCAAGAAGAACTAAATCAATTCGAACGAAACGAAGTTTGGGAACTCGTTCCTAGACCTAGTGATCAATCAGTCATCGGTACTAAATGGGTTTTCAAAAATAAAGCAGATGAACTAGGAAATATAACCAGGAATAAAGCTAGATTAGTTGCACAAGGATATAATCAAGAAGAAGGAATTGATTACGAAGAAACGTTTGCTCCAGTCGCCCGACTTGAAGCAATGCGAATCTTATTAGCTTTCGCGTGCTTTCATAAGTTTAAACTTTATCAAATGGATGTTAAAAGTGCA
Source organism: Allium fistulosum (assembly GCA_030737815.1). Classification (NCBI taxonomy): domain Eukaryota; kingdom Viridiplantae; phylum Streptophyta; class Magnoliopsida; order Asparagales; family Amaryllidaceae; genus Allium; species Allium fistulosum. Next base: position 547,314,922 of record CM060906.1, read on the forward strand.
TTTTTAAATGGATACATAAAAGAAAATGTTTTTGTTGAACAACCACCTCTTTTTTATCATGAAAAATTTCCAGATCATGTTTATAAACTCAAAAAAGCATTATACGGTTTAAAACAAGCACCACGTGCTTGGTATAATCGTCTTAAAAGCTATTTATTAGAATCTGGTTTTGAAATTGGTAAAGTAGATCAAACTCATTTTATTAAGAAAACTAATAAAGATATTTTAATAATTCAAATATATGTTGATGATATTATTTTTGGATCGACAAATGAAAAACTATGTCAGGAATTTTCGACTATAATGACAAATGAATTTGAAATGTCTCATATGGGAGAATTGTCATATTTTCTTGGATTACAAATTAAAGAAATTGAAAATGGAATTTTTATTAATCAAGAAAAATATTGTTATAATTTAATTAAACGATTTGGTCTGGAAAACACTTCTGCCAAGCCAACTCCAATGAGCACAACTACTCATCTTGATAGAGACGAGGAGGGCAAAAGTGTTGATCAGAAGCTATATCGTAGTATGATAGGTTCTTTACTTTATTTAACAGCAAGTCGACCCGATATAATGACGAGTGTTTGTTTATGTGCTCGATTTCAAGCAAATCCCAAAGAGTCACATATGAGAGCAGTTAAACGCATTATTCGTTATCTAACTAAAACCAAAGATTTCGGACTATTTTATCCGAAAGAATGTCCTTTCGAATTAGTCTCCTATAGCGATGCTGATTTTGGAGGAAGTCGGACGGATCGAAAAAGTACGAGCGGAACGTGTCATTTCATTGGACGTTCCTTAGTCTCTTGGTTTAGTAAGAAACAAAACTGTGTTTCTTTATCGACGTGTGAAGCAGAATATATATCTGCTGCTTTGGTATGTGCACAAGTCGTATATATGAAACAAACACTACAAGATTTTAATTGTCATCTTGAAAAATCTATAATTTATTGTGATAATACTAGTGCAATAAATCTTTCTAAAAATCCGGTCAATCACTCACAAACAAAACACATCGATATTCGTCATCACTTTCTTTGTGATTGTTTGGAAAAAGGATTGATAAATTTAGAATTTATCAATACTGAAAATCAAATTGCTGACATTTTTACTAAACCACTAAATGAAAATATTTTTATAAAACTTAGACGTGATTTAGGTATAATGTCGTTTAAAGATTTATAAATAAAAATATGCAAAAATATCAAAAAAAAAACAAAAATTGTTTTATTTCTGACCAAAGCGGAACTCGAACTCATGACCTCTGACTTGCTTGTTAGATGTTGTGTTATAGCTACTTGAGCTATGGGTGTTTCTTATTTTAGTTCTCTTTAATGTTTGTTTTATCTGTTTTGTTTTCAGAAAAACTATATTTAGTTCTTATCTTATAAATCATACATTTACAAACATTTTTTTTCTTAAACTTCTGTGATCATATTTAAAATTAGTTCATATCCACTAATTTTTCCGCAAATAGATGTTTATATATACTATGCTTATTTTTTAAAACATATACTAAGAAAATTTTAAAAACAAAACTTGGAAAATGTCTTCAAACAATGACTACTATAATTCCGAAAACTCTCATCTATCATACACATCTCCGGACAATGATGGTTCCGACCGCATCCCTGAAAATGGCCCATATCCTACCTTTCCCATGCCTAAACGTGTCCTAGACTTCTCTTCTCCAGATAAAGACCCCCGACATAGGTGGAAACCATGGGAAGACTCTCATACAGGCTTTACACCTGAAAAGAAAAAAGGGAAGAATACGATGGTAATATCTCCAACCACCAAACAAAAAATTGATGAAATACATCACTACCAACAACAACAAATGGATATGCAACGGGAACTCTACTATGAACAAAAAGTCACCGCAAGACGTTTAAGTTTTCTAGAAAAGATTGCCATGAAAATATGTTCATCAAAGAAGGATGATGTTGCTGAACCTTCTTATAGACCCTCATCCTCGTCAAATCCTGTTCAAACTCTAATAACTCCAAGATGGTCACCAATAGAAGATGTTCCGTCCCCAAACTCATGGGAACGTAGATTTTAATGAACCGTGGCTATAATTATATATATATATATATATATATATGTTGTTGTTTTCAATAAGATGTATAAATATAAATGATATGATAATATAATTTATATCTCTATAATTCTTTGTTGAAAAACAGCAAAAATATGCATTTCTACCTGGGTCGGTCGACCGGAAAGCCTGAGTCGGTCAGCCGAACCCTTCCCGAGAATTTCAAAAATACATTTCCAACAGGGTCGGTCTACCGAAGACCCTGAGTCGGTCAGCCGAATCCTTCCCAAGAGTTTCAGCAACTTTCAGATTACCAGTTCGGTCAGCCGACCCAGTGCCTTCGGTCGACCGAACGTATATTCTGCCTGTCTTTTACTTCAGATTTATACCCCATCCTTTCACCTTTTCAACTTACCTCATCACTTTTGCTTTCCCAAATTCAGATTTTAACCTAGCCCCCATTAAAACTTCTCAAATTTTTAATCTTTTCTTCCAAAAAACAAATGGCTCCCAAAAAGAAATCAAAGACAACCGGTGGCTCATCTTCATCTACTCCAGTGGATACTCAAATTGCTTCATGGCTAGTTAATGATATAGCTCTTCAAAGATGGATACAACTTCAAGATGCCAAAATCTTTGAAGAGTCATTTGTAAGTTATCCTGACTTTGCTTCCTACGGTATTGAAAATGCCGCTATTGAGAGTGGTCTTGATACATTCCTTGACCATAGGAAAAATAACTTGAAAATCAATCATATCATGGTCAAGTTGTTTCTAGCAAACCTCAACCTTGTCAATCCGCCAAGAAACACTGAAAATTGTATTTGGACATCGGTTTGTGGTACTTCGATATTCCTTTCCATTGATCGAATTAACCACATTTTGGATGCTAGACCGGGTGGTATCTCATTACACGATGTAGATTGTAATATATCAAGTCGTGACCAGATAAGCCATCTATTTTTCGAAGATGATGCAACGGATTTTAGACAAACATCATCACTTAGACCAAAAGCTCGACTTCTTCATCGATTCATGATGAAATCTTTAGTTCCTAGAGGTGGTTCATATCATCTCGTATATCCCGAAAATTTTAAAGCATTGTATGCTATTTGTAGGAAAATCCGAGTTAATTGGTCACAACTTCTTATGGATGAATTTATCTCTTTTAACCAAGGAAAGATGCTCCATATTTATTATGGAGAATACATAATGAGATTGATCAATAGCTTCATCATCAATGCTCCGGAATCCGAAACCTCCAAAGTTCGTATTTTTGATTCACAGACCATAAAGTTAATGAAATTACCTGATGCTCCACCTAGATTTATAAGATTTTAGCAATGGAGTGATACTCCGAGAGAACAACTACGTCGTAGCTATTCTACACCTCAACCATCTACTCATGCTACGGAACGTATAACTCGCCAAACCTCAATTCAACGACCAACTCCCGGTACTAGTATGGAGGCGACCATTGATATTTTGGCTCGAAATCAACTAGCTTTGGATGCCCAACTACGAAAAATTGATGGGTGTTTCAAGAAAATCAAAGGCTTCTTCGTAAATTTATGGGATGCTTTATCATGTACTTCCAAAGCCGGTGCCTCTTTTGTTGCTCCCGGAAAAAGACCGGCACCAAATTTCTCTTGGTCTACTTCAGATAACACAAGTTCCGGTACATCGGGAACTCACGCTCCTCACACTCAAAGACGTGGTAAGGAACATGTTCCTCCGGAAGAAAATATTCGTCTAAAATTTTGGGATTCCGATGATGATGAGGATTAATCGTACTGTTTTACAATTTAACTTCAAGAATTCCTTTATGAACATTATGTCTATTATTAGATGTTGTAGTACGAAAACATTATTAATATGTAATAGTTATAACTTGATGTTCTCTTACATATGTTATATGTTGCATATTTCTTTTACATATTACATCTTGTAAGTATTCCTTTTTGTCGATGACAAAGGGGGAGAAATATATGAAAGCTAACAAAGATTTTGCAGAAAATTCGCCATATATTCAGGGGGAGAATTATAATACTATTACGTCACATAAGTATTGTCATCAATCAAAAAGGGGGAGAATGTTGATTCATGAGTTTTGATTCATGACACAAGCTTCAATATCATACGACGAGAATACTATATGAAAGCGACAAAAAGGAGAATAACCGTATATTGAACACTACAAAGGAGACAAGACTACAATCCAAATATTAGTATGAGTATTTTATTTTATTGAGTCTTAGAAATTTGTTAAAATCATTCCTCAAGTAGTTACACATACACACAAATTGATTTATACAAAAATAAGTGTCACTGTGCAATTAACAGCAGGTCGGCCGACCGACTCTGTGTCTAGTGCATAGATATGCACCGTTTTATTCATGTCTGTAAACTCAGCTGACCGGCCCAGGTTTCTCGGTCAACCGACCAGAACATAACGGCTAGTTTTCTGAAGAGGTGCAATTGTTCATGAAGAGGAATGTCCTTTAATCCAACAGATATGGACACAACTCTTGATTGAAACTCTTCATGAAAGATTGTAACTATTCTACAACTATATAAACATGTTCAATTCACTTCTACAATCACCGATTCTTGTTTATAATTCTGAAATCTATTCTCTATTTATTTCTTCAAATAAAAGCATTCATTCTTATTCAATATCACTAGAATCCTTGAACATTAATTCTTATTCAATATCACTAGAATCCTTGAATTAATTCATATACTTCGATTCTACGTGATTATCTTCCTTCTAAATCTTCACACACATATACACTCTTAAGGATTTGATTATAGGAAAGTTGTACTATCAAAAGACAATCAATGTTATTCAGAACACATTCGTCAACAAACTATTTGTATTAAGTTGAAGTCCTCTTCGGCTGTTGAGGCGGAAAAATTCCTGTTCGGCTGCTCAGGTGTCGTATACCTATTCCTCCGGGTTAAGTGAGGGGTTTAGTTTAAATCCAGAGGGTATTCTGGGACTGGACATAGAACGGGAAGTTCGAACCAGTATAAAAATTCCTGGTGTGCTTACTTTAATTTTTATTTTACTGCTATTATCAGTTTCCGCATTTATATACCATATTACACGATCCTTAGTACTACACGTCCACTTTCAGCGTGTGGAGCTGGATTAGGAGTTGTGTTGATGCAACATGATAGAGTTGTAGATTATGCTTTGAGACAGCTAAGACCATATGAAGTAAGGTATGCACATGTTTTGGAGTTAGCTGCAGTGGTGTTTGTTTTGAAGATCTAGCGTCATTATTCATTAGGCGAACGATTCGTGCTATGCATGGATCACAAGTCATTGAAGTATCTCTTTACTCAAAAGGATTTGAACATGCATCGGGCAACATTGGTCGGAATTCCTAGCAGGATACGACTTTGAAATCCAATATACACCGGGAAAAGGCAATAAGATAGTTGATGCACTAAGCAGGAAGCACCAATTGGTAGTTTCCATGATGTTGGCTGAATATCGAGACTTGGAGCTATTGACACATTATGATATTCTAGATAAAAGTGCACTAAGTAGTTCTAGCCTTATTCTTGCAACTATCAACGTAAGACCCAGTTTGATTGAAGAGATCTCGTTAAGATAGAAGGAAGACCCAATCATTGCTAATTATGTACATCGACTGAAGGATGGAGTGTAGGTTGATGATTTGAAGGGGTTCAAATTAGATTCGGCCATTTGTCTTTGGAAGAATGGAAAACTTTATGTACCAGATAACGTTAATCTTCAAAGACGAGTTTTAGATGATTCACATTGTTCTAGATATATGATACATCCGGATGGAACAAAGATGTATCAAGAAAGTGACCATTTCATTGGGATGGCATGAAGCGAGACATTGGAGAGTATGTGAAGAGATGTGTAACTTGTTAGTTAGTTAAAGCTAAGCACAAAAAAAGCAGCAGACTACTTCAACCTCTGGAAGTACCATTGTGCAAATAGGATAGAGTCTTGATGGATTTTATCAATGGTTTACCATGTTCGAAGCAGGGCAATGAGAGTATATGGGTTACTATGGACAGACTCACTAAATTAGCACGCTTTATTCGTATTAAATCGAAGCGAACAACTGAGTATCTTGCTAAACTATATGTAAAGCAAATCGTTCGACTTCATGGTGTGCAAACCAGCATAGTGAGTGATCGTGACCCTCTCTTCACAGGTGCATTTTGGAAGAGTTCGCAAAAAGCTTTAGGTATGAAGTTGAATTTAGTGCTGCCTGCTATCCACAAATGGACAGTCCAACCAAAAGGGTGAATAAAGTACTGGAAGACCTACTTCGTCCATGCATATTGGATTTTCGAGGCACTTGGGAAAATTACCTTCCTCTAGTAGAATTTTCTTATAATAACAGCTTCCAGTCTAGCATAGGCATGGCACCTTTCAAAGCTCTATACGAGACACGGTGTGGATCACCAGCATGTTGGTTGGAGGGTGCAGACAAGACTCGAGAAGCTAATGAGAAGATCGAGATGATTAGAGAAAGGACAAGATCATCAGAAATCTTATGCCAATTGAAACGAAAGCCGTTAAAATTTGCTATTAGAGTTCTTGTATTATCAAAATCTCACCAATGAAGGGAGTGATGAGATTTAGCAAGACTAGGAAGCTATCTCCAAGATACATTGGTCCTTATCCAATTCTAGAATAGGTTGGAGATTTAGCCTATATAGTCGAATTACCAGCTAATCTCTTGGGAATACATAATGTGTTTCACATTTCTCAACTAAGGAAATGCGTTCATGATCCTAAGATTATTCTAGAGTCAAAGTAGGTAGAAGAGCTGAATATCAAGCCTAACATGACCGTTGTTAACGAGCCAAGTCGTATTACTGCTATAGAAGTTAAGTGGTTAAGGAATAAGGTTGTACCACTTGCCAAAGTTCAATGGTCGAATAACCTAAAAGACTACACTTGGGAGACTCAAGAGAGAATGCAACAACATTACCCGGAATAGTTTAAGGCTCCGACCGAGTCAGGTATGACGTATATTAATAATACTTATATATATGTGCGTTTGTGTCTATATATACTAGGAGAGGTTGTTATAGTCTCCTTGAATGTTAACTGCAAGGACGTAATTCCTGTAAGGAAATGAGTAATGTAACAGCCTGAATTTTTAATATTGAATTAATTAAGCAAATAAGTAATTAATTGATAATTAAATAAATAATCAAGTGAATTAAAGCAATGTAAGATGTCAATATGTCATTTGGACTATTGGAGAGATGAGCACATGATTACATTGTAAGGAAGTTGTATTACGGAAGTTAATATATTACAGAGCACTTTTGAGTAATTATTTGGCTAAAATGGTTTTATAGGGTTGAATTGATTTAATTTTATTTTAATAAGTAAAATTAGTTTATATAAGAATAAAAATCCTAATTAATGAGTAAAAAGAAAATAAAAATGAGACTTAGCCAAAACATGATTTTTGACATGTTATGTCCAATTTGACCAAAAAAAAGTGAAGTATAAAGTGAAGTTTAAGTGAATTGAAAAGAAAATAATTGTTATTTAATATATTAAATTGATTTTAAATGTTTGTATCATGATTAAACAAAGTTTGAAAGTAAAGAAACATCACAAATATTAGAAAATTACTTTAGAAAGGCAAAATAACATTTTTGTGCAATTTTGAGCATGACTTTGCAAATAAAGGCAAAATTAGATAAAATAAAAATATAACTTGATTTTATATAATAAATAAACTTTATAAATGAGAAGCAAAATATGATTTTATTTTGGGGTTTGGTATTGATTTTGTTAAGTAAAAAAATTAATGGAAGTAGGAAACAAAAGAAGTAAAAAAATAGAGATAAAATGGGTTAGTAATTGTTTAAGGCCCAAGCCCAAATTTCAAATGCAAGTTCATGAATCTAGTAACCAGAGGCTTCTTTGCCTAGAGTTTTCTATTTTATTCACAAAATAACTTCACGTTTATATCTTCTTCATTTTCTACTTTGTGAATGAAGGTTCAAAATGCAAGTTCATCCTCCACTTTTAGAATAATGATAAAATAGAGATAAAATCCTAAAAATCCCTAAATTGAAGTATGTTACTCTCTACACTATGTTAAACCTTTAATCATAAAGAAGTTTCCATTTTGATCAAAAATTGGAGCTAAGGAAATTTTCAAGAGAGGGAAAAGCTCGTGTAAGAGTGCACATAGAAGAAGGAAAAAAGAGTGAAGGTTGCTAGTTTGAGAGCTTCAAAGGTGAGTGTAACTTTATGATTTTATTTCTCAATTCTTTTATTTTGAAAGTTGGTATGTTTGTCTAGGAATATAAATTTGATTTGATGTGCAAAAAGTAGAGAAAGTTGAAGCAACCATGACAAATTTTTTACAGAAACTAAGTTTGTTAATAAATTTTATGTTGGAATTTGCGATAGAATGAGATAGAGTAGGAGGAACCGGAGGGGAAAGGAGTTGCACCGGAGGGGAGAGGAGGTATCGAACTACGCTAAAAGCGAGCCCTGGCCATTATTGCGAGGCAGCAGCCTCTGTTGCCGAAAGGCAGCAGTGGGAACCGTTGTCTAACAGCAGCAATGTGCTGCTGCACACAGCAGCAGCACATGCTGATGCTTGTTTCAAGGTCTAGGCCACTAGCCTGACCACCTGTCTGGCCACTAGCCGGACCTAGGTTCGACCGGGGGGTGGTATGCTAGGCTATATCCCAGCACAACCCAGGTTGGGCTGAACCATGGGCTCAGCCCACCTTATAAAAAAAGAGAAAAAAAATCGGAGATAAGAAGAAGGAGAGGTTAGGTCGGAGTTTGTATATGTGTGCATGTGTGTGTGTGTTGTGGTGAGCATATGTGTGTGTTGTAGTGAGTATGTATGCGTGCCGTGTGCATATGTGTGTAGTAGTGTGCATGTGTGTGTACACAAAAGCAGTTGAATTTGTACATTTAAATAAGGAATCTATAATTATGAAATATGTTTGAATATTTGGAATGTGTGGGCTGAGAGTGTGTGAGGTTATGTATGTGTTGGAGTGTGTAAGAGTGTAGTATGTGTAAAAGTGTGTATGGAGGCGAGTGCGTAGCAAGTGCTTTTGAGCCTATAACATGAAAACTAATATAAAAATCAATGTTTTGAAATACGATGAAATGTTAAAGGAATTTTATTTTATTTTATAGAATATTTAATATATTTAAACGAGAAAATTAATATTTACTCTTTAAAAACGAGGGAGTAATAAATAAAAGAGACATTTTGTTGTTAAATAAACTAATGTTTCGATACAAAAAGGGAAAAATATAGTGGAATTTATTTAAATAAAATTCTTCATCTTGTTAATTACTAATTAAAGTAATATATATTAATGTGTGAATGGATGGTTGTTGATTGTTTGTTATGAACAGGATGAAGTAACATCACCCACTGTGCTAAAATATTAAATAATGAAAATGAAGAATACTGAATTGGAAAAGATTTAAGTGGAGAGTGAATTAATAAACAAAGTATAAACTTATTTAATAATGATGTATCATAGGTGAGATGTATATATTGTTTCTTTATTTTATTTTAAAGCAGGAATATGATTATCTCTGCTTTTGAGTGGATAGAAACATGCGAGCTTCCTTACATGAATGTGATGGCCAGAAGTTTGTTAGGACCATCCTAGCTTAGCCGACCGCGGGGTTGTCCTTGGTGGTTGTGACGACTTGACCCTACCATCACATGGTCACGGTCTGCTGCATAGACCAATGGGACGAGGAGAATAGAATGAAACGGGATGGTCGTCGATGGGAAGCAAGGTATAAGACGAGGAAGCGGGGATCCAAGAAGACGAGGTGCGTTTATGGTGCTGCTAAAGACTGTTGAGGACGCTCACAAAATTTACGAGTAGGGTCTCCATTTGTATCTGGGAAATGACGGGGCTCGGGTGTAGATTTGGCTTCTCATAATAGCATTAACTAAGGCAAAAATAAAAAATAAAGTGAATTAAATGAATATAAGTGTAGTTTTTTTATAAATGGATGGATGTTTGACATGTGCTATGTGCAATGGATGTTTGATATGACAAGGGTGTTTGTCTTGTATATTATGATTCATTTTTCCTCATGCTATTATCAGTTTATTTTCATGTTTCACTCACACTAGACTTCTAGTCTGAACCGTTTATTATATTTCTATAATACTTGGGTCAGTTACACCGAGTTCTACAGGTTAGCTGATATGGAGCCACTTCTACCACTCTTAGCATTTCAGTTGGCCCTTATCTATCTATATATTATTAGCACCACTATGTAGTCTATGTTGTGATGTGTTTGTATTATAGTAGGAAGCATGAAGATATGTCAGCAGTTGTAAGATATGGATATTGATGTAGCCCAGCCTGATAATTAAGGTCGCGAGCGACCTAACGATGGGATAAGACGCCCAAGCGACCTAGTAAGCCCAGAAACTCCGGTCTGCGACCCAGCGAGGCGAGTGAAGTTTGCGAACGAGTTATGTAACATCCCGCTATTTTGGACCATTCAAATCGACAATAAATCCATACATGTCGGACTTGAATAATTCAAAATATCAGATTGTTAATTTAAATTTGGCAAACCTCAACATATACAGTAAATAAATCAATCATAGAATCACAGACACAGAGTAATACAATAATACGCAGCGGAAAAGATAAAATAGTAGTTCATGAAGCTACTATATAAACATCAGAGTTAAAAATAAAATAGAACAGAATATCTCAAATACAGTGAAGTCTTCAGTACGAATAGATGACCTCTATGAACAAATCAACTGGAAAAGCTGAAAGCTGAATCGATAGTTGGATCTCCAAATGAAGCTCCAAACTCCAAGGGTGAGTCTCAAATGCTGTACCACTCAGTCTGACCCGAGTGTAAAGCAAAACACAAAACACTCGAGTCAGGATTAACATTCTTATACTAATAAATCCAACTCAAGTGAATAATCAACTGAAATACAAGTAACTTAAAGGATGTTTGGGATAACCATCCTCTAAGGATCCGTGGAACTATCTACAATGTAGAAATATACACTATAACACTATGGTCATTTCGAATTAATTTATGCTTCAAAACCAAAATATCATTTCTTTTCAATATATCTATTTTCCAAAATAGTTTATATAGGTTAAATAATTTATAAAGTAAAGTATTTATAATTTCCCCAAATCTCGCAAATCGATTCAAATCGACTCAAATTCCAAATTCAAATTTATTTGAAGCTCAATTCATCAATTCAATTCAGTTCTCAATAGACCATTTAAATTTCAGTATATTTCAAAGCATTAATATCCAACATTTTCAAAGTTAAATTTAACAGTTTCATATAGCTCTTGATTTAATTTCATTATTATTTAATCAGGGAATATTCGCTTAATAAATTCAATATCATTTAACTAGCCTTAAATTACATTTTTACTAAATATTTCCTTAAATTTATTTAAACAAGAAATATTCATTAAATTACTTAAATCAAACCCAAGTTATAAATCATATCTTAAATCTCAATTTCAATAAGTTTCAAATCGGTTTAATTAAAAAAAAATCTTTATTGAATACAATTTCAACTAAATTCAAATTATCTTCCTTAACTTATACAAACCCTTAAAAATCTATTTAGGAATATAATACCTAGACATATTATATTAATTAAATCAACTTTATATTAAAACTTATTTCTATATAAAACATTTTCAATATTAAATAAGACCATATATATTCCCTTACAAGCCATAGAAATCATTTTTAAATATTTATATATAGACCAACGGTGTCTGTATATATTTTCTACCCTATGGTCAAGTGATACGGATATTTATCATTTCAATCCGTAAATTAAATATATACGGGTAGATATCATTTCGACCCGCAATCCCAAATTCAATTCAGATGAAAATCGCTTGGGTTTATCATTTCAACCCATAACAAAATTCTCCAATTCTAAAGTCCGTTCGGGTATGTATCATTTCAACCCATAGTGAATTCTAAACTACAGGGAACTTGCAGAGTGATAACATATAATATAATAATATAAAACATGCATATATCAACGATAACAATATAATATAAACAATAGGATATGGTGTCATATCCCACAGGTGAACAGTTACAGATAATAGCATATATAACAATTTAAATAACTACAGCAGCATATTTCAATTGTTGTTTCAATTGAAATCAAATTTAACAAATACAAGAACGTTAATCATGAGTGATTGATTGCTCACCTTTCGAGACTAGAGGAGTCTTAACAAAGAAATTGCGTTACGAAATCCAAAGCAATGCTAGATGGACACGATTTGATAAAGAAAACATACACGACGGACGAAGCTGATAAATGGAAAATCGAATTCAAATCAGAACTAGATCGATGAGGATAATAACATATATAACGATTTAAATAACTACAACAGCATATTTCAATTGTCGTTTCAGTTGAAATCAAATTTAATAAATACAAGAACGTTAATCGTGAGTGATTGCTCACCTTTCGAGACTAGAGGAGTCTTGACAAAGAAATTGCGTTACGAAATCCAAAGTAACGCTAGATGGACACGATTTGAAACAGACACGACGGACGAAGCTGATAAATGGAAAATCGAATTCAAATCAGAACTAGATCGATGAGGATAATTGATATAGGTGAACTTATATGTATATATAATTATATAACTATATATATATAGTCATGTTCTAAATTCAAACATATTTAATATTATATATATATATATATTTCAAAATTCATTGTTTTATATTAAACACATATATAATATACTTTAAAATCAAACCCCCAAGTATACCTACGTGTAGTAGGCACATATATATATAATACTAAATTTTACACAAACAGATAATATACAATACAATATGGGTTTGTACATACATATCAAATAAAATTTACAACAGATAACATAATACAACTATAATCTTGTTTATATATACAAAATCATATGTATTTTATAACCTTATATGAACAGATAATATAATTATATATACATATTAGACTATAAAGTATATTTATGCAAAAAAAAAGTCCCAACAGAAAGTATATGTATATATAAGCTACTGTAATTACAACATAACACTTTGAGCATATTATAATGTACTTTATAATATATATATATATATACATACTGTATAAACTTAATAATATATATAAACCGATGCTGTAGCATATAGGTACATAAAAATATACAACATGCATATAAACCTATACTGTAACATATATTTTATATAATAAACAACTTTTAAACTTAATATACTATTACCCACATTTCTTACTGTAAACATATACGGTTGTAAATATATAGATATATATATACACACACACACAACTTTTATATATATACTGTAACTTATAAATCATATACATAACTGTACCATTTATATATACGTGAGCAACCACATCCTATACCCAACTAATATATAAATATCTATACACAACTTTCAATGACTACTGATATAAACAACAACATGTGTTTTACACTTAACAGGTTATGTAACTCATATAAACCAACTTTATATAAACTGATATATTATATTATAAGACTTACATATGCTTACAAATTAAATATTATGCGATATACAACATAAATACCTAACAGCCGATTTAATATATGTATATAAATTGAAATACCATGCTCACAATACATATGTATATTAATATATATAGCTTCATATACTGTGACCTTTATATATATAAAACAACAACTTAAATAAATTTGTAAATATACAACAAAACATATACAAATTAGAGATATATATAAAACATACAACTAGATAAGAAAATACCATTATAAGTTTATACAGTAAATGCAACTGGAAACTACAAAGGTATAAGCCATTTATATGATTTATATAACATAAACAACTTATTTATGTATAGAAGAAAGACTGCCATTGCTTATATTATAAAGTAAACTATAAACAGACTATATACATATATATTAAAACTAATATTTCATAAGACAAAGATACTTTCTTACAAATATATGCATCGCTCGGCTTGATGGCGTGGGGAAGAAGGAGGCCGAGGTCCGGAGAAGGTAGCATAATGAGGTGAAGAGGGAGACGGCGGCGTGGGCTTCCGGCAGTGGAGGCTTGGCTTGGTTAGCCGTCGAGTAGGTGAAGGCAGAAGGGAAGTGGGATTTGGGTTCCGTGTGGAGTTTGGGCAAGCTTTGGGTGGTCGGAGCTGGAGATGGAAGGCTGAGGTCGGTGTGGAAGGTTGGAGGACGTGTGTAGAGGGAGGGCCATGCGTGTGGCTGGGGTAGGCCAAAAGTGCTCACTGTTTGCAAATAAGGGGGAATGAAAACATGCTATAGGGAAAGGAAAGGTGCAAGTGAATAGAAGGGTTGAGGAGGAAGAACGAAAAATTGAAGAGCAACAGTCTTATATATACTGTTGGAATAGTGTGAACAGGAAGACGAGACAAGAGGCAGAGAAAACGTACCATAATTACGCTGGTGAACAGAGGAAAGAAATTAAAACAAATATATATAAAGGTTGAATGAATGGCAACGATCACACGTTACAATTCAGCTGAAAAATTAAAGCAAATTATTATTGTGGTCCCGCTGCACGTTTCAAATTTTGAAACCGAAGGAAGCAGTAAAGTCACAATTTATGGTACCGTTACAACGAACATTTTATTGTTTTCATCGCGTACCGGACCTCAAAATACAGAAATAAATATACCGCAGAGATCAGCATGACGAGACGATCAAAACGACATACAGATATTAGCGGTACGATCATCCGATCAAAAGTCGATATTGGTATGAAAATGCTGCCATTTTGTCGAAAATAAGATCGACAGAGCAATAACAGTCCAAATTTGGAGAAACGAAATATGACGTCTCACTCAGAAGATGATTTACAAATTTTCTATATAAAAATATTCAGTTTTTTGAAAATTAATTTATTATCATCAATTATTAACTGATTTGAATTGAATAGAATTACACAATAAAATAACTCCCATATAATTATTTGAAAATTTACCATTTTCTATGCTAAAATAGATGTATTTCAAATATTACATTTAATTTTGAAATATTATTATTTAAAATTTCACAAAAATTCAGTTAATTTTGTTATTAAAACCATTAAAATTTTCGGGTCGTTACACTCTCCCCCACTCAAAACTTTTCGTCCCCGAAAAGGAAGGAGGTAGGGGAACAGAAACAACCAGAAAGAAAAATAGATTGAAAGACAAGGATAAACAATTAATTTAAACTATATAAATTTTACTTGAAATGTTCATTTGAAAACTTCATTTGCAAATCAATTATTTTTAATACTTTAATACTTTTCAAAACCCATTTGTAAAATTTCTTACTTCCTTTAGAAATACCATTTATATGTTTAAATAACACCTTTATAAATATATGAAAACTATTTGAAAACAATTATTTACCTTATTACTTATATTTACACAGAAGCTATTTGAAAACATTAAACCCATAATTCATAAATTTATTAATTTTTTTTTATCTCAAGATACTTTTCAAATATTATTAATAAATCAATAATCATTTACTTTAAATATGTTTATTTCATCAATAACTTCTAAAATATTTATAACTCAAAAATTTTCTATTAAACCATGTAGTATATAAATAAACAATATTTAAAAGGATATAGTCAACAAGGAAAAGAATGAGGATTTGGAAAAACAGAATATAGGTGAATAAATAAAGCTGAGCAGATAAGGTAGATTCAGAAGAATAGTATCGGGCATGAGTAATTAATTCAAACCACAAGAATTTCAATTTCAAATATTAATACAAAATTTCTTTGTTGGAAATACTTTTATGATAAAGTACCTTTATAACGAAACAAATTTCCTTTCGAATATACTTTTATAACTCGATGTCTTAACAAGTTTATCCTCGTTCCTGTAGACTCCGGCAGTGCGTTGATCAGGCGCAAAGCTAGAATTCTCCAAGTACTTAGTAGACTTGTTTCAACACCCAGTGAAAATACTGGAAAAACTTTTAAAAACAGATATGGAAAGTACAATCCAAACAAAAAAACAAACAAAACCTTTGTCTAACCATGGTTCGCAGATACACAATGATTACGCCTGGATCCCCCAGGAAACAATCCATATCTGTAAGCTTTCTCATCCCTGCGAGTTACGCCATGATGACTAGTAGAATGCAGGATACACAATGGTTACGCCTGGATCCCCCAGGAAACAATCCGTACCCCTAGGCCATCTTAGCCAGGCAGTTTCGCTACTAATGTGACCTACATAGATGCAGGATACACAATGGTTACGCTTGGATCCCCCAGGAAACAATCCGTACCCCTAGGCCATCTCAGCCAGGCAGTTGTGCTATGCATCCACGCTCGTAAGACCATGGGTAACGCCATGGAATTCGATGGAAACTCGAGTATCATATCCAGAAAACCAAAAATCAGAGAATATCGATAGAATGAATCCACAATGTGGCCACAAAGCGGATATCAAGCAGAAGGCACTTTCCATATCTTTACTTCGAAAATATGTATCATATAGTACCTTTTCAAATCACTTTCAAATATCATACTTATATAAAGTCCATCATATATAAGATTTCATTTTCAAATCGATTACTTTCCAAAATCAATAGTATATCAAATCACACTTATATAGACTTCAATTATATAAGATTTCACTTTTCAAATTGAGTACCTTTTCAAATCCATAGTTTTCGAATCAACATCATACTTATACAAATCAATTTTATATAAGTTCGATAACTTCCAAATCAGGTATTTAGTAAAAATAAGGTTCACAAATTTCAATTTGTTTCAATATCAGTTCAGTTTCAAAATCATATACAATCCCACCAAATTATTTCTTCTCAATTTAAATATCTTTAGTTTTAAAGTTTCCAACATAATAAATTTAGAAAATAAATCCAAATTTCCAAATCAATATAATTTAAGTCAACCAATTCATTTCCAAAATCAAATATTTCAAAATCATCTTATATTTACATAAGGTCCATCTTATATAAGGATCAAAATTTTCAAAAATAAATTTTGCTGTATGAAGAGCCATATGGGATTGAACATCTTTGCTTTATATGGTTTTGAATTTAGAATAGTTTTGTAAATAAAATAGTTTTGTAAAATAGATTTGTATATAAAATAATTTTGTAAAATAGTTTGTAAAATGGTTTTGTATGTAAAATAGAATAAAACCATTTGTTTAAGAAAATAAAAGAAAAATAGTTTTGAAAAAAAAATGGTTTTAAATTGATAGTAGTTTTTCATAAAAGAAAAATTCCAATTAAATTACAAAGATATCCAACCCAACAACTTCCAATTTTAGCGTCAAATTATACCGATGATATTAGAACATAAGATGTACATACGTCATCATTTCGCAAAATCACATTCGATCGCTCGCTCGATCACACAAGTTCGCTTTCGAACTAGTATTGTCCATTCGACTTTCCTAATGCGGACTGCGATATGGTTTCTCGACCAGAAGCCATCAGTCTCCTTGCATAGCCATATACTATGATAGAGAATTCTAGAATCAAGCCCAAAATCCACATCAAATATTCGCCATCAAGAATCAAATGAAAAATCCTAACACTAAATGGTGTAATTCACCTCGAACTTGTGTACTCAAACTTGGATCAATTTAATTGTGCGGGTAAAACAGCATACGTACAACTTATGTATCTATTCCAACTTGTTCCATATATAGTTTTATAAAGATGTTACCTAGTTAAAACATTTAAACTAAATTTTATTCAAAATATTTTGAAGACCAAATTCTTTTCAAAACATTTCAAATCTAAATTTCATATTAGAAAAATTCAAAATAGCCTTATTCATTTACTTAACAAAATAGTTTCAACTTATTTAAATCATATTACTACTTACTTTAAACATACATACAAACTTATATACTTTATACTTCAAAATTTCTTAGCTTTCGAAAAGTTAACCTTGATTTGGAAGTGCTCGAACCTTCAAAATAGTCGAAGAAATCATATTTAAATCCAAGAGTTGGAAATCACCAACAAATCAGTAAATCGATTCCAAAGATAGGGTTATATCAAATCAGATCCAAAACTCAAGGACTGAACATCGGCTTACTTCAAATCATTTCAAATATATATATATATATATATATATACATATATCTTTCGAACATCAAATCTTACTTCGGAATTTGAAATCAAAATGGTTTCACAAAATCACTCGCATAGCAAAGCTACTGAAGTGGCCTATCCCCCACTCTGAAACTCGAAAATCAATGTCGATGATGCGTGCACTCATCACCGAAATTATTTTCCAGCGACATAAGTGAGTTCTGGACGTCTATTTTCTCGAAAACTTCTTTGAACTTTTTTTCGAAATCATTGGAAACTCATTAAAATCATTTGAAACATTTCTTATTCGGAAAATACTTTTAAATCATATTATTATTATATATTTCGAAATCTGAAAACCAATTTCAAAATACCGGAGTTCAATTCTCGAATTTCAAATTTTAAAATCCTTCAGTTATAGATCATTTTTAGATAAATCAAATTTCTTATATAATTTTTCAAAATTACAAATCCTTTCGAAACCTCAAATTCTCATTTTAAAAAGGGTATATAATCTTTATCGAAAACATTTCACTTTTATATATAGAATATAATCATACTTATCAAAATAATAATTTCGGTATATAAAACAATTTCTAAAAAAATACAAACAAACCCGATTTTTCAAAGGATGATTCAAGAATGGATTTCAAAACAAAGATAGAGATTCAAATTAGAGGAACTCTAATCAAATAAAATTCTGGTTCGAAGATAGGCTCGAACGAAGATGAGATAATTAAATTAAAAAATAGAAGATAGATATACTTATATAAATCGCGGGCGACCTTAACGGTCAACCGTGATTTCAAAATAAGATCGGTGCAGAATTTTGAGGCAAATCGACATTCGATCGCCAGAGATAGAATTCGGCATAACAAGAGATAGCAGCATCTAAACCGAGGGATATATAAATCTCTGGTGAATCAATGCCAATTGTAAAGGAGTTTCACCCCTTTACAATTCATAACAAGATTTGCGGGATCGCCGATTTTTTTAAAGAGATCATTCGAAGTGGAGTTATGGGATACTCCGAAATCAAAAGAATACAAATAGGGAGAGACAAGAATGAATTTTGGAACCGCAAGGAACGTTCCAAAGTTCAAAGGAAATCGAGTCAAAAGGAAGAGACTCAACTTGAACGAAAGTGATTCTGTAAATAAATTTACTATATATGCTAAGTTTTGCCTAGAGCCAAAGCTCTGATACCAACTGTAACATCCCGCTATTTTGGACCATTCAAATCGACAATAAATCCACACATGTCGGACTTGAATAATTCAAAATATCAAATTGTTAATTTAAATTTGGCAAAACTCAACATATACAGTAAATAAATCAATCACAGAATCACAGACACAGAGTAATACAATAATACGCAGCGGAAAAGATAAAATAGTAGTTCATGAAGCTACTATATAAACATCAGAGTTAAAAATAAAATACAACAGAATATCTCAAATATAGTGAAGTCTTCAGTACGAATAAATGACTTCTCTGAACAAATCAACTGGAAAAGCTGAAAGCTGAATCGATAGTTGGATCTCCAAATGAAGCTCCAAACTCCAAGGGTGAATCTCAAATGATGTACCACTCAGTCTGACCCGAGCGTAAAGCAAAACACAAAACACTCAAGTCAGGATTAACATTCTTATACTAATAAATCCAACTCAAGTGAAAAATCAACTGAAATACAAGTAACTTAAAGGATGTTTGGGATAACCATCCTCTAAGGATCCGTGGAACTATCTACAATATAGAAATATACACTATAACACCATGGTCATTTCGAATTAATTTATGCTTCAAAACCAAAATATCATTTCTTTTCAATATATCTATTTTCCAAAATAGTTTATATAGGTTAAATAATTTATAAAGTAAAGTATTTATAATTTCCCCAAATCTCGCAAATCGATTCAAATCGACTCAAATTCCAAATTCAAATTTATTCAAAGCTCAATTCATCAATTCAATTCAGTTCTCAATAGACCATTTAAATTTCAGTATATTTCAAAGCATTAATATCCAACATTTTCAAAGTTAAATTTAACAGTTTCATATAGCTCTTGATTTAATTTCATTATTATTTAATCAGGGAATATTCGCTTAATAAATTCAATATCATTTAACTAGCCTTAAATTACATTTTTACTAAATATTTCCTTAAATTTATTCAAACAAGAAATATTCATTAAATTGCTTAAATCAAACCCAAGTTATAAATCATATCTTAAATCTCAATTTCAATAAGTTTCAAATCGGTTTAATTAAAAAAAATCTTTATTGAATACAATTTCAACTAAATTCAAATTATCTTCCTTAACTTATACAAACCCTTAAAAATCTATTTAGGAATATAATACCTAGACATATTATATTAATTAAATCAACTTTATATTAAAACTTATTTCTATATAAAACATTTTCAATATCAAATAAGACCATATATATTCCCTTTCAAGCCATAGAAATCGTTTTTAAATATTTATATATAGACCAACGGTGTCTGTATATATTTTCTACCCTATGGTCAAGTGATACGGATATTTATCATTTCAATCCGTAAATTAAATATATACGGGTAGATATCATTTCGACCCGCAATCCCAAATTCAATTCAGATGAAAATCGCTTGGGTTTATCATTTCAACCCATAACAAAATTCTCCAATTCTAAAGTCCGTCCGGGTATGTATCATTTCAACCCATAGTGAATTCTAAACTACAGGGAACTTGCAGAGTGATAACAGATAATATAATAATATAAAAGATGCATATATCAACAGTAACAATATAATATAAACAATAGGATATGGTGTCATATCCCACAGGTGAACAGTTACAGATAATAGCATATATAACAATTTAAATAACTACAGCAGCATATTTCAATTGTCGTTTCAATTGAAATCAAATTTAATAAATACAAGAACGTTAATCATGAGTGATTGATTGCTCACCTTTCGAGACTAGAGGAGTCTTAACAAAGAAATTGCGTTACGAAATCCAAAGCAATGCTAGATGGACACGATTTGATGAAGAAAACAGACACGACGGACGAAGCTGATAAATGGAAAATCGAATTCAAATCAGAACTAGATCGATGAGGATAATTGATATAGGTGAACTTATATGTATATATAATTATATAACTATATATATAGTCATGTTCTAAATTCAAACATATTTAATATTATATATATATATATATATATATTTCAAAATTCATTGTTTTATATTAAACACATATATAATATACTTTAAAATAAAACCCCCAAGTATACTTACGTGTAGTAGGCACATATATATATATAATACTAAATTTTACACAAACAGATAATATACAATACAATATGGGTTTGTACATACATATC
The DNA here is from genome assembly GCA_030737815.1 of Allium fistulosum. Taxonomy (NCBI): domain Eukaryota; kingdom Viridiplantae; phylum Streptophyta; class Magnoliopsida; order Asparagales; family Amaryllidaceae; genus Allium; species Allium fistulosum. The sequence continues at coordinate 547,336,466 of CM060906.1, forward strand.
AAATAAAATTTACAACAGATAACATAATACAACTATAATCTTGTTTATATATACAAAATCATATGTATTTTATAACCTTATATGAACAGATAATATAATTATATATACATATTAGACTATAAAATATATTTATGCAAAAAAAAGTCCCAACAGAAAGTATATGTATATATAAGCTACTATAATTACAACATAACACTTTAAGCATATTATAATGTACTTTATAATATATATATATATATACATACTGTATAAACTTAATAATATATATAAACCGATGTTGTAGCATATAGGTACATAAAAATATACAACATGTATATAAACTTATACTGTAACATATATTTTATATAATAAACAACTTTTAAACTTAATATACTATTACCCACATTTTTTACTGTAAACATATACGGTTGTAAATATATAGATATATATATATATACACACACACAACTTTTATATATATACTGTAACTTATAAATCATATACATAACTGTACCATTTATATATACGTGAGCAACCAGATCCTATACCCAACTAATATATAAATATCTATACACAACTTTCAATGACTACTGATATAAACAACAGCATGTGTTTTACACTTAACATATTATGAAATCATATAAACCAACTTTATATAAACTGATATATTATATTATAAGACTTACATATGCTTACAAATTAAATATTATGCGATATACAACATAAATACCTAACAGCCGATTTAATATATGTATATAAATTGAAATACCATGCTCACAACGCATATGTATATTAATATATATAGCTTCATATATTGTGACCTTTATATATATAAAACAGCAACTTAAATAAATTTGTAAATATACAACAAAACATATACAAATTAGAGATATATATAAAACATACAACTAGATAAGAAAATACCATTATAAGTTTATACAGTAAAAGCAACTGGAAACTACAAAGGTATAAGCCATATATATGATTTATATAACATAAACAACTTATTTATGTATAGAAGAAAGACTGCCATTGCTTATATTATAAAGTAAACTATAAACAGACTATATACATATATATTAAAACTAATATTTCATAAGACAAAGATACTTTCTTACAAATATATGCATCGCTCGGCTTGATGGCGTGGGGAAGAAGGAGGCCGAGGTCCGGAGAAGGTAGCGGAACGAGGTGAAGAGGGAGACGGCGGCGTGGGCTTTCGGCAGTGGAGGCTTGGCTTGGTTAGCCGTCGAGTAGGTGAAGGCAGTAGGGAAGTGGGATTTGGGTTCCGTGTGGAGTTTGGGCGAGCTTTGGGTGGTCGGAGCTGAAGATGGAAGGCTGAGGTCGGTGTGGAAGGTTGGAGGACGTGTGTAGAGGGAGGGCCATGCGTGTGGCTGGGTTAGGCCAAAAGTGCTCACTGTTTGCAAATAAGGGGGAATGAAAACATGCTACAGGGAAAGGAAAGGTGCAAGTGAATAGAAGGGTTGAGGAGGAAGAACGAAAAATTGAAGAGCAACAGTCTTATATATACTATATGTTTGGAATAGTGCGAACAGGAAGACGAGACAAGAGGCAGAGAAAACGTACCATAATTACGCTGGTGAACAGAGGAAAGAAATTAAAACAAATATATATAAAGGTTGAATGAATGGCAACGATCACACGTTACAATTCAGCTGAAAAATTAAAGCAAATTATTGTTGTGGTCCCGCTGCACGTTTCAAATTTTGAAACCGAAGGAAGCAGTAAAGTCACAATTTATGGTACCGTTACAACGAACATTTTATTGTTTTCGTCGCGTACCGGACCTCAAAATATAGAAATAAATATACCATAGAGATCAGCACGACGAGACGATCAAAATGACATACAGATATTAGCGGTACGATCATCCGATCAAAAGTCGATATTGGTATGAAAATGCTGCCATTTTGTCGAAAATAAGATCGACGGAGCAATAACAGTCCAAATTTGGAGAAACGAAATATGACGTCTCACTCAGAAGATGATTTACAAATTTTCTATATAAAAATATTCAGTTTTTTGAAAATTAATTTATTATCATCAATTATTAACTGATTTGAATTGAATAGAATTACACAATAAAATAACTCCCATATAATTATTTGAAAATTTACCATTTGCTATGCTAAAATAGATGTATTTCAAATAACACATTTCATTTTGAAATATTATTATTTAAAATTTCACAAAAATTCAGTTAATTTCGTTATTAAAACCATTAAAATTTTCGGGTCGTTACGACCTAACAAGATAGGTCGCTCCAGTATGCCGCTTGACTTAGGTCGCGAACGACCTTCCGTCCTTAGGTCGCGAACGACCTTACTTAGGTTTGCCTGAAGTTCTTGAGTCGCTGGAAGATAAAGCTCTTAGGTCGAGGAATCTCTTATTCTTAGGTCGTTGTATGGTATGGTGCTTTAGGTCACAATGTTCTTAGGTCGTGAGTCATTTTGTTGTAATGTGTTAGGTCGCATAGTACGGAGTCGCAGTGTTGTTTTGTTGTATTTGTTAGCTTGTGTTATTCTAGGTCGTAGGCCGCGACCCATGTTAGGTCGTGTACTATGTTAGGTTGTGTACTCTATTGAGTCGTTTGAGTTGTAACCCTATAAATAGGGATGTTGGGTCATTTGTAAAGTTAGTTGATTTTGAATAAAACTTTGTTTGAGTGCTTTGTGCCTCTTCTTAAATTGGTAGTTGAGTGTTATCTCCTATCTCCACTTTCGGCATTCGAGTGCGCTCGAATCAACGATTGTTGAAGCCAATTCACGGAATCAAGTGCGCTTGATCAACGTTCGAAGAATTGTATATCTTCTTTCACGGCATCGTGCGCGATCAACGTGACGAAGAATCTGGTATCTTTGAGATCAACGGATTTGGGCGTTTGGTATTTTCAATCCACCGATTGCTACTTTCATCGTTGTATTCATCTTTATTATTTCCGCTGCATCATTTGGTATCGGAGCTAGACTTAGCCAATCATAGCTAAGCGGAGTCTTGGAGCCAAGGAGAAGAGTTTGAAGTTAAGACCGAGGGTTAGAAGTTGAAGTTGTGCATCACTTTGTGTTGAAGAGTCAAGGCCGAGAGTTAAAGTTGTTGAAGATTGTTTGATTCGACAATGCCGCCGAGAAGAGCTAACCGTCATCAAAATGTTGAAGATTTGTATAAACGAGAAGATGTTGAACAAATGGAACAACGCATTAGCAAAAAATTCAATGAGAAGTTGGATGAAGGTATTGGGAGGTTAGAGAAATTGATGATTGATATGAATCAAAATCAAAGGAGAAGGTCGCCAGTCTCGAACCATGGAGGAAACAGAGTTTCGCCATCGGTTACGTAAGCGAGGAGGGTGTCGCCGCAATCTTATCGAGAAAGAAGAGAATCTTCAGTTTCATTGAGACAAGAACATCATGAGCATAGAAGTGAAGAGAGAAGAACTCCACGGGAGTATGAATATGAGCCATATCGTGATGTTGAAAGACAAATTAGAAGGGATATGTGTGATCATAGAGATGTGGATGGTCGAGATCGTTATCGAAGTACATCTGTTTTTGATGAAGATGGTGATAGATGTAGTGTTCATTATCGAGATCGAGACCAAGTACGAAATGCATATCAGGAGGTTGAAGATGATCGTCGATGGGAGTCGGGGATGAAAACTGAAATTCCAGAATTCAAGGGTGGAATGGTAGCGGAGGAATTTTTGGATTGGGTTTCAAATGTTGAGGAAATTTTTGACTTCAAAGAGGTTCATGAGCATCGTAGAGTGAAGTTGGTTGCTACACGATTGAAAGGAAGAGCTATGGCATGGTGGCAGCAAACTAAACTAACACGGGAGAGAATGGGAAAGTCAAAGATTGAGTCATGGGAGAAGATGAAGAAATTAATGAAGGCTACATTCTTGCCGTATAATTATCAGTCTCTTATGTATCAACGATTGCAGAATCTGAGATAGGGAACAAAGTCAGTGAATGATTATGCGAATGAATTTTATCAACTTATTGCTAGAAATGACATCATGGAGACGGAGGAACAGTTGACCGCTAGATTTGTTGGAGGGTTGAGAATGCAGATTCAAGATATGGTGAATATGTTTGATCCCAGATCTGTTGCTGAAGCACATCAAAAAGCTCTAGCTTGGAAGAAGCAAGGTAGGAGAGGTGGTGGTGTGTTTACAAATTCCAACAATCAAATGAAAGGGGCTAGTAGCAATGCGAATGTTTCCAAGGCTGTTGCAAAACCGGTTATTAGTGAAGTTACTAAGACCAAGGTCAATAGTGGTATCAAATGCTTCAATTGTCAGGAGTTTGGTCACAAAAGCAATGAATGTCCGAAGCCAAAGAAGCGAGTGATGGTAGCTGAGGTTGAGGACGAGGATGTAGAAGCTGAATGTTCTAATTCACCACATGTTGAGGAGGAGGAAGAGTTGTCAGGAGATGAGGGTTGTAGTTTAATGATGAGGAGGTCTTGTTTAACACCAAAACAAGAGGATGATTCTAGCTGGTTGAGGAGCAACATTTTTCAGTCAACATGCACTATTCTGGGGAAGGTTTGCAAGTTTGTTATTGATGCGGGCAGCTGTGATAACATCATTTCTACTGAGGCTGTGAAGAAGTTGGCATTAAAGACTGAGAAGCATCTAAAACCTTACAAGTTAGCTTGGTTGAGGAAAGGTGGGGAGGTGAAGGTTGGACGAAGAGCTTGTGTTAATTTTTCGATTGGGAAAAATACAAAGATGAAATTTGGTGTGATGTTGTGGATATGGATGTATGCCATTTGTTGTTGGGGAGACCATGGCAGTATGATAGAGCTGTGCAACATGATGGACGTACCAATAGCTATAGTTTCATGTTCGAAGGCACAAAAATCACTTTAGTTCCGAAGAAGCGACAACAAGAAGAAAGCAAGTTGGAGGAGATTGAAGAACTGAAGGCTTTGCTATCTTTGAAGGAGTTTGTTAAGGAAGTAGAAGAGGAGCCTGAAGTATTTTTGTTGATTGGACGAGAGAGTAACGAAGTGGTTGAAATTCCTGAAGAAGTAAAGCCAGTGCTGAAAGAATTTGAAGATGTATTTCCTGAAGAGCTGCCAACGGAGTTACCACCATTGAGGGACATACAACACCAAATAGATCTTGCTCCAGGAGCTGTGTTACCACATAGACCATATTACAGAATGAGTCCCAAGGAGCACGAGGAGTTGAGAAGGCAGGTGGAAGAGTTGCTTCAACAAGGGCATGTACAGGAAAGTTTAAGTCATTGTGTCGTTCCAGCCTTGTTAGTGCCGAAGAAGGATGGAACGTGGAGGATGTGTACTGATAGTGGAGCACTAAACAAGATTACAGTGAGATACAGATTTCCTATGCCTAGATTGGATGACTTGTTGGATCAACTTAGTGGAGCTGCTATCTTTTCGAAGATCGATTTGAAGAGTGGTTATCATCAAATTCGAATTCGACCAGGGGATGAATGGAAAACAGCGTTCAAGACACGAGAGGGGTTGTACGAATGGCTGGTTATGCCATTTGGTCTTTCGAATGCACCTAGTACATTTATGCGGGTGATGAATCAGATCTTTAGACCATTTATTGGGAAGTTCGTGGTGGTGTATTTTGATGATATACTGATGTATAGTAAAAGCACAGAAGAACACTTGCATCATCTGAGAGAAGTGTTGATGATACTGAGACAGGAACAATTTTATGCTGCAACGAAGAAATGCGTGTTCATGACGCATAGTGTTTTATTTTTGGGATATGTTATATCAGGAGGAGGTATACAGGTGGATCGGAATAAAGTTGAAGCAATCAGAAATTGGCCACAACCCAGGACGATAACAGAAGTTAGAAGTTTTCATGGTCTAGCATCATTCTATCGAAGATTTATTCCACACTTCAGTAGCGTGATGGCACCAGTTACTGATTGTATGAAGGGGAAGCAATTTTCATGGTCGGAGGAAGCAGGATTTGCTTTTGAGCGGATCAAGGAACTTTTGATGACAGCACCAATTCTAGTATTACCAGATTTTCAGTTACTGTTTGAGTTACATACTGATGCATCTAAAGTTGGGATTGGAGGGGTGTTGAGTAAGAAAGGACGACCAATTGCATATTTTAGTTAGAAACTTTCTGGAGCCAAGATGAGATATAATACTTATGATGTGGAATTTTATGCTATTGTTCAAGCTATAAAACATTGGAGACACTATTTGTTCCATAAAGAATTTGTTCTATATACTGATCATGAAGCACTGAAACATTTGCAGGGACAGGACAAAATTGCAGCCAGGCACGCTTCGTGGATCACATACCTGCAACAATTTACATTTGTGGTGAAGCATAAGTCAGGAATTACAAACCGTGTGGCAGATGCATTGAGTCGAAGGAGTCATTTGTTGACTACAATGAAGGTTGAAGTGACGGGGTTTGATGTGTTGCCAGAATTGTTTGTTGATGATACTTACTTTGCCAAGGTGGTTGATGAAGTCGAAAAGGGAAAGACAGATGAGTACGTGTTGGTAGATGGTTTTCTATTCAAGGGCAACAGGTTGTGTATACCAGAGTGTAGTCTGCGGATGAAGATTGTGAAAGAATTGCATGAAGAAGGTCATGTGGGAAGGGATCGCACATTGCAGTTGATTTCTCAGTCTTATTATTGGCCTTCGTTGAAGCGGGAAGTTGAAAAGTTTGTGCGAAGATGTCATGTTTGTCAAGTTTCGAAAGGGACAACTACAAATGCGGGATTGTATATGCCTTTATCTGTTCCTACAAAACCATGGGTGGATGTAAGCATGGATTTTGTGTTGGGCTTGCCGAGGACTCAACGGGGTAATGATTCCATATATGTGGTGGTGGATAGATTTTCCAAGATGGCGCATTTCATAGCTTGTAAGAAGACAGCTGATATCGTCTGTGTTGCTTAATTGTTCTTTAAAGAGGTGTATCGACTACATGGGCTACCTGAATCTATTGTTTCTGATCGGGATACTAGATTTTTAAGCCATTTTTGGTTGAGTTTGTGGAAGATGGTTGGAACGAATCTGAATTTTAGTAGCGCTTATCATCCGCAAACAGATGGGCAGACGGAAGTGGTGAATAGATCATTGGGAAACTTATTGAGATGTCTTGTGAAAGATAATTTGAAGAGCTGGGATATGAAGTTATGTCAGGCGGAATTTGCACATAATCACGTTGTTAATCGAAGTACTGGTTTCAGTCCATTTCAAGTTGTATATTCAGCAATTCCGAAGGGACCGTTAGATTTGACGACCGTGCCATATCAGAAGGGAGTTGTTAAGCGAGCTTATGATTTTGTTGATGGGTTGACAGAATGCCATAGAATCGTTCAGGAACGATTGGAGAAGGCGAATGAAAAGTATAAACGATCTACGGATCTGAAGCGAAGAAGTGTTGAATTTAATGAAGGAGATTTAGTATATGTAGTACTAACGAAGGATCGTTTTCCAGTGGGAGCATACAATAAACTTAAAGCTCGAAAGATTGGTCCTTTAAAGATTGTGAAACAGATCAATGAAAACGCTTATAGGTTAAAGCTGCCGGAGGATGTGTACACTTCTGATGTGTTTAATGTTAAACATCTTATACCTTATTATGGAGATGAACAATCCACTGGGAAAGAAATTTTAAATTCGAGGACGAATTTTTCCCAACCGGGGGAGGATGATGCAGCCCAGCCTGATAATTTAGGTCGCGAGCGACCTAACGATGGGATAAGATGCCCAAGCGACCTAGTAAGCCCAGAAACTCCAGTCCGCGACCCAGCGAGGCGAGTGAAGTTTGCGAACGAGTTACGACCTAACAAGATAGGTCGCTCCAGTAAGCCGCTTGACTTAGGTCGCGAACGACCTTCCGTCCTTAGGTCGCGAACGACCTTACTTAGGTTTGCCTGAAGTTCTTGAGTCGCTGGAAGATAAAGCTCTTAGGTCGAGGAATCTCTTATTCTTAGGTCATTGTATGGTATGGTGCTTTAGGTCGCAATGTTCTTAGGTCGTGAGTCATTTTGTTGTAATGTTAGGTCGCATAGTATGGAGTCGCAGTGCTGTTTTGTTGTATTTGTTAGCTCGTGTTATTCTAGGTCGTAGGCCGCGACCAATGTTAGGTCGTGTACTATGTTAGGTCATGTACTCTATTGAGTCGTGTGAGTTGTAACCCTATAAATAGGGATGTTGGGTCATTTGTAAAGTTAGTTGATTTTGAATAAAACTTTGTTTGAGTGCTTTGTGCCTCTACTTAAATTGGTAGTTGAGTGTTATCTCCTATCTCCACTTTCGGCATTCGAGTGCGCTCGAATCAACGATTGTTGAAGCCAATTCACGGAATCAAGGGCGCTTGATCAACGTTCGAAGAATTGTAGATCTTCTTTCATGGTATCGTGCGCGATCAACGTGATGAAGATAGCTAGAATCCGGTATCTTTGAGATCAACGGATTTGGGCATTTGGTATTTTCAATCCACCGATTGCTACTTTCATCGTTGTATTCATCTTTATTATTTCCGATGCATCAGATATGTACCAGTGGGGTTTGTAGTATGGTGGTGATGTAGACTCTACTATGTAATATATGATGTATATTATATTTTATTTCGATCGACTCTACGATGTAGTTAGTATTACTTCTGATTGTGATTGTATTGTTCTATCCTCGTAAACCACATGTGTTTATTGCATTATACCGAGACTATTTACATCGAGGTGTGTTATATATCTATATTTTGAGACGTATTTAGTGTTGTTTAAGGGAATATTCACGTGTGTATCACCCACATCGCCTCATTCTCCATGTTACTCGATAATATTAGTTAGTAATACTCTTAGGTAATATGAGTATAGAGGTGCGGTGTTACACCCCTTCATAAGGAGGTCTCCATTCTCATATATTAGGAACAAGTCCCTAGTATTTCTCAAGACTTTAGTATACATTTTACGGCCTTACAATGCTTTTCTCCAGGATTAGACTGGTATCGGCTTATGCATCCTAATGCATATGCCACATCCGATCTAGTACATAACATAGCGTACATTATGGAACCTATTGCCAAAGCGTACAGTATCCTCTTCATATACTCTTTCTCCTCATCAATTTAAGTAGCGTCCTTCTTCGAAAGAATAATTCCAGATTGCATTGGAATATTTCCACACTTGGAATTCTCCACACTGAACCTTTTCAATATGACATCTATGTATAGGAATTAGGAGAATCCAAACAGCCTCTTAGATCTATCTTCGTATATCTTTAAACCTGCTATATAGGATGCTTCTTCCAAATCCTTCATGAAGAAATTCTTGAAAAGCCAAGCTTTTGTTGATTGCAATAATGAAACGTTGTTACTAATCAACAGCAATTCATCGATGTATAGAACTATAAATACAATAGCACTTCCTTGTTTCCTTCTGCATACGCATGCTTCCTCTGTGTTCTAATAAAAACCAAACTAACCAAACTATATGATTGCTTTATCAAAACACTTATTCAAACTCTTGAAGCTTTTTTATAAATGGACTTTAACAACTTGCAAGCCTTGGCCTCACCCCCATCGACCTCGAAACTCTCGGGCTGTGACATATATATGATCTCTTCTAAATCCCCATTTGAAAATGTCATATTTATGCCCATTTTCCATATTTCGTAGTCGTAGAATACATCAATAGCTAGCATTATCTGAATGGACTTAAGCATTGCTATAGGCGCAGAAGTTTCATCATAATCAAGACAAGACCTTGAATTTGACGAAATCCTTTCGTAGCTAGCATTGCTTTGCAAGTCTCTTCTTATCCATTTTCGTATAGCATTTTCTTAAAAATTCATTTGCAGTCTATGGGTTTTTTCCTTTCGGCTATGCCAACAAAAGTCCACACTTTATTTTCATACATGGAATCTATTTAGGATTTCATAGCTCCAAGCCAAATTGCAGATTCTTTACTTTGCAATTCTTGTTGTAATTATAGAGGAGTGTCATCATCTAAGACATAGTCCTCCTTCTTGTCGTCCATGATAAAACCGTAGTATCTCTTTGGAGGATGGTATTTTCTATTAGACCTTCTAATAGGTTGCATGTTATTGTATATAAGTGAATTTGCTTCCCCTATTGGTTCAGCCTTTGTGTTAATTTCTTGAATCTCATCCACGTCTACAACTTCACTGTTAATTTATTTTGAAAGAAATTCCTTTTCTAAAAAGAAAGCATATTGAGAAATAATAACCTTTTGTTTCTTGGTATGTATAAAATACAACCCGTTGAGTTCTTGGGATATTCTATAAATTTACACAACGCCGATCTTGCCTCAAGTTTGATGGGACCAACGTTCTTAACGTAGGCTGGACAATCTCACACTTTCAAATATTTGAGTTGGGGTTTAATCCCATACAATATCTCATATGGTGTCTTAGGCACAGATTTAGTGGGTATTAAATTTAAGGTATGCATTGCGGTTTCTAGCGCATATCCTCAAAGGACAGAGGTAACTCAGCTTTACATATCATTGAACGAACATGTTTAATAGGGTTCGATTCCTTTGTTCTGAAACACCATTGTGTTAGGAGTATGGGGTTGGGTAACCTGAGAGATAATCCCATTATCTTTTTAGTACTATTGGAACTCTTGTCGAACATACTCATCTTCTTGATCGAATCACAGTATTTTAATCTTTTGGTTCGTCTGATTTTCGACCTCCTTTTAATATTCAGTAAATTTCTCACGGATGTCGGATTTGTTCTTCATAAGATACACATACACTTGCCTTAAGAAATCAGCTGCAAAGGTTACAAAGTAAGAAGAATTATTTTTAGTAACTATACACATTTTGCCACATACATCAGTATGTATGAGGCCCAAGAGTTTGTTAATTCCTTCATTGCTCCCACTAATAGGGTACTTGGCCATTTTTCCCTTTGAGATATGGCTCATAGGTATCAAATGATTCAGAACAAATGACGGTACAAAACTCTCACTTTTCAATTTGTGTAGTTGTTTCTCACTTATTTGACTTAGCCTACAATGCCAAAGATAGTTATTGTTTATGTTACTATTAGAAGAATTATTCATAGCACATACATAATTAGTATTAGTCGCATAAATTTCATTATCTAAAATACCATCGTAGACTTTATTACCATGTAACATAATGTTTATAACATTATTAGCACGATGAAATAAATAACCAGCTAAGACAATCTAGACACAGAAATAATACCAAAAATAAAGTCTTTTACATAATAGCAATTATTTAATACTAAAACTAATCCATTTAGAAAAGTTAAATGAAAATCTCCAACTGGTATAACATCTACTAGAGATCCATCAATAACTTGAAGCCTTATCTCTCCTTTTGCCACATGACACCTTTTCCTAAGTCCCTGTAACTAATTACAGATGTGAGTTATAGATCCAATATCTAAAACCCAAGATAATTATAAAACAATTTTGAATCTTGAATATACCTATAAGAGCAGTAAAACTATTATGTTTCTTCTCTTTGACAATTTTTAAGTACTTCGAACAGTTCCATTTCTAGTGACCCTTCTTGTGATAGCGATGACATTCACCATTGTCAGCTGGAGCAGTCTTCTTATTCTTCTTATTAATCCTTTTTTGCTTCTTCGAACCTTTCAAAGATGATGCATTCCCCTTAATCGTGAGTACTGCGGTTAGATCCTTGGACGAAAGCTCGGACCTTAGCATATTGTGGAGCTCCATGAGGCTTATGTTCAAATGGTTCATATTATAGTTATGAACGGATCAAACTAAGGAGTAAGAGACCCTAGGATCAGATCCACTTGCAACTCGTTGCCTATCGTCACATCCAACTGAGAAAGTCTATCAATATAGCCTTTCATCATAAGAATGTAATCATCCACTTTCATGCCCTTCGTCATTTTCATATTGAACGGTTTTTTTGTAAGTTCATACCTTGCAAAACGAGACTGTTCCCTAAACAAGGCTTTGAGGCTATCAAAATTTTGATGGACATTCATGTTTTCATATTGTCTCTTCAATGGTTTGTCTAACGCGGACAACTTGTAAACTTGGACAATCTCAAGGTTTGTGGCCTATTTGGTATAGGATATGTGTAATTTGGGGCTCGCATTATCAATGGGTTTTACCCTTAGAAGTTCGGTTATTGACGACCATAGAGTTCGTATGTTAGTGTTATCTTTATTTCCTTTAACCAGTCTATGTAGTTTGGTCCAATGAGTTTGTCGTTTTCAGAAAATAACTTGGTTGTAGACATTTTTTGCAAATTTTAACTTAGTAAATTAGGACATTATTCATAGTAGATGTTCTTAGAATATTAAAAAGGTTAAACATAACATTTCGTTTTACTAATAAACTCCCACTACTATCTTATGTTTCTCAAAACCCTAAGATGAAACACAGAAGTCTTTCGACTTCACTTGTGGGTGTTAGGACTCATTTGTCTGGGATTTTAACCTTGAATTTTCTCAACAAATCATAAGTCCAAAAACAATGGATAATAGTTTATTGGTTATATCATATACAACTCCTAACCCGTGGTCTTTGTCCAAATTTATTTCGACCTTGAGTTTGCTTAATAAATCGAAAGTGGTTATTCACTCATACCTACCATTTCATGATGACCTAAGAATAGTATAGTACCTTGAGTTTGCTCAACCAATACATATAGCTAGCTTATCTTATCTATTTTATGTATTAACGGTACTACATATAACATCTCTAGCTTGAGTTTGCTCGACAACCAGGGAGTATGCAAGTAATTTATTAATATATAAATGGTAGAGGATACCTTATTATATTAAAGATTCATAATCTTTAATATATTTAATTAAGTGATAACGAATTATGGAATAATGTATTTCTGTGAAATACCCTTTTGATGCAAGTGTCAAATACATTGGGAATCATAGTATACATACTATACATAAATATTTATTCCATAAATCTAATAAGGGTTTCTTATTGTTCCACCTTTCATTATACATTCATATTATATAAGTTTTAATTATTGTATAACTTTTATAATTTAATTATCTTATATAATAGTTTTATGTGTAACCTTATATTAATATTATTAACTAAATCTTATTTGATTAATTTAATTAATTAACATTTTGATCAATTTTATATTATCCAATTAAACATTTTATAATGAATATGTATATTATAACATTTATAGTTATACACATATATCTTTATATATATGCATTATATTATTTATTAATTAACATTTAATTAATTTATTTAATTAAATAATTTTAGTTAATTATTTTAATTTTGAAAATTTCATATATACTTACATCATCTTAAACAATTCAAGAAAATGTAACATATATCATTTTATATGTTATATATAATTTAATTTATTTAATTCATTAATCTAATTAATAATTAATTAATTTTTGAAATTAATTTATAAATTTTCAAAACAATTTTGAAAATTATATTACAACATTTATAATAATTTTATTATTTTAAAAATATAACCTTTTAAATATAAATTTTATTTTAATTTCAAGTAGATTTTGAAAATTAGCCCAAGGCTCAAATTTAAATTGGGCCTTTCATAATAGGATAACATTTTGGGCTCACTTCACCTTTCGGGCTAGGTCGATAGCCAGGTAGGGTAGGGTACTTGATTACCCAAACTCAGCCTAGACACTACTTTTATAGACATCCCACTAAATGTTTAAGCTTAATTAGTTGGCCCCAATACCGATAATTTAGACCACATAGGCTATTGGGCTTTGGTATCATTGTTGGATCAGGACCAGCACGCAACGGGTTAAATAGGCGAATTTAAAAAAAAGTTCCATTTTGAAACTTATTGGACCTATGAAGTCTAAATTGATTTGGATCTGATCTAAATTAATTTTAAATAAAATCAGTATTTTATTTTATTTAATGATACAAGGGTTTTATTTGATATATATATATATATAATATAATGTGCACGTGTGTATCATATACACATGTATGTGTACGTGCACGTGCAACATAACAGTGTGTATTGTTGGGATTTACACCGCAACGGACATATTAGCCCCTCCATATACATATATGTTATCAAATATATATTATATACATATACATATACATATATATATCTGTGTGTGTATGTAAATGTATATTGTTAATATGATATAAAATTATATTTGTATTTGAATACACACACACACTCATATATAATAATGTAAAAGTAACATTAGATAGATATATATATATATATAATAATATTTATAAATATAAATATAGATAATTTCAATTTCAAATTTCAAATTTTAAACCGGTTCTAGATATGAAAATATCATTCTATTTCAAATTCAAATTTTAATTTTGAAAATAAATTATGTTCTATTAATATATATATATATATATATATCTGTGTGTGTGTGTGTAAATTTTCTACTACATAAAACACGCGCACGCGCGGGTGTGTGTGTGTGTTAAAATCAATATTTTAGAATCATTTATAATATTAAAAGATATTATATAATTTTGTATATAAATATAATATAATATATATATATATATATGCATTTTATCAGCCATATTCATATTTCGACAAAATAAATTTTTTATTAATGGAATCTATACGGATTATTCATTTTGTTTTTTTAAGTTAAAGTTAAAATCTACATGGAAAAAATCAATTTTTCTGTATTTAAATATTTTGTAATGTCTGTAAACAAAATTATGTGTGTGTATATATAAATATATATTAAAAACAATTTAATGTGTTATGTTTGAAAAAAAAATATGTATATATAATTCGAATTTAATACATACATACATATATATATATATATATATAAATTTATTTTTATTTTCAAAATAATAATATGTACATAATTTAACAACAAAATTTACATATATTTTATCTGTATTTATTTAATTTAAAAATTCAAATTTTAATTAAAAGACCTTTTAATATTATTTTTAAATTGATTTTTTTTAAATTCAAGTAGAAAGCAAAATGATATATATATATATATATTGCTTTATTTATAACAACTGTATGTTTATATGTATGTATGTATGTATGTATGCGTGTGTATGTATATGTATATGTATATGTATAAGTATATGTATTCCAGATTGAAGCATACACATACAAGGATTCATGGTATAAAGCTAATCTAACCATGTATAATAACATAATAAATGGCACACACAGATACATACATACATACATATATATGTATGAGTACCCTGGTAATGACACCTTGAATGCTAAATCTACAGAACTCCTAGGGTCGAATCCTATCTCTTCCAGAAGGCGCTACCAGTCAAAGAGATATACGCATCTTTCTTTTATTTGATATAAATTTGTGTTTAAGTTTTGAAAATAATGGAGGAAGGAAGCAGCGGTGTTTTCGAGCAAAGGTAAGGGAAGAGGAGAGAGCAAAAGTAAAAAAAAAGTAAAAGGTGAGGGGCAGTGGGTTTAAATGAGAGAGAGATTGTGAGAGAGAGAGAGAGAGGGGAAAATGTGGATCTAGATCCACCCTTTTCTCTACCAATTCAAACCCAAAAAATATCAACATAAACCCCTTCTCCCTCTTGTTTTGGGTGACCAACCCATGGGCCCTTATGGGCTTCCATTCCACTTCAAACTAGATTGGATAATTTACATTTAAATTAAATTCAAATGTACATTGATATCGTATGGCGATAGATGTGTATTTAACTTTTATATACGCACTATTTTCAATACCGATCAACATAAATCCAATAAAAAAATTAATTAATATTTCACAAATATTAAATAATTTAATTAATTTATAACAATTATAATTTAATTAAATCACAGAGTATTCAACATTGTGGTTATGTGACTCTTAGGTGTAAATACGGTCAGCAGTTAATATTAAACAATTTGGATATTAAGCTTCACATGCCACCTTAGCTTCGTGTGACAGTTTGGCCAAATTTATTGCTTACATAATTTCGGCTACATCCAATTTTACTTATTTTTTGCGGTCCTCGGAAGTGACAATCATTTACACCAATAATCTTCGTCAGAACTATATCATATTAGGACTTACAAAATTTGGTAATTGTCAAAATTCCAATATCGTCCACATTCAACTTATATGGTCCAAACACAAAGTCCTTGGTTCAATAATAACAATTATTATTAACCAAAATGGTCTGGTCAGGGACTTTGACTTTGAGTTGACTTTAGTTGACTGTGATACTAACCTCATATAACCGAAGAGACGAATACTCTATTGAATAGTATTTCACTTTTAATGCTTCGACTCAACCCAACTATAGTCGTTCAATGAATGTCATGCCGCGATTTAACTATAATCAAAGTGGAGTTTCCACATTTAATTTCAATAGTATTCTCAAGTCGAGTGAACTGTGTAATATTGTCACTTCGTTATTTTATGTTTGAACTTAGTTATATTAACCAACGAAAATCTATCGAGTGAGTCATTCCATAGTTATCCAATAATTATCAATACATAACTTTTTGGTACCCCGACAGCCATGCATAATACATTGTCCATTATTTGGAGAGCGTTACATACTCTAGTCTCAAAGGATGTATCAATATCCAGTCTAGATACATCTTGACTAGGTGCTCGAAGTCGACAGGAGTAACGAAAAAAATTTCAATTTTTTTAAATAAAGCCTATTTTCGTTTTGATTTTTGTTTAGGCCTTTTTGATACTTGGAAAAATATCAAAAAATTCTAAAAAATATTTTATGATGTTTAGAATGATTTTTCAAAATCTATGTTGATTTGGAGATCGTTTGTAGATTTTAACAAATCTACAGTAACAAGACTTGATAATGACTCGATAAATAAAATATTTATCATTTGTATCTATTTGTCTATCTTTGAGTGTTTCTTCAGCATTGTTGTGTTCTAGTAGATTTGCCAACTCTATTAGATGTTTTTGAATGCTTGTTCCCCACTATAGTTGTTTGTATGGTTTATTCTAATATCTTTGATATATTCGCCTTTATTGAACTCTTGTTGGTTGCCATCATAACTCAACTCTTTATTAGTAATATTTACCCGAAATAACTCAATATAATTATTAGTAGTATTATCATGTGGTTGTTATCATCAAAATATTAAAATCATGTTCCTAACATTTACGTCCATTTAGGATCTACTCTTTTTATTACAAATGCGTATATTTCACTAATATAAAAGATTCTGAATTCTTTTTCTAAGTTGGCTTCTATTAATCATATGATTTAACTCTCTTCAATTGTCAAAGATTTTTTCCAATGTATTTGCCGTTTGAATGTGTGCTTAAAAGAGTTCAAGTTCGTCTTTGAACTAATTTATGAAGCAAAAGAGTAAATCCATGAAAGAATATTCAAATGTAACTTCTCGAGCACCTTCAGAGAAACTACTTTGTGAGGATTCATTCATGAGAATTTATGAGCTAAGTATTTCAAGATGTACAATTTTGAGGGGCAAGGAAGAAATTAGGCATGAATGGTCGGCCTTTAAGGGTTTTAGAGGATATGTAGTGTTGTTCGATTAATTTGAGGGTTTTTGACCCAAAGGGTTTTTTTTGGTGTCAGGGTGCTCTCACCAAAAGAGTAAAATAACTGAAAAGAGTAAAATAAGGACTCCTTACCATTTTCAGTTTGTCGATACTTTTTCCTTGAGACTACAGTACCGTTTTAAGACTACTCCAAATATAATATAACTAACATTCTATTTTTCGATACATTTTTCAACTATACTCGATAACCCAGATTCGTCAGTTTCTACCGCAACCAAAATAACATCAAATAATATATATTGTGTAAGTCTGCACTTCATAATTACTCATTCAATTAGAAAAGAATGATCTATACATATTCAATCTTATTGAGATTGATTAGGTTAAACAACCACCAAAGTTACTTAAGCGTTTGCTAAATAGCAGCGCACCCCTTATTTGAAGTGGTTAAACCTAGTGGACATAAAATTTTCGTACCATCCGAAGCATTTTTGATTCCTTCCGACCGTTGATCGAATGATGCAAATTATTCTGCTTTCGGTTCCATCAACGCCGGAATTCTAATTAACATAAATCAAAAAACTTGGAATGGAATATGAAATTCCATTTATCCGATCAGAGAAATTAATAATGTAGAGTATGCACCCAATTTTGAACATTTATACTTGAAATACCAAATAGAATTTGCTACTTTTATGATCAAACTACAATAGCTTCTTCATACTCACTTGAATTCAAATGAGATTTTGATCAATGGACTCACATCTACATTGCAGACCATACAGAACAGTCGAATACTTTATATTTCGAATGTAAGTTGTAGCTCTCCATGGTTACTAATAATTGTACTTAGCAAATATAAAAACTACATCACATCTAAATTTTGACTTCAACAATTCATTCGTTTCTAAATAATTGGATAATGCATAAATTTACTCACTACAATTTAAATTTTGAAAATTTGTACTCGAGCGACTATGCAGAAGTCACTAATTTTTTCACTCAAACTACAGTAACTTCTTCATACTGATTCTGAATCAAATGGGACTTTAAACGATGAACTCGCACCTGCATTACGAATAATATGGATCACTTAGATACTTCGTATTCTTAACATACTTTGTAGTTCTTGGTGACTAACAATGGTACTTTGCAAATAACAGGCTACACCCTAACCTCTAAACTTTGATAAAAACAATACTTTAGCGACTCATTTGTCTCTTTCACTGGATAGTCATGCGGAAATTTACCAACAATTTGAATTTTGTGAACTTATATTCAAAATCTAGTTTTGAAATTTTGCATTTTTCATTGAATTCAAGAATTTAAGGCGGTGGTTTGAAAATGAGTTTTGTATTTTCTGTTTTCGATATATATGTTAAATGACATGAGAGAGAATGAGGGGTTGAAAATTATCGTCAATCCAACAAAGAGAAGAAGAGGAAGTGAGAAGATAAGTTTTGATATTTTTCTAAAGGCAGTACACAAATGTAAATCATTTTCAATTTTATATGTTAAAATTATTTCCAAATCGATCGTTTCCCACTCTATTCTCTTCTCCCATGTATTTTTTTAAAGTACATTATTGAAAACATGAAACATAAAATTTGTTTTCAAACCAAACACCATCTGAAATTTTAAAATCGAAAATATAACTAATCTTGGATGCTCTTCTCCAAATGAGGATCACTTTTATTCTAAAAACGAACATTTGAATTTGAATGAAAACTAGAACTGAAAATTTGAATTTGAAATTTTAGTTATTTTAGAATTCAAAAAGTAAAAATGCAACATTTAACTTTTTTTAATATTCTTAAATATATTTAATTTAATTTGTTAAATGGATTTAATGTGTAATCCAATATGTGGATGAGGTTAAATTGATGTTTGTACTAAATGAGTCAAATTGAAAGTATCATTAATGGGTTGAATCAATTTTTATTCCTTTTATGACACAGTCTAATCCATTTAATAGATCTAGCCCAATCAAATAAACCCAATCAAATAAACCGAGGCAATAACAGAAATGAAATTTCACAAATTACGTGGATTTTCGAATTTTATGGAAAACGAAAATTTAGGAGAAACTGAAAAGGATACGACACAACCCTAGTCAAACATTAAAAAAAAAGGTATAAACAGCTTGTCTGCAGAAGTGTTAAATGTCCGTCAACACTTATAGCCTGAACTCTTATGGCTACCAATCTACAAGCAACTGAGTCTGTTGCCTCACCGTGTACTTGAACACCTGTGTTTCTCTATATTAACAAAGAATGACCATCAACTTCCAGCAAAAAGTAATCCATCATCAATCAGCCTCTCGCCCTAGTACATGAATCGATCATCAGGCTGTTCCATTGATTTCACAGAATAAGTTTTTTTAAGCTTGTAAAGGATAATATCAATTTACAAAGTTCAATGTTTCACATTAAACAAACTCAGATATTTAACCTAAAAATACGTTTGATCCACAAAAACATGCAATTTGAATTCACTTCAGTTCTTTGATAAACCATAAGTAACAAAAGGTTGGAGCTGCAGGTAGCAAGTGCAATATCAGTTACATAAAGGATACAAGTGACCAGAATCAACAACTTGGTACACGATGTCGATAGTAAAGAAAAAACCACAACCATAAACAAAGGGTGAGAAATATCAGAAACAGTTCATCAGGTCTCTCCTAATAGCACAATCTAAAAAAGAAAACACTAGGAGCAATAAACACAGTTGTTTCATTTAGCCATCATGACCTTAACAAACTCGTCATAGTTAATCTGACCATCTCCATCGACATCGGCTTCACGGATCATCTCATCGACTTCTTCATCGGTCAGCTTTTCCCCTAGATTGGTCATCACATGGCGCAATTCGGCGGCTGAAATGAAACCATTCTGGTCCTTGTCGAATACGCGGAAGGCTTCCTTGAGCTCTTCTTCAGAGTCCGTGTCTTTCATTTTACGGGCCATTAGGTTCAGAAATTCAGGGAAGTCGATTGTGCCGTTGCCGTCTGCATCCACCTCGTTTATCATGTCCTGCAGTTCCGCTTCTGTTGGGTTTTGCCCTAGCGATCGCATCACTGTTCCTAGCTCTTTCGTCGTTATGCAACCTGGTTTTATTAGTATTTAATAAACACATTATTAACTGAATTGGATGAAACAAAAATCAAAGGAGATAAATGTAAGAAAATATTGTTTGTTATAACATATGTTAATGTAGACATAAAGATTAGTACATTCTGAGCGTAGGGTATTTTTAGAAAAGGAAAAAAAAAAACAAGCGCAGCAGGCTGTGTATATAAAGATGTTAGCACATAGCTTGGAGTTCCCTTCATTCAACCTCCATGATGCTGTCAAGGCTCCATTTATTAGCTCTACTGGGTTCCATCTGAGCTTTTGCTTTATAGCTTGAAGCTGAGGTGCTTAACGATGTTATAGCGACAGCCTCATCGTTTATGGTGTTGCTTACTGGCATTTACACTTTTTCGAAGCTACAGCGCTTAACACTAATTCATAATAACATAGACCTCCAACTGTTTCTCAATTTTTAATAAGTTGAATTTATTTTTACTTTTTTCTTTTTTGAATAAATATTTTATTCTTTTGTTATTGGTCGCAATCATCATAAATATCTGCCTTTGTAGTTTCCAACTCTGCATATACACATGCCCATGCAGTGTGTGAGTGTATTTGCTTCAAGGGAGAGAGATAGGAAAGTGATGACTATCGTACTTAACATAGATCCACACTTTTTTGTCATATTTTTCTACTGTTTTTAGAATAATTTCAGACGATTTTTATCGTTTCCTACTTAGTAGTAGCATTCATATATCTCTACATACATACATGCATTCGTATATAATATTAATGTGTGTGATCATATACGTATATGCATGCATACGTACACATGAATGTGCACGCATACGTACATATGTATGTGCATATGTATATATGTATGTACATATTGAGTATTTAGGCTAAAGGATCACAATCAATACACACTTTTTAGGATAAATGGATTATATGCATTTGCATCGTTCATATATGCATCTTCCTCAATTACCATAAGAAGATGAACAATGTTGGATCCAACCCCTAAACCTAGATGCATGTGGAGACCAAGCATTATAGTCTTATTAGCATAAATTTGAAATATAACATAAAATTTATCCATAAAATATCACTTGAACTACAAGTCATTCTTCTTCAGAATAAGATTTACGCATAATTTAAACATAAAATCCTAGACCATTTAAATTATGAGTGTATATTTACATACATATACATATACGTATATGTGTGTGTATCAATTCTATCTGAAATGAGATATTTATAGCTTATATTTTTTAGACTACAATAATATATAAATTACAAATGTCCAATGCATTATAGTAACAGTTGACTAATTATAAAAGATACTGAAAATAAACAATTGAATGGACCTATAACAACAATTTTAAGAACACTCATTTTTCTTCATAAAGCGGTTGTTCTGGCTTGCAGAAGCAAGATAAGAAGACTATATTCACTTAGTATTACTTACTTCACACATCAGAGAAATGAAAATTATTTTGTACGTAAACTAGCACAAAAGAATCAACTTTAGTTTCGTTCAACTGTTCAACCACACTTTAACCAACGATGCCGCAACCAAGCTATTTGTGCAGTCAACCGCCATGATTAATGCTGGTTATGATGTCAAAAAGTGTCTAATTGTTGCTACTGACAGAGTCAACAGTTAGCAAACTACTGAGCGAAACTATTACATTCCTAAATTGTACAAAAACCAATTAGCTGTTAAATTCATCATCCTGACAGGCTCAGTTGAAAACGCTGAAGTAGACACTCATTTAACTTTTAACGATAACATTGAAACTAAAAAGATGAATGAAAAGTTAAATGAGTGCCTTTTTAAACATAAATTTTAAACTGCTAGCCAATGACCAATATTGATAATGGTTGGTAAGAAGCTTAATTTGAGTGGCTAAAGGTGTTGGGTTCACCTAGCATAATCAATAACCATTGCTTAAGAAAAAAACATTAGACATCATTCTTGTTTAATTCTTTTGATTATTATTTTAAATCGTATGTGATATTCACTTAATTAAAAACTAAATAAAATTACTGAAATATAATTTGTTGATCTATATTTTTGAAATATTATTCATTTGACTAAAATACATAT
The DNA here is from genome assembly GCA_030737815.1 of Allium fistulosum. Lineage (NCBI taxonomy): Eukaryota > Viridiplantae > Streptophyta > Magnoliopsida > Asparagales > Amaryllidaceae > Allium > Allium fistulosum. The sequence goes on from CM060906.1 coordinate 547,359,110, forward strand.
AACTGAAAACTAGATTGAACATAATAATATAACATATAAACTTAAAAAACTACTTAAGAAGAAAAACAAATAGAAATAATAACAAGGACTCAAATTGTTACAATGAAAAAAAAAATTGTTGGACCACACCAACATGCAATTAAATACAACACAAAAAAGACCTATCCTTCTTTCCATTTCTTCTTTTCCCCCTTTTCACTTTCTAAAATTAAAACCCTTGTTTTAATCTAATATATGTTATGTTTCTGGAAAAATACCGAGGTCAACATTTGCCTACCTCGGTTGCGCTTCATCATCATCATTGAATTATTTTTAAACAAAACAGCAATGAACTTAGCAATTAGAAAATACTTCTCAACCAACAATAATAATTTAATCTCAGCGATAAATTATCTCGATATTCATTCATTTGCATTCATACACATTAGGAAAATTATAAAACTTCGCTACAAAAACAAAAACCATTGAAAATCATGTCCCCAAGAAGCAGTGGTAGAGGCATGGAGCCACATGAGACTAAATGCAGCATTTACACAACTGACTTTTGCCTATTACCTTAAGGTATATATAGAAATGTGTGTTTTAGTTCAATTGTATGCAGAAAAGGTTTGTTCTTTATTCTATCCATTTGTACCACATCCAAACCTTATTGCTTTTCTGACTTCATATCATAACCCCACTACGATAATATCACTGATCAACTAGTACTGGTTAGGAGATAAGATGAGGATAATAATTTATGTTGTTATGATAGTAGTTATCACATTCTTGCTACATGCACAATTAGAAAGTTATAAATTTCAAGTTATCAATGAACACCAAGAAATTTCTATTAACAGCAACTAATGTTTAAATTCCACTTTAATTGTTAAAAATATACCCAGCTATTTCTATATGATCATTATAACACTTTCCCCAGTTTCGTGAGGCCAGATCTCAATTACATGATATACATCAAAGCTAAAAAACCTATAATATATCAAAATATATCTGCCTTAAGTGGTTAGATAACCGAGTTAACAGAGGTAAATTGCACGATAGAAAGGTGGAAGTTATAGCAAAAAGTTTAATCAAAGGTAAAACCGAATAGACTGGTACATGAAATAACCTTTTGATCCATAAACACATCTAGATTCAATAATTTTGTTAAATGGCTTTTTTTTTTTTACATTCAGCTTACAGCTAATATTACCACGGATTTAAGATGGTTAACCAATTTAATCGTACGAGAAAGTTTGATATCATACGACCTTTTTACTTGTTCACGCAAATAGCGATAATATTAATTAAATACGAAATTCAACCGGATCTATCTAATCAGAAGTAAATCGATGTAGATCTAGAAAAATAAAACTAAAAGACAAAATAAAGATAGTATACCATCTCCATCTTTGTCAAATAAACTGAAGGCCTCCTTAAATTCCGAGATCTGATCGTCAGTCAACTGATCAGCCATTTTCTTGCACTTGAATACAAAGCAGGAAGATAAAACTTGCAAGAAGAAAATTAAAAGGTATGAATGATCAAGGTTTATTTTGTAAGATGGGAAGGAACCATTTGCTCTGGTCATATAGTGGCTGCCGCGGACGACTCTGGGCCCCACACGTCATCTTTTGCTTTCCAACATAACGCGTTGAAGAATAAAAATGTCACAGTTTAGAGAAAACACTTTTGAAAATTAGCGGAATGTGTGCAGTAAATTTCAACAAGAATGCTAGAAAAAATCTTTACATGGCGTTAGGTTTGAAGTTTTGGGTTTATAATTTTTAATTCAGAGGAGTGAAAAACAATCGATATGAATGATACTTTTTACATATAAAATTAATTTTTTTTTCTTCCGACTTTTAAAAAATATCAAAAATCTATTTTTCTCCTCCTCTTCACCCATTTGTTGGAATGGTTAGAATTTTTCGTCCCCTCTTCATCCACACTATTTGACACGGCATATTGAAAACGCAAAACACAAAGTTCATTTTCAAACCAAATAGCATTTTAGTTTGTTAAATTGTACATCAAATTACCAAATTGCCCCAAGAATTCCTCCAAGTACACTATTTTTGCATCTTGACAAAATTTACGATTTGTCATAGTAGCGAAATCCAATTTAAACACTTAGGGCCTGTTTGGTTTTATTTTAAGTTTTGTGGTTTCAAAATTCATAACAAAATACGGGAAGAGAGGAGAAAAATGTTTAAAACTTTAAGGCATTACGATGATGATGAAGGTACGACGAAGGGGATGGAAGGACGGGAAAGGACGGCGAAGGTGATGGAGGGACGGCGGAGGGATGAATTTCTCAAAAAATTGAAAACAAAATAAATTTGTTTTCTATTTTGCATGTTAACTTCTTTTTCAAATTGGTTGTTTTTCAAAAAGACATGCGTCATGCGTTTTTTTATTTGGACGAAAACACAAAACTAAAAATAGCAAAGCAAACGTGGTCTTATATTTTCTAAAACAATTAAACACTTTTGTACCTTTTTACAGGAAACTTCAAGACATAATTTTCTTTTTTCCATCATTGAATATTTACCATTTTCATTTATCATTTCCAGTAAAATGATCATTTCTATTATCTTTTGTCCTTAGAACTAATTATTTCGAAAGTTGGCCCAAAAACTTGTTACCTTGGATTAAGAAGCCCTTAAGAAGAAACTCCTCATGGATATTTTGTGTAAAAAATTTAGCACGCTTTGTAATTGACAAAAAATGAATTATAAATAATCGGCTTGAAAATTCTAAAATGAATTCCAAATAGTGTAGCTTACTTTCAAAATTCACAAATGTTGCTCAGTATAATAAAGCACTCATTAGAACGAATGGTAGGTGTGCATATTGGAATATTTCAACATGTGCCATAAATGTAAAATAAAATATGTTGTGCTATTTTGGGATGAAGCCTAATTAGAGTGATCAGATTTTAAATTAAAGCTAAAATGCTAAAAGTTATAATTGTCATGGTATTAATGCATATATACTGGGGCAATTCTAATTTGTTGAAGGGCCAAATTAGAAAATGTCAACGTTATAAATAAGAGTTAATGGTCCTCAAATTACACAAGCTTTAATTATTCTCCCAATCTCGTTTATGAAAATAATTCAGATCTATGAATTGTGTCGATTTGGAAGATCAAATCAATTCTTTTTCTCTTTCAATCAACATTTATGGATTCGATCCACAACTATGGATTCAGGTACGAGTTCAGCTAATTTATTTACCTTTCTCTCATTTTTTCTCAATCAAATCAATATGGTCACATATTCAAATCTAGAGTTTCATGATTAATCAGTCCTAAAGTATAATGAAATCCTAACAAATAGTATCAGAGCCACCCATCATTGATTTAATTAGGAAATTTTTTATGCATTTTTTTATGACTAAGTTTTGAATTGAACTACATTTACAAGTCATTGAATTCATGTGATTTCTTAGTCAAGTTTCTGATCTGCTTGATCCATGTATCAAGGATTTTTTTGTGATGATTTTGGATTTGGTTTAGTATCAATTTTTTTATATATTGTAAATTGAAAAGCTGATCTATGAAACTCTTTTGGTGTAGAAAGATAGATCTAAATGATCTGTATGTTATCTATGAAATAAGCTAGAATTTTGATATCTTTAAATTTTGGAAATACTCTAAATTCCTCTAAATTTCGAAAACAACTTATGTTGGCTAAAGCATCCGCATGTTTATGTTAAATTTTGGTGATACAAAATCACAAATAGAGGAAAATAAATATGCAAAAGAAAGAAAGAGAAGATTTTATTTCCCCTAATTGATAGGCATATTTGAGTATGTTTATTTCTCTCTCTAATTGGCTAATCAATTTATTTTTTGCCATCTAATATTAACTTGGGCATTAAGTAATTGATTATATAAATAGAGACTAGAAGAGAGTGTAAAAGTGTGGTGGAAAATCAATTTGCTAATTCTCTCTTCTCCATCTTTGTTCTTCTTCTCCAACAATTTAGCCATATAGATATTTGCTCCCTTTCTCAATTTGTTATTGATTCAATGATATTTTGTTTATTTTAGCTTTGTTCCATTAATTGTAAACAAAACTTTGGTGAATCAATAAAGTGGGTGGTTGGGTGGAATATCTTGTGTTATTGTGTTTTGATTTAAATTCCGTCTTGTTTTCAATCGAAGTTATCTCTTTGTGATTTGGGTGACAAAGATCCGTTGATAAAAGCTTCCGCAAAGTGCTACTATTTTCATAACAATTTGGTATCAGAGCACAGATCATCGCAAAGCTTAGAGTAATTTTGGTTTGAAAAATTATTGATGTCAGATATGATTTCATTTTCGAAAATGGCTATTTTGGATGGAAAAATTTGGGGTATTTGGAAGCCTAAGATGAAGGATGTTCTGTACCTCAATGATCTTCATGATCTGATTGATGGAGATGGAAAGAAGCTCTCTGATGTAGATGAGGGAAAATGAAAGAAGATGGATAAGAAGGCGATTGCTTTAATTCGCCAGTATCTTGATGATTCAGTTTTCCATCATGTGGCTAGTTGTGAATCCACGAAGGCTTTATGGGACAAGTTGGTATCTTTGTATGAGTCAAAGAGTGCTACTAGTAAGGCTTTACTGGTTCGAAAGTTGGTACAACTGAGATTAGATGAAGAGAAGTCTATTGCACATTTGAATGAATTTCAAGATGTAATAAATCAATTGACAAATATGAAGATCAATTTTGGTGATGAGTTACAGGCTCTTTTATTAATGAATTCGCTTTCAGAAAGTTGAGAAACTTTGGTTGTTTCATTGAGTAATTCCAATGTTAATGGAACTATCTCTCTAGAAACTATTCGAAGTAATCTTTTGAATGAGGAGCTTAGAAGAAAAGGGTCAGGTATGAAATCAATTCAATGTGAGGCTATGGTGGCAAGGGACTCGAAGAAAGATACAATTTGGAAAAAGAAGGATGCTAATGGTAAAGGTGTTATGTGACGACCCGGATTTTTTAACATCTGTTAATTGGGAAATTAACTGATTTTAATTATCGGAATATTAATTTTGATTGATCAAATAAATAAATTTTCTGATGATAAAATACCTGAATCTATATAGTGATCTAAAAATCATATATATTTGGGATTTGTAAAACAGCTGGGTATGTATAGATTGATAAATATTCTAGAAATGTGTATATATGTAAACTCCATCATTTAAATTAAGGTAAAATACCCATAAATATATATATAGACAAATATAAACAAACTTTATGATGTTTAATATATAAAAATATGTAAATGCATATATATGTGTATATACCTATATGAAGTAAAATATGGGAAAGTTTGAATATAAAAATAAATAAATAAATATATGTAATATCAAAACATACATAAGCAATGTATATGAATAGAAAACATATGCAAGTAAATAAATGTGTAAAAGTTTGAATATAGGTAAATATATATAATGATAAAAATATACAAGTATATGTGTGTGTTCATATTAAATAGGAATATGCAGGGCAAGAAGAAAAAAAATCTATGTACATACAAAATCAAAGGGGATAAGTATGTAAACATATAAAAGGACACTTGCATTTAATGCTATCATTTCATTGCCACAAGAAAGATAAAAAAAATCTCTGAACAAAAGAAGATGATTGCACCAGTAAACACCCATTCCTGTAAACTCTTTTTTATTTATACATCTCTTCTTGTTCCATTTTCGTTCATCAAAATTTAGCATACCAGAAAATAATCTTACAACTGAAGCTTAATTTACAACTCAACTAAGCAAACAAGGAGATCAAAACAAACCAAGACCAAAGGCAGTTAGCAGCTTCTAGATATTGGTTCTCTGTTCAAACTTTTTATTAGTGAGTAAACAAAATTCTAATCTGTTTTAAAAATCATGTTGCATGCAGTAATTTGAAGTAAAGAGTGATAAATGTTCATATGTTTGTTTAATATGAAATTTTATATATATTTATTTGAAATAAATGGGTGTGAGTGTCTGTATACAGAACATTTGTTCTGTTCTTGTTGTTTAGGTTTAAGGTTTGATTAAAGAAAATCATGATCTCCTTCCCTGATCTTCTTGAGGAATAATGTATGAACAAAACTTGTTAGTTATACCATAATATCAGATTTAAAAATATTTTTAAGCTAAAACAGTAGCTGGATTTTCTTAGAGAGGAAGAAGTACAGTAAAAATCCCAATCTTATCAAATTTCGACTTGAATGGTTTCTTGTTTCAGGGTTATAATTTGAATTGTAATCGAAAACTAGGATTTTTAAAACTAAAGTCGAGATTTTTAGGGTCTTGATTTGAGAGGAATTGCATGTTGATCGAAAAATGAGTTTTCTTTATTTTCTGATGATCGGAAAAATTTGAGTTTCCGAGATTTTTGCTGGAGCTAGCCTAGAAGCAGTTGATGTCGGTAAAATTAGTTGTAGGATTTTACTACAACCAAGGCGGCGGCAAAACGGTGATCTAGGGTTTAGTGGTGCTAGTGGAAGGTCATCGGATTGGTGGAAATGTCGAGTTGCTCAGGGAAAAGGAACGTTCGGTCTAGGGGGAGATGATGAAGGAGGAAGAGGGGAAGCTCGAGGTGACATTTGGTGGTCGTTGGCATGGTGGTTCATCGTTGCGAGGCAATTTAAGGTCAGGGAGATGTTTCCAGTTAGAACTGGAATGCTCGATTTTTTATTTTGAGCTTATGATGGAATCTGGGTGGTTTGGATCGAGAGAAGAGTTGATCGATGATTTGTCGGAGGTGATTGTGAGGACTGGATCATCGCCGATGATCGGAGGAGGTGCACGTCATGTCAGTATATCCGTGCATAGTGTTGAATTGGAAATGAAGTATTCTCAGGGCGAAGCTCGGGAAGGAAGATGTTGAACTCGGAGTGGTTCTCGGGTTCGTGTGTGTTATCCTAGCAGTTTTTAAATATAAAACTAAGTTTAAAATGGAAGAAGATGAAGTCACTAGAGGCAGGACTCGAGCACTTGTCGGGTTGATCCCGAAGTAGGAGCAGCAAGTTGTTAATCATGGTTTAAAAGTTTTTGAAAAACAAAGTTTTGAAATTTAAAAATAATTTTAGTGGTTGATTAATGTTTAAACCAAATTTGTGATTTGGTATTTTATAAAGGAAATGATTTCTAATTAAAGTTTTGATAATTAATAGAGAGTAATTAATTTATTTAATTAATTGATGATTAAGGATTAATTAATTTGTAATTTAAGGTTATAAGTTAATTAATTACAGTTAAATCAAATTGTAATTAGAGATTATTAATTAATGATTAAAGATTAATTAATTAAGTAATTTGTGTAATCAATTTAAAGGATTGATTTATTAATGTGATTAATTAATTAAAGTAATTAATTTAAAGATGATTAATTAAGATTGATCACTTAATGAAATTAATTTATAATAATGAGAATAATTAAAGTATAATTGCTTAATGACATTCATTAAGTAGGATAATTAAAGGGGTAATTATTAAATGTGATTTATTTAATGATAATTACTTAATAAAATAATTAAGGATTAATTACTTAGTGTAATTAATTAAAGGATTGAATTAATTAAGGAAATTAATTAAAGATTAGTTAATTAGTGAGTGTGATTAATTAAGGATAATTAATCAATGTAAGTGACTGTCGGATAATTAATTTGGGTAATTAATCAAGATTGTAATTAAAGGTTAATAAATGTGATGGGTTAGAGAATAATTAATTTGTGCTATTAATTAAAGGGAGTTACTTAATGTAATTAAAGAATGATTAATCAAGGATGATTAATCGAGGTGAATAATTAAAGGATTCATTAATTAATTAAAGGGTTAATTAATTAATGTTAGTAATTAAGAATAATTACTGAATGTGATTAATCAAGGTTGATTAATGAATGTGGCAAATTAATTAAAGGCTAATTACTAAATGTGATTAGAGAGGATAATTAGGGAATGATTAATTAATGGATTGTAATAAATTATTGTTAAGTAAGCAAGATTAAAAGTGATTAAAGTAATTAATTTAATTTAATTAGGAATGGGGTGACTAATTAATCTTGCTTATGAATGATTGGTTGATATTTCTGATATGAAATGTTTGTGATATGATATGTTTGTCTTGAACAGTGATAATGTAGTTATCTGTCGATGATGAATTGCTATGTCAAAAGTGACATCTTGTATTTAAAAAAATGAATCGTGTTTCACTTGAATAACGTGGGTTCAGATGGTTTTGAATTCGAAGAGACCGGAGTCGGGTATTAGTAAATACCTGAAACCACTTCGATTCTTTATAAATTGATATGTGAAATCAATAAGCTGGTATGGAATGATTTAAATAAATTAAACCAATTAATCTAAAGTTTTGGTACTTAGAAATTGATGTGTGAAATAAGTGATGTCTTTAGCAAATTGTGAATTTGAATATTGATAAGAGTTACCTGGGTTTTATATAAGCTTTATGCTTTTGTATTACATGTTAGATGGGTTTACTCACGCTGGTTTCCAGCCTGACTCGGGTTGTAACGACCCACTATTTTGGACCATTCAAATCGACAATAAATCCACACATGTCGGACTTAAATAATTCAAAACAATAGATTGTTAATTTAAATTGGCAAAACTCAACATATACAGTAAATAAAATAATCACAGATCACAGACACAGACACAGAGTAATATAACAATAATGCAGCGGAAACAAAAGAATAGTAGTTCATGAAGCTACTATATATAACAGAGTTAAACAAGATACAACAGAAGTCTCGAATACAATAGTCAAATACAATATCAGAATACATCACTGGAATCAACTGAATATCTGAAAGCTGGATAGATAGCTGGATTTCCAAGCGAAGCTCCAACTCCAAAGGTGAGTCTCAAATACTGGTACACTCAGTCTGACCCGAGCGTAAAGAAAACACAAAACACTCGAGTCAGGATTAACATTCTTATATCAATAAATCCAACTCAAGTGAAATAACGACTGAAATACAAGTGACTCAAAGGATGTTTGGGATAACCATCCTCTAAGGATCCATTAAACTATTTATGTATACAGTAGAATACGCTAAGTAGATAATGTCTAATCAGTAAAGTACGATATTAAAATAGCGTTAAGTCATGGCCCATTCCACCCTTAACACATTTTTATTCCCAAGAGCATATACAAGACCGTAGTTTCCCCAAAGCCGGAAGTCACCAGAGGGCAATCCATATACTAAAGGTATCAAACAAAACGTAGTGGTCGCGAATAGGATAATCAGTATGACAAGGTACATGAGGCGATACCAACTAGGATACTAGTAGTTGCCTGATCCGGACTGATGTTGGGCATAGCAGCTACTACCCCAACATCGCGAAACAACACTCCCAAATCAAGGGTGCACCCAAATCGAATCACATAAGTAATAGATAAGGTATCGAAGAAGTGTGTCCGCTAGAGATGGCGATCCTCAATGGCTCGGCGCGGCTCCTGTTTTAGTCATGTCAGGGGTCATCCAAAATCGTTCTCTTTCTTCAGTCGATGCGTTCACCAAACCATCCACTTCATTCTGGATCAACACTTCGCGTATATTAGTTATTAAAGTGGTTTTCGGTATCGACAGAGAGTATGTCCATATCTGATCCCGGTCTCTTTAATAACTACGTATTATTACACCAATGGTCATTTAATAAACTTTCAAAATAGTTATATTTCAAAACCGACATATCATTGACATTTCAAAAATATTCACCTCCAAAATCATAGTACTTTTCCAAAGTTATAACACTTTCGAAATCATAAATCTTTTAAAATCAAAACACTATGGAAATCAAAACCTTGAAATTCATAACACTTTGAAATCATAGCTTGAAATCATAACAATTTGGAATCCTAACACTTTCCTCTTAAACGGTTTAGATACTAAAATTTGTATTTATAGAAAAATAGTTTATACAATAAAACAGTTTATATAAAATAGTTATAAGTTAAAATAGTTTATAATAAAATAATTTATATTGAAAATGATTTATATTAAAATAATTTATATTAAAATTTATAAAGTAAAATATAAATAGTTTTAGATATAGTTAAAATACTTTATATAAAAATAGCTTCCTCAAATTTCACAAATCAATTCACATAAACTCGAATTCCAGAATTTGAATTTAATCAAATCTCAAATCATCAATTTCAACTCGATTCAGCTTCTCAATAAACCATTTCAAATTATCAATTTCAAATACATATTTGAACCACAAAATAAGCCATTTCAATATATTTCAAAGCTTTAAATATTCACATTTAAAAACTAAATTTGATAATTCCATTTATATCTCAATTTAATTTCATTACATATTGTTTCTGAGATATTTCTTTAATCATTTCAATACATCTAAATACGACTTCAATTTAAAAAAATTAAAAACAAAATATCCCATTTAAATTTATATAAGTTTGAAATATTCATTTAAGTCACTTTTTAATCAAATTCAAGTTATAAAACATATCTTTCAATTTTCAAATTTAATAATTTTCAAATTTAATAAATTTCAAATCAATCTTATTTAAGTAAAATTCTTAAATAAATATAATTTCAAATCAATTTCAATTAATCTTTCCAACCTGAATCATTATAAACTCTATATTTGAAAATATAAATTTACATAAATACTTAAACATTATTTTATATTGATTAAATCGACTTTATTAAATCAACTTTATTAGATCTTTAAAATCAATATTTATTACAACCATATATTTCCTTCAAAACCATAGAAATCATTTTCGAATATTTATATATAGACCAACGGTGTCTGTATATAATTTTCTACCCTATGGTCAAATGATACAGATATTTATCATTTCAATCCGCAATTTAAATATACACGGGTATATATATATATATATCATTTCAACCCGTAATCCCAAATTCCATTCAACTGAAAATCGCTTGGGTTTATCATTTCAACCCATAACGATTTTCTCCTATTCTAAAGTCCGTTCGAGTATGTATCATTTCAAACCATAGTGATTCTATACTAATAGGGAACTTGCTGAGTGATAACAGATATGATAAAAATATAACAACGGTAACAGGCATATATCATCAGTATAAATAACATATAAGGGTGTCAGATGTCACATGTGAACAAATACAGATGATGGCATATATATATATCAATATAAATAACAGATAATGGTGTCAGGTGTCACAGGTGAACAGATACAGATGATGGCATAGATATAGAAATATAAATAACTAACAGCAGCATATTTCAATTGTCGTTTCAATTGAAATCAAATTTAATAAATATAAGAACATTAATCGTGAGTGATTGCTCACCTTTCGAGGCTAGAAAGATGAATGAGAATAAGATAAGTTACGAATCCAAGCATGAATTCCCAAACAAAGCAAGATTGGCACGAATCTGACGATCAAAGCTGATAAATGGAGTCGATGGAAAATAAATCGAATCTGTTTTGATATAAAAGGAAAATATATACTATTGTTATTATTAAATATATTTGTTTAAGATAAATATTAAATATTCCAAAATCATTATTCTTAAAACTCAAATATATATATATATATAAAATCAAAGATATATGTGTTATACTCAAGACCCATACTTTTATATTTCTTCAATAATTAATATAAAACAAATATAACTTAACTGTATATATACCAACACTATAATGAAATATATATAGTACTTTGTAAGATAATATACTATGAACTGTAAACATATACGTATTCGAATGGAAGAATAAATGTACATAAAATATGATTCGAAATCTATACATTTCTATCTTTACCAAAACATATTATCCACCAATATACATCTTCATGATATAATATATATATAACACTCTATACTAGACTGAATAAATCATACATATTTTTTTTAAAACATATACTGACATATTTAATATATAAACAAATATACTCAAACAACTTAAAGTTTGTATATATCAACAATATCTATAAATTACCAGTATATAACATACAACATACATAACCGTCAATATTTCCATGTTATAAACTTATAGCTTATACAAAAAAAATAGCTTTATAAAACTGTCGAAACATATACAACAGATCCTACGGCAAAGAATGTTTATATTCAATAAAATACTGGCATGCATTAATAACTTTTGTACTTACATATAAAATAATATAGGTACAGCCTACATACAACACCAAAAAAAAAGATACATGCAGACACTGCATAAACAACAACCGAGATGCCTTTATATAAAATAAAGGTATACATTATTAAAGCTTGCCTACATAAATATAGGTTACATCCAACCCTGCCTAACCTAGTATATACAGCATTTCATATACAACTTATATAAGCTTTTCTACAAAAACAGAATTAAACTTGTATACTCACGTAAACATTGTAACTTATATATATTGATTTTCGTATTGCTATACTTACAAATATAAACTGTAGAAAATTTACTTATATAAACCACCTTTTAAATAAATCAAAGTTTAGTCTGAATAAACATATATAACTCTATAAATCACGGTTGTTAAAAATCAAGCATATAAACAGAAGATTCTTTAAAAAAAGATTTGAAAGGTTAAAGGCTTTAAGATGAAAATAAAATATATACATCACTTACTTAAAAACAGAGAGGCTCAGCTTGCCTGGGTTCGTGGCCGATGATGGAACGGAGGCAACAGTGAGGGGAGAACAAAGGCCGAGATGAGGGGATGACTGGTGGAGGTGGAGGCCGAGCGGTCAGGCTATGGGTTTGTTGAGGGTTCCGGTCACGTGATGGGTTTGGGTGAAGGTAGGCGAGGGTTGTCGCATGGGAAGGCCGTAGTGGCTGGTTGGGTGTTGCTCGCGGTGGATGGTGCTCTGACTGGGCTTGGCGGTGATGGGAATGGAGGTCGAGGGTGGAAGCTTGTAGTTCGGTTGTATGAGGAGCACGAGGATGGGCAGTTGCGTGTCAAGTGGTGATGGGGCATGGTCGGGTAGGGGTGGCGGAGCAGTTCATGTAGGCGGAGGGGAGGTTGGGTTCGGGAATTTTGAAACGAGGCGCGGGTAGGGCTTCAGGAATGCAAGGGAAGTTTGTGGCTAAGGAGAAGGAGGGTTTGCCGAGAGCTTAAGCATGCGGGCATTGGTGGCTGGTCGAGCGAGGTGGAAGAGAAAAATGAAAGAGGAGAAAGGAACAGAAGAAAGAATGAACCAGATTTGCAAAGAATAGTTAGGCTTGAATAGAAATGAACAGTTCACGAATTAATGAAATATTTAAAGCTAATGCCCCTTTGATTTTTGTACGGTAGATAAATGAATAGTCACTATAAACAAATGGATTCGAACGGGTACCAATACGGCTGACCGTTCACGGTTTTCACCACGTACTGGACACCGAAACACACAAATGAGTATACCACGGAGATCAGTACGACGAGACGGTCAGAGCGGTACACAGATGTCAGTGATACAATTTAATTATAAAAATTCGAATTTTCTACCAGCGGAAAATGCAGCAAAACGTAGAAGAATAAGATCGACGGAGCTAAAGAAGTCCGAATTTGGAAAAACGAAAAATGACGTCTTGCTCAGAAGATGATTTAGAATTTTTCTATGTAAAAATATTTAGGTTCCGAAAACATTTTATTTTCATCGCTTTTTAACTGATTAAATTGAAGTAAATTTACGCGCGAAATAAACTTTCATATTTTCGGACGAAAATTTACCAGTTGCTATGTTTAACTAGACGCATTTCAAATATCTAATTTTTATTTCAAAATTTTATCGTTTAAAATTTCACAAAATTTCAATTAATTACGTTATTAAAACAGTTGAAATTTACGGGTCGTCACACTCTCCCCCACTCAAAACTTTTCGTCCTCGAAAAGGAACGAGGTAGGAGAATAGAACAACCAGAAAGAAAAACAGATTTGAAATACAAAATAACAATTAATTTAAACCATATAAATTCAAATTTAAATTAATTGATATTCAATAATTGATTTAATCCATTTGATTTCACTAAAATCAATCTCAACTATTTCTAAATTTATTATCTTATTATCCAATTATCTTTAATTTACAGTTTCTAAAACCATAAATTTGAATAGTCTTTTATTATAATCATATTTTTTAGCAATTTAAATTCTTCTTTATTCCAAATTATTGTTAAATTTATTCTACTTAATATATCTAATCACATATATTTAACCCATATAAATTAATTTAAATCGAAACTTTTATGGTTTAAATTAATTTATATTTACTAATTGCTTTCAAATTCAAGGTATTTTCATGAGTTGATCAAATTTCAATTTATTAATTCTTTCAAAACAAATTTATTAATTCTTCCAAAACAATTTATTTCATTATTAACTGAGTTTTACTTATTATCCTATCTAACTCTATTGACATCTTTATAATCAAAATTTAGTGTATAACATTTATTATAAACACTCAAATTTTATTTATAAAATTATTTTATATTGTATATTATCCAATTACATTTTAACTTATGAATAATTTAGGTAAGTTATATTGAAATGCAATTTAGTACTATACAAATAAAATTATCAAATTCAATTATCTCAAGTTTAAATATTTATCCAAAAATTTTGACTTCAGTTTATAATTGAAATCATCTTTAAATCATAAACTTAAGAATTTAAATCTCCGATTTACTTCAACAATTTTGAGATAAATATATATAGTATATATCAGATCAAAATTTTATCTTTATATATATAATAAATCAAGCCATACCACAGAAATTCATATCAAATTAAATTTCCAACCTTTTAGAGATAATTATGTGTATACTATATATATTAATCCAAATTAAATTTAAAATAATATACCCATATATATATAATTCAAATCAAAATATTTTTTCCAAAACAAAATCGTAGCAAAGCTACAGAATGGTCTCTCCACTTCGAAACTCGAAAATGAATGTCGATGACGCTGCGGTCATCACCGAAATTATTTTCCAACGACAAAAGAGAAGAGTACTGATTTCAACATTTTAAAATCTTTGAAAACGGTTTCTATTCGAAAATACCTTAATAATATACACTTAAAAACCAAAGTTGAAATCACCGAAAATCAAATTCTCAAATTCCTGATTTTTAAAATTTATTTCGATTCCAAATCAATTTATAAACCATGTTTATAAATTCATTTAGAACAATAAATGATAATCAAATATTATCATTCAACAACCAATTTAATTAACTATTTAATTCCAGAAATTCCTATACTTATATATATATATATAATCATACGAATCTATTCAATTTACCAAATTTGAAATAATATTGTGTCAGTTTGCTCTATTCAAGTGTTTTGGAAATCCTATCGATAGCGTTGATCAGACGAATCGATCGAAAACCCAAATCAACATCAACAACTCAAACAACACAATATATAAAACATTTAATATTAATTACAACTACACTCCCTCACTCGGATATCCTCGAATGGATTTTAAAACAAAGATAGAGATTCAGATTAGAGAAACTCTAACTAAAAGAATTCAACTAAAAGGTACACCCGATAGGGAGATAAGATAATTGAGTTTTCAAACAGAAGATGGACAAACTTATATAAATCACGGGTAACCTTAACCGGGTCAACCGTGATTCCAAGAATAAATTCGATGTAGAATTTTACGACAAATCGACATTCGATCGCCAAAGATAGAATTCGGGTATAACAAAAGATAACGGCATCGTAAACCGAGGGTATAGAAATCTTCGGTGAATCAATGCTGGTTGTACAGGAGTTTCACTCTTTTACAAATTATTCAGATATTGGCGAGACCTCCGATTTATTATAGAGATCATTCGAAGTGGAGTTATGGGATACTCCAGAATTAAAAAGACACGAATAGGGGAGACAAGAATGGACTTTGGAACCGAAAGGAACGTTCCAAAATTCAAAGAAACCGAGGCAAAGAAGAAGGAATTCAAGCTCGAACGAACGTGATTCTGTAATTGAATTCACTACATATGCTGAGTTTTGCCTAAAACCAGAGCTCTAATACCACTTGTAATGACCCACTATTTTGGACCATTCAAATAGACAATAAATCCACACATGTCGGACTTAAATAATTCAAAACAATAGATTGTTAACTTAAATTGGCAAAACTCAACATATACAGTAAATAAAATAATCACGGATCACAGACACAGACACAGAGTAATATAACAATAATGCAGCGGAAACAAAAGAATAGTAGTTCATGAAGCTACTATATATATAACAGAGTTAAACAAGATACAACAGAAGTCTCGAATACAATAGTCAAATACAATATCAGAATACATCACTGGAATCAACTGAATATCTGAAAGCTGGATAGATAGCTGGATCTCCAAGCGAAGCTCCAACTCCAAAGGTGAGTCTCGAATACTGGTACACTCAGTCTGACCCGAGCGTAAAGAAAACACAAAACACTCGAGTCAGGATTAACATTCTTATATCAATAAATCCAACTCAAGTGAAATAACGACTGAAATACAAGTGACTCAAAGGATGTTTGGGATAACCATCCTCTAAGGATCCATTAAACTATCTATATATACAGTAGAATTCGCTAAGTAGATAATGTCTAATTAGTAAAGTACGATATTAAAATAGCGTTAAGTCATGGCCCATTCCACCCTTAACACATTTTTATTCCCAAGAGCATATACAAGACCGTAGTTTCCCCAAAGCCGGAAGTCACCAGAGGGCAATCCATATACTAAAGGTATCAAACAAAACGTAGTGGTCGCGAATAGGATAATCAGTATGACAAGGTACATGAGGCGATACCAACTAGGATACTAGTAGTTGCCTGATCCGGACTGATGTTGGGCATAGCAGCTACTACCCCAACACCGCGAAACAACACTCCCAAATCAAGGGTGCACCCAAATTGAATCACATAAGTAATAGATAAGGTATCGAAGAAGTGTGTCCGCTAGAGATGGCGATCCTCAATGGCCCGGCATAGCTCCTGTTTTAGTCATGTCAGGGGTCATCCAAAATCGTTCTCTTTCTTCAGTCGACGCGTTCACCAAACCATCCACTTCATTCTGGATCAACACTCCGCGTATATTAGTTATTAAAGTGGTTTTCGGTATCGACAGAGAGTATGTCCATATCTGATCCCGGTCTCTTTAATAACTACGTATTATTACACCAATGGTCATTTAATAAACTTTCAAAATAGTTATATTTCAAAACCGACATATCATTGCCATTTCAAAAATATTCACCTCCAAATCATAGTACTTTTCCAAAGTTATAACACTTTCGAAATCATAAATCTTTTAAAATCAAAACACTATGGAAATCAAAACCTTGAAATTCATAACACTTTGAAATCATAGCTTGAAATCATAACAATTTGGAATCCTAACACTTTCCTCTTAAACAGTTTAGATATTAAAATTTGTATTTATAGAAAAATAGTTTATACAATAAAACAGTTTATATAAAATAGTTATAAGTTAAAATAGTTTATAATAAAATAATTTATATTGAAAATGATTTATATTAAAATAATTTATATTAAAATTTATAAAGTAAAATATAAATAGTTTTAGATATAGTTAAAATACTTTATATAAAAATAGCTTCCTCAAATTTCACAAATCAATTCACATAAATTCGAATTCCAAAATTTGAATTTAATCAAATCTCAAATCATCAATTTCAACTCGATTCAGCTTCTCAATAAACCATTTCAAATTATCAATTTCAAATACATATTTGAACCACAAAATAAGCCATTTCAATATATTTCAAAGCTTTAAATATTCACATTTCAAAACTAAATTTGATAATTCCATTTATATCTCAATTTAATTTCATTACATTTTGTTTCTGAGATATTTCTTTAATCATTTCAATACATCTAAATACGACTTCAATTTAAAAAATTTAAAAACAAAATATCCCATTTAAATTTATATAAGTTTGAAATATTCATTTAAGTCACTTTTTAATCAAATTCAAGTTATAAAACATATCTTTCAATTTTCAAATTTAATAAATTTCAAATCAACCTTATTTAAGTAAAATTCTTAAATAAATATAATTTCAAATCAATTGCAATTAATCTTTCCAACCTGAATCATTATAAACTCTATATTTGAAAATATAAATTTACATAAATACTTAAACATTATTTTATATTGATTAAATCGACTTTATTAAATCAACTTTATTAGATCTTTAAAATCAATATTTATTACAACCATATATTTCCTTCAAAACCATAGAAATCATTTTCGAATATTTATATATAGACTAACGGTGTCTGTATATAATTTTCTACCCTATGGTCAAATGATACAGATATTTATCATTTCAATCCGCAATTTAAATATACACGGGTATATATATATCATTTCAACCCGTAATCCCAAATTCCATTCAATTGAAAATCGCTTGGGTTTATCATTTCAACCCATAACGATTTTCTCCTATTCTAAAGTCCGTTCGAGTATGTATCATTTCAACCCATAGTGATTCTATACTAACAGGGAACTTGCAGAGTGATAACAGATATGATAAAAATATAACAACGGTAACAGGCATATATCATCAGTATAAATAACAGATAAGGGTGTCAGATGTCACATGTGAACAGATACAGATGATGGCACATATATATATATATATCAATATAAATAACAGATAATGGTGTCAGGTGTCACAGGTGAACAGATACAGATGATGGCATAGATATAGAAATATAAATAACTAACAACAGCATATTTCAATTGTCGTTTCAATTGAAATCAAATTTAATAAATATAAGAACATTAATCGTGAGTGATTGCTCACCTTTCGAGGCTAGAGAGATGAATGAGAATAAGATAAGTTACGAATCCAAGCATGAATTCCCAAACAAAGCAAGATTGGCACGAATCTGACGATCAAAGCTGATAAATGGAGTCGATGGAAAATAAATCGAATCAGTTTTGATATAAAAGGAAAATATATACTATTGTTATTATTAAATATATCTGTTTAAGATAAATATTAAATATTCCAAAATCATTATTCTTAAAACTCAAATATATAAAAAAAATCAAAGATATATGTGTTATACTCAAGACCCATACTTATATATTTCTTCAATAATTAATATAAAACAAATATAACTTAACTGTATATATACCAACACTATAGTGAAATATATATAGTACTTTGTAAGATAATATACTATGAACTGTAAACATATACATATTCGAATGGAAGAATAAATGTACATAAAATATGATTCGAAATCTATACATTTCTATCTTTACCAAAACATACTATCCACTAATATACATCTTCATGATGTAATATATATAACACTCTATACTAGACTGAAAAAATCATACATATTTTTTTTAAAACATATACTGACATATTTAATATATAAACAAATATACTCAAACAACTTAAAGTTTGTATATATCAACAATATCTATAAATTACCAGTATATAACATACAACATACATAACCGTCAATATTTCCATGTTATAAACTTATAGCTTATACAAAAAAAATAGCTTTATAAAACTATCGAAACATATACAACAGATCCTACGGCAAAGAATGTTTATATTCAATAAAATACTGGCATGCATTAATAACTTTTGTACTTACATATAAAATAATATAGGTACAGCCTACATACAACACCAAAAAAAAGATACATGCAGACACTGCATAAACAACAACCGATATGCCTTTATATAAAATAAAGGTATACATTTATTAAAGCTTGCCTACATAAATATAGGTTACATCCAACCCTGCCTAACCTAGTATATACAGCATTTCATATACAACTTATATAAGCTTTTCTACAAAAATAGAATTAAACTTGTATACTCACGTAAACATTGTAACTTATATATATTGATTTTCGTATTGCTATACTTACAAATATAAACTGTAGAAAATTTACTTATATAAACCACCTTTTAAATAAATCAAAGTTTAGTCTGAATAAACATATATAACTCTATAAATCACGGTTGTTAAAAATCAAGCATATAAACAGAAGATTCTTTAAACAAAGATTTGAAAGGTTAAAGGCTTTAAGATGAAAATAAAATATATACATCACTTACTTAAAAACAGAGAGGCTCAGCTTGCCTGGGTTCGTGGCCGATGATGGAACGGAGGCAACAGTGAGGGGAGAACAAAGGCCGAGATGAGGGGATGACTGGTGGAGGTGGAGGCCGAGCGGTCAGGCTATGGGTTTGTTGAGGGTTCCGGTCACGTGATGGGTTTGGGTGAAGGTAGGCGAGGGCTGTCGCATGGGAAGGCCGTAGTGGCTGGTTGGGTGTTGCTCGCGGTGGATGGTGCTCTGACTGGGCTTGGCGGTGATGGGAATGGAGGTCGAGGGTGGAAGCTTGTAGTTCGGCTGTATGAGGAGCACGAGGATGGGCAGTTGCATGTCAAGTGGTGATGGGGCACGGTCGGGTAGGGGTGGCGGAGCAGTTCATGTAGGCGGAGGGGAGGTTGGGTTCGGGAATTTTGAAAGGAGGCGCGGGTGGGGCTTCAGGAACGCAAGGGAAGCTTGTGGCTAAGGAGAAGGAGGGTTTGCCGAGAGCTTAAGCATGCGGGCATTGGTGGCTGGTCGAGCGAGGTGGAAGAGAAAAATGAAAGAGGAGAAAGGAACAGAAGAAAGAATGAACCAGATTTGCAAAGAATAGTTAGGCTTGAATAGAAATGAACAGTTCACGAATTAATGAAATATTTAAAGCTAATGCCCCTTTGATTTTTGTACGGTAGATAAATGAATAGTCACTATAAACAAATGGATTCGAACGGGTACCAATACGGCTGACCGTTCACGGTTTTCACCACGTATTGGACACCGAAACACACAAATGAGTATACCACGGAGATCAGCACGACGAGACGATCAGAGCGGTACACAGATGTCAGTGATACAATTTAATTATAAAAATTCGAATTTTCTACCAGCGGAAAATGCAGAAAAAACGCAGAAGAATAAGATCGACGGAGCTAAAGAAGTCCGAATTTGGAAAAACGAAAAATGACGTCTTGCTCAAAAGATGATTTAGAATTTTTTATGTAAAAATATTTAGGTTCCGAAAACATTTTATTTTCATCGCTTTTTAACTGATTAAATTGAAGTAAATTTACGCGCGAAATAAACTTTCATATTTTCGGACGAAAATTTACCAGTTGCTATGTTTAACTAGACGCATTTCAAATATCTAATTTTTATTTCAAAATTTTATCGTTTAAAATTTCACAAAATTTCAATTAATTACGTTATTAAAACAGTTGAAATTTACGGGTCGTTACACGGGTGTTATTTTGTTGTAATGCTCGGGTCAGACCGAGTTTTACAGATTTTCAGGTAAGGACGTTCTGGAGCTCAGGAGACGAGCTGGATGACAGGAACGTATGGAGTGTTTCCGCTGTGATATTATTTCTATTTATCTGAGACATGGGATTTGTAAATGTCCAGTGTGTGTATGAGTGTAACTCTGATGTAAAAATATAATTGACAGATACAGATATCCTTTGTAAACTATTATTATTTGATATTATATTTTGATCCGCTGCGATTTGTGAGAATCAGTGCTGTGTTTTTGTTTCTTCTTCTTCTATCTCTTTCTTCTTTTCCTAACTATCTGGAATTTTCGTGATCGGAAATTTCGGCTCGTTACATTTGGTATTAGAGCGAAGGTTAAGCGAAAACCTTGGCTCTGGTGGGTTTACTCATCAAGGATAGGGTGAGCGGTACCCTAGGATGAGTTGAGTATATATATATATATATATATATGAGAGCATACTTGTTATTTTCTTATATAAAGATTTTAAAAACGGTTTTAATGAAAGATTTTTATAAAAGCTTATATTATATAGCAATAATTGGTTATAAAATAAGAAATTAAGGGATATATATATATATATATCCAAATAAAGATTGGATAAAATGAACTATATAAATAAGATGAATTAGAATTGGGTTCAAACCAGAAATAGAATGGTTATTGAGTTTAAATAGGATGATTGTTTTCCAATAAGCAAATAAATGTTTTAAGGAGGTAACCATTAGATGTGAATAACTTGTAAATTAGAAAGGATGTAAATCGAAAATTTTTGAAATTGTTTCAAATGTTAATAGAAATAATAAAGAGTATTATTCAGAATATTTTGAATGTGATCTTATTTTAAAATAAGAGTTGTTTGAAAGCATTAAAGGAAACTGTTTGAACTAAAACCAAAAGTGGTTTAAAATTTAAGGATAACTTAGAGTATAAAGGAAATAATATGTATATATGAGGAATATACATAATATCAAAAATGGGTTGAAATAAACTCTAAATGTTGAGTTTTAATTTTGGAATGAGATGTGATACAGGTGATAAGTTTTTGAACTTATAAGATTATTAATGTGAAGTTTAAAAATTTGAAATGGGAATCCAAATTGGGTAAGGTTGGCTGGATTAAGTAAATTGAATTTAACTTTGGGAAAGTTAAATAATTTAACAAGCAACCTGAATTGGAAATTTCGAGATGGAATTGGAATATAACTTGGGAAGTTTAATGGTTAATTTGAATTGGGAGTTTGTGTGATCTCAAAATGGGTTTGAGATTTGGAAATTGAAAATGGATGTTTGAAAATAATTTGGATAATATTATCCTGTTGTTATTAATAATCTTTAGATTGTGAATTGGATTTGTTTAAATGAATGAAGAAATGGAATTTTGAGAATTGGACTCAGAATTAAATTATTTAAAGATTTGGATTATTGTTTTAAAAATAAAGGTAAATTTGATTTAAGGGATTAAATCAACATTTAAAAATTTAACTCGAATTTATATAATTCGAGATGGTTTAAGGTTGAGATTTAGATTTCATTAGTTCAAATTGAATTTAGTTTGAATTAACTAGAATTGAAGATGGGTAAGTATAAAATTCAAATGGGAAATTTGAATTGGATTAATTTGAAATAAAATTGAAGATTGAATGAGTTCAAATTCAAATGGGAATTGGGATTAATTCATATAGAAATTGAAATGATTTGAAATTAAAGTGGATTCAATTTGAAATTAGTCTAAATTAATTTAAATAATTTGGAATTGTAATTGAAGTGAATATGTTTAAAATCAAATGGAATTTGATCTGAATTTGGAAAGAAATTGAGGTTAATTCAACTTGAATTGGGGATAAATCAAGTTCAAGGGAAATTGAAGTTATTCAAATTAGAAGTGAGTCAATTTAAATGGAAGTGGAAATTTAAATTGAATTGATGGGGAATTGAACAATTTGACTCTGGACTATTTTCAAAATAAATTGTTTTAATATAAATCTATTTTTCCAAATTGTTTACTACACAACTTTTCTTTTTAAACCTAAAACTATCTTAAGCTTGTTTTACAATTACTTTTGGAACTATTTAACAATTTTACAACTGATTTATAAACTAATTACTGTTTTTCAATTGTTTTATAAATAATTACTATTTTTTAACTATTTACAATTACTTAACTATTTTACAGCTTTTTACAGTTAATAATTATTTTTCAACTACTTATTTATTTTAAAAAATTTCAAGCTATTTTCTAAATTTAAGCTGATTAGAGTGCAGACTGTTTATGATTAAATACCTAACTGAGATAAGAATTGAAGTGATAATCCAAATGGGAATTAAGCAAATGTGAATAAGTGAATAAAATTAAAGTGAATGTGAATAGAAAGGGAATTGATTTAACTGATAATTAATGAAGATAAATACGTAGGATGTATGTATATTATTCTATTCGCATAGTGATTTGATCCAGATTCGAGCACAGAATTTCGAGATAGTATTATCGATCCGAGTTGGAATTTTTCGCTCGATTTTCGACGGCGAACCTGGATATGGATTTTTGATTGGTTCTGGATATTCTCTATCATAGTTGTGACTATGCAAGGAGAATAACGGTTTCTGATCAAGAAACCAGACCTGAGTCCGCACTAGAAAGTCGGGTAGACGATACTAGTTCGGAAGTGGAATTGTGTGATCGAGTGAGCGATCAAATTGGTATGGCGTACGGATGATATGTGTACATCGTATGGGTTTGTATGAGATTGATATTGAAATTGGAGATAAGAACTGTAATATGGTTTTTGAAATGGAAAGTATATGTTGTGAAATATGTGATGAAATAAAATGGGAATTGAATATTCCTATGATTAAAATTTACTTTATAGAAGTAAGCAATATGGTAAATGACTTTATAAAAGAGTAATCAAATTTGAATATTTGATTTGGAATAAACAAAGTTATATATCTTTGTTATATATGGTAAACTTCCCTTGTTGAATCTATTGCCTGAAGAAAAGGGTTTTGAATGTATTTGAAGTATAAAAGTGAATTTATACAAGTATGAAGTGATTTAAAAATTTCCCAAGGTTATTATATATATACGTATATAAAGGATTTTGTGAAAATGATTTTGGGAAAAGGTTTTTGGAACCTTTGAATTTTGGAAAGGCTTTTGATTTTTGAGGAAAATCAAATTTGGAACTTTGAAAGCCTAGTTTGTGAATTATCGATTTTGGGATAATCGATTTTGAGAAAGGAGATTTATATGAAATTCATACTAGGTGTATGATTTGGAAAATACTATATGTGTATAGTATAAAGTGTTTTGAAAGTGGCTTTGGGGAAAAAGGCGCTCCCTTGAATGAACTTCTCAGGAGTGCCATAGAGTGGTACTGCCTTGAGCCCTAAGGGAGGGAGGGGGGGTTCTAAAGTTGATCCTGTGAGGAGTCCGGACAAACTAGTTCCTGAGGATTGTTAGGTAGCGAAAGTCGAGGGCGCTGATGCCTACAGGGGCATTTGGGTTATGCTATGACGATAATGTAACTCGGTGTCGCTGCGATCTACTGTGTGGACCATAGCGAAAATCGTTTGGAGGATGAGTGCCAACAGTCTACACTTGATTTTGCCGGGACGGCAACGTAACATCAGTAGACTGCGATCTATGGTCGAGTGGAGGAGTGTCATTCTTTTGGCAGCGAAATTCGAGGGCGCTGATGCTTACGATTATATGGGTTTTTGCTGTGATAGCAACGTAAAGCCTAGGTATAACTGCGATCTGTAGCGGGTTTCATGGTGTAATCGAGGGGCGCGGAGGCCTACAGTTATCTATGGATTTTGCCGGGATGGCAACGTAACCATCGAGTTAACTGCGCCATGGATGAGGGTGGTGATTTCCAGAGCATTCTCACCAAAGATATTTCCTCTATTTCAAAATGATTTCTAAGTTTTCAATAAATTATTTTCCAAGTATTTTCTCTAGGTGTCGAAAATGGGTTTACCAAGTACTTATAGATTTTCAGTCCTACGCCTGATCAACGTATGACTGAATTTCTGTGAGGACGAGGATGGACTTGTTGAGACATCGAGTTATGAAAGGTATTCTTTATAAAACTATTTTGGTAATATTATGTAGATTTCAAAGTGTTTTAAAATTTTAAAATAAAAGAGTAAGGAGTTTAAATGTTAAAGAATGATTTAATTGATAATAAACATTAAAATTTAAATTCTCGCTTCATTCCTTTTCGAGGACGAAAAGTTCTAAAGGGGGGAGGAATGTGACGACCCGGATTTTTTAACATCTGTTAATTGGGAAATTAACTGATTTTAATTATCGAAATATTAATTCTGATTGATCAAATAAATAAATTTTCTGATGATAAAATACCTGAATCTATACAGTGATCTAAAAATTATATATATTTGGGATTTGTAAAACAGCTCGATATGTATAGATTGATAAATATTCTAGAAATGTGTATATATATAAACTCCAACATTTAAATTAAGGTAAAATACCCATAAATATATATATATATAGACAAATATATACAAACTTTATGATGTTTAATATATATAAATATGTAAATGCATATATATGTGTATATACCTATATGAAGTAAAATATGGGAAAGTTTGAATATAAAAATAAATAAATATATATGTAATATCAAAACATACATAAGCAATGTATATGAATAGAAAACATATGCAAGTAAATAAATGTGTAAAAGTTTGAATATAGGTAAATATATATAATGATAAAAATATACAAGTATATGTGTGTGTTCATATTAAATAGGAATATGCTGGGCAAGAAGAATATATATATATATATATATATATATATATATATATATATATATATCTATGTAAATACAAAATCAAAGGGGATAAGTATGTAAACATATAAAAGGACACTTGCATTTAATGCTATCATTTCATTGCCACAAGAAAGATAAAAAAAATCTCTGACCAGAAGAAGATGATTGTACCAGTAAACACCCATTCCTGTAAACTCTTTTCTATTTATACATCTCTTCTTGTTCCATTTTCGTTCATCAAAATTTAGCATACCAGAAAATAATCTTACAACTGAAGCTTAATTTACAACTCAACTAAGCAAACAAGGAGATCAAAACAAACCAAGACCAAAGGCAGTTAGCAGCTTCTAGATATTGGTTCTCTGTTCAAACTTTTTATTAGTGAGTAAACAAAATTCTAATCTGTTTTAAAAATCTTGTTGCATGCAGTAATTTGAAGTAAAGAGTGATAAATGTTCATATGTTTGTTTAATATGAAATTTTATATATATTTATTTGAAATAAATGGGTGTGAGTGTCTGTATACAGAACATTTGTTCTGTTCTTGTTGTTTAGGTTTAAGGTTTGATCAAAGAAAATCATGATCTCCTTCCCTGATCTTCTTGAGGACATAATGTATGAACAAAACTTATTAGTTATACCATAATATCAGATTTAAAAATATTTTTAAGCTAAAACAGTAGCTGGATTTTCTTAGAGAGGAAGAAGTACAGTAAAAATCCCAATCTTATCAAATTTCGACTTGAATGGTTTCTTGTTTCAGGGTTATAATTTGAATTGTAATCAAAAACTAGGATTTTTAAAACTAAAATCAAGATTTTTAGGGTCTTGATTCGAGAGGAATTGCATGTTGATCGAAAAATGAGTTTTCTTCATTTTCTAATGATCGGAAAAATTTGAGTTTCCGAGATTTTTGCTGGAGCTAGCCTAAAAGCAGTTGATGTCGGTAAAATTAGTTGTAGGATTTTACTACAACCAAGGCGGCGACAAAATGGTGATCTAGGGTTTAGTGGTGCTAGTGGAAGGTCATCGGATTGGTGGAAATGTCGAGTTGCTCAGGGGAAAAGGAACGTTTGGTCTAGGGGGAGATGATGAAGGAGGAAGAGGGGAAGCTCGAGGTGACATCCGGTGGTCGTTGGCGTGGTGGTTCATCGTCGCGAGGCAATTTAAGGTCAGAGAGATGTTTCCAGTTAGAACTGGAATGCTCGATTTTTTATTTCAAGCTTATGATGGAATCTGGGTGGTTTGGATCGAGAGAAGAGTTGATCGATGATTTGTCGGAGGTGATTGTGAGGACTGGATCGTCACCGATGATCGGAGGAGGTGCACGTCATGTCAGTATATCCGTGCACAGTGTTGAATTGGAAATGAAGTATTCTCAGGGCGAAGCTCGGGAAGGAAGATGTTGAACTTGGAGTGGTTCTCGGGTTTGTGTGTGTTATCCTAGCAGTTGTTAAATATAAAACTAAGTTTAAAAATGGAAGAAGATGAAGGCACTAGAGACAGGACTCGAGCACTTGTCGGGTTGATCCCGAAGTAGGAGTAGCAAGTTGTTAATCATGGTTTAAAAGTTTTTGAAAAATGAAGTTTTGAAATTTAAAAATAAATTTAGTGGTTGATTAATGTTTAAACCAAATTTGTGATTTGGTATTTTATAAAGGAAATGATTTCTAATTAAAGTTTTGATAATTAATGGAGAGTAATTAATTTATTTAATTAATTGATGATTAAGGATTAATTAATTTGTAATTTAAGGTTATTAGTTAATTAATTAGAGTTAAATCAAATTGTAATTAGAGATTTTTAATTAATGATTAAAGATTAATTAATTAAGTAATTTGTGTAATCAATTTAAAGGATTGATTTATTAATGTGATTAATTAATTAAAGCAATTAATTTAAAGATGATTAATTAAGATTGATCACTTAATGAAATTAATTTATAATAATGAGAATAATTAAAGTATAATTGCTTAATGACATTCATTAAGTAGGATAATTAAAGGGGTAATTATTAAATGTGATTTATTTAATGATAATTACTTAATAAAATAATTAAGGATTAATTACTTAGTGTAATTAATTAAAGGATTGAATTAATTAAGGAAATTAATTAAGAATTAGTTAATTAGTGAGTGTGATTAATTAAAGGATAATTAATCGATGTAAGTGACTGTCGTATAATTAATTTGGGTAATTAATCAAGATGGTAATTAAAGGTTAATAAATGTGATGGGTTTGAGAATAATTAATTTGTGCTATTAATTAAAGGGAGTTACTTAATGTAATTAAAGAATGATTAATCAAGGATGATTAATCGAGGTGAATAATTAAAGGATTCATTAATTAATTAAAGGGTTAATTAATTATTGTTAGTAATTAAGAATAATTACTGAATGTGATTAATCAAGGTTGATTAATGAATGTGGCAAATTAATTAAAGGCTAATTACTGAATGTGATTAGAGAGGATAATTAGGGAATGATTCATTAATGGATTGTAATTAATTATTGTTAAGTAAGCAAGATTAAAAGTGGTTAAAGTAATTAATTTGATTTAATTAGGAATGGGGTGACTAATTAATCTTGCTTATGAATGATTGGTTGATATTTCTGATATGAAATGTTTGTGATATGATATGTTTATCTTGAATAGTGATAATGTGGTTATCTGTCGATGATGAATTGCTATGTAAAAAGTGACATCTTGTATTTAAAAAAATGAATTGTGTTTCACTTGAATAACGTGGGTTCAGATGGGTTTGAATTCGAAGAGACCGGAGTCAGGTATTAGTAAATACCCGAAACCACTTCGATTCTTTATAAATTGATATGTGAAATCAATAAGCTGGTATGGAATGATTTAAGTAAATTAGACCAATTAATCTAAAGTTTTGGTACTTAGAAATTGATGTGTGAAATAAGTGATGTCTTTAGCAAATTGTGAATTTGAATATTGATAAGAGTTACCCGGGTTTTATATAAGCTTTATGCTTTTGTATTCCTTGTTAGATGGGTTTACTCATGCTGGTTTCTAGCCTGACCCGGGTGTTACTTTGTTGTAATGCTCGGGTCAGACTGAGTATTACAGATTTTCAGGTAAGGACGTTCTGGAGCTCAGGAGACGAGCTGGATGATAGGAACGTATGCAGTGTTTCCGCTATGATATTATTTCTGTTTATCTGAGACATGCGATTTGTAAATGTCCAGTGTTTGTGTATGAGTGTAACTCTGATGTAAAAATATAATTGACAGATACAGATATCCTTTGCAAACTATTATTATTTGATATTATATTTTGATCTGCTGCAATTTGTGAGAATTAGTGCTGTGTTTCTGTTTGTTCTTCTTCTATCTCTTTCTTCTTTTCCTAACTATCTGGAATTTTCATGATCGGAAATTTCGGGTCGTTACATGTTATCACTTGTCATTATTGTAATAAGAAAGGTCACATACGCAGCAAGTGTTATTCTTATAAAAGAGATCAGAAAAGGCTATGCATGGTGATAGTAGCGGTGATGCACAGGTAGGTTTTGCTAAAGGTACCGATAGTGATGCTTCTTGTGATGTCCTCTTTAGTGAAAATAATCCTTGGAAGATGGATTCGGGAGCCATTTTTCACATTTGTAGTGATGTGAAATGTGTTTCTTCTTATGAGAAGAGTGTCGGCATGATTAGGACAACCAATGGAGAAGAGCTACCAATTTATGGTATTGGATCTATCCGGTTTCACATGCATGATAGTGTGGTTAGAGAAGTCTCTGGAGTGAGACATGTACCCACTTGTTCGGATAATCTAATTTCTCTCGGTCAGTTGGATCGCCGTGGTTGCACTTATGAGACTCAAGGTGGAGTTTTGAGAGTGAAGAAAGGTGGTCGTGTAAGGATGAGAGGAGTATTGGAAGAAGGAAACCTTTATAGCTTTGTTGGTTCTGTAGTCGACAACGGAAAATGAGTGACGGTTGAAGGACCTAGTCCACAGCAAGGTGGAGAGGTTAATGTGGTCACCGCTTATGATTCTAGCATTGAGGATCATATTTTAGATAGGGGTCTTCAGGTTGATAATGCTCGAGGGATCGACAGTGATCAAGTAATGAGCTTAGATCGAGTGATAGACGGGTGTCGAATTGCAAAATCCACAAAGACAAGACGGAGACCTTTGTGGTATTACAAACATTTTTGAGACCGGATTTGTGTGGTGCACCTTATGTGGGAGATGCATCACTTGCAGGCGGTGGTTGAGGTTTGTAATTTAGTGTGGTTGAGATATGGGGATTTGTGGTAGATCTGGATATGGCATGCTTGATATGTTGAAGATATGTGATTTTGCATCAAGGTGGAGTGTTAAATTTTGGTGATACAAAATCAGAAATAGAGGGAAATAAATATGCAAAAGAAAGAAAGAGAAGATTTATTTCTCCTAATTAATAGGCATATTTGAGTATGTTTATTTCTCTCTCCAATTGGCTAATCAAATTATTTTTTGCCATCTAATGTTAACTTGGGCATTAAGTAATTGATTATATAAATAGAGACTAGAAGAGAGTGTAAAAGTGTGGTGGAAAATCAATTTGCTAATTCTCTTTTCTCCATCTTTGTTCTTCTTCTCCAACAATTTAGCCATATAGATATTTGCTCCCTTTCTCAATTTGGTTATTGATTCAATGGTATTTTGTTTATTTTAGCTTTGTTCTATTAATTGTAAACAAAACTTTGGTGAATCAATAAAGTGGGTGGTTGGGTGGAATATCTTATGTTATTGCATTTTGATTTCAATTCCATCTTGTTTTCAATCCAAGTTATCTCTTTGTGATTTGGATGACAAAGATCCATTGATAAAAGCTTCCGCAAAGCACTACTATTTTCATAATAGTTTATTGTTGTATATTTTGTAAAGTTGTGAATTTTAATGCGGGGAATACTTTGGACCTGATATATACAGTCATTTTCTTTAATGTTTATTAATGGTATGGATATATATAAGGTACTTGGGCTATTTCAGAACTTTTGATTAACTAGAAATAGTATGCTCCTTTAAGGTGTTTATGTTGATTTTATTATTGAGTAATATCATACCTAGATCTGAGATGAGAAGTGTTGTGTTCCCTTAATTAACATTTGTACAATTGATTTATATAATTACAATAAAACTGATTTGTTATGACACTAGTTTACGTTTTTGGACCACATAACGGTTAATTGCATTAATTTTACCATAAATGCAATAATGTGGTTTGATATGGTTATAATTTAATTAACTTATTATCATAAATGCACTAAATGCTTCGGTTATAATAAAAATAAAAGAGCAACAGTTTTCATATTTTGCCAAAATCCATGGTTACTACCTTTAATTAAGTATTCAAATAATAAACTAAAGATAAAGTGACACAGTAGTATTTGTATAGCTATATTATGCTTTAGATATACATCATAGCTACTACGTTCATTCATATTATTTAGTATGACTTTACTAAGTCATTTATATATAATTTTATATGGTATTTAATTCTTGTGTTCATACGTGACATTAGTTATATGATTTATTTATGATGTCTTGTATCATATTTATTTAAGGGATGTTGTGAATATAACCACACACTTAAAGAAAATATTATAACAACTATGATTAAAACATGTCGTGTCACGGTTATAATTTTGAGATTTTAAAGTGTCATATAGACCTAAATCATTTTTGGAAGCGGCTTTTAGCACTCGAAATATATTGTACATGCACTAAGAAATAAATTCAAATATATTTTAGTGTCTCTTTGCAAACTAATTGTAACTATCTTACATTCTAAATGGACTAATTGAAATAACATGTCACCAACGATAGGAGTAACCATCTATAGCCTTGTCTTAACTATCTACTGAATACGTCGATAAATGTAGCATATATTTTTTTCCCATGTGGATCGACATATCCAA
This sequence comes from Allium fistulosum, assembly GCA_030737815.1. NCBI lineage: Eukaryota > Viridiplantae > Streptophyta > Magnoliopsida > Asparagales > Amaryllidaceae > Allium > Allium fistulosum. The sequence goes on from CM060906.1 coordinate 547,391,177, forward strand.
TAGATATTTAATACAAATCTATAATGGCTATAAGATCTAACAGAACAAAATATAACAATTCAAATGTAAAACATCACAGAACAGCAGAATGACATACATATGTCTAAATACAAATACATCTCCAATACAAATCCAAAATGATACAACTAAGTGGTATGACGACCACTACTCATACACGGGCCCAAAAGAATAATACATAGATAGAGTGTCGATAGATAAGGACAACAAAAAGCTAAATAAGATAGGCTAGCGGATATGCAGAAAGCAAAGTCCTTGCGGAAGCAAAAGCAAATAGGCTAAGTCCGAAGCACCTAACCTGAAACACCTCGGTCTGACCCAAGTATAAAAATACACGGGTCAGGCTAACTAAACAATCAGTTAGATAAGCTAAATGATAATAAACATGCAAGGTCATAAAGTACCACAATAATCTCTAAAAGAGATAACATGATCATCTAACAAAAGATGAATCATAACAAGCCTCATATCATCGGCAACTCAAATAAACAAAGGATATGAATATCCCAAATCAAGCTAAAAAGGCAAATAACAAATACCAATGAAGGTAACACAAGTTTCCACAAGGTAATCACTATATATCGTGTGGTGCAAAGGACCTACCCCGAAAGGCGATACTCTAGGGAAATATATAAATAACAAAGAAACAAAAGATGCACGTGCTCAGTACTGTATAAACAAGGATCCATAAGCCCGAAGGCGACAACCCAAGTATCTCTCAAGCGGTGACGAAGGACCAACTCCAAAAGCAATACTATAGGGCAACAAACCCGAAGGCAAAAAACCCGAAGGCACAAACCCGAAGGCAATAAACCCAAAGGCACAAACCCGAAGGCAATAAACCGTAGTGGCGAAGGTCCAGAGGCCCAGTACTGGACACCACTAACTGACAATATGTGTCACAAACCCCTTGGATAGGAACCCGCAAAGTGTTAATGTGTGTCCCATACCACACGTTCACACTAAATGGTTTACTAACTGTTAGTCAATTCCACACTCAAAGCAGTACAAAGCTTACCTCATCTCATTGGTAAACCAGACCCGAAGGTCAAAATGATCAAACGAATAGATTAGGAATTAACTGAGAAGATAAACACACGTGTTCATTGCACACGTTTTATCTAATCAGTTAATTCCTAATCTATTCGTTTGATCGTTTTGACCTTCGGGTCTGGTTTACCGATGAGATGAGGTAAACTTTGTACTGCTTTGAGTGTGGAATTGACTAACAGTTAGTAAACCGTTTAGTGCAAACGTGTGGTATGGGACACACGTTAACACTTTGTGGGTTCCTATCCGAGGGGTTTGTGACACATATTGCCAGTTAGTGGTGTCCAGTACTGGGCCTCCGGACCTTCACCACTACGGTTTGTAGCCTTCGGGTTTGTGCCTTCGGGTTTGTGCCTTCGGGTTTGTTGCCTTCGGGTTTGTTGCCCTATAGTATTACTTTTGGAGTTGGTCCTTCGTCACCGCTCGAGAGATACTTGGGTTGTCACCTTCGGGCTTATGGATCCTTGTTTATACAGTACTGAGCACGTGCATCTTTTGTTTCTTTGATATTTATATATTTCCCTAGAGTATCGCCTTTCGGGGTAGGTCCTTTGCACCACACGATATATAGCGATTACCTTGTGGAAACTTGTGTTACCTTCATTGGTATTTATTATTTGCCTTTTTGGCTTGATTTGGGATATTCATATCCTTTTTTTATTTGAGTTGCCGATGATATGAGGCTTGTTATGATTCATCATTTGTTAGATGATCATGTTATCTCTTTTAGAGATTATTGTGGTACTTTATGACCTTGCATGTTTATTATCATTTAACTTATCTAACTGATTGTTTAGTTATCTTGACCCGTGTATTTTTATACTTGGGTCAGACCGAGGTGTTTTAGGTTAGGTGCTTCAGACTTAGCCTATTTGCTTTTGCTTCCGCATGGACTTTACTTTCTGCATATCCGCTAGCCTATCTTATTTAGCTTTTTGTTGTCCTTATCTATCGACACTCTATCTATGTATTATTCTTTTGGGCCCGTGTATGAGTAGTGGTTGTCATACCACTTAGTTGTATCATTTTGGATTTGTACTGGAGATGTATTTGTATTTAGACATATGTATGTCATTCTGTTGTTCTGTGATGTTTTACATTTGAGTTGTTATATTTTGTTCTGCTAGATCTTATAGCCATTATAGTTTTGTATTAAATATCTATTGGATATGTCGATCCACATGAAAAAAAATATGCTACATTTATCTACGTATTCAGTAGATAGTTAAGATAAGGCTATAGATGGTCGCTCCTATCCAGCTCTATTCTCCGTATTAGCAGACGGTATTACCTTGTAATACTCTTTGCTAATGTGGGTCTCGGAGTGGGGCGTTACAGTTTGGTATCAGAGCCAAAATCGTCATCAGAAACAGATAAAGGCGTAGGAAACCAATCTAGCGCAAGCAACTTCATCACTACCCGAAACAAGGTTTTAAACAATGGATTACCGCAAGCTGCAAGTACAAGTTCGACAGCAGTTTTGAAATAGCAAACGAACCCAGATTTTCATGAAAATTTGCAAAAATGTAATTCAACACTCCTACTTCAGTTTGCAAAAAGAATCACCCAAATCCGATTTGAAACGAAGAATCTACGTCGTTTCAAAGTTGGACCAAAACAAGGTTTTAAACACTGATTACAACAAACTGTGAGTACAAGTTCGACAGCAGTTTCGAAATAGCAAACGAACCCAGATTGTCATGAAAATTTGCAGGAATGTTGAACTACAATCCTGCAACATTTCAAGTCATTTTGACACTGTTAACATTTCAAACCTGCTGTCGAATATTGAGTCGCAGCTTGTTTTAAACGGATAATACTTGGTGTAATTTCCGTTATTTCGATGTTTTCTTGATATTTCTTCCTGGATTTCATACACGCGTATTATAATGTGTTTTAAAAATGTTTTTCAAATAAATGGGCTTTTGAAATTGCTATTTTTTTAGTATAAAAAATTATATACTCTATAATAAGAGAATTTCAAAGACAATTTCTAAAGCGATTTCGAAACGTTCCTAAAACTCATTTTCTATATAAAACACACAATTTTGCACTTCAAGCAAAGAGGGGGGAGAATTAAATGATTAGATAAACGCACGGGCAAAATAATAATTTAAAAAATTATTACCTCTCTTATTTTAGTTGTTAATGAAAATATTTGATATTTATGTGTATATATTCATGCGGATATTAGCCGGCCCAAAAAAAGACTAATATTTGGTCGAATCATTTACATATATGTGATGATAACATGATAATTATAAGGTTTATAGGTGAATAATTAATCGGCTAAAGGAAGATTATTATTTGAATTGAATTTATTATCAGTGTTTGATCATTGCAACAAGAGTACCACTTACGGTTAATATTATTGTCTAAAAACTTGATATTAATGTTGTATTAGGTTTCTTGAGAAGAGACTTACAATTATTTGATTTGCTATGGCTGATTTTTGGATATTAGCATACATGGTCTATCTTTATTTTGTTTAATTTTCAACTAATTTTACTAAAGTATCTTGCAATTTTAATAATATTCCCATTTTTTTGGGATTAACTCTAAGGATTGGTAAGTGAACATGTTGTTTGTTCTTGACTGTGTGGATCTAGCTCTTGTGTGTAGGAGGATCACACTCATCCCTATTACGGTTTAATGTTCTTATAATGTTATGAAGAACTTTGAAAGGTGTGGTAATCAAAATTGCAAGAGTCAAATGATCATGAAGTAGAATATTTCAAAAGCTTTCAAGGGTGTGATATTCGTAGGGATAATCAATTTTAAGAAGTTCTTTACAGGCTAAAAAACGTGTTGCTAAAAACGATAAGGGAAATAAGAACGCTTTATATTGCTTGATTCCATAAAGTCAAAGTAAGGGAAACATAAATGAGTATTGTATGGAAAAATATTACTTTAAAAGCTAGAGGCACTCAAGTTATTGTTTTTTTTACTCTCTTTGTTCATAGTATAACCTTTTAAAGATTATTGTTAATTATTATTTTTAAGAATAAAATGACCACTAACTAGCTGACTTTGCATTGGGTGTAAGAAGAAGAGAGATTGAAGCATGATAAGATAGAAAGTACTCATTTAACGTACATTGTAAATAAATGTATAAATAAAAATAAAGAAGTCTCTAAGGATCTAGAAGAAAAGAAATGACATATGGATATATTTATAATTGTTTCTTTTATGAAATCCATGGACATATAAAAAAAGAATTTTACTAGATATCACACATGTCGTATCTAAAAAGATATGCATATTGCTTGGATTTGTTTGATATTTTTGTTATACTGTCACTTAAACGGATTTTAGTTTCTAATTTTGATATGAACAAATTTTGTTATTATTGTTCCTTCAGAAATAAAAAGATTAATATACCAATAAATTCATACATTATTGAAATTCAGTATCTCAAAATTAATGATAAATACCTCTTATAATGAAGCCTTGAATTTGGATATGGTGCTTAATGTAACTATGTATTCCATCTTACTAAATAATTCTAGATTGAGGTACCAAAGATAGCAAATAATTTATTGATATCCTAAACGACTTAAAAGCTCCAAGTTTTATAAACTTACACTAAGAAACAAAATTAAGATGGGAAATACAACAATGTTTTAGGATGTTGAGTTTGGAGGAGAAATAAAGGATGGATCATTGTTTTTAAAGAGAACCATTATATTTGATTCAACTATAGTTATTTCTTCACATTATGTATATGATTTGTTTCTTTTCATTGACAAGAAGTAAATTAGGAACCATTATACGATGATGTTTGTAACAACCCTGGTCGAGATTACCTAGAATTAAACTTAAAAATATGATTTGGTTTATTTTAATTAATTTTAAGATAAAATTGGGAATTTTATTAGTTATAATTTCCAATTAAAATGGATTTGGGATTAAATAAACTGGAAATTCAATTAATATCCATTTGTGAAACTTAATTCTTATATTTGATAATATAAGAATAATTTTGGAAAATGTGATAATTAAATATATGAAAATATTTGCAATATAAAAATGTGAATTATAGAGTTTTCTTCACTTATTTATTATCAGTGGAGATTTTTGATAAAATATTTTCGTCTCAAATTATTTTAACCAATGTTGTAAATTTTAGTAAAATATCAATATTGAGATTTATTGTTGAAAATGAGATTTTATAATTAATAGTTTATTTCTATTAAAAATAATAAGAATAATTGTTAATAGAAATAAACTATTAATTATAAAATCTCATTTTCAATAATAAATCTCAATATTGATATTTACTAAATTTTATAACATTGGTTGAAATAATTTGAGATGAAAATATTTTATCACAAATCTCCACTTATAATAAATAAGTGAGAAAACCCTATAATTCACAGTTTTATATTGCAAATTATTTTCATATATTTAATTATCACATTTTCCAAAATTATTCTTATATTATCAAATATAAGAATTAAGTTTCACAAAAGGATATTCATTGAATTTCCAATTTATTTTAATCCCAAATCCATTTTAATTGGAAATCATAACTAAAAAAATTTCCAATTTTATCTTAAGATTAATTAAAATAAACCAAATCATAGTTTTAAGTTTAATTCCAGGAAACTCGACCAGGATTGTTACAGAATGTAAATTTTGGAAAGAGCTATTTGGAAAGTAATAATTAAATCCTTTATACCAACCCTGGCCGAGATTACCTGGAATTAAACTTAAAATTATGATTTGGTTTTGTTTAATTAATCTTAAGATACAACTGGGAATTTGATTAGTTATCATTTCCAATTAAACTAGATTTGGGATTAAATAAATTGGAAATTCAATTAATATCCTTTTGTGAAACTTAATTCTTATGTTTGATAATATAAGAATAATTTTGGAAAATGTGATAATTAAATAAATGAAAATAATTTGGAATATAAAAATGTGGATTATAGAGTTTTCTTCACTTATTTATTATAAGTGGATATTTGCGATAAAATATTTTCGTCTCAAATTATTTTAGCCATTGTTGTAAATTTTAGTAAAATGTCAATATTGAGATTTATTGTTGAAAATGAGATTTTATAATTAATAGTTTATTTCTATTAAAAATAATGAGAATAACTTTTAATAGAAATAAACTATTAATTATAAAGTCTCATTTTCAATAATAAATCTCAATATTGACATTTTACTAAATTTTACAACACTAGTTAAAATAATTTGAGACGAAACTATTTTATCACAAATCTCCACTTTTAATAAATAAGTGAAGAAAACTATATAATTCACATTTTTATATTGCAAATTATTTTCATATATTTAATTATCACATTTTCTAAAATTATTCTTATATTATCAAATATAAGAATTAAGTTTCACAAAAGGATATTCATTGAATTTCCAATTTATTTAATCCCAAATCCATTTTAATTGAAAATTATAACTAATAAAACTCTCAATTTTATCTTAAAATTAATTAAAATAAACAAATCATATTTTTAAGTTTAATTCTAGGTAATACCGACCAGGGTTGTTGTAGAATGTAAATTTTGGAAAGAGCTATTTGGAAGTAATAATTAAATCATCTACAACAACCTTGGTTGAGATTACCTGGAATTAAACTTAAAATATGATTTGGTTTATTTTAATTAATCTTAAGATAAAATTGGGAATTTTATTAGTTATAATTTCCAATTAAAATGGATTTGGGATTAAGTAAATTGGAAATTCAATGAATATCCTTTTATGAAACTTAATTCTTATTTGATAATATAAGAATAATTTTGGAAAATGTGATAATTAAAAATATGAAAATAATTTGCAATATAAAAATGTGAATTATAGAGTTTTCTTTACTTATTTATTATAAGCGGAGATTTGTGATAAAATATTTTCATCTCAAATTATTTTAACAATGTTGTAAAATTTAGTAAAATGTCAATATTGAGACTTATTGTTGAAAATGAGATTTTATAATTGATAGTTTATTTCTATTAAAAATAATGAGAATAACTTTTATTCTTAAAAGTTTGTATTTAATTTTCTAAAAAATATCTAAATCTTAATGGAAATGGAATTTTGACATGTTATTGGTTTTGGAAAATTAGAGAAATCAATGTTTATTTTATAAAACATTGTTTAGTGTAAAATGGTGATTTAGAATTAGTAAATCGGTATCATTTTCTCTTATTGGGTCCATGAAGCACCCAAGGCCCATATAGTAATGTTATTGTGAGATGGAGAAAACATATACGTTTATTTTCTCCCGTCTCCTTTTCATTTTCATCCAACACCTAAAATCTAAAACTTTTAGCTCCTTATTTCAAATACCCTCAAAAGCAAATAATCCCCAAATCTGAATCAAAGCAAAGGGATTCTGATTAATAATTAGAGATTTAAAGCTAAAGTAATCTCCTCCAGTCTCTATTTCATCTATTAGAGTTTTAATCTCAGTTTTCATTTTGGTTTGTAATCTTACTTTTGCAATTTCTAAAATAAACCTAGGACTAATTGCTGAAAGTGTTGAGTTATGGATTCTAGAAACCTATTGCAAAGAAGCAAAAGGTGATTTAATACTCACACAACTATTTCTAAATGTATAATGGATGCTTGTGTTTGTTTTGAATGATTTGTTGTTGAATTGCTTCAATTTGATAGTGATATTCCCATATCTTGTTAACTTATTCACTATTTGCTAGAAACCCTTGCCATATGATCCTTTGAATCATGATTATATGAATGAATATAGGCTTGCATGATGTTTAAAAAAATGCCCTAGGATTTAGAAGCATCCACTGCCGGAAAATCCTTGCCAACGGACCCCGGAAGGCATAGGAAATCGCTTGGGGCTTCACCAAGGCGATGCCACCGGTGGACCGATCCTAAGGGACTGGTGCACTAGTCATACACCTGGGCAGAGCCCCAGGTGATGATCGTGTGCCTCATGTTCGCCTATTTGTTTGCTTGGTTCTCTTCTCGTATGTTGTCTGCATTGTTATGTAAACTATTCCATGATTGATTTCGATGCTATTTCGGGATTTTGAATTATGAATATATGGATTTTGTTTTCATGATAGAGTGTTATGAGATGATGTAGAATATATCTCTATGGATCAAATTTACAGATATGGTTTGGTGATGAATTTGGGACTTTTGAAATAACTAAATTCCTTGTGTTATATGGACTTTGGTTTATATATATATATATATATATATATTTCAAACCAAATTTCTATAATAATCTAATTTCCTTTGTATAAGTGATTTTATAAGTAATTATATATATATAATATTATTTTGGAATGGTTTGGAAGTAAACTCCTAAGTCGCTTTTAAGCAAATGTTTTAATAACTATATGGGCTTGAAAATAGATATTTATGGTTTTATAAAATAGATGACTACTTATATAAATATACTTTGGAATATAATTTTTGAACTATGGAACTTTCAAATAAGAATTTGGAATAATTATATATATAAATGCCTTTTATTATTAAAAGTGGAATTATGGTTATTTTATCAAAGGATAAATATATATATAGTTGAGAAAAAAAACGTGTTTATGGATTTTAAAGAAAAAGTTTGAAAATAGGTTCATATATAAAGTATTTTTAAAAATCATTTCTTATATAATAAAATGATAATATCCGTTTTCAAACTATAAATTCTTATTGGATTTTATTGGATTTAACACTTGGTTATTATTATGTTATTTTAGCATTTTCATGTGAGTTTTGGATTTAGAGAAGATTTTAAAACTAAAATATTTTGAGAACCTTAATTCTATAATTTGGGGAATACTAATTATCGACTTAGTGTTATTGATTGGTTTAAATGCTTTCAAATAACGCTTCATTGAATATTGTACAACTCATTGAATAGAATGTTTGAGTGGTACTTACTAGCCCATTAGCAAATACTTGAATTTCACCGGGTAGTATGGGATGTCTTGGTTAAGTTCTTATGATTGCTTTTAGGAAGTATTTAACACTTTAGAGTTATATTCTCTTTTGGTGTTTGGTGGGACTGATAGGTCCTTAAGGGAATATAGTTTAGGTTTTCCAGTAGTATCCGTAATGAGTGAGATTTACTAGCTTCTAGTAAATACTTGAATTTCACCAGGCGGTATGGGACGTTTTGGTTAAGTTCTCATGATTACTAAAGGTGATAGTATTTGGTACTTTACAGTCTACTCTCTTTTGGTGTTCGGTGGGACCGATAGATCCTTAAGAAGTATACTCCTCGATTTTTATATGATCCTAATGATCGGAATGAGTTATATCTTCTCTGGTCTTGTTTTTGTGGATTTTGAGATTTTGTTTTCACGGTATGGACGATCATTGGTATCTGATCGGTATGAATGATACCACCTTTTGTTTTCCTATGATATGAGTATGATTATTGAGATCATTCTGGATTTGGTTTTCTTGGATTTTTTAGATATTACCCTTTGTCTTGGAATTTCTGGATTGTTGATTTATTCAACATTTTGGGATTGAAATGTTTCATGTTTTGAGATGGATTTTGATGATTTGTGATTTATTTTATGTATTATGATTTTGGCATTCTTGTGTCTTAAATTGTAACTAGAGTTGGACTATTCCCTTGACTTCTTATATATATATACATGACACCTGTATTTATCCATATGTCGTATACTCTTGTGTTATATCTTATTCTCATCTTTGGATATTTAGAGATAGTCTGACCCATTTATTTTATATACTCGGGTCAGGCCGAGATTTTTTAGGTTACATGACAAGTTGACTTTTGGATGGTTGTGCTAGCAAGGAGATAAACATTTTTGACTTTTAGTTTATCTCATTTAGGATTTTTGTGTTTGTATATGAGATGTATATTAGAGTTAGAGATTTGTACTAGATGTATATTATGTGAGTCTAGTTTTATATTTTGTAGACTCATAGTTTGTATATGTATATGATGTTTATTATTCCGCTGTGATATGTGACTATTGTTTATGTGCTATACCATTCTGATTCCGAGAAACCGTTGTGGATATTACTTTGGACTGAGACCGACGACGTCAAATTTTATTCTAAAGATTAAGTAAAACCACAAGTATGATGTGTCAGTGTTAGTTTAAAGATATATTCACACTCGGTCGCCCTTAACAAGCCGTATTCTTCGTATTATTAGACGACATTATTTATAATGTTCTTTAATAATATGGGTATAGCAGTGGGGTTGTTACAATGTGAACAAAATTTTCTTCAAGTTAAGTTTAATGTTTCAAGAAAACAAACTAAACAACCTCAAGATGCAAGGTCACTATGGAAATCCACTTGAAAAGGAAGAAATACTATTTCAGGCGACTATGAAGTATTTCCCCATAAAGATAAATAATGGAATGGCAAAGATGTTTCTATTTACATTAATCCATACAAGATATTAATCTGAAATGTGGATTTAAGGTATGAATATAATGTAAATCTATAAAGGACAATAAACTTTGAGATCTTTCCCCACCTTAAGGTAACAAGATCATTGGTTATGAATAACCATTCAAAACTAAAAGGGATTGAGTGGACAATGTGGAAAGGTATAAGGCTAGTTATAGAAAAGACTATGCTCAAAAGGAAACGATGTTTTCTTTTTTTAAAAGACTTAGGACAATAAAGTTTGAGATCAAGTTAACAAGATAATTGGTTATGAATAACTATTCAAAACCAAATAGGATTAAGTGGATAATGTGGAAAGGTATAAGGATCTTTATAGAAATGACTATACTCAAAAGAAAATTGAAGTTTTCTTTTCAAAGAAACTTTCTCTTTGGTTTTACTGAAAGACTCTTTAGAATTATTTTGGGACTTATATCAGATTATAATTTTGAGCAATATCGAAAGGATATTAAAGTCGTGTTTCTTAATGGAGACATTGATGAAACAACTTAAAAAAATCCCACTTATGGATTACTATTTTGTATTAGGGATTTAAATACACCATTATTATTCATGGGGTGATATTTGGAACATCACAAAAGTTCTAGATAGATAAGTGCTTGAAAAGGTTTGGTATGCAAACCGTGAATCAATTGATTCTCTTTTGCCAAAGAGACAAATGTTGTCTTATATAACGATATAAGAACTCCTTGAAGCTAAAGGAAATGCAAAATATTTCTCATGCTTTTACGATGTGGAGTCTAATGCATGCTAAGGCATATACACATATGGAAATTGTGTATATTATTTAGCAAATATCCTATTGATATTAAAAGTGGATCACTTGTTAGTAACCAAAATGGTTACGGGATATCTTTAAGGAACAAAAAAATGGTTATATACTCATAGATAAAAGATCGGATTGGTTGGAGATCATAAACATTATGATCCAAATATTTTGAATGCCTAGAGTACAAAAGATCCACTTCATGTAATAATAATATTTTTTTGGTGGAGCTATATAAGGTAATTTGTCATACAGACACTTATAGCATCATCTACTATGGAACTAACATTTATTTTCTGTTATAGGGCATCCAACGATAGAAAATAATTGTAAAATTTTGTCGCAAAGTTGTGAAATACTAAATAAAAAAGAAATTGAAAGACCATTAAAGTAATATTGTGACAATAAACAACATATTATTTTCCAATAAGGGGAGAGTACAAAATAGATTGTAATTCATAGAGCATAGTGTGACAAACTCCATTATGGCGGATGCGCTTACAAAAGGATTATCGCCCAAGGTCTTTCATGAGCATGTTGCTCAATTTGTGTAACGTTTACGTAATGATATTTTGGTTCGAGGGGAGTTTGTATTTGACGTGGCCATATGACACATTGCTCTATACTTCGATCACAATACATTAAGTTTTTTTATCAGAAATAAAGTAATAAAGTTTTCTTTGCACTCTATGCTGTTCAAATATTGAATGTTTTGATCTCACTAAAGAAGGACCAGTTGGAAATATACATGTATAAATCGCATTTCATGTAATTTCCATGTTATGTATCCATGATCGATCTATGTCATTTAATTGTATTGATATATGTAACCATTGATGGGTTTAGTTACAATAAAGGTAACGAAGGCCGCTCTAATCCTTTGTTAACATAGTTAATGAACGAGATTATGTAAAATCCCGAAATTTTATCGTTTTGATTTTGAATATTTAATTAATTTTAAATATTTAAATAATTGGTTTTTAAAGTTTAATAACTTATATTTAAATATAGCGATTATTTAAATATTTGGATTTTGAATCAAATATTACTTAAATAGATTTAATAGCCTTATTTAATCCTTTTAAGTAATAAACAATAATGGTGAACTCATTCTGTACATTTATTTAAATAATAAATAATTCGAGTAAATAACCAAAAAATCAATTGTTAATAAAAACGACTTGATTTTTATTGTAGTATTTTTAAATGAATTTATAAGATTTTTCCATAATTTTTAATTTGGAAAATATTTAATTTTCATTTGATGTATTTTATGGCAAATGATGTTATTTTGAAATTTCATAGAATAAAATAATTTGTGTATTTTATTATTATTTTGGGATCGTATCGCGTTTTTGTGCGCGATCGTATTTTTGTTTTGTCGTTCGCGGTTCGTACTTGAACGGAATTCTATGTAGCGAGATGCCAGGAATTTCGAAATAAACTAAGTTCGACACTTAGAATATTCAACACGCTTTCACTTTCCCTCTTCTCTCTCTTGTTTAGTTTCGTTCTTCGTAAACCAAAAGAAATAAAACCATCAATTTCAAAAATCAAAATAAAAGTATTTACTCAACAAAAAATACAAACAAGGATCTTTGAACTTGTATTAAGTAGATTTACAATTCTATATCAAATTTGTCATGTGCAGTCAAGATTTGGGGTGATCGACCATAAACAACGAAACTAGGGTTTCGTTTTAAGGGAGATTAAGGCGACGAGGGGCTATGGGTTTGATTGCATTGGGTTTGTGATATGGAGGAGCTTCGGTGGCCAGAAAATGGTGGAACCCGGCGGTCTTTTGGTGAACGCGACAATTCGCGTAGTGATTAGGGCGGTAGCAGGTCGCGAAGTGTAACACCACTAATTTTTGATAACATTATTCAGGAGATTTAATTAGACAAATTAAATAGAATAATGTAAATAATTAGAGCGATAAGGGGATTGAGATATGAAAATAAATTAAGGTTGTGCTTAATTAATTAAATGGGCTTAAGAATGACATATAGGCTAATTAATTTACACAAGGGCATATTGGGAATTAGCCACACCTTAATTCCATAACCCTTATATATATATCCATGGCTTGCCATCCATTCACGTTTATTTCTCATTTTCACAAAAATGTAAAACGCAAACTAATAGAGGAGCCGGCCATTAACAAAGAAAGGAAAGAGAAATTCAATCAAAAGCGTATGGGAAATTAATCTCAATCCGATCTCCTTAACCTAATCAAGGTAAATAATAATTTATAACATCTCTATTTTGTTTTATGATCATATATTTTCGGATTTAAGATTAAATTCGTTTCTATGATTTTTTGGATGATGATATGCTTGAATTATAATTTGCTTGATTTAAACAAGATTGTTTAAATGGGGATTTATGTGATTTTAGGGCAAAACTGATTGAAATTGATTTTTGAATGCCATGGAAAAATTATATGTTTTGTAAAACATGATTTTGGAGTAGGGTTTTGATTTTGATAATTTTTCAAGCTATGGAAAGATTATTATGATTTTTCAAAGGAAAATATGATCAAATTGGGTTAAAGACTTATTTCAACTATTTAAGGAAGAATTTGGGTTTGAAATTTTAATATGTTAGATAACATGTTAAAAATGAATTTCTGCGATTTTAGGGGATTTTTCCTAAGTAATTTTTTATGGAAATTAAATTATTTTAGAAGAAGGACTTATTTGCATTATTAGTTTGCTTAATGGAAGGGCTTATTTGTTAAATTAATCTTGATTTAGATATGAAATTATGCGGAAGTTATTTTGGTAAAGAATTTGAAAAGTTGAGGCAACCAATCACATGTTTACACGTGGGCAGGTTGGTTAGAAATAATTTTCTTTAATTGGCATTAATCAGCTTTTACTCAGAAAAGCAGGTTCCACCTCTAATAGAAGTACCTTTCGACTCATAGCTTCCGCCTTCAATAAAGTCGAAACCCCACAAAACCGAAACCAATACATAAGGTATCACTTAGATGGTACGTAGTGGATTGGAGGAAGGCGAAAGGCATAGTGTCAAAAGCATAGCTTCTGATGGGGGTCGAAACCTTAGTATTACTTCAAATGAAAAAGTGCCTGCCATGTTTTATTAAAGCTTTCGAAGGGGGTTTTCTAATAACTTTCGAAGGGGTTGTCATTTTATGTTTTAAAAGTATTGACTTTCTAATGGGTCCCTTTATTTATAAAAAGATGCTTTCAAAAGAAGTAGTTCCGACTTAGTCGAAACCCAACCGTGGTTCTTTTTCCTTTCGAGAGTATTGGAGCCATTAATGCTTTCGAAGGGTTGTCTTTTTTTTAAACTTATGTTAAGCCACTTCCTAAATGCTTTCTAAAGAGGTTAAGGGTTCCGAAGGCAATGTCTTCGAAAGGCGGTTTCGATGCTATCCTTCAGTATTTTGCTTAAATGATTTGAAACTTTCCAAAGGATGGTGCCGACGCCATCAAACTTTCCCCAAACAATTTTATATGAAGATTAAAGGTTTCGAAAGAGATACTTTAGTATATATTCACTTTGACCCAAAAGATGTTTATGAGTAAACCCAATGGTTTCTAAAGAGGTATTTTCATTGGTTTTCAAAACAAATGACCCAATCTCATTTTAAAGGAAAACCATGGCATAAATAAATAAAGTATTTTGAAATGGAGTTTTAAAGAAGTTTTCCTTGATAATGGGTTAAAGGGATTAACCAAGTTTTATATAAAAGGATTTCAAGGATATTATACTACATGTATTATGTTTGCTTCTTTATATATGTATTTGAATATATTCACACTGTAATGGACCCATAACTGTAGTTTGGGGAAGGGCAGAATAACCAGTTAGGTTGACCCAGTAGTGAATATAAATTAAATTAACTCCTAAATGAGCAGAATTGCATCTAGGAGGTCAGGAAGACCAGAGTATAGGATGCTAAAATATTAAAAGAAGATATTGGCAGGGGCCAATAGGTTCATAGTAAGCCCATGAAAACTATGTATAAATGAAGATGTTAGGAAGACAGGTTCATATGTAGCCCATGAAAACTATGATTCACTACAACAAAACAGGATTTTTACAACGGGCAATGCCCGTTGTAATATGTGTTCCACAACGGGCAGCGGACCGTTGTAATAGGCGATGTTGTAATAGGTCACCCATATTTTACAACGGGCAGTTAATGTTGTAAAGACCGTTGTAGTAATCTTTTTTACAACGGTCGCCGACCATTGTAATAGACTGTAATACAAGCTTCTTTGCCCGTTGCAAAATACTATCATACAAGATGGATAGCATGTTTCACAACATTCCCTAACCGTTGTAAAAAACATTTTGACAACGGTTTTCGACCGTTGCAGAAAAAATGCAAATTTAAAAAAAATTACAGCAACGTATAGGTAGCACATCGATACAAATAATGAATAATTTAACAGTAATAAATATTACGCACAAACAACCAAAATCACATGCGAAAAGACTAAAAGATAGTCATAAAATTCCAACACTCCAAAAAGTCAGATAAGTTTACCTCCCAAATTCATAAAGCATTAATACATAACAGTCGGCTATAAATATCAAGTTCTAAGTACAATCATACTAGACTAAGGATATAAAGTCTTTGTGCCACGCGACGGTTGATCCAACGGCCTCTTTAATAGTGGACCTCTCTGAATTTGGCCTAAATAAAAAAGCTTCTGGTTCCACCGCTACATCCACCCATACTTTCCAAGCTTCTGCTCCAAGATTTACAAAATGTACCGACGCATCAGGATCAGTGCTTGCTATCAAATAATTTTGCTTTATCTACTAAAAAATGCAAAATAAAGGTTTATGATAACAGTTCTTGCATCAATGTAATGAGAAATATTCTAGTCTTGGCTGTACAAGGTATAAATCAGTAGTTATGGATGGGAGACTAATCGTGTATATCAAACATTTCAAAAATTCAAATCCGGAAGTTGTAAAATCAAACAAAAATTGTTTTACATAGTGTTATTATAACATGATAACCTATTCAATAAATTATCATCCTATGATGCTTCCGAATGTATAATAAAAAGGATGATAAGACCATTTAACTTTTCAGATATATCATATTGTAAGTTAACTCCAAAATGCCACTCATATTACCTGTATGTATGCTTCATTTTGCTTCATTTAAGGAAAGTAGTAAAAGCATTACCCTTATGCTAAAAAAATTAGTATTATCATCAATCGGATATATCTCTGAAAATACTATGAGTTTACCTGAAGTCCAACTTCACAAGTATCAAGAAGACTTCCAGATATAAAATCCCACATACGTACCTGTAAAATAACAAAGTTCCCACACTGTTAACAAAAATATTAAATATAAAATGAAAGATGTATATTGTACCCACGGTTCCATCCCCGCTTTCAGACAAGAGGAACCCACTAGGATGATTGGATGAAGATACAAAGGAAAGAGCTGAAACAAAGCTGTAATATAAAATATCATATTAGTTTATACACATTCTAACTGATACAAATCGCTACATATAACAGAAATGACATTGCATATGTAATAATGATAAAAAGAAATCTGACATTAGAAATATTGAATCAGATTAAGGTTGACGAATAATTTTCAAATGCGGATACTATCCATATCCGTATCTGTCCTTCGGAATTCGGATATTTTTACATTTTCCGAACATGGATATTCGAACGGATTTTTACTACTTATTTATATATATATGTGTGTGTGGAAGTGTTGTTCCTATGCACCAGCGCCTTCAATCTCCAGTCTTGCCTGTGCACTATTTGACATTTTCTTCAATCCATTGCAACAGCGTGCTTGTACATCAGCCCATGTTAAGATCCTTTCAGCATCATTGCACTAGTAGGAAACCATTGTCAGGTCCATTATTATTCGCTGGTGACATTTTTAAAATAATTACTATCAAACCATTGTCGGGTCCATAACTCTGCACTCTTTTTTTATCCCTTTGAATTATCAATTCACCTCTTCTGAAAGTTTAGTCTCCTTGTCGTACATGCAAGAAGGCATGTGAAGGTCACGGGGAAATAATCAGCAAGACATCCACTCTTCTAGTAAGTCAAATGAATATAACCATTTATTTCACAATAAGTTGAAAAACATATATATCTGGATAACAGATGCACACTAAAACGTATATACTAAGAAGAAGAATACATCGTAACATGAACTTGAAACATAAACACACACTTAAAACTTCCATCCACGCGAGGAAGTATTATAATAAGTCAAATGCTTGGCGAGCATTGAAGGCCATATCATATATTATTCTAGCATGCATCATAACCTAGGCGAGTACACTCTTCTAGTAAGTCAACCTCATGCTCTGCTGCTACTATTGGTATTACTTTTGTGCAGTTATTAAGGCCAAAGAAAACTATAAGTAGAAACATCAAACCAATGTTGAACATATCTTGCTTGTCGTATCTACCAAACGGGAAACCATAATTGTTTCATTTGGAAAAATGCAAAATGTTAATAGTATGAAAATTGTAAATTTATTTCTAAATTGGTCGATTGTGACATGACATACAAGTGTGAAATTTTGTCAAAGCAATGATGGTAATGTTTTTAATCCATCTAAGCTTGGCACCTAATTTAGAAATTTACCATATTGATCCACTTTTTAAGATCTTTTGGATTTTGTTGGTCGATTTGAACTTGGAATTGGAGGGGGTCGCTGTAAAGAAAATTGAACTAAGAACTAAATCATTTAAATAAATGCTATTTTTTTGGATGATCAAGCTTAGTCACGGTGCTAGAAGTTTGGTACAACAATAGACAGTAGATACCGAGGTAAAACACAAAATCTAAGATCATATAAAACAGAAAACTTGAGGTCTTGAAAGAAAATCCCATAAAGATGATGAGCATCGTGGTTCTTTGATCCAAAACTTGTGTTCAAAATAGATTTTGTAAATAAAATGCTGACTTCTTTGACATGGCTGCCAGTTTCAGCATACTAACCTCCAGGTTATTTATCAAAATGTTCTTTGACAACAAACAATTGTTTTCTGCTAAAGAAGCCTTTGCATTCCTAACCATAATAAAAATGTTCAAAAACAAAAATCATGATTAATTGGATTATTATTTAAAATGAATAAGAACAAATTGTTCAGCAAATTCTTTACAAGTGAAGAAACACTGAAAGATGCAATAAAATTGCTGCTGATTCCTTGCTACCTTGTGGTGATTGAGTCGTCATTCATCTTTTGTAAAGTTGGGAATCAACTAATTCATGATTTGCAAAGTTTCAAGCACCGAGACATCAAACTTTGAATTCTGGTGATTTGTTCCAATCCCCCTAAACCTCCCCTCCACCCAACAATAAAAATATATAAACACTTTTCTAAATCTATAACATCCAAGGTACTTTTTATTTAAATAGAGAATTTTCTCTTTTCCCTACAAGTTAAATTCCTCCAAATTTCAAACCGTAAAGTTGAGCCCTACTTCGATTCTAATTTCTATCATCAATTGTAATTCTACTTGATTTCGTTAGGCATATACCAATTTTCTAGCCTCCACATATAAGTAGCTTGATTTTTAGTGATTGAACGAGTTATAAATTTGATTGTGCATAGATTCATATTACAAGCGTTGAATGTTGTATTAGGTATTGAATTTTACTGATATTACAAGCGAAAGTAGTGCTTCCTGAAGTTGGAAGATCAACAACTTTTCCAACAACAATTGTTTTTCCTGAGAGAAAAGAGGAAGATTAGAACAATTTTTACACCAAAAAGTACTCTATGTCATGTGATTCAAATTACTGATAATACCATCTGTACGAAGAGTAAACCTCCCAAGTTGTGGATATGCAAACTCCATCAGCTTTACAACCATCCTCCTAATCACTATCGCCTCACCACATCAAATCGCAAAACCCTATCGCTTGCTGGAATTCAAACAACCCAAGTCGAACCCAAATCGCCTGCAGCCTAATTCCTCAAAACCACCACATCGTGAACCAACCACAACATCAAATGCAGATGAAATTGGGAATTTTAATTTCGGTTTTGAGAAAGCAATTTTGATTTTGAGGAGATTGTGGAAATCGACTTTTGTTCTTAGCGATTGATTTCGTTTGATTTAAAAAAAAATTAACAAGAAAACAGCCAACATTTTTACAGAGCAATGGAAAACGAAGTAAAAGAAAAAATGGCCGGCCTTGTTTTCTAATTGAAAACTAGGGTTTTGATTGTAACTATTACAACAGACGTTTTTAGCCCGTTGTAAAATTGGCACTTATTACAACGAGCCTGAATAGACCGTTGTAATAGCCTTTTATTACAACGGGCAACCGATGCCTGTTGTAAAAAGGGGGTTGTGTATGGCATCTTTTACAATGGTCCTGAATGGACCGTTGTAATAGCCTTCTATTACAACGGGCAACCAATGCCCGTTGTAAAAATGGCGTTGTAATATGGTATTTTTGTTATAGTGATTTGATATTGGCAGGGGCCAATAGGTTTGTAGTGAACCAATAAAAACTATATCTAGATTAAGATATTGACAGATATAAATAGGTTCCTAGTCAACCCATGAAAACTAGGATAAGAGGAAAGGTGTTGGAGTTACCAATAGGTTCAGGGAGAACCCATGAAACATTAAAGATATTGGCGGGGGCCCATAGGTTCTTAGTGATCCCATGAAAACTATGAAACTGGACATGAAATCTATAAATATTAAACAGGTTAATAATGACCCTAGAAACTATAAATGAGACAGTTAGTCAAAATGAATGGGGATGGAAAATCCAGAATTGATTTACTTGTTTGCATATCATCATATTATTTTGAGATGTTTTGACCATTGTGGATGTAGGAGCATAGTATATGGTTTTATAAATGTTTTAGGATACTAGTGAGGGGAAAACCCGTTCCGCTAAGCGGTGTGGTCTCACTAGATATCTAAATGGTTTGAGTTGGTAGATATTATTCATAGCAGGTTTTATGTCTAACTCGAAGTTTATGTTTTCCTTTTAAACTCTCGGGTACTCAATTGATTTTGAGTAGTTTGAGAGTTGAGGTTTTTAGGTACCTCTTTAGACAAATGAGCTTTCGGAGACGTGTAGGAGGCATGATAGCCATCTAGAGTTCTCTTTTATTTTGATTCCGCTGTGTTGTTAATGTAAAGGCAAAGTTGTTTAGTTGCCTATTATACTTTGATCATCTAAGGGGGCATCTTTATATGTCACTCTTGGCGTATGTTGTAATAAATATATTTTCTCTAAACATGGTTCTCGTATTGGGATTATGTAATGAATTTGAAATATTTTGGAATGGAATGTGGAACTTGTTTGATGTTTTAAATTTTTTCCATATTCATGTGTTTCTTTTATATCAATATATCTAGCATTACCGTATTTGGTCGTCGAGGATTAATAACTATGGATGATTGCAACATCCATAGCCGTTAGTTTTGGGCCTCTAAGTGGGTGATGTTACAAGTTGGTATTAGAGCATAGGTTTATGAAACTTAAAAGAAATTTAAACCTATAAGATTTTTCAAAACATAATCCAATGAATCTGAAAATAAGATCGAGGTTTGGGTTAACGCTATAGTAACATACTTGTATTTGATATGTAGATATATATAAGTACGTATTCCCCTCCCTATTAGACCGTTCTTCTGTATCTTACTAAGGCTCATATGCAGATTTACGAGAAAGAAGATATGGAAGCATGAAAATGGAAGAAGAAATCTTGGTGGAGGAAGCACCACAACCAACGAAAATGTTCGATCTAATACCAAGAGGAACCAATGTCGACATGCTAATGCTAACCAAAATGCTGATGCCAATGTAGGTGCTGGAAATCCACCAGTGGATATGGGGGTGATGTATCAGTTCTTCATCAATATGATGCAAGCAGGAGTTGCTGGAAATGTTGGAGGAGCTAATCATGTGTCTCCGGTGGGAATAATTATGCTAAGCTGAGTAGAGATTACACCGGTCTAGGTGGAAAACCGTTTATGGGAACGAAGGATGCTATAGAAGTTGAGGATTGGCTGTTACATTATGAGAGAATCTTTGCTGATTTAGGTTTGGAAGATGCGTAGAAAAGAAGGTTGGCCTCCAGGCAACTACAAGGGTCAGCACTTCATTGGTGGAATAGTGTTACTGCCGGGGTTCTGGAGGAGGAGTTGACTTGGGCAGATTTTAGAGGGAGATGTGAACAGAGGTTTTTATCTGAAGTTGGTAAGTCAGCATTACTAAGAAAGTTTATGGATTTGGTGCAGGGAGAAATGTCGGTAATTGAGTATGCTACTAAGTTTGATGAATTGTCCCGATATGGACATGCTACTATAGACACTGACATCAGGAGAAATGAGAGGTTCATTCGGGGATTGAGACCTAAGCTTGCTAGGGCGACCTTGACACATATCTGTGATCCTTGTAATGTAGTGGTGGGGATGGCAATCCCCCATGAGTATATGCTTGCTGTTTGTGCCAGAGAGATGCTAGTTGAAACCCAGGATTCTCAGGGAAAGAAAAGAAAATTCTTTAAGAAGAAGGGAGCCCAAAAGGGAGATGCTTCCAAGAAGGCAAAGGCTGATTTAGTTTGCTTTAAGTGTGATAAGAAGGGTCATTATGCTAATGAATGCCGGTCATGCAAGGGGAAGAAGACTGCAGATAAGAAAAATGTGAAGTGCTTCAACTGCGATCAAGTTAGGCACTATAAGAATCAGTGTCCATAACTGGTTAGGGCGGACAAGGAAAAGGTTTTTGCTGTTGGACCATCAGCTGCTAAGCCAACTGTAGCTGATAA
This sequence comes from Allium fistulosum, assembly GCA_030737815.1. NCBI lineage: Eukaryota > Viridiplantae > Streptophyta > Magnoliopsida > Asparagales > Amaryllidaceae > Allium > Allium fistulosum. Next base: position 547,413,204 of record CM060906.1, read on the forward strand.
AGGGAAGACTGTGATGGAAGGTACATTTTTGATTCAGCGTATACCAGTTAGGATAGTATTTTGTACTGGTGCATCACATTCATTTATATCCCAGTGTTTGGTTGATAGGTTATGCTTAGAACCCACATACCTTGTTACTTCCTTAAGGGTTGCGAATCTAATAGGAGGGTATGCAAATCTAGGGATGAGATGTGACTATTTAGAACTTGATTTATTAGATCATAAGTTTGCATGCAGTCTGTATGTTTTCGATTTCGTAGGTTTCAGAATCATTTTGGGAATAGATCGGTTGAGAAGGTACGAGGCTAGGATATTTTGCCAGGATGGGGAGATATCACTAAGACACCCTGATAGTCATAACCGAATTATATTCTCAGTAGAGAATTCTGACCGGAATAGTTGTGCTTTGTTAAGTGCCATGGAAGTGGAAGAAGAGTTAAGGCAGGTTCGAGTAGCAAGAGAGTTTGTAGATGTCTTTGAGCCGGTCACAGAACTACCACCGAAACGAGCTATTGAGTTTTAGATAGATTTTGTGCTAGGAGCTGAACCTGTAAATAGACCACTTAGCAGGACGACACCGACATAAATGAAGGAATTGAAGGTGTAGCCAGTGGATCTAGAAAGAAGGAATTTTATTTGACCAAGCAGTTCACCATGGAGAGCGGCCGTGGTGTTCGTAAAGAAACCAGATGGGTCGTTGAAGATGTGTATCGACTATCGTAAGTTGAATGAGTGGACGATCAAGAATAAGTATCCTTTGCCAAGAATTGATGATCTATTTGATTTGTTGTGTGGAGCCAGAGTGTTTTCCCATTTGGATTTGGCGACAGGTTTCCATCAGTTAAGAGTAGCAGAGGACAGTATTCCTTTGACAGCATTTCGGAGTAGGTATGGTTCGTACGAGTGGTTAGTAATGCCATTCAGGTTAACGAATGCACCTTCTTTCTTTATGGATTTAATGAACCGAGTCTTCCGAGAGTATTTGGATAGATTCATGTTGGTGTTTATAGATGACATTTTAGTATACTCTAAGGATGAAAGAGAACATGAGGATCATCTTAGAGTTGTGCTTTGAAACACCCCACACCCCTTAGTATTCCCAAAAAAGGCACACCAAAGGATGTGGTGCATTATAGGTATAGTTAAAGCATCATAGAGACTAAGATTCACGAGACAAGTAAGTAAACGGAGCGGAAAAAGTTTAAATAATAACTTATCATTCAGAATTAATCTTCATCTCAAAATAAGTCATAAAAACATAACATGTCTTAAAAACTCAAAATCTCTCATGCCTTATGAAAATACATCTCAACCTCACATAATCAGAGTAAAAGTAATAATAATAATAATCCCTCTCACAAGTGCCAATCCATCATAAGCCAAATGAAAATGATGAAAGCAGAAGAATACATCTGAAATGAGGAAACTCCGAAAATGAATCTCCAAGCAACCTAAATCAACTATCATCAACTCTGTTGGCCTATTGGGGGAAAAGGAAAGATAGAGGAGTGAGTCAGACAATAAGTCTGGTGAGTGAAAGTAATTAGTAGCATTTCTAAGCAATATAAAGATAATAGACTAAGCAATAGTTCTAGCTTGAAAGGAAAATACCGAAAAGATAAAACTCGGATAAAATACTGTTTCTAATTCTGTTTGACTGTTTGCTTTGATTGTTTGATTGTCTGCACTTGTATAAAACTACCGTGATTAGGCTGAAATCCTAATCCTATCTCAACTACTAACTTGATTAGGCTGAAATCCTAATCCTACCCATTGATCGGCCTTTCCTATCTCTGTTCTGCCACTGTGAACCAATCATGTTGGTCACAACAAAAGACACCTCTTTAGCGCTTAAGACGCAGTAGCGAATTATTTACCCTAATCGATGCCGCACGCTCGGTCATCGCCGGTACACACTAACTGTCGCCCCCTATTTGACCCTTTATTTACCCTAATCAGCATAAGCGTGCCCAGCCTCACCTACGTGTGAGACCATCAATTCTCAACCTGAAAGGGAATGCTGCTGGTACTGGTTCTAACAAACAAATCTTCTAGCTTTGCGCACCTTGCCCAAATCCGCATATTTGAGCCTTTATCTATTGGCCACTTATTACCCTAATCAGCATAAGCATGTCCCAACCTCACCTTCGTGTGAAACCATCAGTCCTAGACCTGAAAGGGAATGTTGCCGGTACGGGCCCTACTTCTATGTTTGCTTATTAACTTAATCAAGATCTAAGTTTTAAAGTAAGCCTCTTCTGTTATCTCTTCTTTCTAATTATAACCTATGTGTTATAATTGTTCTTGCAACCGTTACTCATATATTTTCTCTTTTTAGTTATAACCACTTGTTATAATTATGCTTGCAAATATCTTAAATTTGCCTATTTCAGTCCATCTCTATTTTTATTTTAGTTTTTCTCATTTTACATCTGATTTCTGTAAATTTAGTGTTATTCTATTTTAATCCATAATTGCGAATTCTTCTCTTTTTAAGATTTTATTCGCGTAAAAAAGGGTTAAATCTCTATAAAAAGAAACTAACATTTACAGGCTAAATTCCAACTTAAAATGGATGTAAATAACTGAATAAAATAGCTGAATAAAAATAGACTGAAAAGAACTTCTGAAATTTACTTAAAAACTGACTGTAAATAAACTTACTTGAAAACTCTCTCAAAATTGTAGAAAAACTACAACTATTGAGAACCTTATTATTTTAAATTGCTTACAAATCTAAAATAATTACAAAACACTCACCTGTGGTCCTTAGCTCTATTCTTGGGCCTTCCTGGATTCGCTTCTAGGGTGTAGAATTCTTTTATTAAAAAGGTTTACTCCCCAGAAATTTTTTCTATTTAGGGTTCAGCCTCAGGCAATGAACCCATTTGGGAAAAAATCTAAATGAGAAAAATAGCTAGGCCTAGGGTTCTATTTATAGTGTGGCTTAGGGATCTTAGGCTGTTAGATTTGAAGATTCAATCTGGTGCAATCACGTCATAGGCTCACTAGGAACCGTTGGATGCAGCTACGAACGCACAGGATTAACCAAAAATCAAATTTTAAGGTGTTCGGCTCGTACCTGGACGTTTTTACGTCCAGGAAGTTTTGCAGGTCGACCTATGATCTTTGGGGTCAACCTGATCAAAGCATGGGTCGACCTATGCCCTTGTATTTTTTTCGTTTTTGTTTATTTAATTCTGATTTCTTGTTTCTCTCATAACTTCTCCATACTGACTCGGATTTTGACAAGTTATATATGAAAATTGATCAGAAAATCGCCACGGATCCAATGGTGCAACTCCCGTAGCTCGATTTTGAAAATTTCACAAACTTATTTTATTGTTTAATTGATTCGTTAATTAATTATTATAGCTCAAATTTTGGGTTGTTAAATTCTCCCCTCCTTAAAGGATTTCATCCTCGAAATCTCCAAGGTCAGAAGAATGAAATAAATATTTTCATCCAAATTCCACAACCACATATTCAACCATTATCCATTACATCCATTGTCCTTAAGCTTTCTAATGCAATTGATGATATATGTAATCGTGTAGTGTCAATGTCCCTAACTAATGCAAAAGATTAGGCGGTCTACTGATTCAGTCGACATCCTTTTTATGCGTTCATGTATGTGCCATGTATCCAAATGAATGCAAATTCCCTAATGACACTAATAGTTCTATATGCATGTTACAATCATCATCCAAATTCAACAATCATATGATAATCACCCATTCATAGCAACCATGAAATAACAATGCAAGTGCACACACATCCATATGCATATGCTTTAGTGACCTATTTAGGCCGATCTCTAAGAGATAATAGTGCCTAGTGTGTGTGCATGCGTTCATTAGCATCCACTAGCAAACACTTGCAACCACTAGCGTCCATCATACATAACATGTTCTAGTAACAGGTTTACATTCAGTCCTACCATCCATAGGTTAAATCCTAAGATCTAACCTCCCAAAGGATACTAAAGGAAAGAACCTATTCAAAGCTATATATGGAAATAGGAAATTCAAGACATACCATCAAAAAGATGCGGATAGGAGATATGTATTTTCTCCTCAGCCTCCCACGTAGCGTCCTCAATACTATCTCCCCACTGCACCTTAACCAAAGGTACTCCCTTATTCCTACCTCGAACTCAATATCCCTTCTCCGCTTATTTGCATAGGATTTCTATCTATCTTGGGCCGTCTTCATTCTTCTTCTAATCAAATCAATCTTTTTCAAAGTCTCTCTAACCTTGTCGGGACCAAGCAGCAATCTTTCTGTAGACTCTAACCAACACGAAGGCGACTTGTAAGGTCTTCCAAAAAGGGCTTCAAAAGGAGCCATCCCAATGTTAGCCTGAAAACTATTGTTATAAGCGAATTCCACTAAAGGAAGGTGCTCCTCCCAAGTTCCTCCAAAATCAAGAATGCACATCCTCAACAAATCCTCAAGAACTCTACTAACTCTCTCCGTTTGTCCATCCGTTTGAGGGTGATAGGCCGTACTCAATCTAAGTTGTGTCCCTAAAGCCTCTTGCAAGCTCCTCCAAAACTCGCTAGTAAAGATTGGGTCTCTGTTGCTCACTATGCTAGAGTGAACTCTATGAAGTCGGACTATCTGACGAATGTATACGGATACCAAATAAGGTGTTGTCCTCTTACTCTTGACCGGAATGAAGTGGGCGCTCTTAGTCAAATGATCTACAATCACCCAAATACTGGTATTTCCCTTCCTGGATCGGGGTAAACCATCTATGAAGTCCATCGAAACACTATCCCACTTCCATTCGGGAACATCCAATGGTTGAAGCAATCCGCCAGGCCTCTGCTGCTCTGCCCTAACTCTTTGGCACATAAGACACAGCCACAAACTCTGTTACATCCTTCTTCATGCCACTCCAATAAAACACTCTCTCCATGTCCCTATACATCTTATCACCACCCGAATGAATAGTCATCCGAGAATGGTGTGCCTCTGCTAGAACTGCTCTCATCAAATCACCAGTGCGGGGGTCACAAAGTCTTCCATCTCTCCTCAGCTACCCTTTACTATCAATAAAATAGCATTGGAGATGTTTATAGACCTCTCCTCTGTTAATCCTATCCAGAATATCCACAAGCTCTGAATCCTCTCGCTGCCTTAAGCCAATATGATCTATGAAGGTAGGCTTAACCTCAAGTGCTGCCAATGATCTAGGAGTGATGTCTGTAGAGGGTTTAAAATAAATGGTGGAAATAAACTCTAGGATTTTCCACTCCACGAACATTGGACTAAGGGTTGCTCCCTTCCTACTTAACGCATCTGCAACCACCATCCCCTTGCTAGGGGTGTAAGCTATCTCAATGTCATATGATGCTGAAAACTCCATCCAACACTGCTGCCTCAAGTTTAAATCCTTTTGTGAGAATAGGTACTTCAATGATTTATGGTCAGTGAAAAGCTCGAACCTATCACCTAACAGGTAATGTCTCCAAGACTTAAGCGCGAAAACAATAGCAGCCAACTCCAAATCATGGGTGGGGTAGTTCTTCTCATGAGTTCTCAACTGTCTACTCCCATATCATACTACCCTTCCCTCCTGCATCAATACTGCCCCAAGGCCAGTCTAACATGCATCAGTGTATACTGTAAAAGGCTTAGCTCCATCGAGTAAAACTAACACTGGTGCACTAATAAGGGCTCTCTTTAGCATTGTGAAGGAATCCTCACAATCCACGTCCCACACGAATGCCGCATTCTTCTTAGTGAGGCGAGTAAGCGACGTTGAAATCTTAGCAAAATCTCTAATAAACTTCCTATAATAACCAGCTAAACCTAGGAAGCTTCTAACTTCGGTAGAGTTCTTGGGGGCCTTCCAATCCTTTACTTGTACTATCTTAGCGGGATCCACAACTAAACCCTCTCTTGAGACTACATGCCCCAAGAAATGCACCTCACGCCAAAAGTGACACTTCGAGAATTTTGCTTTCAACTGATGAACATGAGGTGTGCGAAGAACCTCCTCAAGATGAATAACATGCTCTTCCATACTCTTGAAAAACACCAGAATGTCGTCCACAAACACTACAACAAACTTATTTAGGACATCTCTAAAAACACGGCTCATCAGATCTACAAAATAAGCTAGGGCATTGGTCAGCCTAAACGACATAACCCAACCACTCAAAGAATCCATCGGGTGTCCTAAATGTTGTCTTATCGATGCTATCATCAACGATCCTAAGCTGATGAAATCCAGTGGTGAAGTCAAGCTGAGAAAATACTGAAGAGCTAAACAACTAATCGAAAAGATCGCCTATCCTAGGAAGTGGGTGTGAGGAATGCGGATTACGGATCTTAAGGCTAGGAATAACACTAGAGGGGGGGTGAATAGTGTTTTTAAGAAATTACTAAATCTTTTTGAGTTGTTGTTGATTTGTACACAAATGTATGCAATATTCAGACACAGATATAATCACAGATGCAGAAATAAAGTAAATGCAGTAAAGGAAAGAACACACTGGATTTTATACTTGTTCGGGGTTACCCTACATCCAGTCCCGCACAACTAAGTACAGATTTCCTTTCAAAAGCAATTCAACAATTACAACCCTTGGTTTCAAGGCAACGAGGTACACCCTCCAGAATCACAATCCTCTTGGTAGAGATACTTGATTTCCGGGGCAACAAGTTCACCCAATTGATTTCCAAGGCTACAATCACACCTTTTCTCGCTTCATTAATTTCCAAGGCTACAATCACACCTTTTCTTGCTAGATAGATTACAAAGAAGCCTATAACTCTGAATAGCACTTAGATCTTGTTGAGATAGTGATAGAGAATCAAACCAGAGATAATCTAGTTAGATTCAATGTTGATTTCGGCAGAGTGATGATAGGATTTTGATTAAGAAAATGTGGAAGAAGAAGAGAAGTGAAAACCCAGAAAAACTGATTAAAAATTCGTCGAAACTAACCCCTATTTATATAAGAACAACAATCATGTCCATTCGTGAAAGGTTATGACGAATAGACACTTCTTTTGAAATTTAAATTTTGAACTCAACTGTCACCATGTCGACATGGTCACCATAGGCATGTCGACATCCCAAAACAATTTTTGATAGTTTGATTCTCTTTGAAAATAACCTTTATCTTATATTAAAACTATTTTAAACTTTATAAATATACTTGACTATAGATAAAATATATAGATAAATATAGAGAACACTATATATATAATTTTACTATAATTTATATTTAAATCTAAGTATAAATATATTATATTAAAAGATAGTTTAAAACAGACGAAGTTTAAAAACAAGAATATTTAAAGCTAAAACATCTTTTTGAAAAATCATTTGAAAAGATAATTTTTAAGGCTAAAACATTTTGAAAAACAATTTTGAAAATCATTCCGAAGTTGTTTTGAAAAAACATTTTGAAGTAGTTTTGCAAAAAACATTTAGAAGTAGTTTTGCAAGCTTCTTCCTGTAGAGTATCGCATCATGTCAAGACTCGAGAACTTGTACAAAACTAGGATGTTCGTGGGTTTTTAAGCCACTTGTCGTAGGTTTGTAAGCTACTTGTCGTGGGTTTGTAAGCCACTAAAAGGTAGAAATGGGTTCCATCCCAAAAGAAAAATGGAGTGAAGATTTCAGTGCTATTGTGAAGTTTTAACAAAATTCTAGACTCAATACTTATCTTGAAATCTTGAACTCTTGATAATCTTGATACTCATGAGTCTTCAATCTTGATATCTTGAATCTCTATACTGTACAGTCTTCATTCTTGGTACCTGCATGGTTAAATCCTGCATATACATATATATCTAAACTATAATGTTAGTATTTATATTTTATAATCTTATTCTAAGGTTGTTGTCATCAAAACCATCATCTCAAGGACTAACATCTCCCCTTTTTTGATGATGACAACCTTTGTTTATAAAATATTACTTCTATCCTATTTAACTCCCCCTAAATCTAATAAATCCCCCTTAATCTATGCCTACCTACCCTATTTTATATTTCTCCCCCTTTGTCATCAACAAAAACAAACTAACCATATAACTCCCCGTCTAATATCCTATATGATGATAGTGTTATCATCAATACTTACTTGTAAACCTAAAACTTAGTCCTAACTTACGAACTCTCCTAACTAAGAATCTATAATAATAATTTTAATAGAACATATATAAGAACACATATTATTTATTTATATATTTGTTTATATTTACATTTTCGTAGAGATCGTAACAACAAACAACAAATAGAAAGGGAAGAAACTAATGTGAGTCTTTGAACATAGGAGATCTATGAACCGAATAATTTGGACAGTGGAAACAAAAATTTCCACGTTGTTCGACAAGATTTCCATCTTTGTCAAAGCACACTTCACCAACGCAAACGACTTTGTCGTTGTCTTTTGCAATCTCGTCTTCCATTGGTTCTTCTTCACTTTCCTCTTGATCATGATCTCCAGAAGAGTCGTCGTCAATCATGATTGGGTTAGCATGATTATCCATAAGAAATTTTTGCAAATTCCTAAGGATTTTGCCTTGCCTCTCTTGTTCTTTGGCCATTCGAAGTTGCATCACTTGGATTTCAGTCATTAACTGAAGGGTATCTTTCAGAGAATCCTCTATTTTCGTTACACGAGCGAGCGTTGATTGTTGACACGAACCAGAAGTAGGCGATGGGAACAAAAAAGTTGATTTTAAGTTTGATTTGGAAGAGGAGGCCATTGATAAATTGGTTTCAGAAAATAGAACAGAAAGAGAACAGAGAGAATGAAGAAAATTTCGAAATAGGAGAAATTTATAACCACTTATTTGAATTTTGGTGGGAAAAAATATTTAAAAATTAAAAACGTTATATGTCGACATGGGTCTTGAATTTTTGCCTATTTAATTTATTTTGAATTAATTTGTAATTATACGTAGTTATTTATATTTTATATTTCAGTTAATGAACAAATACCTAATTCTCTTCTTAATTTAGTGAATGTAGATTCATTTAAGGGTTTTGTTAAGATATCATCAATTTGATTTTCAAAATTGATATAGTCGAGAGTAATTACTTCTCTACGTATATTATCTCTAAGAAAATGGTGTCTGATATCAATATATTTAGTTCGAGCATGTTGAGTAGTATTTTTAGATAAATTTATTGTATTAGTATTATCACAATAAATTGGTGATTTTGAGATATTTAAACCAAAATCTTTTAAAGTTTGTTGCATATATATTACTTGAGAACAAGCCAAAGCAGCAGAAATATACTCTACTTCAGTTGTTGATAGAGAAACTGTGTTTTTCTTTTTACTAAACCAGGAAATCAGAGAATGCCCTAAAATGTGACAAGTTCCACTTGTACTTTTTTGGTCTGATTTACAACCAGCATAATCAGCATCACAGTAAGATATTAAATCAAACGAATCATTTTTAGGATAAAATAAACCATAATCAAAGGTGTGTTTAACATATCTTATAATACGTTTTACAGCTTTTAAGTGAGTTTCTTTAGGTTGGGAATGATACCTTGCACAGAGACAGACACTATGCATGATATTAGGTCTACTCGCAGTGATATAGAGTAGTGATCCAATCATTCCTCTATATAATTTTTAATCTACATCTTTCGAGAGATCTTCTTTACTAAGGTACTCATTGGTTGCCATGGGAGTTGGTTTTCCACTCACAGTAGCCAAACCAAATTTACTAACTAGGTCTTTAGCATATTTTTCTTGACTAATAAAGATACTATTATCTAATTGTTTTATTTGTAATCCTAAAAAGAAGTTTAATTCACCCATATGACTCATCTCAAACTCTTTTGTCATTATTTCAGAAAATTCTTTATTCATTTCAAAATTAGTTGATCCAAAAATGATATCATCTACGTAGGCTCGTACTAGTTGAATATCATTTTTATTTCTTTTAATAAAAAGAGTATTACCTACTTTACCTATTTCAAAATTTGATTGTAACAAGTAAGATCTTAGTCTATCATACCAGGCTCTATGAGCTTGCTTTAGACCATATAGAGCTTTCTTAAGTTTGTAAACATGATTTGGAAATTTATCATTTTCAAAAAGTGGTGGTTGTTTAATAAATACTTCTTCTTTTACAAAGCCATTTAAAAATGCACTTTTAACATCCATTTGAAATAATTTGAAATTATTATGATTTGCGAAAGCAAGTAGAATCCTAATAGCTTCTAATCTTGCTACGGGGGCAAAGGTTTCATCAAAATCTATTCCTTCTTCTTGATAATAACCTTGAGCGACTAACCGGGCTTTATTTCTAACAACCTCTCATTGTTCATTCATTTTATTTTTATAAACCCATTTAGTTCCAATTATTGTTTTATTTTCAGGTCTAGGAACAAGTTCCCAAACATCATTTCTAGTGAATTGATTTAATTCTTCTTGCATAACCAAAATCCATGAATAATCAATTGATGCTTCTTCTGGATTTTTGGGTTCAATAGTTGATATAAAAGCTACATTACTCATTTGACTTAGTTGGTTTCTTGTTTTAACAACAGATTGCATATCTCCAAGTATATTTTCTATAGGGTGATCTTTTAAAAGTTTAATCCTTTTATTAGGATGATTTAATTCATTATTAGTTTCAGTTGACTCTTGATTTTGAGTGATTAAATCCTCTTCATCATTTATTTCTTCAAAACTTTTGAAATTTTCATCAAATGAAACATGCATTGTTTCTTCGATGGTATTAGTTCTTAAATTAAATACTCTGTATGCTTTACGTCTATTAGAGTATCCGATAAAGATACCTTTGTCGGATTTAGGATCAAATTTATCTAAGTTACCTTTTGTATTTAAAATAAAACATTTACTTCCAAAAATTCTAAAATAAGATACCTTAGGTTTCTTTGAGAAAATAAGTTCATAAGATGTCTTATTAGTTAAAGGTCTAATTAAAATTCTATTTAAAATAAACAGGCGGTAGCAACTGCTTCTGCCCAAAAATACTTTGGTAAATTACTATCAGAAAGCATAGTTCTCGCACACTCTTGAATCGTCCTATTTTTACGTTCTACTACTCCGTTTTGTTGTGGAGTTCTTGGAAATGAAAAATTGTGAATCATTCCCTTTTTATTGCAAAATTCTTCAAACTTTTCATTTTCAAATTCACCACCGTGATCACTACGGATGGTTATAATTTTTTGAGAAAATTGATTTTGAACCCTTTTTGAAAAATTCTTAAAACATTCAAAAGTATCACTTTTATGTTTTAAAAATATTGTCCATGTAAATCTAGAATAATCATCTACAATTACAAAAACATATTTACTGTGATTTAATGACTGAATTTGAGATGGACCAAATAAATCAAGATGAAGTAATTCAAGAGGTTTTGAAGTTGAAATCAAATCTTTTAATTTAAAGGAACTTTTTCTAAGTTTTCCTAGTTGACACGCATCACATAGACTATCTACTTTAAAATTCATTTTAGGGAGGCCTCTTACTAGATCATGTTTTGACAGCCTAGATAAGAGTTTGAAATTCAAATGCCCAAATCTCTTATGCCAAATCCAAGGGTCACTTGCATTTGCCAAAAGACACAAGTTATCATTTGAAATTTTCATACTAAGAATATAAATATTCTTTTTCCTAATTCCCTCAAATATTATGGTTGAATTATTATCTTCAATGTGACACTTATCTTTTTCAAATTTAATTCTATATCCTTTATCTCATAGTTGACTTATACTTAACAGGTTGTGTTTCAGATTCTTAACTAGCAAAACATTAGTAATAATAGGAGTTTCAGAGTTACCGACTTTGTCGATGCCGATCACATAACCTTTTGAATTGTCTCCAAAGTTAGCCAGTCCTCCGTCTTTGTATATTATATCATTCAGCATATCTGGATTCCCAATCATGTGTCTAGAACATCCACTATCGAGTATCCATTTGTCCTTTTTGATCTCCACAATTTGTTTGTTCTGAATTGATTTCTCAACTCTTATAAAACATGATTCCTGTACATCAAATAATCTTAGTAGACAACTTGTATTTGAATATTGATTATATGCAGACTTAAGAGACAATGATGATCTGAATATTTCTAAACATGCATTAACAGATTTCTTAAACATAGCCATTAAAAAAAACTTTTTCAAAAATCAGATTATGAAACTTTTGAAAACCTTGCTCTGATACCAAATGTGAGGAATGCGGATTACGGATCTTAAGGCTAGGAATAACACTAAAGGGGGATGAATAGTGTTTTTAAGAAATTACTAAATCCTTTTGAGTTATTGTTGATTTGTACACAAATGTATGCAATATTCAGACATAGATATAATCACAGATGCAGAAATAAAGTAAATGCAGTAAAGGAAAGAACACACCGGATTTTATACTTGTTCGGGGTTACCCTACATCCAGTCTGGCACAACTAAGTACGGATTTCCTTTCAAAAGCAATTCAACAATTACAACCCTTGGTTTCAAGGCTACGAGGTACACCCTCCAGAATCACAATCCTCTGGGTAGAGATACTTGATTTCCGGGGCAATAAGTTCACCCAATTGATTTCCAAGGCTACAATCACACCTTTTCTCGCTTAATTGATTTCCAAGGCTACAATCACACCTTTTCTTGCTAGATAGATTACAAAGAAGCCTATAACTCTGAATAACACTTAGATCTTGTTGAGATAGTGATAGAGAATCAAACCAGAGATAATCTAGTTAGATTCAATGTTGATTTCGGCAGAGTGATGATAGGATTTTGATTAAGAAAATGTGGAAGAAGAAGAGAAGTGAAAAACCAGAAAAACTGATTAAAAATTCGTTGAAACTAACCCCTATTTATAGAAGAACAACAGTCATGTCCATTCGTGAAAGGTTATGACGAATAGACACTTCTTTTGAAATTTAAATTTTGAACTCAACTGTCACCATGTCGACATGGTCACCATAGGCATGTCGACATCCCAAAGCAATTTTTGATAGTATGATTCTCTTCGAAAATAACCTTTATCTTATATTAAAACTATTTTAAACTTTATAAATATACTTGACTATAGATAAAATATATAGATAAATATAGAGAACACTATATATATAATTTTACTATAATTTATATTCAAATCTAAGTATAAATATATTATATTAAAAGATAGTTTAAAACAGACGAAGTTTAAAAACAAGAATATTTAAAGCTAAAACATCTTTTTGAAAAATCATTTGAAAAGATAATTTTTAAGGCTAAAACATTTTGAAAAACAATTTTGAAAATCATTCCGAAGTTGTTTTGAAAAAACATTTTGAAGTAGTTTTGCAAAAAACATTTAGAAGTAGTTTTGCAAGCTTCTTCCTGCAGAGTATCTCATCATGTCAGGACTCGAGAACTTGTACAAAACTAGGATGTTCGTGGGTTTTTAAGCCACTTGTCGTAGGTTTGTAAGCTACTTGTCGTGGGTTTGTAAGCCACTAAAAGGTAGAAATGGGTTCCATCCCAAAAGAAAAATGGAGTGAAGATTTCAGTGCTATTGTGAAGTTTTAACAAAATTCTAGACTCAATACTTATCTTGAAATCTTGAACTCTTGATAATCTTGATACTCATGAGTCTTCAATCTTGATATCTTGAATCTCTATACTGTACAATCTTCATTCTTGGTACCTACATGGTTAAATCCTGCATATACATATATATCTAAACTATAATGTTAGTATTATATTTTATAATCTTATTCTAAGGTTGTTGTCATCAAAACCATCATCTCAAGGACTAACATCTCCCCTTTTTTGATGATGACAACCTTTGTTTATAAAATATTACTTCTATCCTATTTAACTCCCCCTAAATCTAATAACTCCCCCTTAATCTATGCCTACCTACCCTATTTTATATTTATCCCCCTTTGTCATCAACAAAAACAAACTAACCATATAACTCCCTGTCTAATATCCTATATGATGATAGTGTTATCATCAATACTTACTTGTAAACCTAAAACTTAGTCCTAACTTACGAACTCTCCTAAATAAGAATCTATAATAATAATTTTAATAGAACATATATAAGAACACACATTATTTATTTATATATTTGTTTATATTTACATTTTCGTAGAGATCGTAACAACAAATAGAAGGGGAAGAAACTAATGTGAGTCTTTGAACATAGGAGATCTATGAACCGAACAATTTGGACAGTGGAAACAGAAATTTCCATGTTGTTCGACAAGATTTCCATCTTTGTCAAAGCACACTTCGCCAACACAAACGACTTTGTCGTTGTCTTCTGCAATCTCGTCTTCCATTGGTTCTTCTTCACTTTCCTCTTGATCATGATCTCCAGAAGAGTCATCGTCAATCATGATTGGGTTAGCATGATTATCCATAAGAAATTTTTGCAAATTCCTAAGGATTTTGCCTTGCCCCTCTTGTTCTTTGGCCATTCGAAGTTGCATCACTTGGATTTCAGTCATTAACTGAAGGGTATCTTTCAGAGAATCCTCTATTTTCGTTACATGAGCGAGTGTTGATTGTTGACACGGACCAGAAGTAGACAATGGGAACAAAAAAGTTGATTTTAAGTTTGATTTGGAAGAGGAGGCCATTGATAAATTGATTTCAGAAAATAGAACAGAAAGAGAACAGAGAGAATGAAGAAAATTTCGAAATAGGAGAAATTTATAACCACTTATTTGAATTTTGGTGGGAAAAAATATTTAAAAATTAAAAACGTTATATGTCGACATGGGTCTAGGGGGGATGTCGACATGGGTCTTGAATTTTTGCCTATTTAATTTATTTTGAATTAATTTGTAATTATACTTAGTTATTTATATTTTATATTTCAGTTAATGAACAAATACCTAATTCTCTTCTTAATTTAGTAAATGTAGATTCATTTAAGGGTTTTGTTAAGATATCAGCAATTTGATTTTCAAAATTGATATAGTCGAGAGTAATTACTTCTCTACGTATATTATCTTTGAGAAAATGGTGTCTGATATTAATATATTTAGTTCAAGCATGTTGAGTAGTATTTTTAGATAAATTTATTACACTAGTATTATCACAATAAATTGGTGATTTTGAGATATTTAAACCAAAATCTTTTAAAGTTTGTTGCATATATATTACTTGAGAACAAGCCAAAGCAGCAGAAATATACTCTACTTCAGTTGTTGATAGAGAAACTGTGTTTTTCTTTTTACTAAACCAGGAAATCAGAGAATGCCCTAAAATGTGACAAGTTCCACTTGTACTTTTTCGGTCTGATTTACAACCAGCATAATCAGCATCACAGTAAGATATTAAATCAAACGAATCATTTGTAGGATAAAATAAACCATAATCAAAGGTGTGTTTAACATATCTTATAATACGTTTTACAGCTTTTAAGTGAGTTTCTTTAGGTTGGGATTGATACCTTGCACAGAGACAGACACTATGCATGATATCAGGTCTACTCGCAGTGATATAGAGTAGTGATCCAATCATTCCTCTATATAATTTTTGATCTACATCTTTCGAGAGATCTTCTTTACTAAGGTACTCATTGGTTGCCATGGGAGTGGGTTTTCCACTCGCAGTAGTCAAACCAAATTTACTAGCTAGGTCTTTAGCATATTTTTCTTGACTAATAAAGATACCATTATCTAATTGTTTTATTTGTAATCCTAAAAAGAAGTTTAATTCACCCATATGACTCATCTCAAACTCTTTTGTCATTATTTCAGAAAATTCTTTATTCATTTCAAAATTAGTTGATCCAAAAATGATATCATCTACGTAGACTTGTACTAGTTGAATATCATTTTTATTTCTTTTAATAAAAAGAGTATTATCTACTTTACCTATTTCAAAATTTGATTATAACAAGTAAGATCTTAGTCTATCATACCAGGCTCTATGAGCTTGCTTTAGACCATATAGAGCTTTCTTAAGTTTGTAAACATGATTTGGAAATTTATCATTTTCAAAAAGTGGTGGTTGTTTAACAAATACTTCTTCTTTTACAAAGCCATTTAAAAATGCACTTTTAACATACATTTGAAATAATTTGAAATTATTATGATTTGCGAAAGCAAGTAGAATCCTAATAGCTTCTAATCTTGCTACGGGGGCAAAGGTTTCATCAAAATCTATTCCTTCTTCTTGACAATAACCTTGAGCGACTAATCGGGCTTTATTTCTAACAACCTCTCCTTATTCATTCATTTTATTTTTATAAACCCATTTAGTTCCAATTATTGTTTTATTTTCAGGTCTAGGAACAAGTTCCCAAACATCATTTCTAGTGAATTGATTTAATTCTTCTTGCATAGCCAAAATCCATGAATCATCAGTTGATGCTTCTTCTGGATTTTTGGGTTCAATAGTTGATATAAAAGCTACATTACTCATTTGACTTAGTTGGTTTCTTGTTTTAACAACAGATTGCATATCTCCAAGTATATTTTCTATAGGGTGATCTTTTAAAAGTTTAATCCTTTTATTAGGATGATTTAATTCATTATTAGTTTCAGTTGATTCTTGATTTTGAGTGATTAAATCCTCTTCATCATTTATTTCTTCAAAATTTTTGAAATTTTCATCAAATGAAACATGCATTGTTTCTTCGATGGTATTAGTTCTTAAATTAAATACTCTGTATGCTTTACTTCTATTAGAGTATCCGATAAAGATACCTTTGTCGGATTTAGGATCAAATTTATCTAAGTTACCTTTTTGTATTTAAAATAAAACATTTACTTCCAAAAATTCTAAAATAAGATACCTTAGGTTTCTTTGAGAAAATAAGTTCATAAGATGTCTTATTAGTTAAAGGTCTAATTAAAATTCTATTTAAAATATAACAGGCGGTAGCAACTGCTTCTGCCCAAAAATACTTTGGTAAATTACTATCAGAAAGCATAGTTCTCGCACACTCTTGAATCGTCCTATTTTTACGTTCTACTACTCCGTTTTGTTGTGGAGTTCTTGGAAATGAAAAATTGTGAATCAGTCCCTTTTTATTGCAAAATTCTTCAAACATTTCATTTTCAAATTCACCACCGTGATCACTACGGATGGTTATAATTTTTTGAGAAAATTGATTTTGAACCCTTTTTGAAAAATTCTTAAAACATTCAAAAGTATCACTTTTATGTTTTAAAAATATTGTCCATGTAAATCTAGAATAATCATCTACAATTACAAAAACATATTTACTGTGATTTAATGACTGAATTTGAGATGGACCAAATAAATCAAGATGAAGTAATTCAAGAGGTTTTGAAGTTGAAATCAAATCTTTTAATTTAAAGGAACTTTTTCTAAGTTTTCCTAGTTGACACGCATCACATAGACTATCTAATTTAAAATTCATTTTAGGGAGGCCTCTTACTAGATCATGTTTTAACAGTCTAGATAAGAGTTTGAAATTCAAATGCCCAAATCTCTTATGCCAAATCCAAGGGTCACTTGCATTTGCCAAAAGACACAAGTTATCATTTGAAATTTTCATACTAAGAATATAAATATTCTTTTTCCTAATTCCCTCAAATATTATGGTTGAATTATTATCTTCAATGTGACACTTATCTTTTCCAAATTTAATTCTATATCCTTTATCGCATAGTTGACTTATACTTAACAGGTTGTGTTTCAGATTCTTAACTAGCAAAACATTAGTAATAATAGGAGTTTCAGAGTTACCGACTTTGTCGATGCCGATCACATAACCTTTTGAATTGTCTCCAAAATTAGCCAGTCCTCCGTCTTTGTATATTATATCATTCAACATATCTGGATTTCCAATCATGTGTCTAGAACATCCACTATCGAGTATCCATTTGTCCTTTTTGATCTCCACAATTTGTTTGATCTGAATTGATTCCTCAACTCCTATAAAACATGATTCCTGTACATCAAATAATCTTAGTTGACAACTTGTATTTGAATATTGATTATATGCAGACTCAAGAGACAATGATGATCTGAATATTTCTAAACATGAATTAACAGATTTCTTAAACATAGCCATTAAAAAAAACTATTTCAAAAATCAGATTATGAAACTTTTGAAAACCTTGCTCTGATACCAAATGTGAGGAATGCGGATTACGGATCTTAAGGCTAGGAATAACACTAAAGAGGGGTGAATAGTGTTTTTAAGAAATTACTAAATCTTTTTGAGTTGTTGTTGATTTGTACACAAATGTATGCAATATTCAGACATAGATATAATCACAGATGCAGAAATAAAGTAAATACGGTAAAGGAAAGAACACACCGGATTTTATACTTGTTCGGGGTTACCCTACATTCAGTCCCGCACAACTAAGTATGGATTTCCTTTCAAAAGCAATTCAACAATTACAACCCTCGGTTTCAAGGCTACGAGGTACACCCTCCAGAATCACAATCCTCTGGGTAGAGATACTTGATTTCCGGGGCAACAAGTTCACCCAATTGATTTCCAAGGCTACAATCACACCTTTTCTCGCTTGATTGATTTCCAAGGCTACAATCACACCTTTTCTCGCTAGATAGATTACAAAGAAGCCTATAACTCTAAATAGCACTTAGATCTTGTTGAGATAGTGATAGAGAATCAAACCAGAGATAATCTAGTTAGATTCAATGTTGATTTCGGCAGAGTGATGATAGGATTTTGATTAAGAAAATGTGGAAGAAGAAGAGAAGTGAAAAACCAGAAAAACTGATTAAAAATTCGTTGAAACTAACCCATATTTATAGAAGAACAACAGTCATGTCCATTCGTGAAAGGTTATGATGAATAGACACTTCTTTTGAAATTTAAATTTTGAACTCAACTGTCACCATGTCGACATGGTCACCATAGGCATGTCGACATCCCAAAGCAATTTTTGATAGTATGATTCTCTTTGAAAATAACCTTTATCTTATATTAAAACTATTTTAAACTTTATAAATATACTTGACTATAGATAAAATATATAGATAAATATAGAGAACACTATATATATAATTTTACTATAATTTATATTTAAATCTAAGTATAAATATATTATATTAAAAGATAGTTTAAAACAGACGAAGTTTAAAAACAAGAATATTTAAAGCTAAAACATCTTTTTGAAAAATCATTTGAAAAGATAATTTTTAAGGCTAAAACATTTTGAAAAACAATTTTGAAAATCATTCTGAAGTTGTTTTGAAAATACATTTTGAAGTAGTTTTGCAAAAAACATTTAGAAGTAGTTTTGCAAGCTTCTTCCTGCAGAGTATCTCATCATGTCAGGACTCGAGAACTTGTACAAAACTAGGATGTTCGTGGGTTTTTAAGCCACTTGTCGTAGGTTTGTAAGCTACTTGTCGTGGGTTTGTAAGCCACTAAAAGGTAGAAATGGATTCCATCCCAAAAGAAAAATAGAGTGAAGATTTCAGTGCTATTGTGAAGTTTTAACAAAATTCTAGACTCAATACTTATCTTGAACTCTTGATAATCTTGATACTCATGAGTCTTCAATCTTGATATCTTGAATCTCTATACTGTACAGTCTTCATTCTTGGTACCGGCATGGTTAAATCCTGCATATACATATATATATCTAAACTATAATGTTAGTATTTATATTTTATAATCTTATTCTAAGGTTGTTGTCATCAAAACCATCATCTCAAGGACTAACAGTGGGTAACGGTTCTTCTTCATGAGCTTATTCAACTCTCTATAGTCTACGCAAAGTCGAAGGGAACCATCCGCCTTTGTAGTGAAGACGACTGGCGCCCCCCACTTAGGTATGTTCCGTCTGATGAAGCCTTTCTCTAGGAGCTCACCGATCTGCTTACTTAACTCCTTCCTCTCTCTAGGAGCCATATGTCTCACGGGCAATGCCATTGGCTTAGCATTGTCATCCAGATAGATCCTAAAGTCGATCTCTCTCTTAGGGGGTAGCCGCCTAACCTCTTTAAAAACGTCTGGGAAATCTCTAACAACTGGAACCGAATCTAACTCTCCTAGTGATGGATCAAGGGAATAAAGGAAGCTCAACATGATTGACCCCTGTGGGTCGCAAGAAACCTCGAGAGTCTGTCTGCTACAAGTCTCTAGCCTAATGACTCTCCTTTGGCACTCCAATATCGCACCATAAGTGGATAACCATTCCATCCCCAAAATCACCCCATATCCCGAAAATCCCAGTACATAGGCGTCACAATCAAACTCTACGCCTAGTATAAAAATTTTCGAACCCCTACAAATCATGGATAAATGTGCCAATCCTCCTATGGGGTTTGATAGGGTCTACAATTAGAGAAATATCTAAGTGCAAACAATCAACCAAGGAACTAGAAATGAAAGAATGCGATGCTCCGGAGTCAAAAAGAGTTCAAATAGGAAAATCTGAAATAGAGATCAAACCTTCTACAGAGAATTTCCCACCTCGATCTGGTCCACTACTAGAAGGTGCTTCATCCAAAGCCTGTACTTGCGTTGTAGGTGCACCTGCTCTCTGCCTCATCCTCTAAGGACAAGTTCTACTAAGGTGTCCAGGTTGCCCACACTGTAATACCTCCCCTTCATCATGTCCTTCTTACAGTCCTTTGAGTAATGCCCAACCAATCCACAATTATGACATTTCTCGCCCTTCTTGATTTGTCCCTTTTGAGGTCCTCCTCCTTTCTTCTTGTCCTTATCCTTCTTATTCTTCCACCACTGCTTCTTAGAGTTTTCCGATTTAGGAACCTCCTTAACCTCTTCTTCCTTAGCAACATCTGATATAAGAGCCATTTCCACAAGTGATTCATACGTCGCTCCCATAGGTACATGTGTCAATGCTAACCCTTGGAGGGGCTGGTTCAATCCTTTAGCAAACTTGGTGGCCTTCTTATGCGGTGTATTAACAAGCACCATCCCGAACCGCGATAACTCATTAAATTGATTTATATACTCTTTCACTGAAAGACTCCCCCGCTTCAAACTAATAAACTTCTCCAACTACATGCTTTCCTCGGCTTGCGACAAGAACTTTCTCTCAAATCTTTCCCGAAATCCAAACCAACCAATGTCTCTACCCTCCATTTCTACAATCTCCCACCAGTAAGAAGCCTCTCTCTTCACCTGTCAAGATGCAAGCTGAACTCTCTACTGGTCCTCCAATACTAATAGCCCAAATATCTGCTCCGTCTTCCTCAACCAAGCTCGTGCCTCTACGAAATCCTCCATGCCAGAAAACGTCTTGCCTCCTAAACTAGCGAAGTCCTTTTATAGTTTAGAAAAATTGGCTGCTGCATGTGGATTAATGGGTCCTCCATCCGCCGATGCTGCGTTGGGCACTTGCCCTTGCACCTCTGGTGCCGTAGCTTGGAGGTATCTACAGAACCAGCCAGGAACTTGGACACCCTCTGGAAGATTTGGGGCATCCGCCATACTATGCAAAGAAAAGAAAATTTAAGCTCGAAAGAATCGAAAGAAGGTTGAACTGGACTTTGAGGAGATTTTTATAAAAACTGTTTTATACTTAAAAACCATTTCTATATTAAGAGTTTCTTTCTAAAAAATACTTTTAGTTTGAAGATATGTTACCTTTTAAAAATACTTTACTTTTTAAAAAAGTTTTCAGGAATCCTGCAACCTTAGGCTCTGATACCAAATGAAACAACCCACACCCCTTAGTATTCCTAAAAAGGGCATACCAAAGGATGCAGTGTATTATAGGTATAGCTAAAGCATCACAGAAACTAAGATACACAAGACAAATAAGTAAACGCAGCGGAAAACATTTAAATAATAACTTAACATTCAGAATTAATATTCATCTCAAAATAAGTCATAAAAACATAACATGTCTCAAAAACTTGAAATCTCTCATGCCTTATGAAAATACATCTCATCCTCACATAATCAGAGTAAAAGTAAGAATAATAATCCCTCTCACAAGTGCCAATCCATCATAAGCCAAATGAAAACGATGAAAAGCAGAAGAATACATTTGAAATGAGGAAACTTTGGAAATGAATCTCCAAGCAACCTGAATCAACTATCCTCAACTCTGCTAGCCTATTTGGGGAAAAGGAAAGATAGAGGAGTGGGTCAGACAATAAGTCGGATGAGTGAAAGTAATTACTAGCATTTCTAAGCAAGATAAAGATAATAGACTAAGCAATAGTTCTAGCTTGAAAGGAAAATACAGAAAAGATAAAACTAGGATACAATACTGTTTTTGATTCTGTTTGCCTATTTGCTTTATTGTTTGATTGTTTGCACTTGTCTTAAACTACTGTGATTAGGCTGAAATCCTAATCCTATCTCAACTACTAACTTGATTAGGCTAAAATCCTAATCCTACCCATTGATCGACCTTTCCTATCTCTGTTCTGCCATTGTGAACCAATCTTGTTGGTCATAGCAAAAGACACCTCTTTAACGCTTAGGACGCAGTAGCGAATTATTTACCCTAATCGATGCCGCACGCTCGGTCATCGCCGGTACATACTAACTATCGCCCCCTATTTGACCCTTTATTTACCCTAATCATCATAAGCATGCCCAGCATCACCTACGCGTGAGACCATCAGTCCTCGACCTGAAAGGGAATGTTGCCGGTACTAGTTCTAACAAACAAATCTTCTAGCTTTGCGCCCCTTGCCCAAATCCCCATATTTGAGCCTCTATCTATTGGCCACTTATTTACCCTAATCAACATAAGCGTGTCCCAGCCTCACCTACGTGTGAAACCATCAGTCCTAGACCTGAAAGGGAATGCTGCTGGTACGGGTCCTACTTCTATGTTTGCTTATTAAATTAATCAAGATCTAAGTTTTAAAATAAGCCTCTTCTGTTATCACTTCTTTCTAATTATAACCTACGTGTTATAATTGTTCTTCCAACTGTTACTCATCTATTTTCTCTTTTTAGTTATAACCACTTGTTATAATTATGCTTTCAAATATCTTAAATTTGCTTATTTCTGTCCATCTCTATTTTTATTTCAGTTTTTCTCATTTTACATCTGATTTCTGTAAATTTAGTGTTATTCTATTTCAATCTATAATTGCGAAGTCTTCTCTTTTTAATATTTTATTCGCGTCAAAAAGGATTAAATCTCTATAAAAAGAAACTAACATTTACAGGCTAAATTCCAACTTAAAACAGATGTAAATAACTGAATAAAATAGCTGAATAAAAATAGACTGAAAAGAACTTTTGAAATTTACTTAAAAACTGACTGTAAATAAACTTACATAAAAACTGTCTCAAAATTGTAGAAAAACTACAACTATTGAGAACCCTATTATTTTAAATTGCTTACAAATCTAAAATAATTACAAAACACTCACATGTGGTCCTTAGCTCTATTCCTGGGCCTTCCTGGATCCGCTTCTAGGGTGTAGGATATTTTTAAAATGATTTCCTCCCTAGAAATTTTTTCTATTTAGGGCTCGGCCTCAGGCAATGAACCCAATTGGGAGAAAATCTGAATGAGAAAAATAGCTAGGCCTAGGGTACTATTTATAGTGTGGCTTAGGGATCTCAGGCCGCCAGATTTGAAGATTAAATCTAGCGCAACCACGTCATAGGCTCACTAGGAACCGTCGGATGTAGCTACGAACGCACTGGATTAACCAAAAATCAAATTTTAAGGAGTTCGGCTCGTACCTAGACGCTTTTACGTCCAGGAAGTTTTGCGGGTCGACCTATGATCTTTGGGGGTCGACATGACCATAACATGGGTCGACCCATGCCCTTGTATTTTTTTTTCATTTTTGTTTATTTAATTCTGATTTCTTGTTTCTCTCATAACTTCTCCATATCGACTCGGATTTCGACAAGTTATATATGGAAATTGATCAGAAAATCGCCATGGACCCAATGGTGCGACTCCCGTAGATCGATTATGACAATTTCACAAACTTATTTTATTGTTTAATTAATTCATTAATTAATTATTATAGCTCAAATTTTGGGTTGTTACATGCTTGAGACGCTGAGGCAGAATCAGCTGAAAGCGAAGTTTTAAAAGTGTCATTTCTGAAAAAAAGAGGTTAATTTTCTTGGTCACGTGGTTTCAGAGAATGGGTTGTCAATCGATCTAGATAAGATCGAAGCTGTTAATAATTGGAAGAGACCAGAAACAGTGACTGAGATTAGAAGTTTTCTTGGACTTGCTGGCTATTACCAGAGATTCATTAAGGATTTCTCATGGATAGCAACGCCTTTGACTAAGCTAACTAGGAAGGATGTGAAGTTTGTCTGGTCCGATAAATGTGAGGAAGCATTCCTTAAGTTAAAACATTTATTGACCAATGCACTAGTGTTAGTAGTTCCAGATGGAAACCAAGGGTTGGTAATGTATAATGATGCATGTGGGACTAGGTTAGGAGCTGTGTTAATGCAGAAAGGTAAAGTGATTGCCTACGCTTCACGACAGCTTAGACCGCATGAAGTGAGATATCATACTCATGATTTGGAGTTGGCTGCGATGAACTTCGCATTGAAGATTTAGAGGCATTATCTCTTAGGAAAGAGATTTGAGCTATACACAGATCATAAGTCTTTAAGGTACTTATTCTCTCATAAGGAGTTGAATATGAGACAGGAGAGGTGGTTGGAGTTTAGCTACTTATGATTTGGGTATAGAGTGTACTCCTGGGAAAGGAAATAAGGTGGCGGATGCTCTTAGCAGAAGACATAAGAATGTGGTGTTAGCTATGTTGGCAGAGTGGAAAGATTTAGAAGCTTTGACTACTTGTAGTGTGCAGTTAAGATCGACTGCTAGTTCTAGTCAGAGTACTGCCACGTTGTCTTGTTTAGAAGTTCGACTAGTATTGATCGAAAGGATAGCTTCTAAGCAGAAGGAGGATCTAGTGTTAGCCGAGAAGATTAGAAGGCTTGAGGTTGGATCATAGATCGATGATCTAAAAGGTTTTAGTCTTGACAAGAGAGGATGGTTGAGAAAGAAGGGACGGTTGTGCGTTCCAAATGTTGAGGACTTGAGGAAAGAAGTTCTTGAAGAATGTCATCGGTCCAAGTTTACGATTCATCCTGGAGGGACCAAGATGTATCAAGATATGAAGAGGAGCTTCTATTGGGAAGGTATGAAGAGGAATGTTGGTTTGTGGGTTAGGCAGTGTGCAAACTGTCAACAAGTGAAAGCCAAACATCAGAATCCGAGTGGATTGCTTTAGCCTTTAGGGATTCCAGTTTGGAAATGGGATTCAATATCCAAGGATTTCATAGACGGGTTGCCAAAGTCAAATAGAGGAAATGAAAGTATATGGGTCATAGTGGACAGATTGACCAAGAGTGCCCATTTCATTCCAGTTAAGTCAACCATGACGGCACCTGTTTTAGCTAAGTTGTTCATGAAGAACATGGTTAGACTTTATGAAATTTCTAGTAGAAAAGTCAGTGACAGAGATGCTTTGTTCACTATCAAATTCTGGAAGAGTCTACAGGATGTGTTAGGCACTAAGCTCAAGATGAGTACTGCGTATCACCCTCAGACGGATGGGCAGACAGAGAGAGTCAATAAGGTACTCGAGAATTTGTTGAGAGCTTGTGTTTTGGACTTTGGTGGATCTTGGGAAGATCACCTATATTTAGTTGAGTTTTCCTATAATAATAGTTATCAGACTAGTATAGGAATGCCGCCTTTTGAAGCTTTGTATGGAAGGCCATGCAAATCACCAGCGTGTTGGTTGGAGATTGAAGACAAATTAGTATTGGGTCTAGATTTGGTGAGAGAGGCGTCAGAGAAGATTGAGTTAATCTAAGAAGGGATGAAGGAAGCTCAATCCAGATAGAAAAGTTACGCAGGTAAGAGGTGTAAAGACCTAGAATTCTCAGTTGGAGATAAGGTTTTCATTAAAGTATCACTAATGAAGTGTGTGGTACGGTTCGAAAAGTCAGGGAAACTGGCACCGAGATATCTAGGTGCATTCCAGATTATAGAAAGGATTGGAAAGCTCGCATACAGAGTAGAGTTGCCGAGCATTATGGCAGATGTCTATAATGTATTTCATGTGTCTCACCTTCACAAGTTTGTGCATGATCCAGAGACTACTTTTCCTCCGACAGGGTTGGAAGATTTGGTAGTATAGCCTAATTTGACTTTTTTAAACAACCAATTTGGGTTGTAGCGAGAGATGAGAAGTGATTAAGGAACAAGACAGTCAAGTTGGTAAAATTTCAGTGGAGCGACAACGAGAAGGACTGTACTTGGGAGACAGAAGACATGATTTGAGATACTTATCCTGATCTGCTTTGAGGGTATGTCTATATTAGATTTATATAGATAACTGCTAGTCAGGTAGACTAGTATGGTTGTTAAGAGTCATTACAAATGATTGCTATGTTTAATATTTAGTCCTTACTAAATTTTCGAGGACGAAATTCTTTAAGGAGGGGAGCCTGTAACACTCCTAATTTTTTATAACATTATTTAGAAGATTTAATTAGATAAATTAAATAGAATAATGTAAATAATTAGAGTGATAAAGGGATTGGGATATGAAAATAAATTAAGGCCATGCTTAATTAATTAAATGGGCTTAAGAATGGCATATATGCTAATTAATTTACACAAGGGCATATTGGGAATTAGCCACACCTAAATTCCATAACCCTTATATATATCCACGGCTTCCCATCCATTCAAATTTATTTCTCATTTTCACAAAAACGTAAAACACAAACTAATAGAGGAGCCGGCCATTAACAAATAAAGGAAAGAGGAATTCAATCAAAAGCTTAGGGGAAATTAATCTCAATCTAATCTCCTTATCCTAATCAAGGTGAATAGTAATTTATACCATCTCTATTTTGTTTTATAATCATATGTTTTCAGATTTAAGATTAAATTCGTTTCTATGATGTTTTGGATGATGATATGCTTGAATTATAATTTGCTTGATTTAAACAAGATTGTTTAAAAGGGGATTTATGGGGTTTTAAGGCAAAACCGATTGAAATTGATTTTTGAATGCCATGGAAAAATTATATGTTATGTAAAACATGATTTTGGAGTTGGTTTTTGATTTTGATAATTTTCCAAGCTATGGAAAAATTATTATGAATTTTCAAATGAAAATATGATCAAATCGGGTTAAAGATTTATTTCGACTATTTTAGGAAGAATTTGGGTCTGGAATTTTAATATGTTAGACAACATGTTAAAGTGAATTTCTATGATTTTTGGGGAATTTTCCTAAGTAATTTGCTATGGAAATTAAATTAATTTAGAATAAGAATTTATTTTCATTATTAGTTTTGCTTAGTGGAAGGGCTTATTTGTTAAATTAATCTTGGTTTAGATCAGAAATTATGCGGCAGTTATTTTAATAAAGAATTTGAAAAGTTGAGACAACCAATTACATGTTTACACATGGGCAGTTAGTTAGAAAAATTTGCTTTAATTGGCATTAATCAGCTTTTACTCAGAAAAGCAAGATCCGCCTCTAATAGAAGTACCTTTCGACTCATAGTTTCCGCCTTCAATCAAGTCGAAACCCCACAAAGCCGAAACCAATACATAAGGTATCACTTAGATGGTACGTAGTGGATTGGAGGAAGGCGGAAGGCATAGTGTCGAAAGCATAGCTTCCGATGGGGTCGAAACATTAGTTTTACTTTCGAATGAAAAAGCGCCTGCCTTGTTTTATTAAAGCTTTCGAAAGGGGTTTTCTAATAGCTTTCGAAGGGGTTGCCATTTTATGTTTTAAAAGTACAGGCTTTCAAATGGGTCTCTTTATTTAGAAAATGATGCTTTCGAAAGAAGTGGTTCCGACTTAGTCGAAACCCAACCGTGGTTCTTTTGCCTTTCGATAGTATTGCCATTAATGCTTTCGAAGGGTTGTCTTTGTTTTAAACTTATGTTAAGCCACTTCCTAAATGCTTTCTAAAGAGGTTAAGGGTTCCGAAGCCAATGGCTTTGAAAGGGGGTTTCGATGCTATCCTTCGGTATTTTGCTTAAATGATTTGAAGCTTTCGAAAGGATGGTGTCGACACCATCAAACTTTCCCCAAAACAATTTTATATGAAGATTAATGGTTTTGAAAGAGATATTTTCGTATATATTCACTTTGACCCAAAGATTTTTTTGAGTAAACCCAATGGTTTCGAAAGGGGTACTTTCATTGGTTTCGATGCTATGTTTTAAAGATTATTAAGTAATGTTTTGATACTTTCGAAAGGTATATTTGGTTTTGGAAGAGATGATTTAAAGAGCTTCGAAAGTTATATATGTAATGTTTTGAAAAGAAGTTTTCTATGTTTTCGAAGGAGGTTATCCAGGGGTTTCGAAAGGGATGTTTTAAGGTTTCGAAAGCCTTAGTTCTCAAAACAAATGACCCAATCTCATTTTAAAGGAAAACCATGACATAAATAAATAAAGTATTTTGAAATAGAGTTTTGAAGAAGTTTTCCTTGATTAATGGTTTAAAGGGATTTATCAAGTTTTATATAAAAGGATTTCAAGGATATTAAACCATAGGGGTTGGTATTATTATGTTTTCTTCTTCATATATGTATTTGAATATATTCACATTGTAATGGACCCATAACTGTAGTTTGGGGAAGGGCAGAATAACCAGTTAGGTTGACCTAATAGTGAATATAAATTAAATTAACTCCTGAATGAGCAGAATTGCATCCAGGAGATCAGGAAGACCAGAGTATATGATGCTAAAATATTAAAAGAATATATTGGCAGGGGCTAATAGGTTCATAGTAAGCCCATGAAAACTATGTATAAATGAAGATGTCAGCAAGACAGGTTCATAGTTAGCCCATGAAAACTATGATTTGATATTGGTAGGGGCCAATAGGTTTGTAGTGAACCCATGAAAACTATATCTGGATTAAGATATTGACAGATGTCAATAGGTTCCTAGTCAACCCATGAAAACTAGGATAAGAGGAAAGATATTGGAGTTACCAATAGGTTCGGGGAGAACCCATGAAACAATAAAGATATTGGCAGGGGCCAATAGGTTCTTAGCGATCCCATGAATACTATGAAACTGGACAGGAAATCCATAAATATTAAACAGGTTATTAGTCAGCCCATGAAAACTAATAGGTTAATAGTGACCCTAGAAACTATAAATGAGACAGTTAGTCAAAATGAATGGGGATGGGAAATCCAAAATTGATTTACTTGTTTGCATATCATCATATTATTCTGAGATGTTTTAACCATTGTGGATGCAGGAGCACAATATATGGTTTTATAAAGGTTTTAGGATACTAGTAAAAGGAAAACCCATTCCGCTAAGCGGCGTGGTCTCACTAGATATCTGAATGGTTTGAGATGGTAGATTATTATTCATACCAGGGTTTATGTTTGACTCGAAGTCTATGTTTTCCCCTTAAACTCTCAGGTACTCAATTGATTTTGAGTAGTTTGAGAGTTGAGGTTTTCAGGTACCTCTTTAGACGAATGAGCTTCTAGAGACGTGCATGAGGCATGATAGCTGTCTAGAGTTCTCTTTTATTTTGATTCCTCTGTGTTGTTGTTGTAAAGGCAAAGTTGTTAAATTGCCTATATATACTCTTATCATCCAAGGGGGCGTCTTCATATGTCGTTCTTGGCGTATGTTGTATTAAATATATTTTCTCTCAACGTGGTTAACGACTATGGGATTATGTAATCAATATGAAATGTTTTGAAATGGAATGTGGAACTTGTTTGATGTTTTAAATTTTTTCCATATTCATGTGTTTCTGCGTATCAATGTATGTAACATTACCGTATTTGGTCGCCGAGGATTAATAACTATGGATGACTGCAACATCCATAGCCGTTAGTTTTGGGCCTCCAAGTAGGGGATGTTACACAAAGACCTGGGGCGAGCCGGGCTTGAAGCTGTAGGGTGGAAGGCGGAGCTCGGGCGTAAAGGATTTCATAGGAGCTGACGGGAGTCGATTCCGTGGTGAGATGAGTAAGATAAGAGGAGAGAGGTGGATTCGGTTGGTCGGTTGTGATGTGCAGGTGCATGACTATGCATAAATTTATAATTTTAGGGAAGAAGTATTTGTATTAATAAGGGTAATTAGTTTAGTTAATTAAGTAATTAATAATTATTTAATTCTCAAAACTTATAAATTGAACATCTTGCTCATACAAGGTCGGATTCAGACGCGGTCAGTTGCGTTGGATTCGTATTGACGTTGTCTACACATTGGAATTGGTTTCATTGAATTTGAAGCTAGTTGAATTTTGAGCAAAAATCGAATGTAATTCGATTTTAGATCAAACTAGAACGTGAAAGCGTCAACTAGAATTTTGGTTAGTTTACTCACCTCTAAATAAACTATATGATATCAGTGTTGCTATAAATTATTATTGGATGCTTGGATGATAGTTGATAGTTTTAATGAAGTACAATTAATGACAAAATTATGGTGATTTAATTTAATTACGTTTAGCGTAGTTAAATTAGTTATACTTCGTTTGTGATATCTATTTAGCAGAATAAAGCACTGTTATGCTATAATTAAATTGAAAAGATTATTTTGGACATATACTGAGCAGAATAAATCAATGTTTTGTGATTGCAAAGTAAAAAGATTATTTTTGAAGTTAATTAATATATGGATTAATTAATAAATGATATGTTAGCTATTGATTGCTACTTATTGATAATAATATATTTGTTATTATTGTTTGATTGTTTGTTTGGATTTGAATTCCCGGTTGAAAAGTAGTTTGCATAAATAACCATTGTTTTGCAGGGGACCTTTGTAGAGAGACGCTAAGGGATTTCTCGCTATTGTTAATTTACTGTTATATGCGTCTTACTTATATTTTTATGTTGCTTATATTGATGTTTGGTTGAAATATTTGTGACATACTATATGAAATATCATCCCCTTAAACCTTTTTATGTGTTGAACTTATGCTTGTATTTTTACAAAATAAATTTTTGGTAGCGTTTTTTTGCACTTTGAAAGTTGTTTAAACTATATTTTCAAGTATTTTGAGAATTTTGAAAATAAAGGATAAGTGTTGATTAAAATTTATAAAAGGGGTTATAAATTTAATTAATTATCTTTCGAGATAATTAACGCCGTTTTAAATATACAAAGGATTATAAATTTGATTAATTATCTTTCGAGATAATTAATGTCGTTTTAAATTTATAAAAGAGTATAAATTGGACTTGGTTATCTTTCGGGATAATTAAAGTTGTTTAAATTTATAAAGGTTATTTACCTTAAATATTTTGTAAATTCTTTTCAAATGGGTTTGTAAGTATTGTCTAAGTATTTGAAAAGAATTGGAGGTCTAAATAAATTTTTAATTATTATTTAAAGTTAATTTATAAATTTATTAATGATGTTTAAAGTTAACTAACTGATTTAATAAAGTGATTAAAGTTAATTAACTAATTTAATAAAGGTGTTTAATGTTAATTAATTGATTTAATAAAGGAGTTACAAATTTGATTAATTGTCTCTTGGGATAATTAATGTGATTTTAAATTTATAAAAGAATTATATCAATTATCTTTCGGGATGATTAACATTGTTTTTAATTTATAAAAGCATTTTGATTGATTTATTATCTTTTGGGATAATAAATGTTGTTTGAAATTTATAAATGATAGTTTATAAATGAGAAAATCTTTTAAAAAGGAATGTTTTAAAATTAAGCCAAGTGTAAATTGTTTTTGGGTTTATAGTAAATAATGTTTTAATGACATTTTATCCGACCTTTCTTTTTAATACACTTAGAAATATAAATTTGATCTTTAATATATTTAAAGAGTGTTTTAAGCGTTTTATAAATATTTGTGGTGTGAAAATCAAGCACAAGCACGAGTCAAATGTTTTAAGAGATTTAATTTTCGTATATGACCATTTTTTATTCCTGATAGTTGATTCACTGGCTATCGATTCTGCTATCTTCTTTGGGTTTCATCAATTTAAGATGATTTGTTGCTCATTTGAGCGTTGATATCCTGTGTCGAAAATCACTAAAACCAAAAAGCGAGTGGAAGTCAAGCTATGTGGGGTTGCTCCCATTAGGGTATTATCACATCTACTCTAGATTGGTTTTGGTTATATATGCACTAAGATGTGAAATACACGGATTCTTGGTAAGGTTGGCGGGGTCCAGCTTGGACGTGTCTAAGAGCCATCGTAGTTCTCAAGTATATTATCTAGAGGTATACTTTTGGTGAAGGAGGTGCACCCTCCTAGTCATTGTTGGAAAATTCCTTTTTCTTATTTGATTCAAATCTTTGAATCATTTTCTTAATCGCATCGAGAAGTGCCTAGAGCTCTTCTCGATGTTTAATTATTTGTTTCCATTCTTTCAAGTCGGATTTTGTTCCGACTTGTTTCCATTCTTCCATCTATGGATGTTGTTCTAATGAGATAAAACTCGTTCCATATTTAGCGACGTGGTCTCACATAATTATTATATATTCCCCATATTTCTTGAGTTTACTCATGCTGGTTTTCCAAACTGATCCGGGTGTTATTTTACTATAATACTTGGGTCAAATTGAGTATTTTTCCAGGTTGTCTTTGGTGGGGTCAAATCGAGTATTTTTCCAGGTTGTCTTTGGTGGGACATGGAGCTCATGGAGTAAAGCTAGATGTTCACCTGCTGTAGTATTTTTTTAATTTCCGTCCTATTATTATATATACCCATCAGCAATTGTAAGGTTAGGAAATTATAAGTGTCCAGCTAATGAGGTTTGTTTTTAACTCTGATGTACCTTATATCTAAGAGTGACAGTTTATACTGTCTTTGTTATATTATATGTCGTCGTTTCTACTTTGAGACTATATTTTCCTTATTGTTCGTTTTATTTTACCCTAACAATCTACCTTTTCAACGATTGGGTGTTCGACATTTGAATACCGTGGATGTATTGAGTGTCGACTTTCGATGGTCAAAAAGGCGAGTCATTACATTTGGTATCGGAGCTGAAGGTTAAGCGACAACCTTGGCTTTGATAGGGTATGGCTCATTAGAGATAGGGTAAGTGACACCCTAGAATGAGTTAAGAGTATTATATATACGAGAGCATATTTGTTGTTGCTATAAAAACGTATTGTGTTAATTGGTCTATTAAGTGGTGTATGAATTCTGGTCGAGACGTGGGACGCAATGGTCTCGATAGGAATTTCTAAACACTCGAACAAGACAAACAGACACGATATTGATTTGTAAAAACTAGTAAATAAAATATTTTACCTAGGATAATATATTTTATATATATAAAGAAATAATTTTCAAATTTATATAGTTATTTATGGCATGTTTGTTTGTTAATGATAATATTTCTTTATTATCATTATTTTTTGATTAGTCATGCTCGGTTAATTTAGGAGAATTGACTGTTGTTTGTTGATTGTTGATTATTTGTACCATGCTTATTTATTAGTGTTTATTTCTTTCATTTAAAAATAAACCCCTTGTGAACTAAGTTTCACAATTTGACTAAAAGGGGTTCAGAGCAAATGTTAAGTTAAAGTCATATTTTCATAATGTTGAATTAAAAGTAAAATTTTAATAAAAGTTGTTAATATAATCTAAATGGAAAGATAAGATATTAAAGGATAAATATTTGAGAAAACTTTAATACAATAAAGGAGAAATATTATAATATGAGATGATTTTACATAAAGGCAATTTTATATAAATTTGGTTTATAAAATGTGTTTTAGAAAAGAGTTTATTATAATAAAGGGAAGTTATTATAATATTAGATGATTTTAAAGGTACATTTTATATGAGTATGGTATATATAAATGATTTATATAATTTATAAAGGGTATTTCGTAAGTAAAAGAATTTTTGAGAATTTAAATCCTGGTATTGCTTGAAATGATTTCAGAATGATTTTGAGAAAAGTAATGGTAGTATTACTTGGAAATATTTGCAAGTATAAACATTTCAAAGAGAATTTTTAAGAAAGATACATTTTTTTTGATAGTTCGGGGAAAACATCTCAACTAGTTTTATGGTAATCTGAATAATCTGCTAAGTGACATTGAATATTCGCTTAGGCAAATGTTGTAGTGCACGTAGTAAATTATGCTCTTTATCATTATGCAATCGAAATGAGTTCAATTCCGAACGAACCCAAAGCGAGGGTTGGTGAATAAATTGTAAAAGTTATTTTATATATATGGAGATATATGTAATATGATATCAAAAAGAGTTTTGAAATAAAAACCGGGTAATTGGTTCTTAAGTTTCCCTTAAAGGAGATTGATTTAAAATAAAAGGTATTTTGATAAAAGAATGTTTTGACAAATGAAGATTTTAAAACTCTTGGATAGAAAAGAGATAGTCTAACTCAAATATTGTTTTAATGAGTTAAATTGGATTGGAAGGTTTTAATAAGCATTGTTTTATTAAAACCATAGTTTTTGTTTAAACATCTAAGTCTCATAAACTATTTGATGTTATTGGGCTGACTAATAAACATCTTTACTTTAGGACTATCTAGGGAAAGTAGATTCTAGGATTGAGTTTGGATACCAGCATCCTACTCCTCTTAGCTACATACCGGACCAGATAGGTAAAAGGGTCGAAGTAGTCGACTCAATTTTAAGATCCATATTTTGTTTGGTTCTCCATTTGAATTTTGAGAAAAATAAATAAATAAAATTAACATTTTGTATATACTCTTAGGATTTAGAAGAGTATTATACAAGTAAATAAAAGTGGAGTAATTTTTTAATTCAATGTTTTATAAAGTTGTGTCTTTATAAAATGTTTGCAAACTTAAGTAAAAATTTATGAAGTAATTCATAAATAATTTTAGTATTGAATGAAATACTATAAGTGATTTAGAAAGGTATTAGTGTAGTTAAGAAACCAATAGGATTAAGTACGTAAGTTATAGGTAGATCATTTCATTCACACGATTCTTGATCTAGGATTCGAATACATAACTTCGGGGTGATTCACACCAGTCCAAAAAATGATCTCTCACTTGATTCTTGTCAACAAACACTTGATTCAGATTCTTGATATGATACTGAGGTTTTCTATCATAGTATATGGTTATGTAAGGAGAATAGAGGTTTCTAATCGAGGAACCTGATCGCATCCGCACCAAGGAGGTCGAGTGAGCGATACTAGTTCAGAAGTGAAGTTTATGTATCTGAGCAAGTGGTCGGATCAGATATTGCATATGGATTATTTACGTACATCATACGGGCTTAAGTATATTAATATGCTTTGTTCTATGGCTTAGGAAATTTTGGGGGAGTGACTTTCAATTTTTTTCTATGGTAGTTTAGGTAATTTTCTAAGCAATAAATAAAGACTGATGAGCGTAATGGTACGCTTAGGAAATTATCTATGTCCTTGGACAGTCTACAAAGTTGTGAACCTAAGAAAAATTCTAAATCTTGTTTGTTAGTTATTTAACACTTTAAATAATGTCAAGTATTAATTTATTCCCTCATGGAATTTGATTTGATTAATAGTGTGATCTTATAGACAACGGTTTATAAACTTGTTTATTAGGACTTAAATCCTAGTGCTTTTGAAAAGTGCTTTCGAACGAATTTTTGAAAGAAACAATAATATTGCTATTTTGAAAACTTTGGTGAAGTGTTATTATTTCAGAAGGTTTTTGTGAAGTGAATTTTCAAATATTTTAGTTATGACTAAAGTTGGGCGATTGCGAGTTTTTCTATTTGGAAGACTTGCCAGGTATATTTGTTTGCTCTAGTTATTGTTTTAGGAGGAACCAGAATACCATCGGATGCTCCATATTGTTTTGATTTTAGAGTTATACCGTGCTTCGGTAGGAGGAGCACCCTCCTTGTCATAATTGATTATGGTTTTGATATACATCCCTTCAGAGGAATTTGAAAATATATTTTGAATACAATAACCCAGGCATTTAGTTCTAAATTTATATTTTGAAAAGATTGGACGCTTAGTATTTAGTACAGAGTATTCTCTATACTTTTGTTGCATATGGTTGTTAAATTTTTTATGTTTCTATTACATATGATAGAAATAGCTTGTGTATTGCACTTTTGTCAGCATGGTTCTCTTTTGGATTATGTAAGTATAAGATAGGTATAGGGAAGTAAGAGATTACTAATCGATTTCTTACGCACCTGTATTCGCATTGAGATAGTAAGTTGCTTGCTAAATAAGAATCAAATGTAATAAAGGTATGTTGTATATTTAAATTTCGGTGATTGATTGATGATTTTATGCCCCATATATGGAAGGTCACTTGGCTTTTGTTTTCTTTGATTGGTATGGGCCAGTTGTGGCGAGTTGTAGTTTTTCCGGATCAACCGCGCAAAGAAGATGCTGCCAAAATTCTCCGTAACATAAAAAACTTTATAAGCCTGATAACTCATTTTAATTAATATGGTTTTAAAACTTAAGGGTTTGGAGATGTTTTCTTTCTTCGGGAATTTCGGGGACGAAATTCTTTTAAAGGGGGAGAATGTGACATCCCAGAATTTTATCGTTTTGATTTTGAATATTTAATTAATTTTAAAATTTTAAATAATTAGTTTTTAAAGTTTAATAACTTGTATTCAAATATTGTGATTATTCAAATATTGTGATTATTCAAATATTGTGATTATTCAAATATTTGAATTTTGAATAAAATATTAATTAAATAGATTTAATAGCCTTATTTAACTCCTTTTAATTAATAAACAATAATGGTGAACTCATTTTGTAAATTTATTTACAATAATAAATAGTTCGAGTAAATAACAAGAAAATCAATTGTTAATAAAACGAATTGATTTTTATTGTAGTATTTTAAATGAATTTATATGATTTTTCCATAATTTTTAATTTGGAAAATATTTAAATCTTCATTTGACGTATTTTATAGCAAGCGATGGTATTTTTGAAATTTCACAGAATAAAAGAATATGTGTATTTTATTATTGTTTTGGGATCGTATCGCATTTCGCTGCGTGACGTGTTTTTGTTTTGTCGTTCGTACGCAAACGAAATTTTGTGAAGCGAGATGCCGGAAATTGCAAAATAAACTAAGTTCAACACTTAGAATATTCAACACGCTTTCACTTTTTCCTCTTCTCTCTCTTGTTTATTTTCATTCTTTGTAAACCAAAAGAAACCAAACTACCAATTTCGAAAATCAAAATAAAAGGATTTACTCAAAAAAAAACACAAGGATCTTTGAACTTGTATTGAGTAGATCTACAATTCCATATCCATTTTGACATGTGCGGTCGAGATTTGGGACAGTCGACTATGGACAACGAAACTAGGATTTCGTTTTAAGGGAGATTCAGGCGACGAGAGGCTACGGGGTTAGTTGCGTTGGATTTGTAGCGTGGAGGAGATTCGGCGGCTAGAAAATGGTGGAACCCGGCGGTATTTTGGTGAATGTGACATTTCACATGGTGATTAAGGAGGTAGCAGGTTGCGATGACCTAGGGCTAGTCGAGCTTGAAGATGTATGGTGGAAGGTGGAGCTCGCGCATAAAGGAGTTCATAGGAGCTGACGGGAGTCGATTTCGATGTGAGATGAGTGAGATAAGAGGAGAGAGCTGCATTCGGTTGGTGGTTTATGATGTGCAGGTGCACGGCTATGCATGAGTTTGTAATTTTGGGGAAGAAGGATTTGTATTGATAAGGGTAATTAGTTTAGTTAAGTAAGTAATTAATTAATTATTTAATTCTCAAAACTTATAAATTGAACATCTTGCTCAAAGGAGTTTAGATTCGGACGCGGTCAATTGTGTTAGACTCGTATCGACGTTATCTACACATCGAAATTGGTTTCATTGAATTTGGAGCTAGTTGAATTTGGAGCTAAAATCAGCTAAAATCAAAAGCCGTTCAATTTTAGATCAAATCGGAACGCGAAAGCGTCAATTGAAATTTCGGTGATTGTAACGACCTGAAATTTGATCACTTTAATTAGGGATATTTAATTTATTTTAAATATTCAAATATAGATTATTTTTCAACAAATAATCAAGTTTTAAGTGATGAATAATAATAATGAACTTATTTTGGAAGAATGTTCCAAAATATACTTTCTTTGGAAAAATACCGATAAAATGGCTGAAAACCGTTTTACCAATAAACAACACTAAAATCATAAAACATCACGCACGGAGCTGGGTACACACACTTATTTTTATTTTTAAACAAGAATATGAAATAAAATTAATTATTTTATTTTTGGAAATTAAATGTATTTTTTTTATTTTTAAACAAGAATATGAAATAAAATTAAATATTTAATTTTGGAAATTAAATGTATTTATGACATCATCAATGATGCCCATATATTTAATAATTGATCAATGATTTTAAACTGAGATTTAATGATTTAATAATTATTATAATTATTCAAATAATTGTTTTTAAATGATAATAATTCATTTTAATTAGTTAGGAAGTAATTAATGAATGATTTATAGTAATTTTATAAAGATATATACTTGATTTGAAAATATAAGAAAATTCGTATTGCTTTATCGATATATAACAACACTTTTTGTAATAATTGTTTAATATTAGTTTATATGGTTTTATAAATCAAATGAGATCGTTTTAATTAATAATGATCAGGAATTTATTTTCAATTTTTTTTTACATTAATATGTAATATAATTTATAAGTGAAAATGTGACCGGGAATCAGTTTCCCGATTTTCAACGGCTTAACGAACGAAAGTTGTTCAAAAGTTGTTGCAACCTTGTTTATATGTCTTGTGCACATATATAACATACATATGCACACCCTAACACGCACATGAACATATACATACATACATACATACATACATATACATTTAAATATACATATATAATCAAAATATCTACGATATTTTTCATTTCGTACTACTTAAACATCCTTAAGTTAATGCACATGGCTTGGAAGTGAAATGAAGTGATGGAGCACATGGGGGGTGGCTTTGACGTGAAATATGATGGAGGAGGTGGAGCTCATGGGTGATGGGAGGGTGGTGAAGTGATGGAAGATATTTTTCCATTTGTTTTCCTATAAATACACCCTTACATTTCACATTTCCATACACACACTTCTTTTTCTTCTTCCCTACTTCTTTCTTTGAGCATCCATTAGAGAAATGGCCTATGGCCGAGAGCAAATAATGAGGAGGAAGTGATGATGGCGTGTGCTGAAGAGGTGGAGGCCGAGGACAAAGTGGAGGAGGCTCTAGGTCGTGAACATGTATGGCAGTGGTGATGGATGGACATGAACTTGGTAGTGTTGGAGGGCAAGGCCGTGAGCATGTATGAGGGGGAAGGTCATGGCCATGAGCATTGGGAGGTAGGAGAAGAGTTTAAGTGATGATTAGGATGGGTTTAGTGATGTTTTGATAAAGTAAGAGATCGTAGCGAAGCTATAGCAAAATTTCATAAAACTAGAAACCAATGAAGGTGAGAAACTCTCTCTCTCTCTCTCTCTCTCTATATATATATATGATAATGATGATGGGATATGATTTCTATGGATGTTTAATACGTTTGATCATCAAGTTTGGATGTTGATTATATGTTCATTTTGATATTGAAATGATTCACGTTAAACACACTTCGAATATCACAAAGGAAATCACTTTCCTTTAATAAATGAAATGGTGTATATGAGATTGTTAAACCTCTTTAAAATGGTTTATAAATGTTTTATAAACACTAAAATCCAATTTGGTGAATTTTTGACAAGTTATGAAAGTTAAGTCAAAAATAGGCGCATCGCGTAACGGTAGTTCGCGATTTCGCGCCATAAAAGTTTTAATCCATTTATACAATGGATTCAGAGTTGGAATTCTTTGGAATAAGAATTTTTCAAACTCTTATAATCATTGTTTTCAAACAAAAGAAAAAGATCGAGATTTTGTTTAGTAGATTTTGAAATATGAGCAAAACAAGTTTTCAAAATAGTTGCGGTTTGGCAGTTCGGAAACCAAAGCGACAAATTCTTTATAGATGATATTTTTAAATTCTTTAAAAATATGGAATAAATTTTATAAATCTTTTAAAATGTTTTAAAAGAGATTTGAGTTATAAAAATGAATTTCTAGATGATCGAAAAGTTGTTTTGATCAAATAAGCTCTAAAAGCACTATTCAAAGCACTTTTTGCAGCACTTTTTATAACTTTTGAAATATGACTTTAAACTTAAGTATTCTTTCCCAAATCTTTTATAAATATTTTCAAATAAATAATTAATTAATTTAAAGATGATGTGAAGGTTTTATAATTTACGTTAAAAGAGTTTAAATAAATGATTAAAGAAAAGCTATTATAAATAAAGTGATTTAATCTTGGCTCTAAAAGCCGACGAGTAGATTGGATTTTTCTATTCATGAGATTCGGATGTAAGGTGATTAAACTAAGGAGATGTTCAGGAGCAACCAGTGCCCTGGCTCACCTGGCCTTTTTCCTGGGCGAGGAATAAATAAGGTTGAAATGTCGGAAACGGGACAAGTATAAAAGATTTAATTTTCCAAATTTAAACAACTTAAGATTAAATAGTGATAAGCTTCTCATACTTGGTGTTAAATTACAAGGAGGGTACCCGTACTATCCGTGTGAATTTAAAAGGTGATTTCACCGCTATTCGACGGATAGTAAAGGTTGAATACAAAAATTGATGTCGAGTAAAATTAGTATAATTTCTATGGAGCCGTTTTACTCGAATACCGACTAATTT
Source organism: Allium fistulosum (assembly GCA_030737815.1). Classification (NCBI taxonomy): domain Eukaryota; kingdom Viridiplantae; phylum Streptophyta; class Magnoliopsida; order Asparagales; family Amaryllidaceae; genus Allium; species Allium fistulosum. Next base: position 547,453,833 of record CM060906.1, read on the forward strand.
GGATTTACCATCTTAGATAACATGGTTTCAAACTATTAAAACGTAATGATTTGAAAATAAGAAATATTTTGTCAGTATTGAAATAAATTATGTGGAATTATTTTAATTCCTATGGATCCTTTTACTTAAAATTAATTGTTTTGGGTTTACAGTAAACGATGTCTTAAAGTTATGATTTGAAAATAAGAAATCTTTTTTGTTGAGTTTTTTCTTTCCTTTTCTGGACATAGCCTTTTGTGCCCATTATTGTAGCTTTTCCTTTATTTAATAAATCTGGTAGGGGACCAGTTTTAACCCCGCTTGATATGCCAAAAAAAAAGATTTAAATAAATGATTTGGAGATATTTTCCTAAGTAAAGATGAAATGATTTGGAATTACTCCAAGATTTAAAAAGGTTTTAAAGTGACCAAAGGATTTGATAAGAGAGGTTTAATGATTCCGTATATACCAAAAACAAATATTTAAAGATATATCTCTAGAAGATATTTTTGATAAAAAGGAATCATTTAATCAAATGATAAGCACCTAACATCTTTTTATCGATGATTGGTTCGAAGGAACCGTTAGAGTTTATGCCCTAGAGGCAATCTATTTGATGTGATTGAATAACATTGTTGATGTTATGTTTTATCTGAGTAAATGATTTTATTATGTTATATTTACTGCGTAATATAAATGTTAGCATAATGAAAGTCCTTAGAATAATGATACGGATTATATGGTTTCTGTTTGCGCCAAAATTGGTCACAAACACCCAATTGTCGATGAAATCACCCGTTTACAATCACAGATCACAGATAGCAAGTATGTAGAGAATATAAATGTGAGGAACACTTAAAAATTTAAAAGGAAAGCAGTAGAAATACACGATTTATAGTGATTCGGCATTGTAGCCTACGTCCACTTTGAAGAGTTGTTGTTTTATTGATTATCACTCGCTGGTTACAAGCGTATAGATGATAATAATCGAGTTACAATGGAGTTCTGCAGAGTAACGGCGTAGAAGAACCAAAGATCCCCTTTTCTGAAGACCCTGGGCTGCTATTTATAGGTGTAGACGGAAAATATCTATCTCAAACTTCGGAAGACTCCTTCCATCTCGATCCCTAGTCATTTCGACTCGATCCATGATCGATACGAATGAGATTCATATCGATCCAAATCTTGCCTAATCGAGCCGAGATCGATCATGAACATTTTTGAGGTTGTATGCAAGCTCCTGTGAAAATTTGGTAGCATTTGGACTTGTAGATTTTGAGTCATGATCGATGCAAGTTTGATTTGTTGATATGCTACTAGCTCGTATCGATACGATTCGTATCGATTCCTTCGTGTCGATCAAATGACGGTGACGTGGAGCGATAAGTTAGGATAGATCCATCCTTCATGCCACATTGACCACTTCCTCATTCGTATCGATTGGTTGCTATGTTCTTCGTATCGATCATGTATCCTCAATTTCGTATCGATCAGTTGCCGAGCCTTTCGCATCGATCTGCATCCCATTCCTTCACATCGATGTTTTTCGTTTGGTTTCGTATCGATGCCTGAGCCTTCTATTCGATCGATGCATGGCTATTTTCTTCGTATCGATCAGGTGATTGATCGATACGAAATATGTCGTCGTTGTATCGATACAAAGTGGGAGGTTTGGATGGATTGGATACGAATCAGTGTTTGCGGGATGGATACGAACGAGATGGGGATGGATGCGAAGGGATGTGGTTGGCGACCGATACGAACCAGGCTGTCTTTGCTTGATGGATACGAAGGAGGTTGGTGCCTGATGGGTACGAAGTGAGGCTAGTGATGGATATGAACATGATGGATACGAGATTGGTGGAGACATTGTTTGTTGATCGATCCATGGCTTTGACTCGAAGCAATCATCTCCTTAACCCGAAGCAAACGTGAATATGACTCGGAGTAGACTCCAAGCAACTTGAAACGACTCAATTTTGATCGTTCCTATCTTAAGCACGCGAACTCCGATTGACTTGAAAATTGGAACGTTGGCTTTCATAGCTTTGTTTGTCGTGTCATGTAAACTGTAGCTCAATCCGGACTTGGACAAAATTTGTCAGTATCCATAGCGAACCGATGTATAACTAATCTTCGGAACTGATTACCTTCGATTTTCAATCAATTCTTTGGTATCACAGCATTGCCAAAAGGCGGGATAACACTTGCACCCCAAAACTTGCCTTGCGATAGGAAGGTGTATTTTGTAGTTTGATAAGCTGGAGGTTCGTATCCTGTTAATGACCTGTAAAGAGATCGATAGTCTTACCTGACTGTGAATGGCGATCGTTCGAGATCGTATGCCGTTCGGGGTGGTCTGTGACCGTTCGAGGTCGAATGTCGTTCGAGGCGAATTGTGACCGTTCGTGGTCGAGTGCCGTTCGAGGCGAATCGTGACCGTTTGCGGTCGAGTGCCGTTCGAGGCGAATTGTGACCGTTCGCGGTCAGGTGCCGTTCGAGGCGAATTGTGACCGTTTGCGGTCGGGTGCCGTTCGAGGCGAATTGTGTGTGCCCGGGGGGGACTTAGTATCATTAATGTCAGATTTCACGTTCGAGTGAGTTTTCGAATTGTTTGTTATGGCGGTTTATCGCCATCTCAAAGCATGCCTGAGGACCGTTCGCGATCCCGTACATGTGTAAGTGACTTGGCCGTTACAGAATTACAAATACCATATTTACATTCAAAATGAGTCTTACAACCAGAATGCCCAACCAAGTCTTATCCAGATGCATAAAATAGAAAACAAAAGAAAAATAGAGATGTCAAAGTGCAGACACCTACACTGATGCGGTTGATAGTCATCTCAGAGCACACCTGAGGACCGTTTGTGATCCTGTACATGTGTAAGCAACTTAACCGCACTAGTGTGGAGTTTGCGACTTATTCGCCATTATTTCAATCAATTGATGATAAGCTGATGCCTCAATCCTGAGTCGTCCCCAGTTGATGCAGATGGTCGTCGTTCTTGCTCCACCGTTGCTACCTGCCTCCTCACGTATTGTAATAGCATGCTGTTCCGGATATGCCCTTCTATATCATCCCTCAACTGCCTGAAATCATTTGTACTATGGCTGCTTAGTTTGTGGAATAAGCAGTACTTGTCTGACTTCCTCTCATTGTTGGTCGGATCCCTCCTCATTGGCCTCCGGTAGGGAACCTGCCCCCTAGTGTCTTGGTAAATTCGTCCCAAAGTCTCGTTCAACTCCGTGTAAGAGGTGAATCTCGGTTCCTTTCGCGGCCGCTTTGGTTCATCACCACTATTATTTGCCTTTCGTTTCCCTTTATCTTTGCCTGAATCCTTTCTGGGCGGGTCTCCGCTTTTGACTGCATAAACATCAACTCCCTCTCCTTCCTCTCTCTCAGCATTTGCATCCTCTTGTCACCAAAACCTTTTTGCCTCATGGTAAAAATATCCTAGATCCATGGGTGGACCCCTCGTCAATGAGTTCTTGAATTCTGTGCCATCAGCTATGCCAAATACAGCTGCCATCAAAACCATGGATGGATCGGGTCGATCCACCGATGCTGCCATTGCATTGAATCATGTTAGAAAACTCCTCAAAGATTCCCCGGTTCTTTGCTTCTGTGTTGTCAAACTCATCACATTCTTGGGTCTCGAAATGTGAACTCTGAACTGCCTTATGAACTTTTCGGTCAACTCGGTCCATGTTTCAATGGAGCCGCTCTCCAATTGCCTGAACCATAGTGCTACTATGTTTGTCAAATACAATGGGAACACCGGGCCATGACCTCCTCTGATGCCCCCAGTACTTCCATATGCCGCATATACCTCGTCAGATGAATATCATGGTATGTCCTTCCATCATACATCTCCAATGTCGGTAGCTTGAATTCTGGTGGATTCCTGGCCTGCCTAATTGCGGGAGCGAAGGGACTCCTGTTAACATCTTCTAGATCTCCATTCACCAGTCCGCCTCTCATGGCTCGTCTGACCATCTCTGCCAATCTGTCACTGTCGCCAAGTTTTAGTCCTTGTATGTTGCCTCTGATCTGCCCCCCAAGTTCACAAGGGATTCCTGGAATCTACTCACCCGGACGATCATCCACTCCTCTATCAATGCCATGTTGATTAGTTCTGCTTGGTATCCTGCTTGAGATTGGATCAACATGATCCGGGGGAGTGTCCCCTAGCTCTGGGGCTGCTCCTGATGGTCCGGCTCTATTTTGAATTCTTGTTGTTCCATGCTCCTGATCCCTATTTCCAGTGCTTCCTGTAGTCGTGTTTCCTTGATTTTGCACTCTAACTTGTTTGATCTGCTGGAGTAAGTTATGCATCATCTCTTCTTGCCTCTTCAGCATTCCCTCCTGCATAGCTTCCATCATCATCTCCATCTCGTCCCGAGTGATGAAGACCGAGGCCTGATTCGCTCCAGAGGAAGCCTCCTGACTTCCTTCATGCCGGCTCCTTTCTACCCTTGGTCTCCCTGTTGATTGCCTCGTCATAGCTTTCCAGATTCAAGTCTTTAAGCTTTCAGATCCAAAGTCCAAGTTATAGGATCCCTGAATGCTAGCCCTTCTCAGTGAAAGCACCAAAATGTTTGCGCCAAAATTGGTCACAAACACCCAATTGTCGATGAAAGCACCCGTTTACAATCACAGATCACAGATAGCAAGTATGTAGAGAATATAAATGTGAAGAACACTTAAAAATTTAAAAGGAAAGCAGTAGAAACACATGATTTATAGTGGTTTAGCATTGTAGCCTACGTCCACTTTGAAGAGTTGCTGTTTTATTGATTATCACTCGTTGGTTACAAGAGTATAGATGATGATAATCGAGTTACAATGGAGTTCTACAGAGTAACGGCGTAAAAGAACCAAAGATCCCCTTTTCTGAAGACCCTGGGCTGCTATTTATAGGTGTAGACTGGAAATATCCATCTCAAACTTCGGAAGACTCCTTCCATTACGTGGGTGGGCCCACATGATCGATCCCTGGTCGTTTCGAATCGATCCATGATCGATACAAATGAGATTCCTATCGATCCAAATCTTGCCTAATCGAGCCGAGATCGATCATGAACATTTTTGAGGTTGTACGCAAGCTCTTGTGAAAATTTGGTAGCATTTGGACTTGTAGATTTTGAGTCATGATCGATGCAAGTTTGATTTGTTGATATGCTGCCGAGCTCGTATCGATTCCTTCGCGTCGATCAAATGATGGTGACGTGGAGCGATAAGTTAGGATAGATCCAGCCTTCATGCTGCGTTGACCGCTTCCTCATTCGTATCAATTGGTTGCTATGTTCTTCGTATAGATAATGTATTCTCGCTTTCGTATTGATCAGTTGCCGAGGCTTTCGCATCGATCCGCATCCCATTCCTTTGCATCGATGTTTTTTGTTTGGTTTCGTATCGATGCCTGAGCCTTCTATTTGATCGATCCATGGCTATTTCTTTATATCGATCAGGTGAATGATCGATAAGAAATATGTCGCCGTTGTATCGATACGAAGTGGGAGGTTTGGATGGATTGGATACAAATCGGTGTTTGTGGGATGCATACGAACGAGATGGGGATGGATGCGAAGGGATGTGGTTGGCGACCGATACGAACCAGGCTGTCTTTGCTTGATGGATACGAAGGAGGTTGGTGCCTGATGGGTATGAAGTGAGGCTAGTGATGGATACGAGATTGGTGGAGACATTGTTTGTTGATCGATCCATGGCTTTGACCGGAAGCAATCATCTCCTTAACCAAAAGCAAACCTATTGGCGACTCGAAGCCGGTGCTGCGATGACTCGAAGTAGCTTGTTCCTCAAAGATCCAAAGTGAACACTCTTTTGACCCGAAGTAAGCCATCTGAAAACCCGAAGCAAATGTGAATATGACTCGGAGCAGACTCCAAGCAACTTGAAGCGACTCGATTTTGATTGATTCCTATCTTGAACACGCAAACTCCGATTGACTTGAAAATTAGAACGTTGGCTTTCATAGCTTTTCTTGTCATGTCATGTTAACTGTAGCTTGATCCGAACTTGGACAAAATTTGTCAGCATCCATAGCGAACTGGTGTATAGCTAATCTTCGGGACTGATTACCTTCGATTTTCAGTCAATTCTTTGGTATCACGGCCTTGCCAAAAGGCAGGATAACAGTTTTAAGTATGTGACCAACATGAGATTATATAATTATGATATGTATCATGGTTCTTAAATGTCCCTAGTCAAGTATCATTGTAAATTGGACAACAATGATACATTGAGACTAGTATGTTAATTGACTGATGATCATATCTCATTGTTTATTAATATGTGAGATATTATTGTCAATGCATAGGTACATGTTAGAGAACAATGTATTGGGCAGACCCAACATGAGAATTCTTCATGGAGCATAATAGAAAGTGTCATAAGTAATTCTCATAGTGATAATGATGTAATGGTCCTATGGCCTGAAATCATTATATTTTTTACATGAGGATCATGTACTTTGATGTCATCAAAAGTTACTTTTAACAGGGTAGACGATAAAGGTGATTACTGGGTACATCTTGAATCGAGCGAGAAATATGAATGATCTAGATGGAATTTAACCCTCCTATATAAGTAGTGATATCCACGGGCCTCTTGATTGAGCAGGACTATGAAATGCATGGCCATGCTCAAATACTGATTTGTTTTATATAGTCTACTCATAGATCAAAATAAATAGATTAAATCATAAAGAGGGTGACACGTTCCATGCCTCGAGTTTAATCTGGGATATAGAGGTTAAAAGGATTAAATTACAATGAGACATTGATCACAGAAAAGGTTGTATCAAATCATCGATCTTATCATTATTTGGATAACTGTGATGTATTACTAGATGTCGCTCACTGTTTATAATTTTAAATATAATTTAAAATTATTACCAACGTTATGATAACCTATAGGGTCACACACTAAGAACGTTTTAAAAGGAGAACTGATTTAAGTGATTTAAAATATCAAAACGTTTGATATTTGTTTCTAAAATCACGAAAGAAAAGGTCATCCGCATTTTATTCTCATTTAATTTGATTACGGGTTATAAAAAGCTCGCTCTCTCTCAACTATAGTGATATACGTGATTAGAGAAGGCAATTACCAGAGAATAAAATCCCGATCTTCGTGGCTAGTACCATCTCTCCTTGTTGAGATTCGTGAGACGATCCAAGAAGCGTTTGGGTGGATACCATAGAGACACTGTCCAATTAGGGTTGCATTGATGATTCACTGCATTCCAGATCTTCATCTCCATCTCCATCTCGGAATTCTGCACAAATCAATTGGTATGTCTTTCTCAATTTACTGTTTTTCGCTTGAATCCTAATTTCAGGGTTTCAAATAAATGTTTCCGCTGCAAATTTATTGTTAAAACCCTTCAATGGTATCAAAGCTATCTTGTGAAATGACTAATTGAGATTAAAAGACGTATTCAATTTTAAATGTACAACATTGTGCAAGAAAACATATTACTGGAATTGAGAATTTGTTTAATTATCGATAAAATTTTATTAACTGTTAACAATTGGAAGGACTGTTTTGTTCATCTAATTCTCCTGGTGTTATGAACACTACTGGTGGTTTAAATTAATGTTGTTAATTGAAATTGAACATATATGATATGTGTTTGAAAAACATGGTTCATGATTTGTTGGATTTTCTATAAGATGTTTACTTTTGATTTTCTGCTAGTCTTGATAACTCTGTAATATTATCTTCAATTATATAAATATCCATGAAGCTATGTGCTATAAAATTCTCGATATAACTTTCTGGAAGATGCATGAATTGAATCTTTGGATATTGATTTTAGACTTATATAAGATGCTTCATTATCTGTTGTTAATCATGTAACCATTAGATTGACCTTCAAGTTCAGTCTTACACATACTTAAGCATTGGTAATCCTTTTATAATTTTCTGCAATCAACAATACTTCTTGTTTTAGAATTGTTAAAGCTAACCTAGTTAAAACTATGCCAATTAGTGAAGGATATCCTGTACACTACTGAGAGCAGTAATGTTCATACAAGTGTATATTTTATTTATATAATTTGGTATTTGAATGCTGCAAATATGATTTGCAATTGGATTCGCTTCTGTTATATAGATTTCGAGGATCATGTTCATTCTTCGATCCAAGTACACTTATACTATCCCATAATTTAGTTCTGCACTATAAATAGCAAAGGAATCCCTCAAATATATATTAAGTCTGAATCAGATGTCTTCCAATAAATAACATTCATCAATGCCTTGATCAATAGATGTAGGTTATGCCAAAGCATTAGTACACTGTTTATTTTGGTTATATGCGATAGAGTAATTGTGATACTCAAATTGTTAAAAAATTAGGTCTGACTTAACTAGGCAGTCATAATAAGATTGTGGGCTTAGAGACATAGAGCATGAGAAAATACATTGGATGGAATTAAACTAATGTTGTTCACCATGCTATCCAAGAATTATATATGATATAATTGACATGAGTTGTCTACCTAAATAATTGTGTTTTGGGGATTAGCCAAAGCAAGGCATAATGAAATATGGGTCTTGGCTCACAAAAATATTTAAAAGAAATATTTTCTCAATTAACAGAGAGGGCTGTTAATTTGAGTAAAAGAGTGGGAGCATACACATATATATGTTTATATGTACTGTTATCAATCACATTAACATGTTTGATCTACAATATGACTTATTGAATTTTTTTACTTATATATTGTAGATATTAAATGGCAAGCAACACAAATAGCTTATCATTGAGATCGGTCCTTGAGAAGGAAAAGCTGAATGGGATTAACTTCCTTGACTGGCATCGAAATTTGAGGGTTGTCCTCAAACAAGAAAGAAAATTGTATGTTCTTAATGGACTTATTCCAGAAGCACCTACAAGTACAACAGCTCGAGCAGAGCTGAATGCTTACAAGAAGCATCAAGATGATGCTCTGGATGTGAGTTGTCTTTTGCTAGCAACCATGAACCCCGAGCTTCAGAAGCAACATGAGTTGATGGATGCATATGAGATGATCGAGCACCTTAAGAAACTGTTCGAAGGGCATGCTCGAAAAGAAAGATATGATACAAGCAAGGCACTGTATCACTGCAAGATGGGTGAACGAGAGCCTGTTGGTCCACATGTGCTGAAAATGATTGGATACATCGAGTATCTTGAAAGGTTAGGCTTTCCAATTACTCCAGAAGCTCAAACTGATCTGGTTTTACAATCATTGAACAGCAGCTATTCTCAATTCGTAATGAACTACCCCATGAACGAAATAGAGAAACCACTAACTGAGTTGTTGAGCATGTTGAGAATGCTGAAAACAACATGAAAAAGGTAGAGCCTGCTGCCATGTTGATGGTGCAGAAAGGAGCTGCTAATGGAAAGGGTAAAGGCAAGAAAAGAGCAGTTCATAAAACTGGTGCCAAAGCCGATTTCAAAAGGGCAATGAAGCCTAAAGGTGGGATAGCAAAAGAAGGTGATTGTCACCATTGTGGAAAGGCAGGTCATTGGAAACACAACTGCTATGCATATTTGGAAGATCTGAAAAAGAAGAAGGGAAGTATGACTTCAACTGATTCAGGTATAAATGTTATAGATGTCAATTTATCTACTTCTACATCTTGGTTATTAGATACTGGATGTGGATCAACCATTTGTGTTAATTTGCAGGAAATACAAAAGAGTAGAAATTTGGAAAAAGGGGAAGTGGAATTACGGGTTGGGAATGGAGCAAATGTTTCTGCATTAGCCATAGGAAATTGTCACTTATCTTTGCCCACTGGGTTAGTATTAGAATTAAAAGACTGTTATTATGTGCCTGCTATTAGAAGAAATATTATTTACGTTTCTTTTTTGGACAAGATTGGTTTTTCATTTGTAATAAAGAACAGCCGTTGTTCATTTTATTTAAATGAAATATTTTATTGTAATGCACAATTGCTCAATGGTCTTTATATTCTTGATTTTGATATGCCTGTCTATAACATATACTAAGCGGTTTAAATCAAATGATTTAAATCCAACATATCTCTGGCATTGTCGCTTAGGCCATATAAATGAGAAACGCATATCCAAGCTCCATAAAGATGGAATTTTGGATTCATTTGATTTCGAATCATATGAGGAGTGTAAATCTTGTTTATTAGGCAAGATGACTAAAGCCCCTTTTATTGGATACAGTGAACGGGCTAACGATATATTGGGCCTTATACATAGTGATGTATGTGGACCCATGAGTACATTAGAAAGAGGTTAGTTTTATTATTTCATTACATTTACTTATGACTTCAGTAAATATGGTTATGTGTATCTTATGAAACACACATCTGAATCCTTTGAAAAGTTCAAGGAATTCAAAAATGAAGTTCAAAACCAACTTGGAAAAAATATAAAAGCTCTCCGAACTGATCGAGGAGGAGAATATTTAAGCCAAGAATTTAATGACTATCTAAAAGAGTGTGGGATTATATCACAACTCACTCCATCTGGAACACCATAGTGGAATGGTGTGTCCGAGAGGAGGAATCGCACCTTATTAGACATGGTATGATCAATGATGAGTCATGTAGATCTTCCAATAAGTTTCTGGGGTCATGCCCTTGAGACGGCTGCATTCACACTCAACCGTGTTCCTACAAAAACGGTTCTGAAGACACCATATGAGATATGGACTGGGAAACGTCCTAGTGTGTCTTTTATGAAGATTTTGGGATGCGAGGTGTTTGTTAAATGTCTTGTTTCTGACAAGCTTAGACCCAAATCCGATAACTGTTATTTTGTGGGATACCCAAAAGAAACAAAAGGATATTATTTCTACAAACCTTTCGAGAATAATGTGTTTATTGCTCGAACTGGTATTTTTCTAGAAAGATAATTTGTCTCTAAAAAAACAGTAGGAGGAAAGTAGAACTCAAAGAGACTTGAGAACCACAAGATACCATTAAACTTGAGTTGGAAATTGAGCAGGAACCACAAATTGTTATGGATACTGAACCTGCTCAGATCACACGACATTCGTAGATCTGGTAGAATAAGTCATGAGCCTAATAGATATTTTGGATTTCCTATGACTCAAAATGGCGACATAATGCTCATAGATCAAGATGAGCCCGCTTCCTACCAAGAAGCTATGAATGGACCAGAATCTGAGAAATGGCTTGAAGCCATGAAATCTGAAATGGACTCCATGTATACCAACCAAGTATGGACTTTGGTTGATCCACCTGAAGGGGTAAAACCAATCAGGTGCAAGTGGGTTTTCAAGAAGAAAACTAACATGGATGATAATGTACAAACCTACAAAGGCCGATTGGTGGCAAAAGGTTTCAAACAAGTTGTTCAAGGAGTTGACTATGTGAAACCTTCTCTCCAGCGGCAATGGTTAAATCCATTAGGATTATGCTTGCAATTGCAGCCTTTCACGATTACGAAATCTGGCAAATGGATGTCAAAACTGTTTTCCTTAACGGAAATCTTATCGAGGATGTGTACATGACACAACCTGAAGGTTTTGTCAATCCAAAGGATGCTGGAAAGGTATGTAAGCTGCAACGATCCATTTATGGATTAAAGCAAGCATCTCAGAGCAGGAATCTTCGTTTTGATGAAACAGTCAAAGATTTTGGCTTCATTAAGAATGAAGATGAACATTGTGTATACAAGAAGGTTAGTGGGAGTCACATTATATTCCTAGTATTATATGTTGACGACATATTGCTTATTAGGAATGACATTAGCTCATTGCAAGCAGTAAAAACATGGTTGGGAAAATGTTTCTCCATGAAAGACTTGGGCGAGGCAACCTATATTTTAGGTATCAAGATCTACAGAGATAGATCGAGAAAGTTGATCGGCCTAAGTCAGAGTACATACATTGACAAAATGATAAAACGGTTCGGCATGCAAGAGGAAAAAAGAGGATATTTATCCATGTCGCATGGTGTGACAATCTCTAAAGCCCAATGTCCTAAATCACAAGATGATAAGGAACGCATGAGAATGGTCACTTATGCTTCGACAATTGGGTCTATCATGTATGCAATGTTATGCACTTGTCCAGATGTCTCATATGCTTTGAGCATGACAAGCAGATACCAGTCAGATCCAGGTGAAGGTCATTAGACAACAGTCAAGAATATCCTTAAGTACCTCAAAAGGACTAAAGACTCAATTTTGAAATATGGTGTTGAAGAGGAATTGGTAGTAAAAGGTTACACGGATGCTAGTTTCCAGAATGATAAAGATGACTATAAGTCACAGTCAGGTTATGTGTTTTCCTTGATGGTGGTGATGTTAGCTGGAAAAATTCGAAGCAAGAAACAGTCGCTGATTCTATAATGGAGGCTGAGTACATTGCTGCTTCTGAAGCAGCAAAGGAGGCAGTTTGGATTAAGAAGTTCGTTACTGAACTTAGTGTTGTTCCATCCATTGTTGATCCAATAGATCTCTACTGTGATAACAATGGAGCCATTGCACAGGCTAAGGAACCTAGATCTCAACATCGATCCAAACATATACTTAGATGATACCATCTCATCCGTGAAATTATTGACAGAGCATATATACATATCTGCAAAGTGCCAACAGATAATAATGTTGCAGATCCACTGACTAAGGCTTTATCGTAGCAGAAGAACGAGAGTCACACTAGTTCCATGAGTATATGATACATGAGTGATTGGCTCTAGTGCAAGTGGGAGATTGTTAGAGTTTATGCCCTAGAGGCAATCTATTTGATGTGATTGAATAACATTATTGATGTTATGTTTATCTGAGTAAATGATTTTATTATGTTATAATTACAACGTAATATAAATGTTAGCATAATGAAAGTCCTTAGAATAATGATACAAATTATATGGTTTCACGTACGTGACTTGAACATGAGATTATATAATTATGATATGTATCATGGTTCTTAAATGTCCCTAGTCAAGTATCATTGTAAATAGGACAACAATGATACATTGAGACTAGTATGTTAATTGACTGATGATCATATCTCACTGGTCATTAATATGTGAGATATTAATGTCAATGCATAGGTACATGTTAGAGAACAGTGTATAGGGCAGACCCAACATGAGAATTCTTCATAGAGCATAATAGAAAGTGTCATAAGTAATTCTCATAGTGATAATGATGTAATGGTCCTATGACCTGAAATCATTATATTTTTTACATGAGGATCATGTACTTTGATGTCATCAAAAGTTACTTTTAATAGGGTAGACGATAAAGGTGATTACTGGGTATATCTTGAATCGAGCGAGAAATATGAATGATCTAGATGGAATTTAACCCTCCTATATAAGTATTGATATCCACGAGCCTCTTGATTGAGTAGGACTATGAAATGCATGGCCATGCTCAAATACTGATTTGTTTTATATATCTATGATCAAGATAAATAGATTAAATCATGACGAGGGTGACACGTTCCATGCCTCGAGTTTAATCTGGGATATAGAGGTTAAGAGGATTAAATTACATTGAGACATTGGTCACAGAAAGGTTGTATCGAATCATCGATCTTATCATTACTTGGATAACCGTGATGTATTACTGGATGCCGCTCACTGTTTATAACTTTAAATATAATTTAAAATTATTACCAACGTTATGATAACCTATAGGGTCACACACTAAGAACGTTTTAAAAGGAGAACTGATTTAAGTGATTTAAAATATCAAAACGTTTGATATTTTTTTATAAAATCGCGAAAGGAAAGGTCATCCGCATTTTATTCTCGTCTAGTTTGATTACGGGTTATAAAAAGCTCACTCTCTCTCAGTTATAGTGATATACGTGATTAGAGAAGGCAATTTCCATAGAATAAAATCCCGATCTTCGTGGCTAGTACTATCTCTCCTTACCGAGATTCGTGAGACTCCAAGAAGCGTTCGTGTGGATACCAAAGAGGTGTTGTCCAATTAGGGTTGCGTTGATGGTTCGCTGCATTCCAGATCTTCATCTCCATATCGGAATTCTGCACAAATTAATTGGTATGTCTTTCTCAATTTACTGTTTTTCGCTTGGAATCTAATTTCAGGGTTTCAAATAAATGTTTCTGCTGCAAATTTATTGTTGAAACCCTTCAGGAACCAGGGTCGAATTTGAGCGATTCTTATCCGAAAACCACTTCGAACCAATTTACCTATTCGAAGTGAAGACTTGGAATGATAGTAAATAGAAGTAAAGGCTGCTTGTTACTGACCCTCGAGGGAAATTTTCCATATCATATATATGTGACAGTAGTATCTTCATTTGATCTTCGATTCAAGGAATGCTCGCTACTAATCCTAGGGATGATTCCCGACAGGATGTGGTAGGAGAGTTCCTTCGGTTTGTCCTGTTCCTGGATAACTTGTATGGACGAATGTCTGACGTTGCATTTCTAATCACATTGATTGATATCTATAAACGTATCATCTGCTTGGTGGGGGAGAAAATAACTTCTCTTAGCTTAACACCCTTTCCTGAGACATACAAGCTCAGGATTTATACATTTGTAGAAATTAGTTTGTGATCATGAAATGGCAGTGTGGCATTCAAAGTGGAATGTGTGCTATGTGAAAGGTAATCGTTACCTTTGGCCTCATCAACCGATAATGGCTAAAACAGGGTTACTTCAGGGCTATGTGAGTCACTCCCATAAGGGTATGGTCATCACCTTTCTAGATTACTCTCTATATGTCGAGTATGTTGTGTATGCTGTGGCCATGGATAGGTTGGTTACGACTAGGGTGATGTCATACTCGGTCCTATCCGCCACCAGATGGGTCTACGGGTAGGCCGGTTCTGATTCGCAGAGGTTTCGAAGATGTTGATCCTTGGACATTCCTCTAGAGATGTACTGTACGGAAGGCACTCCCTTACCTTGCCATTGTATGAAAATCCATTCTTCGATAAGTGCCTTCGGATTTGATTGTAGAACCTACTTTGTAGCTAGTATGCTGGAATTTAATCAATGTAACAGTTTCGGCTAAGATTCATAAGTTTATTTGAAAAGTATTTTCAAAAGAATATCATTAAAAAATAATATTCCCATATTTTACGTAGCAAATGTTCTGGTTATCATAAGGTAAAAACACGTTCCGTGTTTATGTGCGGCGTGGTCTTATGAGATACCCTTTGTTTTTAAATATTCATATTTTGAGTTTCTCACACCAGTCCCATGACTGACCAAGGGTTTATTTCCCTTTCCATAAACTCTGAGTGCCTTATTTTTTCCGAGTAGCCTAGTAGTCAGGTTTTGTTTAGAGCATTTTGGGGGAGCTCAGAGCATGGAGTTAGAAGATTCTTCTAAAGATTGTTATCTGTTTCCACCGCACTCATGTACTATTGTATTTCGCGTTTGTAAGGATAGATATTTATAAATATCCATATTGATGTTAAGTTAAACTCTGATAAATGTATGTAAAATTTTCCGCTGTAAAGATTATACGTTGAAATAATATATGTTATTCCATTCGTGTGAGATTCTGTTCTATCTTTATTTTCTTTGTACTCCATGATAATCTGCCTCTCCAACACTTGGATTTACGGCACGTGAATACCGAGGATGTACTAGTGTCAATCTCCGAGGGTCGAGGAGGTGGGTTGTCACAGTGAGTTTACTCACCTCTAAATAAATTATATGATATCTATGTTGCTTTAGATTATTGTTGAATGGTTGGATGATAGTTGATAGTTTCAATGAAGTACAAATTAATGATAAAATTACAGTGATTTAATTTAATTACGTTAACGTAGTTAAATTAGTTATACTTCTTTTGTGATATCTATTTAGCAGAATAAAACACCGTTCTGCTATAATTAAATTGAATAGATTATACTGGACATCTATCGAGTAGAATAAATCACCGTTCTATCTAGCAAAGTAAAAAGATTATTTTTGAAGTTAATTAATATGTGGATTAATTAATAAATGATATGTTAGCTATTGATTGCTAATTTTTGATAATAATATGTTTGTTATTATTGTTTGATTGTTTGTTTGGATTTGAATTCCCGCTTGAAAAGCGGAAAGCATAAATAACCATTGTTTTGCAGGAGACCGTTGTAGAGAGACGATAAGGGGTTTCTCGCCATTCTTAATTTACTGTTATATGCATCTTACTTATATTCTTATGTTGCTTATATTGATGTTTGGTTGAAATATTTCTGACATACTGTATAAAATATCATTCCCTTAAACCTTTGGGTGTGTTGAAATTGTTCTTGTATTTATACAAAATAAATGTTTATTCACATTTTTTTGCACTTTGAAAGTTGTTTACACTATATTTTCAAGTATTTTGAGAAATTTGAAAATAAAGGATAAGTGTTGATTAAAATTTATAAAAGGAGTTATAAATTCAATTAATTATCTTTTGGGATAATTAATGCTGTTTTAAATTTATAAAGAGATTATAAATTTGATTAATTATCTTTCGAGATAATTAATGTCGTTTTAAATTTATAAAAGACTATAAATTGGATTTAATTATCTTTCAGGATAATTAATGTTGTTTAAATTTATAAATGTTATTTACCTTTAATATTTTGTAAGTTCTTTTCAAATGGATTTGTAAGGATTGTATAAGTATTTGAAAAGAATTGGATGTTTAAATATATTTTTAATTATTCTTTAACTATAATAAAGTTAATTTACAAATTTACTAATGATGTTTAAAGTTAACTAACTGCTAATAAAGTGATTAAAGTTAATTAACTGATTTAATAAAGGCATTTAAAGTGAATTAATTGATTTATCAAAGGAATTACAAATTTGATTAATTGTATCTTGGGATAATTAATGTGGTTTTAAATTTATAAAAGAATTATATCAATTATCTTTCAGGATGATTAACATTGTTTTAAATTTATAAAAGCATTTTAATTGATTTATTATCTTCCGGGATAGTAAATGTTGTTTGAAATTTATAAATGATAGTTTATAAATGAGAAAATCTTTTAAAGAGTTTTAAAAATAAAGCTAAGTGTAAATTATTTTTGGGTTTATAGTAAATAATGTTTTAATGACATTTGATTTGACCCTTCTTTTTAGTACACTTAAAAAATATAAATTTGATCTTTAAAAAGATATTTTTAAAGAGTATTTTAAAAAATGTTTTACAAATATTTATGGTGTGAAAATCAAGCACAAGCGTGAGTCAATTTTTTAAGAGATTTAATTTTCGAATATGACCATTTTGTTATTCCCAACAGTTGATTTATTGGCTATCGATTCTGCTATCTTCTTTGAGTTTCGTCAATTTAAGACGATTTGTTGCTCATTTAAGCGTTGATACCCTTTGTCAGAAATGACTAAAACCAAAGAACGAGTGGAAGCCAAGCTATGTGGGATTGCTCCTATTAGGGTATTATCACATCTAATCTAGATTGGTTTTGGTTATATACGCACTAAGATGTGAAATACTTAGATTCTTAGTAAGGTTGGTAGGGTTCGGTTTAGACATTTTCAAAGCCATCGTAGTTCTCAAGTATATTTTCTAGAGGCATACTTTTGGTGAGGGGGTGCACCCTCCTAGTCATTGTTGGAAAATTCCTTTTCCTTATTTAATTCAAGTCTTTGAATCGTTTTCTTATTTGCATTGAGAAGTGCCTGGAGCTCTTCTCGATGTATAATTATTTGTTTTCATTCTTTCAAGTCGGATTTTGTTTCGACTTGTTTCCATTATTTCATCTATGGATGTTGTTCTTGTGAGATAAAACTCGTTCCGTGTTAAGTGGCATGGTCTCACAGAATTATTTTATGTTCACCATATTTCTTGAGTTTTCTCACACTGGTTTTCCAAACTGATCCAGGTGTTATTTTACTATAATGCTCGGGTCGGACCGAGTATTTTTCCAGGTTGTCATTGGTGGGACATAGAGCTCATGGAGTAGAGCTGGATGTTCACCTGCCGTAGTATTTTTTCATTTTTGTTGTATTATTACATATACCCATCAGCAATTGTATGGTCAGGAAATTATAACCGTCCACCTGATGAGGTTTGTATTTAACTCTGATGTACCTTGCATCTTGGAGTGGCAGTTTATATTATCTTTGTTATATTATATGTTGTCGTTTCCGCTGTGAGATTCTATTTCCCCTGTTGTTCATTTTATTTTATCCTAACAATCCGCCTTTCCGGCGATTGGATTTCGGCATTTGAATACCGTAGATGTATTGAGTGTCGACTTCCGATGGTCGAAAAGGTGGGTCATTATAGATTGTTTCAGATACACCTTATGTTATGAATAATTATCTTTGGAGCTCATAAAGAAAATACATTTATAAGGTTATTACATATGTGGCCCACGGAGAGGTTGTTGGAATATTTTAACATGTGGGCCACAAATGTAAAATAAAATTTATTGTGCTATTTTGGTGTAAAACCTAATTAAAGTGATCAAATTTTGAATTAAAGCTAAAAGGCTTAAATATATAATTGTCATGGTATTAATGTGTAGATACCGAGGTAATTCTAATTTGTTGAAGGGCTAAATTAGAAAATGCCAACATTATAAACAACATATTAGTCCCTAAATTACACAAGCTCTAGTTATTCTCCTAATCTCTTCTATGGAAATAATTCAGATCTATGGTTTATGTCAATTTGGAAGATCAAACCAATTCGTTTTCTCTTTCAATCAGCAACTATGGATTCAGGTACGGCTTCCGCTAATTTATTTACCTTCCTTTGATATTTTTTCTTAATCAAATCAATATGGGTCACATAATCAGATCTAGGGTTTCGTGATTAATCAATTCTAAAGTATAATAAAATCCTAAAAGTGCCCAGTCATTATATAATATAAAGGTGTTCGGGGGAGTTTAATTAAATATGGCGACGGTCAACCGCAAATAAGATAAAAATGTGAAGTTTCATAATGCTACGTAGAGTTTACTTAAATAAAATCACATAATGAAATGACATATTTAATTTCTCTTCATGAGTTTACCGGTCCGTCGGGTTCTCCTGAGCATAATTTCAGAAAGAAATACTAGTTAACCTACAAATTAGTAATATTCCTTGCAACTTTAAGACTTTAGTTGTCTAAACATAATTAACATATATGATATTTCCCTTCAAAATTTTACCTCTATTATAAGATATTCAAAGATATACATAAACAAATTGTTTTTTCGTTAGAAATTTTTTCAAGTGCAACCAAATGGATGATGCATTCTTTTATGTCTTTAAATAATACATGCATAGCGGTTCCCAATTAGTTACCCCACTGCAAAAGTATTAAAGCCTACTAAATTACTAAATCAAATGTGTGAAAAGAGACAAGTTTTTCTAGGAAAATGAGATGATAAAACTATTCCATATGATCCAACCATGAGCATTTGAGACTGAAAAGCAAAGAAAGCAATTGAGATGGAAGTGTGAACTAATATATATAATATGTTCTGATAAAATAATATCATAAGAAATTTTGCAATAATTCCATTAGCTTTGGTCTTAACATTTTATGCTAATGATGTCATATATATTTTATACTCTAAACTTACTCAATTGTAGTTAAACAAACTTTAGTAATGTTTCTTCACATATCTCCTTTATAGCATCTTTCAGAGTTCAGTGTTAAAATATTAATTTTTTCGCACAATTTACATTTAAAGTCTATACCTTTTATAATTAGCTAGCATACCTTACTATATTGCTACACATTGCTTTCTTACCCACTTCCAAGAATTTATACGAGGGTTACTAATGCGAGTTCAAGTATATTTTTATGATAAAAACCTCGTATATATTTTGCAAGTAAAAATATAAATGTAACGGTATGTATAAAACTCTTCTTGCATATTCAACATGCAATGTTCTTAGCTTTACCTTCAAATTTCAAAGTTTAATTTATTTTGTACCATACTCAGTTGAGATACACTCTAGAGTGATCATAAGTAAAAAAAGAACAAATAACTAAATTTCATTGTTAAGCATCAAACAATTATGTACATAAGTTTCATGGTATCCACCCAAGCTTTATCCTATAAATTACAATGTAGGCAAGAACGTACGTAGAATTTGATACAATAGGGGCCGAAGATAAAACATTGATTTTCAAGCACATATTTAATGTTAGAAAATTTATCGAGGAGATAGATGTTAGAATATATATATATATGTATTTATAAGCATATATAAAATTATCATATAGCATATTTATTTCTAAAATATTGATGATAGACATAACTTGGTTAACATTACCACTTAACATGATTCTCTACGAGAAAATTGTTGGGACACCATAAAATAGGCATTTATCAATTTGCCTTCTAATCAGTTATATGATGAAGTTTGAATTATGTTAACCCAAAAACACATATATTAGTTTCTAGATTTTGTATAATAACCCAACTATTACAATGTTATATAATAATATAACTTAACTTTTCTACAAATAAATGAAATTCAAATAATCAACTTGAAACTTTAAATAAATAAAGAAACATTTGGAGAAAATTTATATGACTTTATCCCTTAAAATAGTGTATTAAAGTTAAAAATTACTTTCTTTGTTAGTTACATTTTGATAAAGACGTACTAGTATGAAAAACTATCAAGTAAAATGACATGAACTCATAATCTCAATTTAGCACAATCATGCACAAAATGTTTCACCTTTTGTATATTTAATAGTTAAAAATAAAGAAACTAGATTAAATAAAAATACCTAAACATAATATTGCAAACCAGTAAACAAACGATAGAGTCACTTCAAGTATGACATACCAATATGTAATCCAAACAACTACGTTAGATTCTTATAGAATGCAAACCCAAACAAGCAAACTCAACAAAGGAAAATAAATTTTGTTATCTTCTTTTAATTAATATTTTATTGAAGTAGGAAACATAAAGTGATAACATTTATTTATTTTTTTGTACAAAATAATAGAAAATTGAGTGGGGCGGTAACCTCCATTAGGCCTAAGCTAGGTCTGTCATTGAGTGTAGGTTATACCTTCTACATGAATTGCAAACGTTGTTTCTTACAAAATAAATGTTGAGACTCCTATATACAAGGTTGGCTCAGTTGGTGGGTAATTTAGACTATGAGATTACATGTCACGAGTTCGATCCTCGAGACTGACACTTGTTAACATTAATGAACCATGTTAAAAATGTAGTGACTCTTATATACATGTAAAATATAATATCTAGCGGCGATCACTCACCATAATATTTATATCAACTCTTTTTCTGAAAAAGGGTATGAAAAGTTCATTAATTAGACTTCAGTGGTTTCGTATTATGAAGACCTCATAAAATTTCTTTGAATGAAACACCTGTGCCAAATGCAAATTTTCTAGTAAGAATTAGCTCAAATATATTTTAAGAACTAAAGAAGCCTTAAGCAAATGTAGAAACAACAAATTACTATATGCACCTGTATAATGAAATTAGTGGTCATTTATTTAGGGTGATACTATTTGCACTCACCTAAATATTTACTAATGCCACTTAACATTAAATAAAATTAAATCATAAAAAAGACTTCAAAAATCCATCTTAAACTTAAAAGATGATCTAGAAGTAAATGCAATCGACTAATTGTAACCAGGCAATGTAGAAAATTCAATCCTAAAACATAATTATTTTCAATCTTATCAACCACTAATATTAGATGAAAATGAGATGAACAACACAGGTAAAATTCCTTTGTCAGTTTCTGATTAGGAGCGACAAGTTAAGATATTTAATTATATTTATAATATACATGTAAATTAATATCTTTTTAATCCTATTTATTTTTTAGGGAAATGATAAAGGTAATTAATTATATTTGACTATATCATAATATTCTATAAAACTAGTTCCACCATTCCTTTTCTGTTTTCTCATCGAAGCAACAACAAAAGTAATAATGATTGGATACTTTTGGTCGATGTAGTAATAAAGGTTCTTTATTATACTCTACCATAACACTAAATTTGAGCTGTAAATTATTCTTTACTATGAGAATCTTAGTTAGGATTAAATAATTATCAATAAACAAAAAATCTACTTACAATTAATGTCGATAACATCTTAGGCGTAAGAAAATTAGTAGGATTCATATGTGTTAATGAAGCATTAAATGAGAAAAAAAAGATATGTTATGGAGAAATTTCGATTCTGTTATTTGAAGTGAGAAAAGATAGGTAGAGTTATAATTTAGAGAGAAAAAATATCATGAAAATGCGGGTGTAGATGGGTAAGTGAAGTATTTGATTATGTGAGAGGATAAATGAGTGGGAGAAGGATTTTAGGTGGGTGTAAATATTACCACCCTTTATTTACTAGCTAGATCGAACACTCATATTATCAAGAGCTAACAAATGAACAGACTATGCATAAAAATGGAGGAACAAAAATAATTAAGGAGGAAAATATAATTGAAATAGTTAAATCTAACTATTGAGATAAAATTTATCATAGAGAAAAATTAATTTTGTTAGAAAACCAATTAGAAGCATGAGGTGTCAAACATAAAAATATAAATTTATCTAGCTAATTATCCATTGTATGATGCTTAAAAGATAGGCATTATCCAGTATTTTATCCAAGTGATATTTTGACGAAATTAGGCTACGAAATGATGAAGGAATGTATGTCAAACTAGAAGACGATCAAGTATGAAGAGTGAATCATGGATCGGTACCGATCCATCAAACTTACTATTTTTCCCATAAACTCTTATTAATGGTGAAGACATCAATGCAAGGGAGGATATAGAGAAATTTGGTAAAGTCTATGGATCAGTGTCGATACACAGGTTCCCTCAATATAGTCAACTTTCTCAATGGTTACAAGCTTAGAGGCATCAAAGGAAGATTGGATCAAGGAGCAAAGGACCTAGACTCAAGAAGTATGGAAGAATACACAAAGATTGGACCAAAGCCATGGATCGGTATTGACTCGTGGATCGACCCATCTGAAGTTTAGGACTTAGTCCATATCTCTCCTAATATCTTGGACCTGATTTGTTGATGAATTTTAGTGCGATTTGATAGCTCAAAAGCCCAATTATAGCCTACTATAACTATAAATAGGAGGCTACCTTTAATAGAAAAGGAGACTTTGCGCTTTGCTTATTCATATATAAGGTAGAACCCGACCGAGACTGATCCGACCCAAAACTACATGCGCACTTCTAATGGCTTGACCCTCAAAGGCATGGTCGTCCCACTATCTCTTGGTTTGGATATCGGCCCATCAAATCATCACTAAGTCCAGAGCGTCATGAGCAATTCCGCCCTATCCTATCATTGGACGACCAGGTTGTAACAAGAGAGCATCTCCTTTCATGTCCCCATTCGAGTCTCTCGTCCTTCCTTGCCTGTCTCTCCCTTGGTCATTAAAACCACCCCATCCATCTTGCTTTGTGGTTACTCGGATGACTTCTAACAAAAGGGTCCGGTCGCCTTAGCATAAAGAAATAACGACCCCTTATTTTTCCCCTGACAAGATCGGCATAAAACAACACTATGAATTTGAAAAAAAGTCACCGTGTAGCAAAAACCCTATGTACTTCACAATCCACATGGCAGTGGCACCACTGTTCATCAATAACACCCTTCCCCATGTCGCCTTTTTAACACAAGCACGCCATTGTACGGCCCGCTAGTTGGTCTTCATCTGAACCATCATATCTACGTGGAGTCCTAGCTGGCCAGCATTTGGACCATATATCGTCATCAACGATCATGAGGAAACCAAGGGTTTTGAGCTTCAATCTGGACCCTCTGAAGCATGATCTCAATAGCTATAAATAGAGATTTACATGCATTTGTACAAGGATAAAATTAGAACTTACATACAATATAGCTCAGCTCGAAGATCTTGTACAAAACCTCTTGTAATCAAAGATCAAGTAATAAAATTAGCTAAAATAGTGGACGTAGATCTTTACCAAGATCAAACCGCTCTAAATCTATTGTCATTTTACTTTACTTGCATTAAATTCATAACTCCTAATTTTTACACTTCTTATTATGGTGTTAGTGAATTACCTTTTCCTATATCTATATCTAAACATAAATCTAAAGTTGGCTAGAAATTTGGTCAATATTTCGCTGCTAGGAAGAGGGCCTCCTCGGAAAGCACTCAGAGTTCATCATTTTACTTCTCCATAAAATATCTATTCCACTCAAAATGTCCATGCAAACTAACACCAAAAATGAGGTCGATAATTCTAATGGTCATAGCAATAATGATGACGCATATGCTAGCACTGTTAGCCCCATCCCGGGCATAAGCAAGGATATGTGGCTTAGCTTGGTGAATTGACTCGCTGGCATCGGGCAAATGGCCTGTGACCCGAATGAACCCCAAGCTAAGGGAATGCCCTAGAAAACTTCAAATCCAATCCGCAGTCCCTAGTGCTTTCAACATCATGCATGACTCTCGTGAAAGGGTCGTGCTGGAAATCCCTTTTGGGGCTTCTCCCTTTCGTAATATGGATGCACATGCTACACATGCTCAAGACTTCGCCCATTGAAGTTTCCGTGCCCAAACCTGCTCTACTCCAAGTAACACATATTGCTTGCTGCTCCCCCTTCAATGAATGACTTTCTGCCTTCGAACGAATTCGGTCTTCAGATAGGTGGCACGATCTGCATTTCGACCACTAAATCAGTGATGGGCGAGCAAGAAACTACAAGCATCGAGAATTTTTTGTCCACTTCTGGCCCTGGTGGGAAATCCTTAGACGTCACTCTCACAAAAGGCAATACCAATATTCTAGATCTCCTTTTGCAAATAGAAATAGAAGATCATCTTCCCCCGTCCGTCATTGCCATTCGTTGTCCATATACTAGCGCCATAGGTCCCCTTCTTTTGTATGGCATTGGAAAACACCCTCCCTAGAAAGTGCCTCGTGCCATCTAGGTGGAGGCTTGCCTTTGGGAGGAAATGACAACACTTTAGCAACAAATGCTTAGAATCAAGACTAGAAATCATGATGGTGAGGGCCCATCTGATGACGAGAACGGGAACCCTTTTTGGAGGAAATATTAACAACTTACATACATCAGAGGTATGCTTTACCTCCCATTAAGAAATATGATGAAAGCAGCGATCCTTCTAATTACGTCATAATTTTAAACTCCATCACCTGAGCTCACCTGAGCTTGTCAGCTCTATGGCTACGCAATATGCCTATTATTCCCATCTACCTTGAGCATACCAGCCTCCCACTAGTTGTTGCATCTACAAGCAGGCGGTATCCACTCTCGGACCTAGATGTGCAATGATTTCAAGACTCGATTCTTTTCCTTGCAAACCAAAACCATGATGGCTAGTTAATTATGCAACATACGGTAAGGACCGATCGAGCTGCTTCATTCCTACGTAAAAGGAGCAGCCAAGAACAGCCTTTTAGTCTCCATTTTCTCCCGGGCGAGGCACCGATCTAGAATGTGGAAGGAAGTATAGAAACAACCTGCCTCTTCCTTAACTGACTTCTTCCAAAGAGAAAATTGTATTATGCAGATGGAAGAAGCTTGCTTTTCTGAAAGCAATAAGGAGGGAAGGTGAGGGAACAAAAATAGCTCGCACGAGGAGAGCATCTGGAGGATGAATGACCGTTAGGAGCATAGTAAATAGTGCCCTGGGGATGGCTCCCAATTCAAACTCAGGTACTCCAACTACGCCTTATGAACTCACGACATGAAAACTATCTATCTCGTCATCAGCGATCACCCATCGTACCAAAAGCCCTCTCCCTCCCATTCTGGAGGAAAGGAGGAGCCCTACGGTAATGGGGAATATTGCGAATTCCATTAATTTAACAAGCACTCCACCAACAAGCTACCACCTAGGAGATGAGATAAAATAGTTAATCGATGAAGGTGTACTTATGCAATATGTAAGAAAAGAATTTGAACCAAGAAATGAAAGTCAAAAGTTTTCCGTCCCGCCTTAGTGGGTGGATGGAAATAATATGGTCGTGATCAACACTAAAATCCAGTCTATCTGCGATGAACCACATGTGGTTAGGAGTAGAAAAGGGGTCCAATCCTGGTTAGAAGGAAGCTTCCCCAACAAATCAGATATATTCAGCGCATTTCATTCCAAGAAATCTTTGAGAGTGGAGGAAGATGAGGCAGACATCACTTTCTCAACTGAAGAGAATATGGGTTTCATCTACCCTCACCATGACCCCATGGTCATCTCGATCAACATTACCAGTGCTTAGGTGCACTAGGTCTTTGTTGATAGGGTAGCTCAATTAACGTCATGTTCAAGAATGTCTTCAATCGAATGAAACTCCAATCGTCCAATCTCACCCCTTATGCTCTATCCATCCATGCCTTTGATGGTGTTGGGATTGTCCTTATGGGTTCAACCTCACATAAGGTTACCTTCAGCAAGGAACCCCACTCTTCCAAAATACAGGTAAATTTTATAGTAGTGGATTGCCCATCAGCTTATAACATTCTTATAGGTGGGCTACCACTAGCTGATCTGGATGCAATCATAGCATATTCACGACTTACTAAAGAATTCCTATCATAGGATGTATTGGCTACATCCACAACAATTAACAAGACATTGGGGTCTACTACATCATCTCCCTACAAAAATCTATGAAAGGAGTACTCATGCTCCAATAAGAGGTGGCAACCCTTGGCAATGGCCAAACCGATTGTACGAAAGTAGTCCATAGTTCATGCCCATGCTAGGGACTAGCCATGTTCTTTATCCACCTCCGAAGAGGTCACGAGAGCCATACAATGCTCCCACTCGTGCTGGGGTCGTCAATCATAGTTAAATTTCCAAGAGAGTGCGTGAACCCTTGAGGTTTGTGGTCATGTTGGAACCCTCATTCAAGTGATAGCAGATGTATCCCTCGACATTGAGACACCCTAAGAGAACGCGAGTGCCACATGATGTTCCCGTTCATCGCGAGGCTGGAGATATCAAAGATCAAAACTCCTTGGCTAGTATATCCCAGTTGGCAAGCGGGAACAAGTGATATGACAACCTCTTCCCTCTCAACATCGACAAATTCATCTATGAGAGCCGAGTGCAGCCAGAGTTCCCGCACTCGTGCATAGATGTCCATCTCATCCAAGAACCTCATCGAGCGCATGATCTATGCCTTGGATTAATGTAACTTAGAACTCAGTGCAAAGAGCGACAATGATGACCCCTTGACCCTTGCATGAGGGACTTCAGCTTAGAAGGCGATCCGGCCACCCTGCTTGAAACCATCATGATAAACAACGATGGCTCTAGCAAGGTCGTCCAGATTGGCATGGAGCTAGACCCAAAGGTTCAAGCGGAGCTAATAGCTTTCCTCAAGCAAAGCACGGACGTGTTCGCATAGGGGGATGTGGATATGAATAGCATAGATCCCTCCATCATATGCCACACCCTTAACATCGACCTCAAAACTCACCACATCCTCTATAAGAGAAGTCTACTTAAGAAGGAGTGGTAAAAAGCATTGAAAGAGGAAGTAGAGAATGTGTTCGACAATGAGTTTATCGGAGAATCCGAATACCCGATGTGGGTAGCCAACCCAGTGTTGGTTTGAAAACCCAGTGGGGCTTGGAGAATGTGCATTGACTTCTCTGACCTCAATAAGGCTTGCTTGAAAGATAACTTCCATATACCATGCATCAAACAGCTCGTGGATGCAACAAACAGACATGAGTTGCTAATGTTTATTAATGCCTATACTATATATAATCAATTGCCATGCTTAGCCTTGATTAGGAGCACACATCGTTCATTACCAATGCGGGATACTATTTTTATAAAGGTGATATAATTTGGTCTTTGAAATGCGGGGGCTACCAATCGGCGGCTCATGAATAAAATATTTGCTGGAAAAATCGAAAGAACAATGGAGAGGTCTGTGTCGATGATATGCCAGTCAAGTTTAAGAAAGCGAGTGAACACATACTGAATCTTTCCAAGACCTTTGGCATAATTTGCGAATATAACATGAAGCTGAATCCCAAAAAGGGTTCCTTTGTGGTCTGCTTCGGCAAGTTTTTGGGGTACACGGTAAGCACTAAAGGAATCAAGGCTAATCCAGACAAAATTCAAGCTTTACTAGATATGCAAATCCCCCACCTCGTCAAACAAGTGCAAAGCCTAAATTGGATGGTTGCTACTCTCGATTGCTTTGTATCCATGCCATTGACAGGTGTGTCCCTTTCATTGACCTCATAAAGAAGGGGAAGTCATTTACATGGACCAACGAATGCACCAAGTTATTTGAAGAATTAAAACATCATTTGGCACCACCCTCCATCCTCTCCAAACCTATATACAAGGAGAATCTTTACCTTTACCTCATAGTCAATGACCACCCAATCAACACTGCCTTGATACAAGACAAAGAGAAGGTCCAATAGCCAATATACCATGTTAGTAAAAGATTGTTGGGCCCAAAAACAAGATAGTTGAGGCTAGAAAAGATCGCCTTCTGTTTGCTCATGGCTTCCTTCAAACTTTTCCCTTACTTCCAGGCCCACCCTATCAAAATTCTCAACAATCAGTCTTTGAAGGAAGTGTTAAGCCGACCCGACACAATAGGTTGCTCTTAAAATAGGCAGTGGAACTTAATCAGCATCACATCACTTTCCACCTCTACACCTCTATAAAAAGCCATGTTATGGCAGATTTTATTGTAGAATTCTCTAGCCTAGATAGCAATGATAAAGAGAAATCCATTACTCAACACTTCTGGCATTATATGTTGATGTGCCATCCAATGAAAAAAGGGCGGAGGCAGGTATGGTCCTTATCACTTCTGACGGGCAGGACATCTACTTTACTATAAGGCTGAATTTCAAAGCAACCAACAATGAAATTGAGTATGAATGTTGGTATCAGGATGGAAAAAGAACCCAAAATTGAAGTGATCTAGGTATACAGTGATTCCTTGTTGGCCATTAATCAAACCGATGTGAGCATTTGTAGGTGAAGGGTTAAATTCTGGCCTTATATGTTACCAAAGATAAGAAGCTCATCAGCACCATCTTCGACCTTAAGCTAGAACATATATATAGGAAAAATAATGCCAAGGTCGATCTCTTGGCCAAGGTGGCAAGCAATCCAGAAGAAACCAACCCTTAGGTGCCGTTGGAAGCCTGGACCGCCCTGTGTTTCGAGCATGAGGCAACTCCATGGAAATCGACGACAAGCAAAAGGATAGTTAGGTGACCCTTCTCTTGAAGTATCTAGTGAGCGGGTAACTACCCAACGAATAGTAGGAAGCCAGAAAAATCCTTTACCGGGTGTCCGTTTCATAGTTATGGATATCAAACTCTACCGGAGGGTCTACTCCACCCGTCCCTCTCCAACAATGCATCACCAAGGAGGAAGTCGATCAAGCCCTCCAAGAGCTACACATGGGCTTCTATGGAGACCATACCGGGGCAAAGCTTAGAGAAGAAAGATACCTAGCAAGGGTATTAATGGCTAACAATGATTAAAGAATCAATGGATTATGTTAAGAAATGTGATCACCGCCAACGGTTTGCCAAGATCCCAAGGGCCTCCTCCAACTTATTAACTTCTATGACATCCCTGTAGATGTTCGACACGTGGGGAATCAACTAAATTGGAAAAATTCCAAATGCAAATGGAGGATATAATCATGCCATAGTCTTCATTAACAACTTCACTAAATAGGTCAAATCAGAACCCCTCGCTAGGGTCACTATGCCCAAAGTCCTCAGCTTCATCATCAAGAACATTTTCCGCTGCTTCAGACTTTCCAAGAAGATCGTTACCAACAATATACCACCAATTTGAGAGTGGACAGTTCCTCGGATTATATGAAGGAATGAAATCGAAAATTTCTTTTTGAGATGCATCACTTATAACATCGAAAAAAATAAAGAATTGTCATGACTAGGACTCGATTACATAAAGGAGTGCAGAGTAGAAGCAAAGCTCCATATAGTGGCGTACAAAAGAAAGGTCACTAAATACTACAATGCAAGGGTCAAAAATTGAAACTTCACTACTGGTGACCCTGTCTTATGGTAGGTCTTCGTAAATACAAGGACCCCGGCTGAAGGGGTAGAGGGACCCAATTAGGAAGGACCATATATGGTCAGCGTCGCTTTAGACAATAAAGCATATCACCTCGCTCATCCAGATGACAGTCCATGATGTTAGGGACAACAAGGGTTTATGTACTAATAGTTATTAGATAACCATGGAATGAATCACTCGAGAGCTTTTTACTGGTTAATATAATCAAGGTCAAACAGAAAATCTCGAAATGACGATATTACATAGTTCTCTCTACTTAAGGGTACTGTTGAATTTCAGTGTGGACACTCCATATGATTATAGTTAAATCTTGGCCTAGCGTCCATCGGATGACCATAATTAGGTCCGAGTTGAAGCATTGGAAGTGAAACACTATTCAATGGAGAATTTGTCTCCTCAATTATATGAGGTTAGTATCACTGTTAACTGTAGTCAACTCAAATTCGGTCTCTGGGCAAGCTATACAGTTAATAATAATTGTTATTATTAAACCAATAACTTTGGTTTTGGACAATCCAAGTTGAATTTGGATGATACTGGAATTTTGACCAAAACCAAATTCCTTAAGTCTGAAAGTGGTATAGTTTTGACGAATAGAATTAGGGTAAATAACCGTACTACTAGGTACCACTTAAATTAGTGAAACTGGATTTTACCGAAAAATATGTAAGCGATAAATTCGGTCAAACTGTCACACCACTAGCTAAGATGATATTTGAACGTTAATATTTAAATTGTTTTATATTAATCGTTGACTGAATTTACACCTTTAAGTCGCACAATCATAATGTTGAATACTCTGAAATACCACATGATTTAATTAATTTATAATTATTGTAAATTAAT
The DNA here is from genome assembly GCA_030737815.1 of Allium fistulosum. Lineage (NCBI taxonomy): Eukaryota > Viridiplantae > Streptophyta > Magnoliopsida > Asparagales > Amaryllidaceae > Allium > Allium fistulosum. The sequence continues at coordinate 547,484,706 of CM060906.1, forward strand.
TAAATTAATTAATATTTATGAAATACTAGTTTGAAAAAATTATTTTTGAGTTTAGGTGCCATTAATAATTAAGGGCGCATATATAAAAGTTATATATGTATGTATCGATGTACTATATCGATAAATATTCAAATCTGATTTAAATAATTTATTTGTAAAATGGGTTTGAAAATTTTTGTGGGCCAATTATGCCAATACCATGACTGACTAGAGAGGAGAAGAGTGGGGTTTTAAATGCTCAAATGTCGATTTGAATTGGTAGAAAGGATTGAGTAAACAATGGAGATTAGATCTCCAGTTTTTGCTTCTCCTTGATACATATTTAAACCCCACCTTTTCATTCATTCTAGGATGACTGTCTTGCTCTCTCCTTCCCTACCCTGGCTCCAAATTCCAAGGCAAGATTTCCTTTTCATTTCCAAATCAAATTCAAATCAAAATAAAAAATAAAAGTGTGGGGTTCATCTCTAGCCTTCTACAACTTTTGAAGGTGGTTTGATCAGATCTAAGGAGTTGGTTCTTCATTCATGGTGCTAATCATAGGCTACTGATTTGATAACATTTGAATTTTAATAATAATAATTATTGTATCTGTTGATTATCATTTTTATGTTGTTTAGATTAATATTATCATAACGAACTTATATATAGCTCATGTTATCCAAATGTATGTATATATTCAAATTGAAATAGAAAAAAACGCATGAAAACATCATTACAACATTTATTTATTTTCGGCCACATTATATATATTTAGTTATATTTTTCAAAAATTTAATATTAAATTTAAAATAGTATTAATAATTTTATAATGCAGTATATGTAATTATATATATATATATAATAAGTATATTATATATAATAGGTATATTATATATATAATAAGTATATTATACAAACATATGCATTTTCATTTTTTAATTCTTTTAATATTATTAATATATATAGAGTATTTTCTATTAATAAATTAATGTATGTAAAAATAAATAAATAAATTTATATCAAATCTGTATGGATTTGATAAATAACAATTGAAAAATTCATTTAAAATCTTTTTGGCCGAAATTAAAAAAAACATTCAATACATACATACGTACATACATGTGTCCATACACACACATACATACATAGAGAGATATATATATATATATATATATGTATTTAATTAATAGTTTATATATATTAAAATGAAATATAAAACATATGTATATTTCAAAAAAATATTTTTTTAGATTATATATATATATATATATTATATTTAATACAAGTATGAAGCCCGTGCCGATGGCACGAGTGCGATTATTTTTTGTTTTTCGGTAATTTATGTCATTATGTGTTGCTCAAATGTAAAGTTTGATTAATGTAGATTATGAAGATGAATAAAAAAATTTGAGCATGAAAATATCGTTGTAAGCAAGTGATTTTTTTTGCAAGTGTCTATGGATATTAAAAAACTCTTAGATAATAGTTAGATTTGCAAGTGCTATTTGAAGTTCTATTTTCCCTCACTATTTTGTAAGAAAATATCTACACTTTGGTCTAGCTATTCGTCCTTCATTAAATTAAGTCAAAGAGTCAACTTTAGAAATTAAATTCCAAAAGTAATGTAAATTTTGAGGGGGAAAATTTTAAGCAATACAAATTATTTGCAGCTTCATATCTGCTTGAAATTGACCAAAAAAGTACAACTTTGTTTCAAGATTGAAATTTTTTATTATCTATTTAGTTATAAATTTATTTTTCCTTTGGCATGCAATGTGCCAATAGCCATGGAAAATGAAAATTTCAACATGGCTAAAAGTTCTAATAAAAAATAGCCATGAAAAAAAAATCTAGACCATTACTAAATCAATAAGTAATTTAATATAGAACTATTTTTTAAAATTGCCACATTCATAATTATTGAATATACATATGGAAAAGTAACAGCATATATGACAACTAATTAAAATTTAGTTAAATACGCATAAAGAAGGATATCTTAATTACTGTGGGGGAAACTATTATATTTCTACTTCCATTTATGTTATTATAGTACAATTTCAAATAAACTATGTTATTGTTTTAGCTAAATATATTGTCGATAGAGTAAGAAGAAAACATAAATTTGAATGCTAAATATTTATAAAAAGTCGACCTAAGTACAATTGTTGAAAATTTTAGCTTTAACTTTGAAGTTCATATTTACTTCAATATTACCTGTTTCACGTTAAAATATAGAAAACTCTATCTAAAATTTAAGACGTTTTATAATATTTTTGAATGCAATCAGTGTAAAATATAAAGAACGGTTTATGAAAACAGTACCTTAACTATACACATTGCAAAAACGTGCACAATGTAAAGAAAATAGGAAAAATGTTATAAACTACTCAAAATTAAACATCAATTATGGTTAGAAAAGAGAAATTCCTTTCATTTTCACTGAAAGAATATGATTTGAAGGTACTTTGTGGAATAGAACACTGTTAGAAATAATGTGAAAAATACCTTGCAGTAAATACAAAATTTAGAATAACTGTTGCATTTTTGTCAAGGGATTGTACAATCACATCGAATAGAACATATCCATTATGTAAAAGCCTCAATGATATGGTTAAAATTTAAAGCTTGAACTTCTAGTTTGATATTTGGAGATAAGGGAATTAAATTAAATAAATTATCTATTTCATGTTAAAAAACTAAAAATATGAAAACACGGTAGACAAGTTGATATTTTAATTATCATGTTAATATTCTTAAGATATGTTTGTAATTTTTGAATGCAATCAGTATAAATAGTATTTGTTAACAAAGTCACGTGTTAGAAATAATCTTGGAAATATTAAGTATTCATGACATATATATAGTATTGTCCATACGCACCATACCTATAAATTATAGGCTATACTTAGAGCAAAATTCAAAACATTGACCACATGAATGAAGAGTAATTAGTAAAACTATAAACTTTCCCTATTGAGAATTACTATAATTGTGCATTAATTAATTTGATCATATTTTAGTAAATTACAAATTGGTATACATTATTGCATGGTTCCAATTAATTACTCAAATTTCGGACATTTCCAGGAATGATATACGGTATAATTATAGGCTAATGCAAATTCATGCGTTTATAATTATGTTGGAAAATCTCAATTATATAGGCTTCACCCATTTGATTGTTTCATTATAAGTAGAAACATTGAATAAACAATACCTAAGTATGCTTTCAAAAGAATGAATCAATATGAGATAAATTATAAATTTAAAAACTTATACTTATCATAGGTGCACACCTGCAAATAATCTCACAAGTATATATTATTGGCCATCCTCTGGATATTAATCAAAATACATAAGTTACAGTCATTAGCTAACTTATTTAACAGATGTTAGAACCAAATAAGTGGTGAGAGAGTCATAGAAAGGCATTATTAAGTATTTGGGTGAATAATAAATTTTCTATGAGTTGCTGAGGCATGGACACCTTTAAGTTAGTATTGTTTTTACTGAATGGAAGTAAGAGCATCTCCAACAGATCCAACATTCTCAAATCCGCACCCAGAATTAACCCCAACAGAGTGCGAGAATACACGATAGTGCAGAAAAGGGGGCCTTCGGGCTGAGAATTTGATATTGAGTGAGGCGCTTGTTCAACAAACGCTTGTATCTCAGGCGCTTGTTGAACAAGCGCCATATTGTCAGGCGCTTGTTGAACAAGCGCCCAGTGCTCAGGCGCCTGTTTAACAGGCGCCTGAATTATATATTTTATAATTATTTAATGCCAGGCGCCTGTTCAACAGGCTCCTGAACATCAGGCGCCTGTTGAACAAGCGCCTGGTTAAATTCTGTTGGAGAAAATATCAAATTACAAAATTGAAGTGCATATTTTCTGAAATCTGTACTCGTATTTGTTGGAGATGCTCTAACACATCAGATTATTAACTCTCCACTAAACAAAATGAAGACTTTCCTTCTGTAAGCAAAATGGAGAAAATAAAATGCATTAAACATATTATAATGGGAACAAACAGAGGAATAAACACCCAAAATCCTGAGTAGGTAATAAATATTTGCTGGAGATAAGTAACTAATTAAAATATAAGGCAATTAGGACAGCTGGCCAGAATTGTTATATCTAATTCATGCAGGTTATATATCCAACTTTCTATTAATCATCTGGCACTAAAAGTTTCTTTTTTCTAGATATTGCCTCTTTTATACCAAATTATCTTTTCCTATGTCTGAGGTTAAAAATTTTGAAATTAAATTGGTAATCGATGAAAACAAAATCTATGAAGATAATTCTTACAGTTGAAGATGTGAAACCATGACAGAGTAAATGGGATAGAATGCCATCTCCTTTAGAAAGTGAAGTTTGAGAAGCATGACTGATAATTACCAAAGCTATACACCATCTTAGCCATGTGTCATACAACCATGTGACTAAAGACTACATTATATGAGCTGATGTACTACTCTATAAAAAGCTCTACACAACCTAAAATAACTTGCGTTTCTGTTCATGTGTGGCCACTTAAAGCTGTAACCTACAGAGTAATATAATGTTCAATATTAACTATATCCGGTAAACTGAATAATGATATGTGAGTAATACTTTTGTAAACCTAAGTCTTGGAAATATATGTATGTATGTATGTATATATATGTGTGTATGTATGTGTGTGTAATTGTGTTCAAAAAAATGTAAACATGTGCCATTTTCATCGTTTGGTTAATGAATAATTCAAACAGCCAAAAACAAAATTGCTCTAAGGTGACACATACATGGAGAGAAAAATGTGGTTACATTGTATCAGAGGCAACATTCATTGTAAAAGTCGATTCCAAGGAGTAGTAAGTAATCCAGTGTGTAATCTAATGCCTTGTACAGTGCATGTATATCAAGGAGTTTCGGGAAATATATGCATATTTTCTTGCTATAGAGTTGCATGTAACAGAGATAAGAAAGCATGACCATGTTTTACATGAATTTTTCAAAAAGGTGAGACTATTTTCAATGTTGTGTTATTTCCAACTCAAATATAAAATGAATTATCGATAAAAGTAACAGATAATGTTTCCTGTTAGTTGTGTTAAAGATAAAACCAAAACAGTTGCATGCAGGAATTAATTACACCAAAGCTCCCAATGTTTTTCATATAACTCAACACCAAATATTTTCATTTCAAGTTCTGAATACTAAAAATTAAAGATGAAACTAAGAGTTAATTTAACCTTATGTTGTCAACCCACTTCTATGTACGTTGCAAGTTACGAATGTACTGACGTAAAAACCTCTATGCAAACTCAAATACTTTTATTTATGTTCATATGCGCCCATATAAAGCTGTATACAACAAAAAAACATAATTTTCAGTTTCAACCATTTCTAGTAAACTACACAATGATATGCAGGCTCAATGCATTCTTATATAACTCAAACTTAGCCACATGGATAAAAAATACTTGTGTAGCAGATATAAACACATGTGTCATTTGCAAAATTCAAAAAAATGTGAATCCATTAAAATATAATCAATTTTTTCACATGAATATCATAAATTTGAAAAAAAAACCCATGATACTCAGTTAACATAAAACACATTAACATGTAGGTTAAAAAGGATGTGTAGAAATGAGTTCACACTATAAGGAGCGGTTCTAGTTTAGTGCATGAAAGAATTGAGAAAAAGGATAAGGACTATGGAAGATGAATGACTATATGCAGTAATTAACTTAAAAGGCGGATAGATTTAATAATTACTTACCAAATATTACCAATTAACCAAAGGATAAGAAACATTAGATAAGAACATAAAAAAATTGCAATCTACAAAACAAAAGGTTATAAAATTGAAAATATTAAAATACCTTGAGAGCAAAAAACGTTTGACAATAGATAGATTAGTGCGAGAATTATAGATTTGAGGAGAATCAATGTGCTTTTGTTTAAGGAAGGAGAAAAATTCATGATAATGACTCATAGGTAACTACCGAGATTAAGAACGTGGAAACCATCTGACATTGAATTGGGAGAATTAATTTAGGTTTTCGACACAATTTGGTCATGGGAGAAAAGTTGATGAGAAGAGGGGGCATAGATTGGAAATTAGAGCGGAGGAGAAACTATTTCAAACATAGGCTGAAATTTTTTAGGGAGTTGAAAACTGAATGATGAGGAAAGGGAACGATGTATGGGTGGGGGTGATCGTGGAGAAGGATGGAGTTAAACGAACTCAAACTTTAACGACAGAATTAAATATCTAACAGAAATCTTAACTGAGTTAGTAAAATAAAATATTTTTTGTTGACGCGGATGAATTGTATCCATCCGATATCTTTCTTAGTATTAAATCATCTTCATCTCCGTTGTTTGTCATTTCTGTTAAGACCAAGGAAATTTGTTATATAGACTAGTATGGAGCCCGTGCACGGGTATAAACTTCATTTTGTATATAAATATGTCATTGTATATAGCATAGGTTGAAAGTTTGGTAAATTTGGAATTAACGTATTGTTTTAAGCTAATTCTTTGTGCATTGAATTTGGAACAGAACTGACTATCCAACATGCAACTAAAGTTATTTAATGCTTAAGGTATCATCATTATGATCTAAACCAATCTACGCCAAATATAATGCTAATCATCATTATTTTTAATTATTTTTATAGGAACAAATTAACTAATAAGCTGGTAAGTGAAAAAAAGTATTTATAGATAAAATAACTGTACATAGTGCATAATCTATTGTTATAGTACATAGTATTTGTCTCTGTCAACCTGGTCTTCCTTCTACTGTAATAGTAATATAGTATTAATGATTGCTGAATTTGGTGAATGTGCGCTTAAATTCATGTTATGGCCTTCTTAAAATTTTTGACAATTCATATAAAACTGGCGACCAAAGATGCTTAAAACAATGGCATGCTAAATACTACCAACTGAATAATTTGGTTACTAAAATGTATAGTACTGATGAAATATTTTACCAAATAAACTGTCAGTTAAACGGAGCATGTATAGAAAACTGGAATCAGACTAAATAGTACTCAGAAAGATTAAGCCATTTAATAAATTACTTACTAAAATTATCAGAAAAGAGGAAAGCAATGAGGAAGGAAATAAGTAAAAAAAAATGTATATACAAATGTTAGAATGAGTAAAGAAGCTGAATGAATTTCGAATATTGAATAAATGCTACTTTACTATTTTTAGGAATTGACTAACAATCTCTTACTTGAAACATGAATTTAACTTAATTAGTGCACTGTACAACTATGTAATTTTGATCACCGTGCCAAAGGGAAGTGTGTATCTTGCAAATTACCACCAAATATACGGATATTAGTTCTGGTAAACATAGGAAAATAGTATTGTATACTGATCAAAATGATCTTATGACTCCCAAAATAATGCGATGTCCCTTTGGAAACAGCGGAAAAAATTGGAATGATACAAAGAATTTTAGCATGAAAGTGAACAATGATGACACACAAATCGAGAAATGGTCCATATAAGTGATAATTTTATGGTCAATCTTGCTATTCAAATTTGTCCATACGTACCAACTAATTAGAATTATTTTGTATGACGGGAAAGAAAATGCTAAGTTAGTTGATTCGCATAGAAAATATTACACAATTTTGTACATATGAATACAGCAATCTGCACATATAGTCCACCGAATTCAAAAAAACTGTAGAAACTTTGACAATTCATGGAAATAGTGGAAAAAAGTTTCCATTATAATCAAAAGAGTTGTAGTTAACATGAGTACCATTAAACAAAATGAGTGTATAAAATCACAGCAGTACCTACTTAAACAGTTGATGGCAATTTGGTTTTTATTGTAGAATAATTTAAAACATAGAACAGTGGAAAAAATAAGGATTAATTCAGCATATGGAAGTACATAGAAAGAAAGTATGCAATTATATAGTTACTATGGTAAGAAGCGAATACATGTAAAAGTTAAAAGAAATGCAGGACATACGCGAATGTTTGTGATGGAGAGGCATGCATTGGTAGTCTGTGGATTAGAAGGTGATGGACGTGAGTTAGAGTAAAACCTCAGGGTAAACTATATTTGTTGTAGTTGTCTCTTCTATTTTTGGAAGAATGATAGATATCCGACGGAAGGTAGTGCATCTGGAAAGAGCTACGTAAAGTTGTCCATGGGTGAAAACTGGGGTGCGTAAATCGATACCAACATACTTCACAGATTGTCCTTGTGCTTTATTTATAGTCATTGAGTAAGCCAGCTTGATAGGAAATTGCCTTCTTGACATGTTTACACTTAGTTCCGAAGATGATGGCTGAAGCGATATCCGTGGAATGAAAACTAAGTTTCCTGATTTATTCCCAGACAATATTTGAGCTTCTATTATTCGTGTTGCACATCGAACGACTATTAGTCTTGTACCATTGCAAAGACCATCTTTTGGAGCGAGATTTCTTAGTAGAATTATAGGGCATCCAACCTTTATTTCAAGTTTGAAGGGGGTAAACCGCTACATTCTATTGAATTCAGAAACTCGCTTGGGTAACGATCATTATCCGAAGTTTCGACCAACTTATCTGCGGCAAGAAAAATGTGACTTTCACTTGGACACATTTGTAGACATGTAGAGTTTATTGTGTTAGCATCTTCATTTCGTGTAGACAAAATTATTCGTTCGGTAAAAAATAATGGAGGTTTTGGTATCACATGTAGGTCTGGGTAAACTTTGGATACTAAATCAGTTAGGTTGCTACATTTGTTCATCATTGCCAAATCAACTGATAGCTCAGGATTAGAGCCTACCTGCACATTGAATGAAAAAGGAGAAAGGTATTTCAGTTATATATGTCAACACTGTATACTTAGCAATTTGAAATAATAGTAGAAAGTGCGAAAAATAGAACCTGCTCTAAGTAAGATGAAAATTCAGCAGTATCAGAATCTTCAGAGTTTAAACGCATGTTCTTCGATAGTGTTAATGCTTCAACATATTTCCATAAAGCTGAACGTCGTAATGTTGCTCCAACAATATCTTCACGTAAACCTCTAGGGATAACAGGTAAAATTTGACGAAAGTCTCCTCCTAGAACTACTGTTATTCCACCAAATGGCTTAGAACAATCCCGAATATCCTGTAAAGAACGATCAACTGTTTCGACCCAGAAGGAAAGTATAAAATAAACATACTCTGTTCATTTGAAATATGACATATAAGGCAGGAAGAGAGCAAAGTGGGAAATATAAAATACTTCCAAACAAATGCATGGGCACAGATATATACTATATTAATGATACTAATGAGTAAATTTATTAAATATATTTTGATAGAATGATTCTTAGGTTTGTAAATAATGGAATTTAGAGCCAAAGGATGAAGTATTAAACCATTACGTACATACAGATGAACACGTTTAAGTATGCAAAGGATAAATTTGGTTTATTTTTGAACTATTTATCATCTAAAATAGGTATAGTTTGTCCCAGTTAGGGGAGAGAAATCTTTAAAGTTTTATATGGACAGACATATTTTAACACGGATGGAAATTGTAATTAGTTGTGTTCATTTCATTCATGTAAATGAATGCATGTAGGGTATGGCATCTGATTTATTGACTATATGAATGTGTGAATTTTCATTTACCATATTGAAGACGATACCTTTACTCAGTCATAATTCTAGAAATAGACACACAGTAACAGTTAGATTTTTATAGAAATTGACGGATCTCATACCTGGATTTATGCGGTGAAGAATTTTAATGTGATGTATTTGTAGGAGAAAGTAGCTTATTGGAAGTTATTTTATTTAATGGGTAGGGAATTCCATGTAAATATTGTGTAATTATAGCTGGTAACTGGTGTTACAATAACAACAATAGCTAAGTGGGTGGAATATTAGTATTATGGAAGAAGTGGATGGTAGTTATGTTAACTTTATGAAGAGCAGGTAGTTATAGGATGGTAGTGGCTGGGTCCATAATCAGCAGGTGCATGCATTAGTTTGGAGACTAAGGGTGGTGGATGAAAATTATTTTTGTATCGTGTATAGGAGAAAAAACAGAGATATAAATTAGGTGAAAAATAATTCACATATTAGTAGTCAATGGGACCAACTAATTGTAAAAGAGCAGTTATGTTGTAACGGTAGTAAATGCATATACGGCTAAGCTGCAAAAATTTGACAGTATGTGAAAGTTGATATATTTTGCTTGCTCAAAATTAGAATATTTTAATCAATACAATATTATACATTGTGATATAGACATAACTGTAAATGGAGGAATAGAGTATGAATTAACAAATTGGTAAAGCATGGCTCCTTTGACGCAAAATAATGACATTCAGAGAATATTATTTTATAGACAACAATTGTGATATGTACTTATTCATCATATGTGTTATGTACTTATTCATCATATGTGTCAGGTACATAATAAACAGTTCAAAGATAAGCATAATGCAACAGAAATTAAACAGTCAAAACTTTGTGTGAGATACAAATAAATGCATTGATTACATGGTCATCCAAGTAAAAAACAGTGCAGTTGATTAAAAAGGAAACATGATTAAAAAGGAAACATAATTAAACTAATAAACAGTATATCTTTTTGCTTATTAGCATTAATATTGCTTCGGGATAATTCTCTGTGTACATACACAGTCAAAAACACTTTTATATTTGGTAATAGAAGATTTATGGACAGTGGCATGGGCACAGATATGTACTGTTAATGATAGCAGTTAAATATAGTATGTATGCTGAAAGTTTAGTACTGATTTTATATTTGCTGTTCTCTGTTGTTTAAATTTAATATATTTTGGACAGTATATCTTTTTCCTTAGTAGCATTAAAATTGGTTTGTGGAAAGTCTTTCTGTTTACATACACAGTTAAAATCAGTCCAAACAAATATGAACACCTATAAGCCCGGAAAGAGTTAATTTGGGTAAGTATAAAATTTTAAATAGGATGGTATAATGCACCAAAAGCAAAAAAATTTAAATAGGATGGTATAATGCAGTAAAGAGAGTAAAGAGGGAAAGTATAAAGTAAACATGCTCTGTTCATATTGATGTTAGATTGATTGAGCATGTATGTAACAGGCTCTGTTATAATCAAACCTTTTCTCTCATTATCACTTTCATTATTCAATTCAGCTGAACATCATTTTTTTAATTCTCTATAAGCGAATTAACACAACAATATAATATATATTGGATAGTATGTATTAAAGCTTATACCATTTAAATATAGTATGTATGCTGAAGGTAGTGGATGGGTCCATAATCAGCAGGTGCATGCATTAGTTTGGAGACTAAGGGTGGTAGATTAAAATTATTTTTGTATTATGTATAGGAGAGAAAACAGAGATATAAATTATTTGAAAAATAATAAATATATCAGTAGTCAGTGGGACCAACTGGTTGAAAAAGAGCAGTTATGTTGTAACAACAGTAAATGCATATACGTCAATTTGGTATCATATAACAGTTAAACTTCATGGTACATGAACTGTTGTGTGTAAGCTTCAAAAGTTTGGCAGTATATGAAAGTTGATATATTTTGCTTGCTAAAAATCAGAATATTTTAATCAATACAATGTTATACATTGGGATATAGACATAACTGTAAATGGGGGAATAGAGTGAATTAACAAACTGGTAAAGCATTGCTCTTTTGACGCAAATTAATGAGATACAGAGAACATTATTTTAAGGACAACAACTGTGAAATGTATGTATTCAACATATATGTCACGTACATAAAAAATAGTTCAAAGATAAGCATAACGAAACAGAGATTAAACATTCAAACTTTGTGTGAGATACAAATAAATGCATTGATTACATAGTCAATAAACTAAAAAAACATCGGAGTTGATTGAAAAGAAAACATAATTAGAAATGAAATATTTTATATTTTCCAAAAGTAGCAGCATGGGTCGTAGACATGGAGGCAGGTGGCAGTATTTGCTGTGTTATCGAAAGGAAGAGAAATCCCTCTGATTGAGCTGTCTCATGAATGTTGTGAGCATTAAATAAAATTAGTTGCACACAGATAATAGTAACCAAACGAAGAAAGAGGGAAATATTAATTCAGTGCAATTAATAAATAATACAATTAGTAATGTCATTGAGGGAAGGTATTGATGAATACTAAAATTACTAATGTCACTTTCAGGAGATGTATGTAATAGGCTCTGGTATAATCAAACCTTTTCTTTGATTATCACTTTCATCATTCAATTCAGCTGAACATCATTTTTGGAATCTTGTATAAACCAATTAACAAAAAAAATTTAATTACATAATGCAGTCCAAATTATATCTTTTTGCTTATTAGCGTTAAAATTGCTTTGGGATAATTCTCTGTTTACATACACAGTCAAAAGCACTGTTCTATATTTGGGAATAGAAGATTTATGGACAGTGGCATGGACAAAGATATGTACTGTTACTGATATTGATGTCATATTGATTGGGCGTGTAAAAGGCAAGTATAAAATCATAGAGTTTGTAATAGGCAACTTTTTCCTTTCTTCCACCAGCATTACACACAGCAACATATATAGTGATCCTCTAATCTTTACACCAATTAAAGTGGACTGCAGTATGTAATAAATCTTATACCATTAAATATAGTATGTATGCTGAAAGTTTAGCATTGATTTAATATTTTCTATTTTCTGTTGTATAAATTTAATATATTTAGGACTGCATGTCTTTTTCCCTAGTAGCATTAAAATTGCTTTGGGATAATTCTTTCTGTATACATACACAGTCAAAATCACTGTTGTATATTTGGTAATAGAAGATCTATGGTCAATGGTATGGGCACAAATATATGTTATATTGTTTATATCATATTGTCGATGGCACATGTATAGCAGTAATAATGAGACAAAAAGGAAAGTAGTGCAAAAGTAGCTCAATCAGTAACAATATGCATGGAGAAGAAACAGAAGAGAAAATGTGAGCAAAGGAAAATTAATTTATTAGGAGTAGCTGCGGACAACAAATAAAAAACAACTTTGACAAATGCAACTAAGAAATAGAAAAGTAACAGAAACAAAGTTGTGTAAACTAAGAGAAAGAAACGAAAGATGGAGATGACAAACAACAAACAACAAACACCCATTAGATCAGTGAACATATCATCAGTATCCATTTTTCTCCGCCCACTCAATCTGTAAGTTGACAAACAACAAAGGAGTCAGTAGGGAATAATTATGATAACATCCATCAGCACAACTATTATATTACCACTGTCGCTAAATCATCATCTGATTCGTCAAGGTTGCAGTAGGATGAAGACTGTTGCTGAATTTCCACCTTTGTATCATAATGAAACGTTTCTTTTGCACCATCGGGTTCCTTTTCTTTTGCATCATAACCTAACTTTGCTGGTGGGGGAGGATCAAGTGCTCCAAGTCCCACTATCTCCTTTGAAGCAGCATGTTGTTTGGATACCAACAGCAGCATCATCTGGCTCCATCTTAACAATCTTAATTCTTTTTGGTAAGTTAGCTGACATCTCCACTGGCTCAACTTTCACTGCAATTGTTTCCTCAATATTTTTACCCTTTGCTTCTCTCTTTTGAGCCACTGCTTTCTGTCATTACGGAATAAAAAAAGTGAGGGAAGTAAGCAACACAGTATTGTAGGAATTTGAAAGAGCATGAAAGTACCCGCTTCATAATGAAACCTTTTTTTGTGAACTGTGAGAAAAAAATAAAGAAACAACAATGAAGAAACAAAAAAAATGAAGAAATAAAAAAAAACAGAGTTAGTAATCATTTAACAGGTGCATACTGTGAGGAAAAAAATGAATAAACAAAAATGAAGAAACAAAAACAAACAGAGGTTGGAATCATGTAACAGCTGCATTTACATCTTTACTCATACAGTTCATATGTAGACTGAAGAAAATGAGTAGAAGAGTTGTAAGAAAGAGTGATGATGAAAGAGTACCCGAGATGAAATAGCATTGAATGAATAAGAGGTGGGATGAAACTATGCTGCAGTAACATTTCTTATATAGATAGGGACGTATGGAAAGTGGATGGAAGAAAGTGGGCAGGTGGCGAAATGTGTGGAAAGTGGATGGGAGAAAGTGGGCTGGTGGTGAAATTTATTCAGCAATACCATTTTCTGTATACAAAGTTTGCATCAGCATAGTTTGTTGTTCAGCAATACTTTCTGTGTTGTCTGTTTTAAAGATGTTAACATTAAATTCTGTTTATTATTTAGAATTTCTTTCTTTGTACTGTGTGGTAATTAGTAAGTATAAATGATGGCGAACTGAAATAATAGTAGTTTCAGATAATTGACAATAATGTAAACAAACCATGGACAGACAAACACAGAAGATCTAATGTGTAGTACTAATATTGAAAGTGTAGTAATAATATTGAACATGTTCATGTAAATATTCAGCGCAAAAGTACTGAAGAAGCTACTGTGTATGAAATGTGTATTTCAAGGCAAGACAAAATATTTCGCATACGTAGTATGTGCATATGAAAGGAAAAGAAAGCAGTGGTTGAGGGTTGGAACTGGTAGTACTGAAGGGAAAATTGGTTAACTTGGAAGCAAATAACTACAGCATAATTAAGCGGGAAGCATTTAGTGGGAACTGGGCAAGAAGCTAATTTAGTGGTTTAGTGGGAAGTGGAGGTATCTGGAAAGTAACAGGACTGACTAACGGAGTGGGAAGTGGAGGTACGTGGAAAGTAGCATGACGGACTAATGGAGTTTTATCAGTTAAAAGATGGAACATTTCTATCCGTTTGATGTCTTTCAAGCTTGAAATCAGATGCGTTCTTTATCTTTTGTTTGTCTTCTGTTAACTTCTTCCGTTAAGTCTGCTCCGTTTTGTTATATAGATATACTTTGAAAATAAAATTTAAAATAGATATTTTCTCAGATTTTGATCTATTTTGAATTTTAAATCAACACAAGATACTTTAAGATATTAATTCAAAATGTTTTGAATTGGTTAAAACTATTTAAATAAATATATAAAATCATTCTTATATATAATTTTCAAATAAAACTACGAACAATAAAGACATATACAATGGGACAAATGTGTTCGTTATGGTGTAAATCACAACACCTATATACAGACATTTTAACCATATACACTACTTACGTGTTGCATATGCAGTATACACATATAAATGTATTCAATACACTTATAAAATATAATTTATATAAATTAAATAAAACCACTTATAAAAAATAAAATGAAATAAAGATTTATTTAAAATATTTTAGATTGGACCAAAAATTAATTAGACTTCATAGGCTTAATAAAGATTTGAAAATGAAAAAAACTAAAATCGTCCATATAATCAACTACGACCCATCCCAGTTACTTCAATGGTATCAGAACCCAATAGTCTGTATAGCCTAAATTTGCAGTATTAGGACTAACTCGTTAAAGCTAGGGTGTCTAAAAAGGTAGCATCTAAGGTTTGAATTGGGTAATCAAGTACACTACCCTATCTAGCTACTGGTTGGGCACAAAGGATGAACTAAGCCCAAAGGTTGTCCCCAACTTAAAGGCCATAATTTATTTTAGGTCTTGGACCAATTTTCAAAATCTGTTTTGAAAATGTAAATAATATTTTGAATTTAAAAGTTAAGTTTAAAATTAAAAAAATATATAAACGTTATAAAATATTTTCAAAATTTGTTTTTGAATTTAAAACATTATTTTCGATTTTTTTATTTTAGTTAGTTGGATTAATTAAATAATTAATTAAAATTTAATTAATTATTTAAAAAACATATATTATGATATACGTATATTTATCTTAAAATATTTATGGTAAATGACAATAAAATTTTGAAATTAATATTGTTTTAATTAAAATTGTTGTAATTAATTAAATTAACAAAATGTTAATTAATAAATAATATACATGTATAATGATACATGTATAAAAAATTACTATAAATGTTATAGAAAATATTCTGTTTTAGAATGTTTAAAATGAATAAAATTAAATCAACTAAACTGTTAATTAAATAATTAAGTAAATTAAATAAATATGATTTAGTTAATAAAATTATAAAATTTTGAAATTAATATTGTTTTAATTAAAATTGTTGTAATTAATTAAATTAACAAAATGTTAATTAATAAATAATATACATGTATAATGATATATGTATAAAAAATTACTATAAATGTTATAGAAAATATTCAATTTGAAATTGTTTAAAATGAATAAAATTAAATCAACTAAAGTGTTAATTAAATAATTATGTAAAATAAATAAATATGATTTATTTAATAAAATCAAAATCAAAATTAAATTAAATGTGATTTAATTAAATAGAGTGGAACTATAATAAACCCAAATTATATTTAAGGAATAAATACATATGCATAGTACGTATACCGTGATTTCTGATGTATCCGACACTTGAATCATGATGGTATTTCATAAGAAATACATTATTCCATAAATCGATATCACTCAAACAAATATATTAAAGATCATGAATCTTTAATATAAATGTTGTCCTTTGTGATTTATGTATTAATAGATTATTTTCATACTCTTTAGTTGTTGAGCTTTCCTCATGCTAGAGATAATATGTATAGTACTATTAATATATTGACTAGATTAGGTAAGATATATGCACATATTTGTTGAGCTTTCCTCAAAGTACATGCATTATACTTAGGCCATCGCGAAATGGTAGGTACAAGTCAATAACCTCTCTTTATTTGTTGAGCTTTCCTCAAGGTAAAGATGAGATTAGGAAAAAGACCATAGGTTAGGAGTTGTATATGGTATAACCAATAAGGTGTTATCCATTGCAAGCAGGCCTATAGTTTGTTGAGCTTTCTTCAAGGTCGGAATCCCAAGACATGTGAAACCTAACACTCACTAGAGAAGTCAAAAGACTTCTGTATTTCTCTTCAGATTTTGAGAAATATAAAAATCTAGCGGGAGCTTATTATTAAATGAAATATAATCTTTAACATTACTAATAACGTAAGAACATTTGCTATGCATAAATGTCCTAATCTACTTAAATTAAATTTGCAAAAAAATGTACACACCAAAGTTATTTTTAGAAAATGACAAGCTCATTGAACCTAATTACATAGACTGGCTAAGAGCATTAAAAATAGCATAATTTACGAATTCTTATGGTAATCAATAATCAAACCTCCAAGAGAAAAACCCACTAAAGGTGCGGATCTCAAAATAATAATTGGTTATAACAATGGGTTACGGACCTTGAAATCACCTAAGTTTACTTGCTATCTACTTTAGAAAAACTGTTACAAAGATAGCATGAAAACATGAATGTCCATCAAATCTACGATAGCCTCAAATGTAGTTTGGGGAGAAATCTCATTCTGCAAGATACGAGATCACTATGAAATTGTTCAATATGAAGATGAGGAAGGGCATGCCTGTGGACAAATACGTCTTATTAATGAAAGGCTATATTGGTAGACTTTTGCAATTGGACGTCACAGTAAGCTACAAGTGGAATTGTTCTTAGGTTCTCTTACACCACAGTTGAGCCATTCATATTGAACTATAATATGAACCGGTTAAATACGAGCCTCATGGAGCTTCTAAATACGTTGAGAACAGCCGAGTTTTCATCTAAAGATCAAAGTGCAATTCTTGCTATAAAGGGAAAGGCATTGTCTTTGAATGGTTCGAAGAAAAGAAAGCAAGTAAACAAGAAGAGTAAGTAAAGCACTCCTAACTTCAAGGGTGAATGTCATCACTATCACAAGAAGTGGTATTGGAAATGGAATTGTTTGGAATACCTAAAAATTGTCAAAGATATGAAAGAGAATGGTTCTACCGCTCCTACAAGTATATTTATGATTCAAAATTATTTTGCAATCAATAAATTATCTTAAGTTTTAGATACTGGATCTGGAATTCATATTTGTAATTCATTACAGGGACATAGGAACATGTGACATGTGGCAAAGGGTGAAACGAGACTTCAAGTTGCTAATGGAACTCTAACAGGTGCAACTGCAAGTGGATGCTATCACTTGGCTTTGCTGAATGGATTAGTTTTAATTTAATTACTTGCTATTATGTGAAAACTTTATTTATAGAATAATTTATGTGTCTTGATGGTATGAGACTAGATATTTTTTCCATTGTATTGATGATATTATGAACATTATGTTTATTGGAAATAAAATCTGCAATGGTATTTTAGATAATAGGATTTATGTACTTAATCCCAATCATGTTTTTGCTACAAATAGTTCTTCTAATGTTGACATTGATAATAATTATATGTAGCATTGTAGACTAGGTCATATTAGTGACAAAAGACTGCACAAATCGAAAATCGAAGGCTTTCTACCATTATTTGATTCTAAATTATTTTATACATGCGAGTCATGTCTAAAAGGAAAATGACCAAGCACTCATTTGATGGGAGTGACAAAAAAGTTAATGAACTCTTGGGTCTCGTATATACCGATGTATGTGACCCAATACCTATAATTACTAAAGATAATCCTTCTTACTTTATAACTTTTACCGATGATTTATCGAGACTAGGATATGAATATCTTATGAAGAATAAATTCGATGCGTGTGAGAAATTTAAATAGTATAAGAACATGGTTGAAAATTGGACGAACCATAAGATAAAAATACTTTGATCTGATCGATGAGGTGAGTATGTTGGACAAGAGTTCCAACAACACTTAAAGGATAATGGGATTATCTCTCAGGTTACTCTACCCTATACTCTGCAACACAATGGTGTTTTAGAAAGAATGAATTGAACCCTATTAGATATGGTTCATTCCATGATGAGTAAAGCCGAGTTACATCTTTTCCATTAGGGATATGCACTATAAACTGCAACACATATGTTGAATATGATACCTACCAAATCCATGCCTAAGACGCCATATAAGATGTGGCATGGGAAGAAACCTTACCTCAATTATTTAAAGGTGTAGGGTAGTCCAACCTATGTTAAGAACGGCGGTCTTAACAAACATGAGGCAAGATTGGCTCTGTGTAAATTTATAGGATATCCCAAGAATTGCAGGGGACATATTTTCTATAACACCAAGGAAGAAAAGGTTACTGTTTCCACATACGCTTTTTTTTAGGAAAGGAATTTTTGTTAAGAGAAACAACGAAGTTATAGACTTGGATGAGATCCGAGAAATTATCACAAAGGCTGAACCGCTAGATGAATCAAATTCACCAGCATACAAAAACACGCAACCTACTAAAAGGTCTAATGGAGAATCCCATGCACCAGATAGGTACTATAGTTTTTCTCGTGGATGCGAGAACTAAGATTGTGATAGAGTTAAAGGGTATGCCCCAAGGAAAATTATGTAATTTGTTACATATTTCTAATTTGGTAACCAATCTTGTTCATAAAAAAAGTGTTTGATTTCTATAATATACTTTGTTATGTTGTGATATAATTAATTAAGTAATTTATTTGAATAATATTAAATAGAAAATCCTTAAATGTATGTTATACGGTAGTAATTACAATGTGTTGTGATGATGATAAATTAATCACATAAAAAACTTATTATTTTAAATATTCTTAGTTAAGATGTTTCGAGACAAGATATCGATAGATTTATTGAGACTAGAGTACGCAATGCTCTCCAAATGCTTGGCAGTGTCTTATGGCTATTGGAGAACCAAGGGGTTACGTACTAATAGTTATTGGATAACCATGGAATGACACAACCGAGAGTTTTCTATTAGTTAATATAACTAAGGTTAAACAAAGAATTTCGAAGTGACGATATTACACAGTTCTCTCGACTTGAGAATTGAACATCAATGTGGATACTCCACTTTGATTATACTTAAATTATTGCATGGCACTCATTGAATGACTATAGTTTGGTCTAAGTATAAGCATTGGAAGTGAAACACTATTCAATAGGGAATTCGTGTCCTCGGTTATATGAGGTTAGTACTATAGTCAATTCAAAGTCAAAGTCTCTGGCCAGAGGGTAAGATTATACTTGTTATTATTGAACCAAGGATTTTCTGTTTGGATTAATTAAGTTAAATGTGGATGATATTGGAATTTTTACCAAAACCAAATCCATAAGTCCTAAGGTGGTATAGTATCGACGAAGAGAATTGATGTAAATAATCATTACTACCGGGTACCACATATAATAGTAAAATTGGATTTTACCAAAGAGACGTGTAAGCGATAAATTCAACCAAAATATCACACCACTAGCTAAGCTGATGTGCGAACGTTAAAGTTTAAATTGTTCGATAACCGCTGACTGAATTTATACTTTTGAGTCGCATAACCGTTATGATGAATACTCCAAAAAACCACACGATTTAATGAAATTTCTCATAATTGTAAATTAATTAATATTTATAAAATATTAATTATTTAGTTTGTGTGAATGCCACCAGTATTTAATAAATTGCGTATTTAAAAGTTATATATGTATGCATCAATGTATGATATCGATATACATTCAAATTTTAATTTAAATCAATTAATTACTAAGTGGTTTTGGAAATTCTATGGACCCAAATAGCCTCTATCGATGGTTGGCCATGCATGTTAAAGTAGGGGATTGATTTGATTTAATTGAGATTTAATGAAGAATCAAAGATGCAAGGTTTTAAGGAAGGAATTGTAAAGGTTCCAATTCTTTCTTTAAAACAAAAATTCCTTTCATTAACTGATTTACTCTCCCGATAATTCATTTCCTTCTTCCTCCTTCCCCTCACCTCCATGGCCGAGAACTAATGGCCTTGCTGCCATAAAATTTCAAAAAATAGAATAAAATCAAATCAAAATAAAATAAATAAAAGGCGGTGCTTTATATCATTGCAAAATCAGGAGTCAGATTTAGTCAAATCTAGGAGTTCTATTCTTCATTCAAGGTGTAATTTTTGGCTACATCTATAAGGTAATTTCTATTTTATTTTAATAATGAAGTACATGATGGGAATATAGTTAGATCGCATACATGTTGTAACTCTTTTGATTATTTGTTCATCTTGTATGTATAGTTTTGTTTTCAAATTCTTCAATGAATATATATATGCCTAAGTTATCCAATCTAATTTTTTTATTTTAAAATTGATGTTTGTATAAAAAGATAAAAAATAGAAAACTAATTAAAATTAGTTATTGTAGTTTTGTAATTATCACACATACAAACATAAGTATTGAACCCATTTTGAATGTTGACTTAATGTTTTGTTGTTTTTTTGTTTTGAATGTAAATTATTTTGGTTATTGTTTGCATATATTTAAAGGTTGTTTTGATTTAAAATTTATAAGTGGACTTTTATGCAAAATCACAAACCTACTTTGAATCCTCCTTGATTTAAAGCTAGTTTTTAATCTATTAGATGTAAGTTTTAAAACATATTAAAACCACGAACTTCATATACATATATTATTTTAAATTTAAAAAATAATTTGCAATTATTTAAATATTTATATATGTATATATGTTGCACCTGTATATGGTCACATTAGCCATGTACACTACTTATATGTTGCACTTGCACTTTACATATATTGGTGTATTTGATACACTCTTTATAGTATAAATTTAATTTTAAATTAAATTTAAACTCTTTTTGAACAAATTAAATAAAATAACGATTTTATTTAAAATATTTTTTAGATTGGTTGTAAAATACATTTAGACTTCATTGGCTCAATAAAAATCTAAAGATTGATTTTTTTTAAATTCACTTATTTAAGGCACTTTATCTAACCCCATTCCTTAAATGGTATCAAAGCCCAAATTGTCTATGCGGTTTAAATTAGCAATGTTAGGACTAACTTATTAAATCCTACCTATTTAGTAGGGTGTCTAGAAAGGTAGTGTCTAAGGTTAGGAATTAGTAACAAGTACTCTACCCTACCTGGCTATTGGCCTAGCCCGAAGGTTAAAGTAAGCCCAAAGGTTATTCCAAATATAAAGGTCCAAATTTATTTTAGGCCTTGGGCAAATTTTCCAAATCTATTAGAAAATTTTCAAGATATTTTAAATTTAAAAGGTAAATTTAAAATATAAAATGAAATTTTATAAAAGTTGTAATATAGTTTCAAAATTTTTTTGAAAACAAATTTAATAATTCTAAAAATTATATTAATTAATTAGATTAAATAAATAAAAGTTAATTGATTAAAATAAAACATAAGTAATGTATATTTATATATACCTTTATCTTAAATTATTTAAGGTAAACAATAAATTAAAATTTTGAATTTATTAAAAAAGGCATTTCATTAAAAACTATTTAATTAATTTTATATTACTTAAATGTTAATTACTAAATAATTATATGTATATAATGATATATGTATATAAAAATGTAGGTGTTATAGTTAATATTCATCTTAAAATGTTTTGGTTGAATAAAATACAATTTTAAAATAATTTAATTAATTTGTTATAAATTAATAAATTAAAATTATTTAAATAAGATTTAATTAATAATGTACATTAGAATATTATATAAGTTAATTAAATTATAAAAGGTTTTAAATAAATTAGACTTGTATAATATGAATGTATGATGTAGGTGGAACCGTAAGAAACCCAATTTAGATTTAAGGACTAAATACATACGTATAGTACGTATATTGTGATTTCAGATGTGTTGAACACTTGAATCACAAGGGTATTTCATTAGAAATACATTATTGCCTAAATCGATATCACTCAAATAAATATATATTAAAGATTGTGAATCTCTAACATAAATGTTGTCCTCCACCATTTATATATTAATAAATTACTTGCATTCTCTCTAGTTGTTGAGCAAACTCAAGCTAGGGATGTTATGTGTGTTAGTAACTTAGGCATTGGTTTTGATGACAACAACCATATAACATTATATAAAATATAGATAACATTACATAAAATATAGATACTAATGTTTTTATCAAGTTATATATAGTATATAGTGTAGAATATTAGACAGGTATTAATTAAGAAGACTATACAGTATCAAGTGAAGATTCAAGAGGTTGATAAAGAGATTCAAGAGTTAGAGATTGAAGACTCATGAGTATTGAAGAACTCAAGATTTCCCAGATAAGTTATAAAGTCATGGAATTTTAGTTAAAACCCTGAAAGCACTTCTTTAATCTCTCTCTGTATTTTTTCCTTTTCAGATGGTTTTCAATTTCAAATATCTTGAAATTCAAAAATAGTTTTTAAAGAGAATTCTTGTTTTTAAAGTAATCTTTAAAAATAGCCTTTAAATAATTTCTATTTTTTGATTTTATTATACCTTGAGAAATTAAGTTTTTAAAGTGTTTTAAAATATACTTTGAATATTATACTTTGTTATAATTTTAGTTTTAAAGCTTTCTAAATATTTATAAGTATATTGTAATATTTGTTATAACTTTGATTTTAAATACATTCACTTATACTTTATTTCTTATATTTAAAATCCTTTATATACTAAAAATATTCTAAAAATAATTTTATAAAGTTTTCTTAAGTTTTGATATAATGAAAATGTGCATAAACTATGTTTAAATGATTTTACATAGTATCAAAATATTTCATAAACCTTAATATTTTAAAAATAATTTTTATAAAGTGTTTTTCAAAATTATGAAGGGTATGTCGACATATCCCCATAGAGTATGTCAAAATATTGTCCGAAATTTTCAGAATTCAAATTTTGAATTGAAATGTCTTTTCATCTTATCTGGGAAGGAATGAAGAGGAGTTTCTTTTGGGAAGGAATGAAGCAGGATATTGGTTTGTGTGTAAGGCAGTGCTTGAATTGCCAACAGGCAAGGGCCGAACACCAGAAACTGAGAGGTTTGCTTCAGCCGTTGGACATTCCAGTGTGGAAGTGAGATTCTATTTCTATGGACTTCATAGACGGGTTGCCAAGGCCGAACAGCTGAAATGAAAGTATATGGGTTATAGTGGACAGATTGACCAAGAGTGCCCATTTCATTCCAGATTAGTCAACCAGGACGGCACCTGTTTTAGCAAGGTTGTTCATGAAGAATGTGATTAGACCGCATGGAGTTCCTAGCAGTATAGTTAGTGATAGAGATTCCTTGCTCATTAGCAAGTTTTGGAAGAGTCTGTAGGAAGTTTTGGGAACCAAGCTTATGATGAGTACCGCTTACCATCCGCAACAGATGGGCAAACGGAAAGAGTTAACAAGATCTTGGAAGATCTGTTGATAGCTTGTGTTCTAGACTTTGGGGGATCATGGGAGGACCATCTGCATCTAGTCGAGTTTTCATATAACAACAGTTATCAGACTAGTATTGGGATGGCACCATTTGAGGCTTTGTATGGAAGGCCATGCAAATCTCCTATTTGCTGGTTGGAGACCGGGGATAGGTTGATTCTTGGTCCAGATTTGGTTAGAGAAGCTGCAGAAAAGATTGAGGTCATTTGAGATAGGATGAAGGAGGCTCAGTCTAGGCAGAAAAGTTATGCAGGTAAGAGACGGAAATATTTGGAGTTCTCAGTTGGGGACCAAGTTTTCGTCAAAGTATCACCGATGAAGGGTGTGCTTAGATTTGGAAACTCGAGGAAGTTATCTCCTAGGTTCATAGGACCTTTTCCTATTCTTGAGAGGATCGGGAAGCTCGCATATAGACTTGAATTACCGAGCAGTTTGGCAGGTGTCCATGATGTTTTTCATATTTCTCATCTCAGAAAGTGTGTTAGAGACCCGAAGACTTCTATTGCACCGACAGTGCTGGATGATGTAGTGGTAGAACCGGACTTGACCATAGTAAGGAAGCCAATTCGCATTTTTCCGAGAGATGAGAAGAGGCTTAGAACCAAGACGGTCAGATTAGTCAAAGTCCAGTGGAGTGATGATGACAGAGACTATACTTGGGAGGTTGAGAGCAGGATTAAAGATACTTATCCTGACTTGTTTTGATGGTGTGTTTTACCTTCTTGTTTATTTTGAGCCTTATTGTAATTTCGAGGACGAAATTCTTTAAGGAGGGGAGTCTATAACACCCCAGATTTTTGATAACATTATTTAGGATATTTAGGTAGATAAACTAAATAAAATAATGTGTTGATAAAGGGATTGAGATTTGATTTAATTAAGGTAGCCGTGCCTTTTAACTAATAAATTAAATGAAGGGTTTAAAAATGAATTAGAGGGGGGTATTATGGGAAAGAGGCCATTCCTATATCATCTTCCTTAGGCCGTGTATTTCAAAGCACACATTCATTCTCATTTTCATAAATTAAAAGCTTGGCCGACCATCATTAACGTAGGAAGAGGAAGAGGAAACAAAAGAAAAGCTTAAGGAAAGAAAATTCAAATCAAACTCATTCAAATCTCAAGCTCCTTAATCATTAAAGCAAAAGGTGAATAATGTTTACATCTCAAAATATTTTATGGTTTCGGTTTTAAGGTTAATTCCAAATCCTTTTGCAAATGTTTGCCATGTTTTTGAATGACAAAAGATTATATATACATGTTGATGATTTATGTATGTTCATATAGATTTTATGACATGTTTTAAGATAAACACCCTATTAAATGACATCCGTTAGCCTTGCGAATTTTTATGACGATCTAAAAAGTTATTTTAGAGATGAGTTTCGATTTTTAGAATTTTTGTGGAATTGTTATGAATTTTCTAAGGAAGAAAAGGTTGATTTGGATTATAAAATTATTTACAGGAAAAATAGTTATAGTTGGGATTCGAAAATTTTATATGTTGAAGAGAACATATTATTTGATTTTATGGAATTTTTCCAGAATTTTTGAAGGTGTTTTAATAGTTATATAAAATTATTTAAGGTATGGGACTTAAATGTTTTATATAATTATAAAGGAGAAAGGGGCTTTTTCAAAATTATTCAAATTTCCAAATAAGGAAAGTCAATAGCATTTTTGAATACAAAATTCTGGCAACCAATCAAATTTAGACAAACAAGGCAGGTGGGGGTACAAAAGAGCTATTTAAAGTACAAATAAATAGTTTTTCTTCTATTTCAACCCTTCGGCAGAGCTTCCGCCTTCATTCCAGACCTTCCGGCAAAGTCGAAAGGTATCAAACCTTTCGGCTAGGTCAAATACCAAGGCACAAGGTATCATGCAACTGGTACGTATTGAATTGAAAGAGGTTGAAAGGTTTAGGGATGAAAGGTTAGAGCTTTAGAAGGAGATGAAACCTTGTTTTGGTTTTAAATAAAATACACCTGCTAGCTTTCAACAAAGAGCTTTAGAAATTGTCAAAAAGGTTTAAAAGAAAGAAAAAGGTTTCTGTTGGTTTGCTTTCTTGTTTTAATTGAAAGCTTTCGGCAAAGTCGAAAGATATAGCTTTCGGGCAGATCAGAAGCATGTTTGCCGCTTCCAAACCTTTCGACACAGATGGAGTCAAAGGTTATCTTTTGTTTTCTAAAACTTGTCGCCTCTCTCCATTGATTTCGAAGGGTTGGTTACAACACCAACACTTCATTGTTTCGAAAGACTTATAAAGGTTTCAAAGCAGTTGCTTTTGACTCCAATGTTTTTCTGATCCTTTTGCATAATCCAAATGTTTAAGTCGAAACGTTTTAAAGGTTTCAAAGTAGTTAACTTTGATTGGTTTCGAAAAGTTTTCCACCTATTTTAAATTGAACCCAATGTCATCGAAAGGTTTTGATTTCAAAATGTTTTGATTTTGAAAGGTTTGATTTTGAAAGGTTTTGAAGGGGTTATCTTCAATGATTTCGAAAGGTTTTGATTTCAAAAGGCTAAGGTTTAAAGGATTTAAAGGCGGGTGTCATATGTTTTAATGCTTATGAAATGAAGGCTTTTAAAAAGGTTTAGAAGGAGTTACCTTCAATGATTTCGAAAGGTTTATTAAAGGATATGAAGGAGTTACCTTCAATGCTTTTGAAGGATTTTATGAATGATTTTGAAGGAGTTACCTTCTATGTTTTCGAAAGGCTGTTTAAGAGTTTTAAACAAAGGTTTCGAATATAAGAACTAGGTAGATAGCCTAAGTGCTTTAAGTTATAAAGGACCTTAACTTATTTTAAAGGATAGACAATCCTTATTGAACATCATCAACATTATTTTGAGTAAAGTATATATAACATGGCAAAAGTAGCTTAGAGTAAAGCAAAAGATATATTTTCCTTGTATATATATGATTTGACGGATTAAATCATTTTGAAAAGGTTTCAAGGAAAATTTAAAGAGCATTTAGCTAAGATATTGTAGAGCAGTTAGCTCAGATATTTTGAAGGGTAGTTAACCCAAAAGAAAATTCGGGCAGTCAGCTCATTTTAAATTCGGACAGTCAGTCCATTTTGAGGGCAGTCAGCCCAGAGGACAGTTAGTCCAGAAAGAGCAGTCAGCTCTGATATGAGCAGTGAAATGACCCTCCTATTTCTACCCTGATTTCATAAGGATTTTTTTTCCATCAAAGGGAATTTAAATCACGTAGAAATCAAAATGCCATACAAGCTATTGACATAGCCACTTATTTCTTTTCTAAATAGGCAAATTAGGCAAAATCAGCAGTTCAGACGTCTAAATTATTATGACAGGCGTCTAAACTTAATTACAGACGTCTATCTAATTATGACAGACGGCTCAGAGATCAAAAATTGAAACAGAGAGAAAAGGACATTTTGAACTGAATTCAGACATCTAATTATTTTGTGACAGACGTCTACATTTAACCTTAGACGTCTAAATTATTTAGACAGTCGTCTAAGTTTAATCTCAGACGTCTAAATTATTAAGACTGACGTCTAAATTCGATTTCTATGTACATGCATATGCACATTCAATTTATATGTGTCTGGATGTCCACCTACATTCATTTACACTCTTAAGTTCGATTTAAACTTCCTTAGAACTATCAGAGATGATATATAGATTGATCATTTATTACAATTATATTTTCCAGGGTCATTTTCTTTTTCCAATAAACCAAAATATATCCAGGATCAAAACAATTAACCAATATAAATATATCAGTACTTTCACAAAGATAAGCACATACATGTGAGGATGTATATGCCTCTCTTGTTTAAATCAGAGTTCTGGAAAACAAGAGGAGATTGGATTGATTGGATTTAATCAATCCACACATAGTACAGTGTTATATGCAATAAAAATTCCATTCATGTTTGATTTTCTTCTTATAAAATCTATCTGGAATTTAAAATGAATTTGGTTAAAATTTGAATAAAAATTCAGATTCCTATTACAGATACAAAGGAAAAGGTGTGTTAATATTTGCACAAAACATGTTTATGTGCATATATAACTGCAACTATTTGGATCTGGCTTCCAATTCCCTTATTACAGATCCTTCCTTTATTTAAAAATAAGACATGAAACATTGGTATGAAACAAGTTAGATTATGGGAACCTTGCAGTCATATAAAAACATTCAACCTATGCCTATTATCTTTTGTATACACTTACCATGTTTGAAAGATAAAACCATTTAATTTTTCTGAGAATCAACTATCCAGATTTCCCAAAACTTAAATCCTTTCTAAAGACTCAAAATTGACTAATACATTTATAAAATGTAATCATTCAGTTTTCAACATGGTGTTCTTACTAAATCCACTTACAATATTTTGATTAACTTCTTTAATATCAGATATTAACTAGATTCATAAATTCCAGATACAAGTCAATCTCTTAATAAAATACTCAACAAAATATCCATCCCATATTCAACACTTAATACAAGTAACAATTTAAATCATTAATACATGCGGATTTTATCATTTTGGCTCTTATCTAACTAAGTTTAGCATGCTATAATCCTCTTCTCAAGGCCTTGCTCCTACTCCTACTTAGTTGCTGCAATCCCTGAAAAAGCATTTGAAGCTGCCTCATTTTAAATGAGACACCCCAGATGCCATTAGCACACTAGGGTCAGACACATGTCTGGTATGAGAAAATTCACCAAAGCAATTAGTTAATCAAGTTAAAATCAAATTAAATACATATACATAAAGTTCTACCCTTTGGAATCAGGTTATACTTGTGTGCATGCTCTGTGTCATTGTGCATGTGCACACTTTAATTTTCCTTTCCAGAGACTACATATATCAATATGGCACATACATACAAGCATACAATTCAGTCATAATCAAACAATCATTCATACCAAACAGGAAAATAACCAATATGAGTTAAATCATTTATTCAATCCTCATATTTCAATTCTGGGAAAAACTCTAGTTTTCTCATCATCTCAAATATTATTCCCTTGGTATAATTATCTATCCTGGTCTCACCTGCAATATTTATGAATCAATGGACACACTGTAATGAACTAATTCACTCCATTACACAAAGATCTCAGGACTTAAACAAGCCATGTGTCAACTTGTGCTACTCAAGAACACAAGTCATTCCTGCAGTGTTCTTGACCCCAATTTCCTAATCAGGTTTAAGTTAATAATAACTCTTTTGATTTTGCATGACTAAACCATTCAGTGATCCATTTCACTAACTAAAACATCAATATCATGGCATCTCATATTATTCATAACCATACAGAGACAAACAAGCAAACAACCATTGGTGACTACAAAATAAGGTTCTGTATATATATATATATATATATATATATATACAATCTGGTATTTTTAAAAGGGGTTTAGGCAACTAACATTGGCTTATGGCTTCTGAGAGAGTTTTTCTTTTTGCAAACATTTGTTCTTGAGTTAAACTCAGAATGACCTGGTTTCACTGAATCACAAAATTTTGTTTGCTATGCATATGAACATATATATATTTTCATTGAATCAGGAGCATCAGCACATAGGCAACCCTATTGCACCCCTAATTCCTTTTTGTCTCAA
Source organism: Allium fistulosum (assembly GCA_030737815.1). NCBI lineage: Eukaryota > Viridiplantae > Streptophyta > Magnoliopsida > Asparagales > Amaryllidaceae > Allium > Allium fistulosum. The sequence goes on from CM060906.1 coordinate 547,514,540, forward strand.
GCCTCAGCACTTATACATGAGTATATTGCAGCTCAACATTATTTACATCTTTCTGGGTTGAGCCAAAACCAATACTACTTGCCTATTTTCAACTTTTTATTTTCTGGGTATTTGTTTATGTTCCTAAACATTAACATATCATAGATTTGGATTCATAAAACATATATGTATACTAACTACACATAAAACTTTCTTATAAATAAACAAGTAAAACAACCAAAGGGGATCAAAACATTTTCAGATTTAAATTCACAGATAAGCATTCATATATGAAAATACTCTTTTAAGAAAATTACTTATAACTGGCTGCCTACATTAGGACTTATTGCCTTAGATTTTTGAGTGAGTTTTCTCACCTAGCTCTCTTATTTGCTTCCTTAATTAATTGATGAACTTCTGCCTTTAGCCTCAAGCTCTTTTCCTTCCCTTGTCTTATGATTTCTATGGTGTTGTTTTCTTCTTCTTTTTTTCCAAAGTTCCTTTTTCTGAGAAGGAGAGGAGGCTGCTGCATATACATGTATATATATACAGGGTCTTCCTTAGGGTTTTGGGTATTGGCTAAAGCCATTTTTGCCCACCAGAAAAATCATGTTATCTGCATTTTATTTAAACCCAAAGTTCTACCCTTCCCGGCTTAATTTAGGTGAAGAGAAAAGTGGTTACATTCTTTTCAGAATTTTGCTTTTCAGAAAATACTTTTTCCTTTGTCTATAATCATGCCAAAAATGTGACTTGATTTTATTATTTATCAAATACTCTTCCTAATTTTGCCTATAGCAAACATTTCCCTGTTTTGTCTTATTTTTCCTATTTTTAGCTTTCATGTAAATGGTATGTACCTTCTTTATTTATTTACAAGAGGACTACTCCTTTTTATATCTTCAGTTTTTCTTTCTTTCTTCCTATATACTAAAATATGTCTGTATATTTTATCTTACTAATTTGAACTCTAGTATTTTATTAACACATATATATATTTATATAAGTCTTACTGAAATAATTAGTACACCTATATATATATATATTTATACATCATACTGTATTGACACACACATGCACATGTACACTCAAAAATATTCAGTAGCATCCATATATGTATATTTACTTATGCATTCAGCTTTTAAGGATTTAATCTATATATATATATATTTCCATACATATCAATATGTATTTATTCTTAGAGTTCAGGGATTTTAGCTTTTGTTCATGTGCATTTCCTGTGCACACATGTACACACATACTGATACACTATCAAGCTATATCACTCCCCTTTCAAAATTTATTCAAAAATTAGTTTGAATTCATTTATATTTTTCAGAATAGTTTCCTAAAATCTTGGGTCATTACATACACCCCTCCTTTTAGAAATTGTGTCCCACAATTTTCCTAAGCTTAAAATAGATTTTAAACTTAATTCAGAGAACAAGTTCATTCTCAACCAAATAAATTTTTAGTTCTATAATAACTAAAAACATATGCATCTAAAAAGAAAACAATCAAAGATCAGAATTACCTTTAATCTGAAAATAGCTTAGGATAATTCATCCTAACTTTGTCCTCTAATTCCCATGTGCAATCACTAGGATCAAGACTCCACTGTACCTTCACAAGTTTCAGAGATTTATTTCTCAACTTCTTCACATCTTTTGCCAAAATTCCCACTGGATCCTTTTCATAAATCAAATTAGGATATATCTGCACTTGGGTTGGGGTCTCAAGAATTTCTGCCTTGTCATGGACCCACCTTCTCAATTGTGATACATGAAAAACATCATGTATACCTTGCATGTTTTCTGGTAATTCCAACTTATATGCCAAGGGACCAATTCTCTCCAGAATTTTGTATGGTCCAATATATCTTGGGGTTAATTTGCCTTGTTTTCCAAACCTCAGCACATTTTTCATAGGTGAGATTTTGATGAAAACAAAATTTCCCACTTCATATTCTACCTGCCTTCTTCTCATGTCTGCAAATTTCTTTTGCCTATCTTAAGCTGCTGCCATTCTTCTTCTTATCAACTCAATTTTCTCCTTAGTTTCTTGTATGTACTCAGGTCCTAAAATAGACCTTTCTCCTGCTTCTACCCAACAAACAGGTGACAAACAGGGTTTACCATATAAGGCTTCAAATGGAGCCATTCCTATGGTGCTTTGGTAGCTGTTGTTGTATGTAAATTCAACTAGATGAAGATAATCTTCCCAGTTGCCCCCAAAATCCAATATACATGCTCTCAACATGTCCTCCAAAACTTTGTTTACTACCTCAGTCTGCCCATCTGATTGAGGATGGTAGGCATTACTTAAACATAGTTCACTTCCCATTGCTTCTTGAATGCTTCTCCAGAATTTTGAAGTAAAGATGGTATCCCTATCACTCACAATGGTTTTGGGAACGCCATGTAACTTTACCACTTCCTTTATAAAAATTTGAGCTAATTTTGGTGATGTTCTTTCTGACTTGACTGGGATGAAGTGTGCTACCTTGGTTAGCCTATCAACTATCACCCATATACTTGTATTACCTCTCTTAGATCTAGGCAGTCCATCTATGAAGTCCATAGATATGTCTTCCCACTTCCACTGTGGTACACTAAGAGACTGCATCAACCCTGATGGCCTTTGGGTTTCAGCCTTGACTTGTTGGCAAGTCATACATTTGGCAATGTATTTAGCTACATCAGATTTCATCCCCTTCCACCAGAAGTCTCTTTTCAAATTTTGGTACATTTTTGTGTTGCCTGGGTGTATGGAGTATTTACTTCTGTGATATTCATTCAATATCTCTTTCTTCAATTCTGTGTCCTCTGGTACACACATCCTATTTTGGTATCTCATATAACCATTTTTATCAATATGGTGATTCATCACTTCCTCCCCTCTTGAGAGGAGCACTTTCTTCTCTAACAAGTGAGCATCCTGTTCTTGCATCTTTCCTACCTTCAGAAGTAAATCTGGTTGGAGTGTCATTAAGCTTAACTTCCCTTTATCTTCTTGTGCACCATGCATCTGCTCATCAATGTGCACACAACCATTCACCCCAATTTCTAACTCAGTTAGCAAAGACAAGTCTTTAAATTCTTCTATCATCATCATAGCTAATTTAGCATGCTGTCTACTTAGAGCATCTGCAACTTTGTTTGCTTTGCCTGGTGTATAGAGTATGTCAAAGTCATAGGCAGCTAAGAACTCCACCCATCTATGTTGCCTCATGTTCAAATCTTTTTGTGAAAATAAATATTTCAGAGACTTGTGGTCAGTATACAGTTCAAACTTTGTGCCTAACAAATAATGTCTCCAAAGTTTTAAAGCATAGATCACAGCTGCTAATTCGAGATCATGTGTGGCATACCTTACTTCATGGGGTTTAAGTTGTCTGGATGCATATGCAATGACTTGGCCTTGTTGCATCAACACTGCACCCAAGCCAAATCCACTAGCATCAGTGTATACCACTAGTTCTTCATTTCCATATGGTACCTTTAAAATTGGAGCATTCACCAATGCCTCCTTCAACTGTTCAAACGACTTCTCACATTTTTCTGACCAAACAAAAGCTTGGTTCTTCCTGGTTAGGTTAGTGAGTGGTGTAGAGATTTTTGAAAAATCTTTTATAAACCTCCTATAATACCCTGCCATCCCCATAAATGATCTCACTTCACTCACAGTGCTTGGCCTCTTCCATGCTTGAATAGCCACTACTTTATTGGGGTTCATAGAAATTCCTTGAGCAGATATAACATGGCCAAGGAAATGTACTTCCTCTTTCCAAAATACACATTTTGAAAATTTTGCCTTTAAATCTTTTTCCCTTAACCTAGACAAAACCAGGTGCAAATGATGCTTATGTTCTTCCACTGTTTTGGAATAAATCAAAATGTCATCTATAAAAATAAGCACAAACTTGTCTAAATAATCTCTAAAGGTTCTGTTCATTAGATCTACAAAGTATGATGGTGCATTGGTCAAGCCAAATGGCATAACCAAAAATTCATACAACCCATACCTAGTGTTAAAGGCAGTGTACTTGATGCTTGATTCTTCCACCTTCATTTGATGAAAACCAGATGCTAAGTCTAGTCTAGAAAATACTTTTGCCCCTGCTAATTGATCAAAAAGATCATCTATTCTTGGCAATGGGTATTTATTTTTAATAGTTACCTTGTTTAATTCTCTATAATCTATACAGAGTCTTAAGGAGCCATCTTGTTTCTTAACAAATACCACTGGTGCTCCCCAGCAAGAATTACTTGGTCTTATAAAACCCTTTTCTTCCAGTTCTTCTAACCGTTTCTTTAATTCCTTTAGTTCATTTGGCCCCATTCTAGTTGGCTTTTTAATCACTGGGCTTGCTCCTGGAACTAGATTGATCTGGAACTCTACTGGTCTATGGTGTGGAACACCCTTGACCTCACCAAACACATCCAAATATTCATTGACTATGGGAATTTCTTCAATGGTTAGTTCACTAGAATCTTTTTCTGAGTCAACTAAATGATATAGTTTTCCTTCCTTAGCTACTTCACATAAAACTGTGATTCTCTGACCTCTAGAATTTTGCAATGATATGGTGGATGAGTCTAAATTAATTATGGCTTTAAATTGCCTTAACCAGTCTACCCCCAATATAACACCTATATTTGGGTAATTCAAAACATATAAATTGGAAATAAAAACATTTCCTCCTATGTTTAATTCCACATCCACACAAATCATATTTAAAACACTAGAACTCCCCAGTGGACTTTGTATATGCAATGGGGTTTCAACCAATATGCAATTCAGTTTTAGCATTTTAACTAGTTCATAAGAAATTAAAGAGTGAGTTGCCCCAGTATCATATACTACTACTATGGGTATGGTACAAATAAGTAATGTACCTTCCACTTGGCTATGGTTTTCTGTGTTACTCTCCACTGTGGCTTTGCCTTTTCCTTCCAAATTTGCCAATTTTCCTTGCTGTTTGTACTCAGGACAATTCCTCTTCATATGCCCCTCTTTCCCACATAGATAGCACTTGAAAGCTCCTCCTTTCAATTCTGGACATCTTGGTTTGATATGTCCTTCTTTTCCACACTGATGGCACACAATTTTCTTCTTGGTTTCCTTAGCTTTGACATCTCCAGTGCCTTTGTTACTGGCCTCTTCCTTCTTCTTATCATAAGGGTGATACCTCCCCTTACTCTTCTTGGTATTATTGTTCTTAAAATTACTGAACTTCTCCCTTTCCTTGTCATGCTGTTCCAACCTCAAAGCTAAGTCTATCACATGGTCAAAAGTCCTGTCTGCATAGGGTAACATGGCTCTGCTAAGTCCTGGGTTCAACCCTTTTATGTACCTATCATTTTTGGATGCCTCATCTGCCACAAGCATTGCTCCATATGTGGAAAGCCCCTCAAACTTTTGAGTGTATTCTATGACAGTCATGGTTCCTTGTCTAAGTCTAATAAATTCTTCTAGCAAGGTAGTCTTTGCTGATGCTGGTACAAACCTTGCTTCCAACATCTCTTTGAATTGATTCCAAGTGATTTCATTCTCATTCCTTCCTGCAATGATAACTTCCCACCAGCCTAAAGCTACTCCTTTTAGCTGTCTTGAAGCCACTTGCCTCTTTCTTTGATCATCAAGTTGCATGTCATTGAAAATTCTTTCCAATGTTCTCAACCATGTTTGAATTTCCATGATACTCTCTGTCCCTTCAAAGCTTTTGCCTCCTAAATGAGTATATGTCTTAAGTAATTTTGAGAGTTCTTCATAGGGATTTTCTTGCCTTTGTCCTGCCCCATCCCTAAATGCTCTCACCAAGTCTTGCAGATTGACCATTGGTGGTGCATGGGAAGATCCTGCTCCCTGATTTGGTGGTCTCCCTACCATAGTTTGCTAATAATAATTTACATAGCTGGTTAGTTTGATTGGTAATTTTATTATTTCAGTGGTTTTTTTTCACACTGAAAACATTGATATATATATTTAGTTCCTTTAAATTTTATTTCTATCTAAGAGCTTGATCATTACTTCTACTATGTTGAATAACATAGCTCTGATACCAACTGAAATGACCCTCCTATTTCTACCCTGATTTCATAAGGATTTTTTTTCCATCAAAGGGAATTTAAATCACGTAGAAATCAAAATGCCATACAAGCTATTGACATAGCCACTTATTTCTTTTCTAAATAGGCAAATTAGGCAAAATCAGCAGTTCAGACGTCTAAATTATTATGACAGGCGTCTAAACTTAATTACAGACGTCTATCTAATTATGACAGACGGCTCAGAGATCAAAAATTGAAACAGAGAGAAAAAGACATTTTGAACTGAATTCAGACATCTAATTATTTTGTGACAGACGTCTACATTTAACCTTAGACGTCTAAATTATTTAGACTGTCGTGTAAGTTTAATCTCAGACGTCTAAATTATTAAGACTGACGTCTAAATTCGATTTCTATGTACATGCATATGCACATTCAATTTATATGTGTTTGGATGTCCACCTACATTCATTTACACTTTTAAGTTCGATTTAAACTTCCTTAGAACTATCAGAGATGATATATAGATTGATCATTTATTACAATTATATTTTCCAGGGTCATTTTCTTTTTCCAATAAACCAAAATATATCCAGGATCAAAACAATTAACCAATATAAATATATCAGTACTTTCACAAAGATAAGCACATACATGTGAGGATGTATATGCCTCTCTTGTTTAAATCAGAGTTCTGGAAAACAAGAGGAGATTGGATTGATTGGATTTAATCAATCCACACATAGTACAGTGTTATATGCAATAAAAATTCCATTCATGTTTGATTTTCTTCTTATAAAATCTGTCTGGAATTTAAAATGCATTTGGTTAAAATTTGAATAAAAATTCAGATTCCTATTACAGATACAAAGGAAAAGGTGTGTTAATATTTGCACAAAACATGTTTATGTGCATATATAACTGCAACTATTTGGATCTGGCTTCCAATTCCCTTATTACAGATCCTTCCTTTATTTAAAAATAAGACATGAAACATTGGTATGAAACAAGTTAGATTATGGGAACCTTGCAGTCATATAAAAACATTCAACCTATGCCTATTATCTTTTGTATACACTTACCATGTTTGAAAGATAAAACCATTTAATTTTTCTGAGAATCAACTATCCAGATTTCCCAAAACTTAAATCCTTTCTAAAGACTCAAAATTGACTAATACATTTATAAAATGTAATCATTCAGTTTTCAACATGGTGTTCTTACTAAATCCACTTACAATATTTTGATTAACTTCTTTAATATCAGATATTAAATAGATTCATAAATTCCAGATACAAGTCAATCTCTTAATAAAATACTCAACAAAATATCCATCCCATATTCAACACTTAATACAAGTAACAATTTAAATCATTAATACATGCGGAATTTATCATTTTGGCTCTTATCTAACTAAGTTTAGCATGCTATAATCCTCTTCTCAAGGCCTTGCTCCTACTCCTACTTAGTTGCTGCAATCCCTAAAAAAGCATTTGAAGCTGCCTCATTTTAAATGAGACACCCCAGATGCCATTAGCACACTAGGGTCAGACACATGTCTGGTATGAGAAAATTCACCAAAGCAATTAGTTAATCAAGTTAAAATCAAATTAAATACATATACATAAAGTTCTACCCTTTGGAATCAGGTTATACTTGTGTGCATGCTCTGTGTCATTGTGCATGTGCACACTTTAATTTTCCTTTCCAGAGACTACATATATCAATATGGCACATACATACAAGCATACAATTCAGTCATAATCAAACAATCATTCATACCAAACAGGAAAATAACCAATATGAGTTAAATCATTTATTCAATCCTCATATTTCAATTCTGGGAAAAACTCTAGTTTTCTCATCATCTCAAATATTATTCCCTTGGTATAATTATCTATCCTGGTCTCACCTGCAATATTTATGAATCAATGGACACACTGTAATGAACTAATTCACTCCATTACACAAAGATCTCAGGACTTAAACAAGCCATGTGTCAACTTGTGCTACTCAAGAACACAAGTCATTCCTGCAGTGTTCTTGACCCCAATTTCCTAATCAAGTTTAAGTTAATAATAACTCTTTTGATTTTTCATGACTAAACCATTCAGTGATCCATTTCACTAACTAAAACATCCATATCATGGCATCTCATATTATTCATAACCATACAGAGACAAACAAGCAAACAACCATTGGTGACTACAAAATAAGGTTCTGTATATATATATATATATACACACAATCTGGTATTTTTAAAAGGGGTTTAGGCAACTAACATTGGCTTATGGCTTCTGAGAGAGTTTTTCTATTTGCAAACATTTGTGCTTGAGTTAAACTCAGAATGACCTGGTTTCACTGAATCACAAAATTTTGTTTGCTATGCATATGAACATATATATATTTTCATTGAATCAGGAGCATCAGCACATAGGCAACCCTATTGCACCCCTAATTCCTTTTTGTCTCAAGCCTCAGCACTTATACATGAGTATATTGCAGCTCAACATTATTTACATCTTTCTGGGTTGAGCCAAAACCAATACTACTTGCCTATTTTCAACTTTTTATTTTCTGGGTATTTGTTTATGTTCCTAAACATTAACATATCATAGATCTGGATTCATAAAACATATATGTATACTAACTACACATAAAACTTTCTTATAAATAAACAAGTAAAACAACCAAAGAGGTTCAAAACATTTTCAGATTTAAATTCACAGATAAGCATTCATATATGAAAATACTCTTTTAAGAAAATTACTTATAACTGGCTGCCTACATTAGGACTTATTGCCTTAGATTTTTGAGTGAGTTTTCTCACCTAGCTCTCTTCTTTGCTTCCTTAATTAATTGATGAACTTCTGCCTTTAGCCTCAAGCTCTTTTCCTTCCCTTGTCTTATGATTTCTATGGTGTTGTTTTCTTCTTCTTTTTTCCAAAGTTCCTTTTTCTGAGAAGGAGAGGAGGCTGCTGCATATACATGTATATATATACAGGGTCTTCCTTAGGGTTTTGGGTATTGGCTAAAGCCATTTTTGCCCACCAGAAAAATCATGTTATCTGCATTTTATTTAAACCCAAAGTTCTACCCTTCCCGGCTTAATTTAGGTGAAGAGAAAAGTGGTTACATTCTTTTCAGAATTTTGCTTTTCAGAAAATACTTTTTCCTTTGTCTATAATCATGCCAAAAATGTGACTTGATTTTATTATTTATCAAATACTCTTCCTAATTTTGCCTATAGCAAACATTTCCCTGTTTTGTCTTATTTTTCCTATTTTTAGCTTTCATGTAAATGGTATGTACCTTCTTTATTTATTTACAAGAGGACTACTCCTTTTTATATCTTCAGTTTTTCTTTCTTTCTTCCTATATACTAAAATATGTCTGTATATTTTATCTTACTAATTTGAACTCTAGTATTTTATTAACACATATATATATTTATATAAGTCTTACTGAAATAATTAGTACACCTATATATATATATTTATACATCATATTGTATTGACACACACATGCACATGTACACTCAAAAATATTCAGTAGCATCCATATATGTATATTTACTTATGCATTCAGCTTTTAAGGATTTAATATATATATATATTTCCATACATATCAATATGTATTTATTCTTAGAGTTCAGGGATTTTAGCGTTTGTTCATGTGCATTTCCTGTGCACACATGTACACACATACTGATACACTATCAAGCTATATCACTCCCCTTTCAAAATTTATTCAAAATTTATTTTGAATTCATTTATATTTTTCAGAATAGTTTCCTAAAATATTGGGTCATTACAAGCAGATAGTTCATTTATTAGCACAACGGACCTTGCTAAATTTTTAAGGACAGTTAGTCCACCCTTTTTACTTGTTTTGGGCAGATAGCCCATTATCTAGCATAAAAGATACTGCTATTTTGGTATAACCAGTTTTAGGACAGATAGTCCAGAAAAGAGCAGATAGCTCAGAATTTAGAACAGATAGTTCAGATTTTAGACAGATAGTCTCTTTCATTTCCTATTTTAGCATAATGGATATTGCTATATTATTATTATAATAAGTTGATTAACCAGTTTGGTTGCATGAGAGGATTTGCAAAAATATATGTTTTGAAAAGAGATATTAGTAAGGGGAAACCCGTTCCGCTAAGCGGCATGTTCTCACTATTTATTAGTAAACTGAGATGTAACATATATTCTTCATACCAAGCTTTAAGTATGAATCGAAGTTTTTGTTTCCCCTTAAACTCTCAGGTGCTCAAAATTTGATTTGAGTGGGCCGAGGGTTTAGGTTTTCTGGTTTTAGCAGATTTTGGCGAAGAAAGCATCCGAAGACGAGCAGGAGGCTGACGGATAGCTAATTTAGGGGTTCTGTTTTAAAATTGTTTTCGCTATGTATTAAGATAATTATGTCTATATTAATTTGATCATACAAGTGGGTATCTTCATATGTCGCTCTTGGCATATTGTTGTAAATTATATTTGATCAATGCCTGGGACTACGTTTGGGATTTTTGTATCTTGGATATGATATTTTTGAAATATAATCACTAAAACCATTGCTTTTGGAAATATGTGATTTTGTTCATATTCAAGTGCTTCTGATATTATGGATACCATTAACATTGCCGCATATTGTCACTAGAAGTTAATACTGTGGATGATTGCAGCATCCATATCGCTTAGTTTTTGGCCTCCAGATATGGGATGTTACACTGTAGGATCATTTGTATTCAAGATCAACAATCTATGTCTGTAAAACTCTATCAAATCATACTCGTATATTGGTGGGTGTAATTGTAGCCCATGTAAATCAAATGGGTATGCTTGGTGACCCAGAAATTCCAGTGGGTGTGATTGTAGCCCATGTAAATCAATTGGGTTTGCTTGGTGACTCGGAAATTCAAGTGGGTGTGATTGTGGCCCGTGTAAATCAAGTGAGTCTACCCAGAGCTCGGACAGTCTGGAGGGTGTATCTCATTGCCTTGCAATTGAGATTGAATTGAATTTACTATTTGAAAAGAAATCTATAAAAGGAATTATACAGAACTGGATGTAGGGTAATTCTAAACCAATATAAAATCCTGGTGTGTTCTTTCCTTTTTACTTTTACTGCATTTATATTCATCTATGTTTGAGTATGTGATTGTTAATTGCATTATTTAAACTATAATCTTAAAAGAATTCAAAAGATTCACAAAAATTAAAAAACACTATTCACCTCCCTCTAGTGTTAAATTAGCCTTAAGATCCATCTTCTGTTAAATAACATTTAGTATCAGAGCATTGGTCTTCAAAATATTCATAATTTTGATTTTTTAAAAGTTTTAATGGCTAACAACACTTTTAGTAATACTATTAGTATCACTGTTACACTTGTTAGTAATTCCTTTGTGGAAGGACAATCTACTGCTAGAACCCCGCTTTTTAATGGTAGTAATTATACATATTGGTCTTGTAGGATGAAAATTTATTTACAGTCACTTGGTCTAGATATTTGGAACATCACACAAAATGAGTACACTGAGCCCGAGACTAATTTTTCAACTTGGACTGCTGACCAAAAGGCAGTTGCACAATGTAACTCTATAGTCATGAATGTTTTGTTTTGTTCATTGGATAGAAATGAATTTAATAGAGTGTCTATCTGTAAGTCTGCATTTGAAATATGGAGAACATTGCAAGTTACATATGAGGGCACTAGTAAAGTCAAACAGACCAAAATTTCTATGTTAACTAATCAGTTTCAATTAATTAAAATGAGTCCAAATGAGTCCATTTCTGATATGTATAGTAGATTTTAGGATATAGTTCATTCACTAATTGCACTTGGTAAAAAATTTTCTGAAGAGGATCAAGTTAGAAAAGTCATTAATTCACTCACTCCTGAATGGGACCAAAAGACTCTTGTGATTGAAGAGGCTAATGACATTAGCACTCTGAAAATTAAAGAATTAATTGGCAATTTAATGTCAATTGAAGCATAAATGCAAGGCATGAGAGAAAGCAAGGCAATAGAGAAGAAATCCATCGCTTTCAACGCCATAATAGATGATCAAGATTTAGATAATAATGAAATCGCTTTCATGACAAGAAATTTCAGAAAATTTTTGAAGTACAGAAAGATGAATAATCTAAGGAGATATGATAATAAAAATACAGGAAGTGGAAATGGAAGCAGAAATGGTGTTAGATGTTTTAACTGCGACGAACCTGGCCATATAAAAAGAGACTGTCCACATCTTGAGAAATCGAAAAACACACCAAATACTAATTCGTCCAAAAAAGGGAGAAGGGCTTATGCTGCAACACTAGATGATTCAAACACTTCCTCAAGTGATAACAACTAGATACATAGAATGCTAATATGTGCTTAACAACGATAATTAATGAGAAATCTTGAGAAACAAAACAAAAAATAGGTACACGTTTAAATAAAAATTTTGAATTTTTGTTGTTGTTGATTGCTAGGAATAACCTATAGATTAATAATAATATTGGTTGAATATTGTGTGTGTATATTTTAAATATTATATATATGTATTTAAATAAAGTATTAAATAAAAATAATATAAAATATTTTTTTAATTATTTAGTGTATATATTAAATAATTATTATAAGATAATTATAAGTATAGATCAATAGGAATTATTTATTGAATTTCTCTTTTTGAAATTTTCGACCTATATGTCGACATACTCCATATTTATATGTCGACATATGCAAGCAGATTTTGAATTTCAATTTCAAATTCAAAATTTGAATTTCCCTCCACCTTTTCACCAACCACTATGTTTTGAAAAGATGTCTCTTGACCAGAGAACATATCCTTTGATTCTCTATTTATTTACTCTATCTCTATCTATTCATTTCACTTTCATTTTCAAATTCAAAAATCATTAATTCTCTTATCTCTTCAAACTATTCTTCAATGGCATCCTCAAGCAATACTCCATCAACCATGAGGCTTTCTTAGAAAACAAATGGCTTTCTTTTCAATGACAAAGAAGCCATGCAAGCTCATATAGAGTATATGTCTTCCGAAAAAGTCTCTCCTGGAAGATTTGCTATTTTTGAAGATTTTCCTACTTATGATCTTTTCAATCTTTGTTTGCAAATTGAAATTCTTGGTTTAATCGATGCTTCTCAAAATGATTTCATTTGTTATCCAAATTTAGTAAAAATGTTTTATGCAAATTTGAAAGGAAAATTTTACGATGGAAATGAAGGAGAAGTTTGGAGTAGTGTCAAGGGGACACAAATTGTTTAAAATTGTGAGATTTTGAGTCACATTCTCGGATGAAAATCCAGTGGAATGGACCTTTCAACTTTTCAAATTGATTTTCAAAACCGTGAAGTGATTCACGACATTTTCGAAAGTAATGATGACTTTGAATTAAAAAAAACTTGCATCCAAAAGCATTAATTTTAAGCCTTCTTTTGAAACAAAGTATCACTCCTAGAACGAGTAACTATAATAACCCGACTCAAAAAGTTTTCAAAGCCCTTTTCGACATTTATGGTCAATACGACATATATTGGCCTTAAATCATTTTGGATGAATTTTTTCCTAAAAATCTTTCTAAGCATGAAAACACACTATTTCATGTTGTGCATCTCACTAAAGTTTTCACTTACTTCGGTGTTGACCTTAAAGGAGAGGAAACCATTCCTTGAAAAATATTTGACAAGGCCAACATATCACTTATGCATATTTCACTCTTTTTCAAGCCTTATGAAATGCTTGCGGAAAAGGAACACAGATTGGCTTGGGAAGAAGAGCAAGATATAAGGGAGGAGGAGGAGGAAGAAGATGAAATGGAAATCGAGGAGGTAGAACAAGAAAAGGAGGAGGATACTTGCTTCTAAAGTATCAATATACCATCTAATTCATCCAATAAAGAACTTCTCAAAAATCAAGAGAAGATCATTAAGGAAGCTTAAGAAATCATTTTTAAAGAAGTTTACTTCACTTTCCACCAAAATGGATAAATTTTCTGGAAAGGTCATCCACAAGCTTGATGGTTCTTCTTCATCTTCATCCACATCATTCTAGTTGTTTGTTTAAGTTATTTACTTTGTGTTTGGATGTTATAGTTTGAGTTTGTGTTAATCTTATGTATCTTTCTTCTATTTCTAATGTACTTTATGTACTCATCTTTTTTATCAATGAAATTCTATTTCCTGCTGTTATACATTGTTAATCATCTCTGGAAAGTCATACAAGTATAATAGTATAGGCCAAATACAATAGAATAGTAAAATAAAGTAGTTTTGGAAATTGTAGTGCATATGTCAATATATGCCAAGCATGTAAGTTGACATATAATGACCAGTTTTCAAAAAATTTAAAATAAAATAACCACCAAACACCTATTCATTTCAAATGACTTATTACCCCTATATATACCTATTCACTCCAGAAAATCATCATTTTCAATCTCTTTCTTCTCTCTCTTTCATATATAAACTTATCTCTTCAATAATGGCTTCTCCACATAAAAAACGACGCGAAAATCTTGAACAAACACTCGAATCGTTCAAGAATATTCTTACCTTCATTCTTAGAAATCAGAGACACTTAGAACTAAGTCAAATGCAGATGATTAAAGAGCAAGAGAAGCATTTTGACGCCATTGGTGGATGATTTCTTTTCTTATCAAAGATGAACCAACCAACAATCCTGAAACTACCCTTAACAAAGATGATGAAGATTGGAATGCTATCAAAGCGGATCCAATTTTCGGATCCGATGGATAGGTAGAAGTTCCTAGGGAAGTCTAAAGATTGATTGGTATGGATTTAAATAAGTTTGTATATTAATATATTACAATATTGATTTATGTAAATTGGATTGACTTTGTGTGTATTAACTGGATTTGATTTGTTGAATTATATGATTGATTGGTTTGATTTACTTGTTTTATCTAACTTATCAAATGTATTGATTAATGTGATTAATACAAGTTATTTATGTTATCGCTCTTATATTACTATTATTACCTTTTCTAATCGCTTTTATATCTTAGTATTATATGTATTATGTAGTACCTTAATTAGGGGGAGTTTTTAGTTATATTTTGTTGATGACAAAAAGGGAGAAATATATAAAATTTAGGCATAGATTAAGGGGGAGTTTAGTAACTTAGGGGGAGTTATAAGACATTTAATATACATGGTTGCATCATCAAAAAAGGGGAAATTATTAGTAACTTGGGCATTGATTTTGATTACAACAACCGTATGAAATTATATAAAATATAGATAACATTATATAAAATATAGATACTAATGTTTTTATCAAGTTATATATAGTATATAGTGTACGATATTAGACATGTATTAATTAAGAAGACTATATAGTATCAAGTGAAGATTCAAGAAGCTGATATAGAGATTCAAGAGTTAGAGATTGAAGACTCAGAGTATTGAAGAACTCAAGATTTCCTAGATAAGTTATAGAGTCATAGAATTTTTGTTAAAACCTTGATAGCACTTATTTGATCTCTCTCTATTTTTCCTTTTCAAATGATTTTCAATTTCAATTATCTTAAAATTCAAAAATATTTTTTAAAGAGAATTCTTGTTTTTAAAATAATCTTTCAAAATAGCCTTTAAATTATTTCTACTTTTTGATTTTATTATACCTTGAGAAATTAAGTTTTTAAAGTGTTTTACAAAAAATCCTTTGAATATTATACTTTATTACAATTTAGTTTTAAAACTTTCTAAATATTTATAAGTATATTATAACATTTTTTATAACTTTGATTTTAAATATATTCACTTATACTTCATTATTTATATTTAAAATCCTTTATATACTTAAAATATTCTAAAAATAGTTTTATAAAGTTTTCTTAAGTTTTGATATAATTAAAATATGTCTAAACTATATTTAAATGATTTTATAAAGTATCAAAATATTTCACAAACCTTAATATTTTAAAAATAATTTTTATAAAATGTTTCTCAAATTACAAAGGGTATGTCGACATATCCCCTTAGAGTATGTCAAAATATGTGAATGGAAATGACTGTTGTTTCTCTATAAATAGGGGGTAAACCAACGAAATTTGGTTAACTACTTTCTCATATTTTCTCTCCACTTTCACTCTCTTGTTTTCTAAAAGAAATTCTACTCAAATTTAATCAGAATCAAATTCAACTCCACTGATTTTATGCTCTATTGACTACTCTCGGATCTCTCTCATCTCTCTCACTCAAACAAGATCAAAGTGCTATTCAAGAGGTTATAGGATCATTTGTATTTAAGATCAATGATCTGTGTCTGTAAAACTCTATTAAATCATACTCGTATATTGGTGGCTGTGATTGTAACATGTGTAAATCAATGCATTGTTCTTAGTGACCTGGAAATTCAAGTGGGTGTGGTTGTAACCCGTGTAAATCAATTGTGTGTGCTTGGTGACCTAGAAATTCAAGTGGGTGTGCTTGTGGGCCTTGTAAATCAAGTGAGTCTACCAAAAGCTCGTAAAGTCTGGAGGGTGTGTCTCGTTGTCTTGAAATCGAGGTTATATTGACTTTGCTATTTGAAAAGAAATATGTATAAGGAATTTTACAGGACTGGACGTAGGGTAACTCCAAACCAGTATAAAATCCTGGTGTTCTTTCTGTTTTACTTTTACTGCATTTATATTTATCTGTGTTTGAATCTGTGATTGTTAATTACATTTTTTAAACTACAATCTTAAAAAAATTCAAAAAGATTCACAAAAATTAGAAAACACTATTGACCCCCTCTAGTGTTAACTTAGCCTTAAGGTCCATCTTCCGCTAAATAACAATGTGTAGTATTAGTAATATATTGACTAGACGAGGTAAGATAACTGTATATTTTTTTTGAGAAAACTTAAGGTACATACATTATACTTAAGCCGTCGAAAAATAGAAGGTATGAGTGAATAATCTCTTTTGGTTAATTGAAAAAACTCAAGGTTAAGATTGAGATTTGGACAAAGAACGGATTAGGTGTTGTATATAATACGACCGATAAAATGTTATCCATCACTTCTGGGCCTATAACTTGTTGAGCAAACTCAACGTCGAAATCCCAAAGCAAGCGAGTCCTAACACCAACTGGAGAAGTCCAAAGATTTCTATGTTTTCCTTAAGGTTTTGAGAAACATAAAAGTCTAGTGGAATCCTTATTAGAAAAATGAAATAAATGCATCCAACCTTCTAATATTGTAAGAATATATGCTATAAAGTTGAAATAATCTACATCAATAAATTTATGCAACAAATAAAAACTGTTAAAATATTTATCAATTAAAATATACAAATGAAATAAATCAAGATTAACAAAAGAAATATAAATATACATCTACCGATAAATCTCTTGGCATGTTGTTGCTTCAAGATCCATGCAAGCGTCGATTTATACAACCATGAAACCATTCGTGTCTCGATCACTTAGCTGTTTATTTGTACAAGACTGTGTATTGTCTTCTATGAGTGCCGAACTCTAATAGCAATACAAAGTATGGATATTTGATCCAGATTCAATCACATATAAATGATATATGGTGAATGATCGTGGTTCATAATGTACGAAACGTCAATGAAATTAATTTATTGGAAATAAGAAAATAAATCATAATGCAAAATCGAGTATTCAATATGATTAATTACAACAAGGATCTCCTTTGAATGGTTCGACCATTTTGGAATGGAAAGTGAACGTACGAGAGTGGATAACTTAGGCATAGTTGCGATGAAGAGTGAATGATCATTCTGCTTCATGAAGAGACATCGAAAACGAGAACTGTATGAATTACTAAAAGATACTTAATATGACATGAGAAATGCGATTTCTATTACAAATGTATTTTCATATAGAAAATTGTTTTATATAAAAGTCATTTCTTTGAAGTTCAAGATAATTGGTCTAAAACTCATGACTACAAACTAGTTATAGTGAATAAAATAAAATCCGGTAATAAATGGTAGAATGAAGCTTCGTACTTCATACGCT
Source organism: Allium fistulosum (assembly GCA_030737815.1). Taxonomy (NCBI): domain Eukaryota; kingdom Viridiplantae; phylum Streptophyta; class Magnoliopsida; order Asparagales; family Amaryllidaceae; genus Allium; species Allium fistulosum. The sequence continues at coordinate 547,532,588 of CM060906.1, forward strand.
ATTATAGTAATAGCGGATGTGGTAGGAGCATACGAGATAATACTTCTTGGTGGACGTGTCAAGTTACGAAAAATTATTTCCATAAATATACCAAATATTATTTATTAAATAAGAATTGTTTTCAATTTTGATTGAAAATAGACAAAGTTTTATTTCAATATGAATACTATGAATATTTGTTAAGATACACTATAATAATAGTATTTGTTTTCATAACAAAATGACACATTTGAAAATATAGAAATATCTAAGATCTTATAATTATTTTGGAATTATAGACTAAGCCACAGTTTTGAGAAATAACTCTTTAATCATATGATTATGAATCATATGGCACTGGTGAATTGTATCTCAAACGATTAAGGGCAAAGCACCCATTCAGTGGGATCAGCAAAAGAGTTAATGAACTATTTGGAATGATACATATAGACGTATGTATTTCAAAGTCTAATATTACCAAAATGGATCCACTTGCTTCATTGAATTCATAAATGAATTCTCATAGAAATGAACATGTGTATTTGATACACAAGTAGTGTATTTATGACAAGTTCATAGAATATAAAATGAAAGTAGAAAACATTACATGCAAAAGAAATAAAAGAATTTGATTTGATCGAACATGCGAGTATATTGGAAAGGAGTTCAAAATGTACCTAAAACGAATAAGATTATATCTCAAAAGTCACTCCTCCCTATGGTACATATTGACATATCGGTAAGGAGTAATTGAACTTGTTGGACAAAGTACGATTGATGATGAGTGAAGTTAAGTTAACAACTTTCTATAAGGTCATGTACTTAAGAGTAAGTATATAAGGTTAAAATTAATTTTATCTAAGATAAAGTTTATGAAATCCTACAAGATAAAAGTTTAAGAAACCTTTATCTACCCTAGGTTAAGGAGTTGATAGGTTGTGTGAGTAGAGAAACTGCACTTAAATACTTGTTCGTGAGGGATCTTGTGCGGCCCACCCAAAATGAGTTAGGGACCAACCACTATTAATTGATCTATTTATACTATGAATATAAGTTTCATAAACTTCAAAACCAAATTAGTTTTACACACACATATACATACATACATACATACATATATACATACATACATACATATACACATATGTGTATGCAATTCATAAAGCATTTATGAATACCTATTTCGTTGTATCGAGAAACAACTATTGTTTCAAGAAACACCAACTTCACGATGAAGGAATTTCATTTAGAAATTACTGGTAGTAAAATGGATTTGGATACGATCCAAAGATAAAACTGATTACAAAGAATGAATTGAAATTAACCAAGCTTAAACAGATGCAACAAATTAGAATGTCTAATAAGAACACTTGATATTAAAGAGAAACTATGGTTTGTTTATCGATGTCGTGAATAGATTTTCCTTAGTTGTCAATAAGCCACTAAGAGCATTGACTCTATAATATGGCATGATGCACAAATCTGGAATGGATTCTATGTACATTATCAAAATATGAGTTTGATGGTTGTACCCGAAGGGATATATCCAACGAACGCAAAATTGTCTTCCATAAAAAGACTAATGTAGTTGAAATATTATATGCTACGTTGATAGAATAACATTGTGAATTTCAATTGTTGAAATTATCTTAACAAATTCATCATTCAACGTACTTACGTTAATTCTATTTTTACTTACAAAATTATCTCGATATGATTTTAAGTTTTTGTATATGCATGTTAAAACATAGATTCTAAATAATGATTTAGAATATGTTATTTGTGCTTAATAACCAAAATTTCTCGAAGTCGGTAGGAGGGATAACTGAGTTTGTGAGTATTAGATACGATCTAAGAAATGATCAAAGTATTATTCGATAAGCATCAGAGTTAAATAAGTAGTTTGATAAAGAAATCAAATTGTTTGACTTTCAGTTAAAATGTGGAGGAGGTGTGTGTCTGTAAGAAAGAATATTAATAAGTGCTAAAAAATTTCTAAAACTATAAGTAAATAATAAACTTTTGATTGTTAACGATGAACTCATGTTAAAATCATTTTAGTTTGGGTGTTTAATTCTTTGTATGAATTGAATTGACAACTTTTATAATCAGTATAAAAGGATATTGGGAAGGTCCCAAAACGATATACACAGACACTACATTAAATTGCTTAAAATGGAGCATGTAAGATTGGTTCCTTATGCATTGGCAACATGAATTATCATACATGCTATATTATCTGCAATATTACACTTTGCTTATATATTTAATACATAGAGGCAACAAATTCGAATTAAGGTTACTATATGAAAATTGAGGGTATTCTAAAGGTGTAACACCCCATATTTTTATAAAATTATTTAGAATAATTAATTGGGTAAATTAAATAAATAATGTGAAGATTAAAAGGTTAAGATTTGATTAACAAAGGGTAGCCGTGCCATGTTAGTGTGTAAATTAAAATTAAATAACCTAAGTTTGTTTTAGGATATGAGAAGGGCAATATGAGAAATAGGTAAGGTTTATACCCTAAACCCTTAGGAATGGAACTCCTGTTCATTTTCATTTCATTCAAACTAAAATTTCCTAAGGCCGGCTACCATTATCATTCTCAAGAAGAAGATTAAAGCTAGGATTCAATGGAAGGAGGATAATCAATTAAATCAACATCAAATCTCGCATCTTTAATCTCAAAGCTAAAGTAAATAATTACTACATCCTAATTTCTTTTAGTTTTCAGTTTTAAGATTAGACCCGAAATGATTTTGCAAGTATATGCCATGTTTTGATGATTAAAGTTATATACATATGTTGTTGATGGATTATATATGTTCATGTTAGTTTTTATGATATGTTTGACTTGAAAACCCTATTTAATGTTATCCAAATGCCTTGAAAATTTAAATATAGGTCAAAAATGATATTTTAGAGATGGGTGTCGATTTTCATAATTTTCTGAATTAATATGGATTTTATATCAATTTTCTAGTGAAGTAAATTGTTTATTGGGTTATTAATTATTTTCGGCTAAAATAATAATTATTTGGAGTTGAAAGTTTTATATGTTGGGCAATATATTAAAATAGATTTTCTGGGATTTTTCCAGATTTTTCCTAAGTTATTTGATGAATATATAAAATTATTTAAGGTATAAGACTTAAATGTTTTATATATTTAATTAAGGAAAAATGGCATTTTATAAAATGAAATTATTATTCAATTCTGAAAATAGTGGCAGCATATTTCTGAAAAGAATTTGTTAACCAATGAAAATTTGACAAACAAAGGTAGGCTAGTTGAAAAGTTATCTTTATTAAGTTAAAAACAAAGAAAACATACTTTTAGCATGTTTCAGCCTTTACGGCAACAAACATTTCGACTCAGACCTTCCGACAAGGTCGAGAGGTTCTAAGCTTTTGACAAGGTCAAACCAATACATATGATATCAAGCTACTTGGTACGTAATGAATTGGAAAGAGTCGAAGGGTTCTAAGTCGAAAGGTTGATGGCCAAAGAGGTTGGGGTATGTTTGTTTTATAAACCAAAAGCTTTCACCTGCTTTGCTTTCGAATAAGAGCTTTCGACTTGGTTGCTTTGAACCAGGTCAAAATATTTAAAAGAAAGGTTTTAAACCCTTCGACACAGTCGAAAGGTTACTGTTGCTTTATTACTACTTTGTTTTGAAACGTTCCGACATAGTCGAAAGGTTACTGCCGCTTTATAAATGTTTTGTTTTGAACCTTTCGACAAAGACGAAAGGTTTACTTGTTTTAAAAACTAGTTGCTTCTCCATGCTTTCGAAAGGAAGCTTTGACTTAGGTGATTCACCCTTGTTTTATAAATTGAAGTAAAACCCAAAGCTTTCGAAAGAGTTGTTTTAAAGGATATGTTTAAAGCTTTCGAAGCAGAACTTTCGACAAAGTCGAAAGGTTGCGTCTAATGGTTTCGAAAGGTTTTAGTTGAATGATTTTGAAAGGTTTAGTTCAGTGGTTTTGAAAGGTTTATTGAATGGTTTTGAAAGGTTTTAGTTGAATGGTTTCGAAAGGTTTATTGAATGGTTTCGAAAGGTTTTAGTTGAATGATTTCGAAAGGTTTAATTCAATGGATTCAAAAGGTTTAAATGGAAGGTTTTCCAAGGTCTTCTAAGGCAATGTTTTAAAGTGGTTTTAAAGAAGGATGTCCAAAGTTTTGTAGCTTTCGAAAGGTTTGCTTTTCAATGAGTTCAAAAGGTTTGGAGAATGGTTTCGAAAGGTTTGATGTATGATTTCGAAAAGTTTGAGGGATGATTTTGAAAGTTTGATATTGGTCTTGAAAGAGATGATTTCAAAGGTTTAGAAAGAGGTTCTTTCAAATGGTTAAATGTTTTCATCGACTAAATTTTGAGTAAAGTATATATATATGACATGGTGATATGATTTTGAGTAAAGTATAAAGATTATATACTTTTCCTTATTTAAGTTGATTTAAACGTTTTAAATCATTTTGAAAATGTTTTCAAGGAAAATTATGGGAGGGGATCCTTAAGAGAAAATGACTCGGATATTAGAAAACCAGATGGGACTAGTATGTGGTCGCGCCCTATACATTAGCTAATAGCCCCAGCTAGTTGTTTGTCCAAAATTCCAGTGTGTAGGGCTTTGTCACAGGTAGACTAATATTATGGTTACACATCGAAAGAAATATATGTTTGTATATAGATAGGTTGTTGGTGAGCCCGAAAAACCATTAGGATCGGGAAGACCTGGGAGATGATTAAGTTAGGGATAGACCGTCTAGAAGTGAAGTATTTAACATATAGTTAAGGACAGATCATCCAGATGGGAAATGTTTAACAGATAGTTAAGGATAGATAATCCAGAAGAAGAATATCTAGCAGGTGTTAGGTTAATTTTGATTGTATTGTCTGGTAGGCCTAAGTCAGCCAAAGGTTAAAAGTTATCCAAACAAAACCTGTGTGTTTGAATAGATAGTTCATTATTACCTGATATTTATGTATGTTTACATAATGATTGCTTTACAGTATTTAACTATTATGGATGCAGGAGCACCGTATATGGTTTTATGAAAGGTTTTGAAAAGATATATTTTAAAAGGATGTTAGTGAGAGGAAACCCATTCTGCTAAGTGGCATGGTCTCACTTAACATAATTATTCCGGGATGTATAATATTATTCACTCCAGGCTTTATGTCTAACTCGAAGTTTATATTTTCCCCTTAAACTCTCGGGTGCCCAAAATTAATTTGAGTAGGCCGAGGGATTAAGGTCTTTTCAGGTTTAGTAGGATGACGAGTAAAGCTACCGGAGGCATGCAGGAAGCAAACAGATAGCTATTTAGGAGTTACAGTTCTTGTTATGTTTGTTGGATTTTCCGCTGTGTTGTTTTGTATTAGGTCAATTATGACCATATGACTCTGATCAACCAATGAGGTATCTTTATATACCGTTCTTGGCATATTTTGTAATAATTATATTTGATCTGTGCCTAGAAACGATTTGGGATTATGTGTTGTGAATGTGAAACAATTGGTTTTGAAATGTAATGAAGTAAAAGTTGTTTTTGAATTCTGTGTTTTGTTTCATATTCAAGTGCTTCTGATATTATTGATACCATTAACATAGCCGTATTTAGTCGTCGGAAGATAATATTATAGATGACTGTAGTATTTGTAACGCTTAGTTTTGGGCCTTTAGATATGGGATGTTACACAAGGATTTATGAAATACTAGAGAACTATTTATAGAAACAACGAACTTCTTATGAAGGAGTGCACAAACTCGAACTTGATAGGTGATATTGAGTATAATACGTCAACCCTAAGTTCATGTTCAATCTTAAGTTAAGAACTTTAAAGTTGGAATTGTTCCAAACAATAAATAGTGGAAAATTTGACCAAAGGCTAAGTACATCGCCTTTAATAGCGCTGCAATAAAAGAAATATAAATAAATACAAATATTTATAACCGAGTTATTAGTGATTCCAAATGCCGAGAATCCCATAATATTTTTATACGATAACAACGTCATGATACAAATAACAAAAGAACATAGAGCTCACTAGAAGTCGAGAAACATACTCCGAAAATTTCCATGATAAAGGCAGTTTTATTAGCATTGGATATAGTTAATTGACATAGTAGAAAACTGAAACAACATAGCATATATGTTCATTAAGGGACTAGGTCGATTGCTTTGACAAAACTAATCAGAGGAACGGAAATAAGATTCCATAATTGATCCTAAGTGCAAGTAGGAGATTGATAGAGTTAGGGGTATTCCCCAAGGATAATTATGTAATTTGTTACATATATCTACCTCGATACCAATCTTGTTCATAATAAAGATGTTTGATTTTCATAATACACTCTGTTATTCAGTGATATAAGTAATTAATTTAAAGTATATTAAGTAGAAAATACTTAAATGATATGTTATATGATAGTAATTACAATGTGTTGTAATCGATAAATTTATCACATTAAAATAACATATTATTTTCAATATTCCTAGTCTGGATGTTTTGAGATAGGATATCAATACATCCTTTAACACCCTACCTTTGTATCCATATTACTCAAGAGTATTACTGAGTAATACTATCGAGTAACAAGGAGAACGAGGCAATGTGGGTGATACACATGTGAATATTCCCTTGGACCAACGCTGAATATGTCTCATAATATAAATACAACTCACCTTGATGTAAACAGTCTTGGGACAAAGCAATAAACACATATGGTTCCCAAGGATAGAACAATACACAATATAAAAGAATAAAGAACACAGAGTCATTAACGCAGCGATACAAATATAATAGAAATATACACAAGACTGGGTGGGATATAAAATGAGTTAAAATCCCACTATCTCTGAAATAAATACAATGTATACAATATACAACTCAATGTCATACACACATAAAAGTACATAGTATACAATGATATACAATAATACCCTATGCTCCTTCTAAGCCTAGAATCCACAAATCGTTCATCTTGTCCCCGAACCTAAAATGTCTCGGACTGACCCAAATACTATATAAATAACACACGAATCAGACTATGTCTATAATGTGGATGTCAGAATACAGTAACAACTAGCAAGGCATAACAAACCTATCTAATACCATAAACATATCATCACCCAAGTAAACATATTCAAAATATGTGTCATGTAAAATAGTGTCCCATGGGTGAAGCATCCAAATATACAAACATCGTTAATACAATAATAATCGTCAAGTATAATTAGGCTAGCACACAATAATGCCCAAGCATAACTCTCAGATAATAATAAGATTAACTTTCCTGGGTCTTGCATACTCATAAAATGGAACAAATACTAAACATAAATCCAAACATACAATTGGCGACACACGCTCGTAAAGAATATGGGATGACACACACCTATAAAATATAGTCAGTGACACAAGTCTATAAAATATAGTCGGCGACACATGCATAAGAAAGATAGTTGGCAACACATGCCAATGAATAGTAGTTGGTGATGCATGCTAATGAAAAAGATATTCGAGGACACTTGCCTAAGAAGGATACGAGGATTGACTATACATTGGACACAGTCTCAAGTATAATTGCAGCTCATCATCTCAAATAGCAGCATAAGTATTATGTCTACATATCACACACACCATAACCAAACGAGAGACTGACAATACACACTTGCTTTAAGAGACTCACACGTGTCCGTATGACATTGCTCCTACAGTCTTAGTTACCTCGACGCCATTGTGACTCATATCCATCAGTGTGCTCGTCAATCCGAGGACTCGATCACGACCCTACACATGCCACTAGATGGTAACATACTGCTGGCCTACACAACACCAAAAAGGTGTATTTGTAATGAATATAGTCGTTACAAATGAAATTTATAATAGATATAGTCGTGAGCGGTACAGGCGTGAGGTATGTCGTTACAAATATTTATAACGGCCTCTACCCGTTATTAGATATATCACTTACCAACAGACTTTGTCGTTAGAAATCTAATTTTTTTAACGAAATAGTTTGTTATTAGTTGCATCGGTTTGTAACGGGTATTTTCCGTTACTTAGTTTCCCCTTTCATGGTGGATGAAGGGGTTGTCATTCTAAATTATTACGACTTTGTCCGTTACAAATTTCATCATTAGTAACGCACTTGTTCGTTACAAATTTCATCAATAGTAACGACTATGCTCATTATAAATTTCGTCTTTAGTAACGAATATGTTCGTTACAGCTACCAAACCATGTAGAGCTGCATTTTTGCTAGCATTTACACTACAGAATTGTCTATTATAATATAGTAGGTACATACATATCAAAAATTACAGAATTTCGATAACAATAAGCAATTACGCATCCAAACATATAACTTAAATTGCACAAATATTTGACAACAAATTAAAGGAAGATTCGAAATTTCACAAGTTCTAACATTACTTCAAAATAAATTCTAGATCCTACAAACAACGAACATGACACTCGGGCCAAATAACAAAACCTCCATCAATTAAATCAAATAACTTGTAATTACCATTTTGTGGTGCTTCATAAATAGGTGCTTCTGGATCAAACACTTTCTCCACCCATACAACTCTTTCCCCATTCATCACCTCTCTATGGTGGCATATTTTCTGTGTCCCAAGATGGCCCTTAGCAACCTCTTTCAACTCTTCTGACAATAAGACTACAGATTGCCTATCTCTTGTGGAAGATCCAATAGCACCATTGGATTGAACACCCAAGCTAGCTCTAGGACTATCATGCTGACTGTTGGAAGCAACTTCATTTCTTGGTGTCGCATTCCCTCCAAACTGATTCATAAATTGTAACAAACTTTGTTGCATACTCATCATAGTCGAATGCATCGATCTAAATTCTTCGGTTAGTCTATTTTGATTGTTCTCCATCTTTGCTTTCCATTTTCTATCTTCATCTTCCTTGAAATTAGCTATTGATTTTGATGCTTGTGTAAGCTTCACTTGCTTCATAGTCGATGTAGAGCTAATTACACGACAATAGTTTTTTCTTTTCTCCTTTCCAAACACTTCAGCAATGGGATCATTCTCAAATTCTTCAAAACTTCTACTTCCATTGCTACTATTGACACTAGAGTTTTCCTTTTGTCTTTCCTCCGCTGCTTCAACTAATGCCTACATAATACCCAAATAAATTATAAACAAAAGTTGAACTTGAAAATATTTTGCATATTAAATAAAGTAAAAGCATAAACTAAAGAATATACTATCAATATCTTGCATATTGGTTGATAGAAGAGGAAAAAATGCATTAAACTTTTTCCAACACTAATAGCAACAGGTAGGTTGTAAATAAAGTGACGATCTCTGTTAAAAAGCATCATTTTCAATCGACCAAACCTTGATGTCCTTTCCCATAGAATATGTCCCTCATAAAGTTCATTCAAATACAAGGACTGGTCAACAATAAATCTTGCACCCAGCCCATGCTTCTCATACGTGTTGATTTAGATACTCAGTATATATGCAACTGTAGCTAATGTTTTTAGAATTTTCTGGGTTTACAAACTTTGATATGCTGGTTTTCTAATGTTTGAACATTCTGATTTGTGTATTACATTTGCTATGTTGGAAATTGCAGTTTATGCAGACTATTTATAGACCATGCAATTTAAGGGTCATCATAAATCATGATTAAATTAGCTAACTAACGTGAGTGGATTGACTAAGATGGTCATCCTATCTTCATATATATATGCGAGCATGAATGTATACCTTTATGATAAAATGAGCATGAATAACGTTTGGTCTGCCATTGGTAATGTTTGTCAGAACTAAAATTCAGTAGAAATTAGAGAACAAGTATAGATACCAAGTCGGTAACTCATCAACATAATCTCCATTCCAGCCTAAAAATTCGAATATAAACACATCCTCATTTAACAAACATAACTGGAACTGGCAGGTTTATAATGCATCCACTTTACAAAGAGAAACTGCAATGTATATAATAACATACTTGTACAGAAAGGTACAGTAGATGCCCAAACCTAAAAGTCGCCAGAGAAGTATCAACTACAGACACATATATACTTCAACTCTTGAAATACATGTTAATCATGCATAAAAATTAAGGCATAGTTAAGAAAGAATTTGGGAACTATAACCTTAACTGTCCAAATTCACATTTTACATTCAAAACCAAACTCAAACATGAAATTGAATTCAAAATCTCAAAGTCGATTACATTGATAAACTGATGTGCTAACTATTACTTTTGAGCAAAATACCCACTAAGCTATATGCTACCATGGCACATCAGTAATTGAGGTACTTTTTCGAAGGGAAAAAAATGAACTAACCACAAGAAAAGACGCTCAAACCAAATTTACAAACATTTACCTAAGATAAAAGCTAACCTCTAGCTGAATACACATCCAAATGTGTCGTTTGGCATTGATTATCTATATCTGCCTCGCTCCTCGTATTTTTTGTAGTGTAGAAACATTGACAATGCAATAGAGGTGCAGTAGTCTTGAATGCATGGAATTGGAGTTAAAACAGTGAATCCAGTTCTGTTTTTACTAGATAGGCAAAACATCAAGCAAAAACAGTGAATATTTTCTAGAACTTAAAAAACAACTTTATCCAAAAGTCCAGTATACAATTTAGGATAATTACGTATATGCAAATCAAATGAAACAACATAAAGTACGGATTTTAATTCTGTATAATTCTGCCATCAATTTTAATTCAAAATGAAGCATAAACAAGCCTTAAACTGTAAACTTCATGATACAAAGAACAAGTCTTGAATAGATGTTGAAGTACTTACAAATTTTTCGACAGCACATGGAATCACCTTTCCCGTTTTTCTACTTGTATGAGCCACTTTCCATGCCACTGTACGTGTGATCTTCTGTCCTGGATTCTCAGCTGCCTGCATTTGAATAATTTCATAAAGTATATTTTTGTCACTGAAATATTAACTTAAAAAATGTTTTTACATACCAATTCTTCATATAGTCTAAGATAAGGTTTCCTTCCCAATGTATGAGTTAGAGTACTTTTGGCCTTGTTTTCGGAATTTGTCTTGCATTGTTTCATTTTCTTGTCACTATATTCGATGTCAACAAACCTCTGCCACCATACTTTATCAACGTCATCAGGACGACTATTAAGTGCAACATGTTTGGGCATGAGTTGTCCATCTTTTTTGAGGAATCTCTGACGTACGGTTGATTTGAATGTTCGATAACGTTGTAAAAACTTCTTCTCCAATATTGGTCTAGCTACCATGGGGTCGATATTCAAGTCAAACTCTTTCTGTTGAAATAAGAGATCCATGGGCCAAACTTTTTGGATTTTATATCCATTTTATAGCTCTCATCCAGACGTTCGGTTTCGTACATTTTATCTTGGAAAACAATTGCTCAAAGAAACCTTCAATGCATCTTGTTTCAAGGAAACAATGCATGTTAGACTCGGATAGAGTCAACTTCATTTCTTTTCAGGTTCGAAATCCGTTTTATTTCTGTATGAATGTTTCACAAATTACACTATTAACAAATATCACAAATTCATGCAGTTTGTTCCTTTTGACATTCTGCATTTCGTATGTCTTATATTTTTAACTGGCTGAAATGAAGACTAGCATTAGCATGGTAGCCCAATGACTGAAGAAAACATATGACATGACAGAAATACAAACTGATTAATTAGCGTTCTAGTCAAAGAACAGCAAATTAAATCAACTTGGCAATATGTATCTCAGACAGAGCCTCAGAAACATCAGCTTTAAGCATTTACATACCATTAGAGCTTTCCACAGGCGATCTTTGAAAACAACATCTACATCATTCCAACCTTCATAACCAATCGGAATGAGAGAACGAAGCAAAACACCACAACGAGAGGTCCATTTTTTGCATCACTTCCTTTTTCACCTTCTAAGTCCACAATTATTGAGTACTTTTTATTTGGAGGGGGAGGAGGAACATCAACTTCCTCTGCGTCATTTGTATGTAGTGACGTGGCATTACAATTGCCTGACATTCTACAATGTAAATAATTTAAAGACGATGAATGCATAGTGAACTTAGCAAAAGCTTAATCCATGTTTATTTATTGTTCATACCAATTCATATTTGTAAAAGGTATCAATTATACACAAAAAGATTAAATCATAGCATTAATATGATGCGTTCAAGACAAGTGTAATAACTTCAAAAATATTCGATAATAGAGAAACATACCCAAGTGTATAGTAATCAATACAACATTGTAACAAGTAAACAAAATAATTTTTGTTCAATCAAGTGTGTCTATTTTGATTCGATACATTTCAACAATGCAGTTAAATTAGGCTGCTCCTTCAAAATAGATTAAAAGCTCATTGGCATCTCATAATCATCTATGCTATCAGTCATGCGCTTAGGCGAGTGTTGTACAATGGACCAATTAGGATCATGCATGTCGCTTATGTAAAAGACTTGACTTGCTTCGGACGATAGAATGACGGGCTCGTCATATTCTCCACTACTGCTTTTCAATTTCCTTAGATTCACCATTAACAAATTGGAGTCACTACAAATCTTACAACTATTTGATTTATCTGCTACATTGATCCAATCACAGTAGAATACTACATGTTGAGATTCATAATAATCAACTTCAATAATCTCTTTGATAACACCATACCACGTAGTATCATCATCCATAGGATTTAAATCTTTCGCACTTGCAACAAATGTTGTAATCGCATTCATGCAAACACCACTATTTTGGGTTGATAATATGTTATCATAATGTTGTGGAGAGAATATATAACCATTGATTCTATACTTAAGATGAGTTCTAGCTTCCCATTATGGTCCACTAACATAACGCCACAACATTGAATCCATGCTTTTTTCTTCAATTAGCTGTTAAATCCACTGAAATATATTAAACACTATTATTTTTATTATTAAACTATGAACTAGGAAGCAAGTTCGACAAACCTTATTGTGCAACCAATCAATAAATTCAGATTGTACTACTACTTCCGCCTTTGTCTGTAGTCTTTTTTTACCACGCTGAGCATCTTCTAAGGACAACCGATACTCGCTACAAATTATAAGTAATATTCTCAATAAATATAATGTTATACCTTACGAAATGCACAAAAAATACAAACCTATAATAATCATCTAGATCTGGTATGTCAATTCTGAAAAGTATCCATCTTCGAATTTGCGTACGTTGCACACTAGATAACTTGATATTTTTGCCTTCCATAATTGAACATTCGTATATATCATTGTCGTTCTCATCCAAAAACGACGCTTGTGTAGAACTATGATTACCCATACGTGGATTTGGCATATATTCCATTGCATATCTAATAGATTCTGAAACAAGATACGCTTCGGAAATTGAGCCTTCCACATATCGCTTGTTACTTGGTATGTTCTTCCAGTCCTTCATAGCTCTAGTCAAGAAACAAAAAATATATTACCTTATATATATATTTTTAAATATAAAACAAGTAATTTTATAAAGATGTATCGTACCTCTCAAACGGATACATCCATATATAATTAACAGGTCCACAAAGTAATGCTTGATCAGCTAAATGCAACATTAGTTGTATGCTTATATCAAAGAAGTGAGCAGGAAAGTAGTGAACCAACACACATAACATTAGATGTATGCTTATATCAAAGAAGTGAGCAGGAAAGTAGTGAACCAACACACATAACGCCTCTGAATTCCCCACAAAAGCATCGCTCTCATTGTAAATTGCTCTTTCTTATCCATGTCAAATGCAGGCACTCCTATCCAAAGCTGCTTTAACTCATCCATAAGAGGTTCTAAGTATACATCAATGTCTTGGCTTGGTGCTCTAGGTCCAAGAATCAACAAACATAACATTTGAAACTCGGGTTTCATACATAATGAAGGGGGCAAATTATATGGGATCATGTACACGGGCCAACAACTATAACTATTAGATTGAGCTCCACTAGGATTAAATCCATCAGTAGCAATGCCAAGCCAAACATTTCTTCCGTTAGTAGCAAAATCCGGCCATCTATTTTTAAGCGATCTCCATTCAGTCGAATCAATAGGATGGCACATGGAGTCCCAAGAAGGCTTTGCTTCACTATGCCATAACATTTTTCGGGCTATCCAAGGTACAGTGTACAACCTAGTTAATCTAGGAATAATGGGAAAATATTTCAAAACTTTTCTTGGTTGTTTTATGACTTCGACTATTTTCCCATGTTCTTTAACTTTAAATCTCGAAGTATTACAGTGCGGACATTCCAATGCATCTTCATACCCCTTCCAAAATAATATACAATCATTTTCACAAGCATGTATTCCTTTTACATTCATTCCTAGATCTTTTAATATTTTTTTCATTGTAGGGTACTTATCGGGTAGTGTATTTTTCTTTGGAAGCCATAGTTTCAACCTCTTCAACAACTCGGTCATACTGTTTCCTGACCAGTTGAATTCTTTTTTCAAGCCATGAAGCTCTATGAGGACACTTAATGTTGTAAGACCATCTTCACAAGAAGGATATAATTTTTCACTTGCTTTTCTTTTGTATTCATTATACTTTTTTTCATGGTTTCCACCAAAAGTTGCTTGTGTACCATGAGATAATCCATATACATCATCAACAAGATTTCCAAGACCACCTTCTATTGGGTTTTCCTCTTGAAATTGATGAGACATGAAATCATCATTGACAACATGGGGTGTAGGATTGACCATTACTTCAATGCCATTACTTTTTCCATGAAAAAACCATTCATCGTATGCTGGATCCATACCATAAAGAATTAAGTGCTTCTCAACTATTTCAAAAGGCAATTTTTTAGAATTTCTACACTTTATACAAGGACAACAGCATATTTCAAAATCAGGTGGTGAATGACGCTTCACGAAATTCATAAAATATCGAACACCTTGTATATATTCGTTTGTGTTCCTATGTCGAATTCTGATCCAATCTCTCGAGGTAGGTTCTGACATTAGCAAAAACTCATGGATCACCTAATTCATTATGAAAATAAAGATTATTAATTCAATGTCGTTTCTTATATGAATGGAGCAAAAGCACATATAATGAAATATTACGGCAAAAAATGACACAATCGAATTGATATGTGAATCACATATGAGATTTAAAAAGAACATACAGCTTTTTCCAAAATGGGCTCTAAGTCCAAGCCTCAGCTGAAATATTATTTGTACAAAACGCACAGAGAAAAATTAGGCATCAAACCAGAAAAATACCAAGAAAGGCTTAATTTTAATTAGCAAGTGACCATTTGTTATAGCGTAAGACATATACTACGTCGTGCAGTCATAGGTCTTAGATTTCATCCCTCGGAGCATATAAACAAGCTTAAAAAAATAAAAAAATGTAAATACCACACATAGTGGACAATAAAGCAATAAATCGAATGTCCAAAATTAAAACGCAATCAAGAAATAAGCGAAGAAATCAAAACGTTTTAATAGTTCAAACTCAAGCATTTCAAGGCAATGAATTAAATAGAGAAGACCTAGGCAAAAGCTTTCACTATTGAAGCCATGTGAATCCATACATTATTCACATGCATTATGTCAGTTTGTCTTCTATACCCAGAAGAAAATATTACATATCCTTCCCACTGAAAGCATAAATCATATTTTTATTTTTATGTTTCTAAAATTAGCATTGAAACCCGTTCACGTATACTTTAAAATTATAGTATACATGGTATTTTTATGCTTTAATTGAGTAGTTATTTTCATTGCCCATATACGTCGATTAAGAATGAAATAAGGGACATGGTGTAGCCACTGTTTGCATTTATGTTCACAAAAATACAATATTGTCTATTTCATATGTGGTCCACTCTCTTAGTTACTCTTTTAATGTCATTAATCTAATAATAATAAAAAATCATAATAATTTTGTTTGGAAAATCCAACTGTGTATCATAATCCATTTGCAGTACAAACATCCTGTGAACTTTAAAAATTTACAAAACAAATGAACAGAATTGTCTACGGTAAAACTTAAAATGACATTCTAAGTAGTTGATGGCCGTATCGCTTTCATGTGGTAGTACCCTTACTTAATGGCCATATTTATTTCGTTTCCATTACTAATATTAGTCAAAATTTAATTCTATAGTTTGCAAATGTCATCTACACTTGTTGAAAGATGGGAGTGTGTACAGCAAAAATCAGTCAGTCTCGAAAGATGGTGTTTTTCAAATTTGATTTCCTCATCGACCATGAAGTAGAAAAATCTTAAATACCCAATCTAACCATATAAATATGAAAAATCAATAAATTAAAATTCTAATGTAGGCAGAGACCAGAGCAACCATGTTTTTTCCCTTTTTGCTAGATACTGCTTTCGCAAAGATAAGTGTTTGCCATGAAAACACTACATTAGCACAAACTTGTGCATTGAAACTAACATAGCCAAATACATGTTTAACCAATGAAATGTCAAAATACAAGCTCACAAATTACTATGTAATGCTGGTATGCATTAGCAACAAAGAGTGAATGAATTGAATGACATAGCTAATGACTTATGCCAACTTGTATACAGTTGGGATTGGGAGGAAATTTTATAGTCTATCATCTATTAATTACAACTGACTGAATGTATGTTGAAGTAAGTAAAAGATTCAGCCAATTTGTATACATTTTTAATTATGCCAGAATGTTGGTTGAACACTAAGCAATTACAAAATTCAAGCAATCTGTATACGTTTCTAATTATGCAGGGATGTATTTTGCAGAGTACTTATATTGTTCGAACTGATTTTCCCTACAAGCGTAAATGGAAAGGATAGGACTGGTGAAACATTTATGTCATATATTCCTTGCAAAAACTTTTATGTACATGAATACAGTACAACGTCTTCATGTCCTTAAAAAAATTCTAATGATGAAGAACGCACGGTGTTAGATTGGGTACTTTGGACCAACCTTATCAACCTTAACCAAACCAAAAAAAAACTCAAAAAGCAAAGACTTTGTAATCAACAATTATACAAATCTTATCATCCTTCTATGCTACCAAGTGCACATCAAATTGAATACAATTCTGCAACCATTGAATACTATTTTAGTAGGCATAGATTAATATTAACTACAACCGTTGTTCATCCAACACCTTGATTTGCGCATATAAGAGAATATACTCAATTATGATTTGCGCATGAACAATTTCGACTGCTTAAGGTATAATGGTGTTCAAATGAATCATCACAAAATAACTACTTCTAAAACATATAAAAAGAAGGGGAAGCATATTCAAACCGTGTGTAATTTAGCCCTTGATTTTGCTTGAGAAGGTTTTGCGATTAGAAAAGTATAAGTCCTGAAGCGCGAATTTGGGGAGGAGCGGCTCCTGAAATAATGAAAAAGTAGCGATCCTGAAGCGCAAATTTGGGGAGGAAATGGGGATTTGGCGGAAAGCGAAAATAATTTGGAGATTTGGCGGCCAAAGAAAGTGGGAAGCGTAATGAGCTTAAGCGTTGTGAGTACAGATGTTATTTTCCATCTTTTGCCCTTTTGTTTTCAATTTATTTTCATTTTTATCAAATTTTATAACGGTGTAAAGCAGTGATAAACTATTTACATCTTCTTTTACAATGGCTTTGAAAGTTTTATAACGGGATTTAGGTGTTATTATTTTATAACGGCATTTGATTGTTAGTAATTCAGAAATATTTTTGTTGGGAATTTCATGTTTTGGTGTAGTGCTAGGTGACACAAGGGGCAGACGCACACAGTGATAACACATAGCTAAATAAGAAAACATGTCATAGATCCGGGGTGTGACCATTGCAATCAAGCCGCTAGGATGGATACTAGCCAATCTGGATCACTCACGTGACATAAAGGGAGTCGGGAAGTGATAGACATTAACATAATATATATATATATAATAGCCAGCACAGAGCCTAATACATATGCCGACCCATGGCTCTATACATATGCTAACACACGATTATATGTGTAAATATTGCTTACCTAGCGAGCCACACACGACATATCCCCATATGAGTGTCATCCACGAGAAAATAATAACCGAATAAATATCATAATGGAATCCCATACCACCACATGTTACCAGTTCGTTTATTCAGTACTCACACATCACACTTACTCCTTCAATACTCTATCTTACGAGTCCAACGAATACCCGGAAAAGTATTACTGAAAGTCTCATACCAGACGGTATTACTAAGCTGTCTATTCAGATTTCTCATTACACAAAATTAGTACAAATAAAATTCACATATTTATTTAGAAAGAGATAAATGTATTAAATTATAAAACCATATCTATTATAGTAAAAGTATTCATAGATTTTAAATAGTTAAAATACTAATTTCTCAACCTTTTATAAATGTAATAATAATTTGATATCCACAAATAACCTTATATAACTCATTTCTATTCTTTAAAAACTTAAAAAAGCTTGTAAAATTAAATATTACTCGCAACAATCATTTTATAATTTTCTATAATTAAATACGATTTTTAAATAAATTTTAAAACATCCAAATCAATTTCTTTAATCTCAAACCATAAAATATATTTTTAAAACTTTATATTATGTTCAAATTTCATGAAATATACTTTTGAAAATTATAAAATGATAATTAGAAACCATTTCATATTTTTCTAGAATTTTATAGGGTTTTTATAGATTTATTGAAAATCAAAAACCTAATTTTCATTAAATAAACTATTTCTAAATTAAATAATTAATATTAAATAAAAAAATTATTAATAAAAGTATATATTTACTTCATACAATTTCTCACATTTATTTAAAAAAAATATAGTTTACTTACCATTTAAAATACACATTTACAAAATAGGATTACATGGGACTCAGACCCGGGTGGCTTAGTAGAAGAGCATAAACCTTACCACCAAATCACACTTGTTTTTGTATAACCGATTGCATCATGACATGTAGCGGTCGATCGGCCATTTGGCAGTGGTCGACGTGTATTCAAGTATTTATTATTATTTTTTACGTGGACAACGACCGGTGGCACCAGCGATCGACCGGTTGCCCTACCAGTCGCACGTTTCCGAAGAAAAATCGATCATTTTGCTTTAATCCAATATCAGTCTTATATTATTTTGATAATAAAAAATAATATTCAACCATACACCAATCCAACAAGCACATAAATGAATTGAATTACAAGACTTATACATAGATTTGTGAGTACATGTACTCACCTAGAAGAAGAAGCAGCGGTGTATATTACTTTGCTTTTCCTTTCTTAGCTCTTGTATATCAAGTTTTCCTCTTCTTTGTTAATTTTCCAAGAACTCAAACATGATCCAAAAGTAATCAACTTCATGGCTAATAAGGTTGTTTGGTGTTGAGAGCAGCATATATAAATTTGGTAATTTATTGAATTTTATTTCTATTTGATTTTAATTTCAAAAGAGGAGAGGGTTTCATGGGTTTTTCTCCATTTTGATTTCCGAAAGTAAGAAAGAAAAGATAAAAAGGGGATAAAACATGAATTGTTTCATGTAAGAGGAAGAACTTCCTATACCAAAGAAGGGTCTAGATTTTGTTTAATGAAACTAAAGTTTGGGTTTTGGGCCTTACGCAAATTTCAACCCTTTTCCACTTTCCTTCTCTTATTTTATACTTCTACTATTTTTCATAATACAAAACAATACCAAACTCAAAATCAAAATCATATACTCGTTACCCATGTGATTGCACAACCTTATAAATTTTGTAGAATTGATTTTCCATAAATTCTTTTAAATTAACTAATTATATCATATTTACTATTTTTAACCCACTTTAATTAAATTCATCTATTAACTCAAAATAAATATAAATTTTCACTTAAAAATTATTATTAACTGAAATCTTCATTTCTCGTTAGTTATATAATTTTTATAAAGAATATATTTCCATATTTTAACTTAGTTTACTTATAACGAACCAGATTTTCGCCCCTCGAAAATCGACACTAATACGTCCATTGTATTACATTCCGGGAAATCGAATGCCGAAAAACCCAATTTTTAGGGGAAAAGAAAGAAGGAAGAAGATAAGAAGAAAACTAAACAACACAGAATCTCACAGCGGAATGAATAATCTATAATATACAGCAAATCTTTACACAAAAGCAAAACTGTAATATGTGTATATACAAACATCAATCAGAGTATACTAACCTATTTCAGCTTGGACAGTTATAACAGCCTGTCCTCACAATTGCTGATAAATACAACAATGAATACAGCAAAAAAATAACCATCTATGTGAATAAGTCCCTGGGCCTCCAACTCGTCTCTTGAAGCTCTAAGCATCCAAACCAATCTGTATTATGCTCGGTCTGACCCGAGCATTATAATAAAATAACACCCGAGTCAGTCTGGAAAACAAGCGTGAGAAAAATACACCCAACTAGGTTTTTAAGTTATATAAAAATCTTTGGAATCAAGGGTATCTCGTAAGACCACGCCGCACATAAACGCGGACGGGTTTTTTCCTTACGATAACCAATTTTTTTTATATAGAAAATCCATTTATACTATAATAGTGTCTAGGGGTCAAAGTAAAATATGAATATAGCTAATATGCTTGCATCTCACATTTCAACATATTTGGTATACGACTAAAACCGTAAAGCTCGTATTGGAGAATGGATTCCAATTAATGACTGGGGTACTGCCCATCATAGTACACCTCTAGAACAATGTACCGAGATCGTACCAAACGATCCCTGCCAACACAGAACCGGCCTACCCCTTGTTGGATAGTACCAAATATGATCACCCCTCCGTTAATGGGCCCCGAAGCATACAAATGAGAGATAATAGGGACTCTAGATAGGAATGATCATACTCTACTTGGGGGTGACCCACTTAGCCTTGCTGCATCTCCCTTGTTTTAGTCATTCCCTGTTGATGAGGCCGGAGGCTACGATTACCTTTCAAGAACATTTACATTTAGAATGCTCATTGTCCTCCAATGACATTGCGTTGATGGAATTCATCCATACAAGTCCGTTCTGGGTTTGAACAAAACCGAAGGCACTACTCCTACTACATTCATTTGGGAATCACCCTTAGGATTATTAGCGATTAGCCCTTGCACTTCACATCTCTATCTTCGATTCCATGCTCTACATGATACCTTCACTTCGAAACGCATTCGTTGGATCGAAATGGTTTTCGGATAACAATCTGATCCCGATCTCTTCAAAACAACGTTCGATAATTTCCGGTAAACTCAACCCCGGCTCTTCAAGAAATTAACAGTCAAAGATAAGATCAGAGATCATCTCTTAACCGTTAGTAGACGTGTTTCCTTATCATTGTCCTAGGAGAACGGAACAAGATTTATACGCACAGTACAGCATCATCAGAGATGACCGTGCCATATAACTCACGCGTTTCTCCTAGATATTTCCAAAGTTACATTTGGGTCCATTTTCGATAGTCGGTTATTTAACTATCGAATAACAAACATTCAATAGGGATTTATTTCGTAGAAAAAACCAACATTGGTTAAGTATATAAGCAATTTCTAGCCTCTCTTTATAAATCTTTCATTCATTTTAAAAACACTTTGTAAATTACTTGTACAAAATACCTTAACAAAGATATACTCACGAAATCCTATATTTTAAATACTTAGAAAATATCCATATACTTATCTCAACGGTATAAGTATATTTATACACTTAGATTACATTTTTATTCGATTCAAAAATTATTCATAAACTTCTTATGATTCTCTAAATCATTTTATAAAACTTCTGAAACCATTTATAAAACCTCTTTTATATACTATAAACCCGCTTCTATAATCCATTTATAAATATCTAACCATTATAAACTCTTTCACCTTGCAAATAACCCTTCCTTAAGTCTACAAACCATTTTATAAACTCCCTCATAAGATCTAAGCCTTCAACTCCATTCATGGGTCTCATAAACATTTTAAAAATATTTAAAAACATTTACTTCAAAACATCATTAGATAATAATAATTATTAACAATAAAAATTATAAATAATGAATTTATAAATTTTAAAACATCTTAAAAGTAATGATTAATGATTTCAAAATATTTTTTTAGAACAATAATAATTAATTTTTACCATTTTTGTAAATAATAAAAATTTATTTTAAAACCTTATTAATAATCCTTATTATTAATTCCGAACCATAATTATTCATAAATAATTAATCTTATCACATTTTGATAATTTTTTAAATCCATATAACTATAAACAATTAATTTTAAAACAATACCAATATAATTAAATAACCTTAAATTAATATTACTATAATTAGTTAACTTTAAAACTATATTAATATAATTAAATACTTTTTAAACAACATTAATTTAATAATCAAAAAATAATATTACTATAATTAATTAGCTTTAAAAATAATATTAATTTAATTAAACACTTTAAAACAATATTACTATAATAAAATAACTTTAAAACAACATTAATATAATTAAATAACCTTAAAATAATATTATTAAAATTAAATAACTTGAAAACAATATTAATATAATTAATTAACTTGAAAACAATATTAATATATTTAATTAGATAATTCTTAAAAATACTTCTGAAACCTACTTTCGGATTTTAAAATCGTTTAAATCAATTCCGATTTAACGGCAATTTACAGTATTTTTAAAAAATACTAATTTGAGGCCAATAGCCACCCAAAACTTAACCAATATCGATATTGATTCTATCACTACTGGGTTTTAGTTTTTCAACATATAACAATGTTATAACCATAATGTCCACAATCAGGTTTATTTTTGATAATCCATATAAAAATATATTTTTGAAAACAATTCAACAATAGTGAGGAATCCTGTTGGATCCCTCCAACATGTTCCCCCTGCATCACATCCTATATTTATTAGCACATATATATGTAAATAAAATCAACAGTTGTGAGGAATCCTGTTGGATCTCTTTGACCTGTTTTCCCTGCATCACAAATGTTATATAATCATAAAATAAAATCAACCGATTCGAGGCGGGATTCGTATACAAAAGGTCATCCGCTCTTACATGGGAACGTAATAGGGTCTCATCTGCTCCAATAGGCGGATAATATTCAATCCAACTAATATAAATATAACAATTCATCTAAACAATCATTCAACAATTTTTATCAACTATATATTGCACTAGTTATCCAAAAAGGTGAGTTTAACTCACCGAATTTTCTGTTGTCGCCGAGGGTTCCGATTTGGAACTAAAACCGAACGACGTCCGATTTTAGCCCAAATATCGACAGTCTCTAAATTCATCCAAACTAGTTCCATCGCGAAGCTTTAGTCGTTACGAGCGCAACGCAAAAATCCGTGTCTCGATTGGGCCTCGTATGAGAGAGTTATCAATTTTATAAGTTATCAATACAATTTATAATTATAAAATAAAACTAATTACAACTTTCCATAAATTACCATTCTAACCTATTCCTCCCCCACACTCTCTTCTCCTATACATGATAAAACACAGTGCCATAGCCATGCAAGCCCAAGTGAGGATACGGAGCTACGCTCTGCTAAACTACATTCTGTCGATTTCGTTGAACTTCTCATTACGATCTCCACCTACCGGACACCTCGTTTCACCCTCCGAGCCATCGTGTCAATTCACGACTGCAGCCCCTCCTCCATGCTATAGTGCTTGAATGCACCTTGCCACAACCCACTACACCACCTCAAAATTTGCACCGAGGTGCAATTCCCCTTGCCGAACCCCAATACATCCTCGAATATGCCTAATTCGAACCCAATTTCCCATAAATCAAAACCCTAGTTCGACAAGCCACCACGACCTCACAGTCGATCATCCCCAAAACTGCCGCACTCTCTCTCAAGCATGTCTAAATGACGATCTCATTAAAACATGAATTTTAAAATTCGTTTGAAAATTTTTTGCTGAGTAAAATTTGAAATATAAAATTTTGAAGTTATATATATTTTTTCACTGTAAACCTGAAAAGAAGAAGAGAGGAAGAACGTGTTTTTAAAAAGGGAGGTGGGTACGGTCATGACAAGTAGAGTGTGGGCTGATAGGGATTGGTCATGGCTATATAGTCAAATCAATATATATATATATATATAAATTCAAAATATCTAGCTATATAATTTTGGACCCCAATCGAGACGTGCCATATGTTATACCCCTATTCCGAATGCAATGGAACTAATTTCGAGACCTAATTCGATCGTATGCAGAAGAAAGCTTTTTGAATCCAATTATTATATTAAATTTCAATATTAATTTCAACGCGTTTCTAACCCGCATGACCAAACAATACGTCTAATCGTTACGAAACTTGATGGCATATTATAATTCATTATTACGGACTTAATGATACTAGTTTCTTCGAAATCCGAGACAATGCCCCGGAAGGCTATTTCCATTTGTTAATTAAAACGGGTTATTTTCAAAATCTATTAAATCACTTTTAAATCCAATTTAAAAGTTGTATTATCTTTATTCTTATCAATAGAAATTAAATAAGCCTTTAAAACATTTTTATCCAATTTAAAATCCAAGATTCAATTATTTAAACAATTTTCAATTATTAAATTCAACAATTAAATTATCCAATAAATCGCTACATTTGAAATTCAAGTTATTTAATCTATAAAATTAACTTTTCAATATTTAAAATTAATTAAATATTCCAATTTCAAATGATTGAAAATTTTGGGTCGTTACATTCTTTTCCCCTTAAAAGAATTTCGTCCTCGAAATTGCCAAGTGTAGGAAAAATGCCCAAACCCCTTTCTTTTATATATAACCAATTAGTTGAACTAATTTACCAAATCCTTTTAAGCCTTTAACACTCAAAAATCAATTTGTTGAAACCCTGCTATTATTTTTACTAAGTTTCCAAATTCATCCATAGACTCCAACTAATATCATCCCATTCAATCATTTCAGTTTGTAACTCAAAGATTAAATCTCAGTTAATAAAAAAATTATTCAAAATTTCTAACTCTTTAAATTTCGGAAAATTTCGCCAGCGCCTCACTTGCACGGCTAGATCAAAACAACTACAAATCGCCACTGCGAGCTCAAACCAACAAAAGAAAACAAAAGCCAAGTGGCTTGATCATAAAACCATCAAATCAAATAACAATATAAACATGTACCTTTTAGTCGGGTAACCAAATTTTACTTATAAACCCAAGAGCATCAAGTTAGCTATTGCTTTTTATATACCTGCATCTTATTTACCAATGATATCCATTCATATAATTCAAAATCATATTATTCTGCAACTTTAATTTTCAATATTTGCTTCACTAAAGCCTGTAACGACCCGTAAATTTTAACGGTTTTTATAACGTAATTAACTGAATTTTTGTGAAATTTTAAATAATTAAATTTGGAAATAAAAATTTGATATTTGGTATGCGCCTATTCAAGCATAGCAAATGGTAAATTTTCATCCTAAAACAGTTTTGTTGTGTAATTTTATTTCAATTAAATCAGTTAAAAATGAAGTAAATAAAAAGTTTTCGAAACTAGACTATTTTTATACAATAAATTTGTTTATCATTTTCTGAGTGAGACGTCGTAATTCGTTTCGCCAAATTTGGATTTCTCTAGCCCTGTTTATCTAATTTTCGAAAGATTTGCAGCATTTTGGGCACCGAATATCGAGTTTTGATAGAATGATCGTATCGCTGATATCTGTGTACCATTTTGTTCGTCTCGTCATGTTGATCTCCGTAGTATATTTACTCATTTATTTTGATGTCCGGTACGCAACGAAAGCTACTTAATGGTCCAACGTATCAGTATCCGTTTTAACTTTTTGATTCCGGTGCCCTTCAAATTTTCCAACGGCTGAAAAAAAACAGCCGTTTGCTATCATTATTTTTTCCTTGAATTCACATATAGACTTTCCCTATTCCTAGCTATTAATATATTTTGAAATCAATGTCCTTGTCTTTTGGTTATTCTCTGGTTTCAAAATATAATCTTTGGTTCGTTTAAAAAAAATACAGCCTCTTCCCCTTCACTTTAGATCTGAGAAAATTTATAGCTTAGGGCATTCATTTTTTTAGTACCCTGCTCACCATATTCTTTCCCAAGACCACGTGTTTCCTTCCCAACCACAGATCAGCCGATCCAAACCCCTCTCCGACCAGACCTCCGCCCGCTTAGCCACGCAACCCGAGTTTAGCCACTCTCCAAAACACGTGTACAGCTTCCTCCACCGAAACCCCTTGCCACTCTCCGACCTACCCTTGTCCGACTCTCCATCACCGGACCAGCATTGCTCCACCAATGAGCAGCAGCCAGCGACCGGCCGTGATCCCCTTCTTACCATCTCCGCTTCCATCCAAACAGCACACCGCATCACCCCTTCCTCCGTCATTGCTCAGCCGCGTCCACCATGGCGGCCGCACCCATCGCCTCCTTGCTTCCCCTTCCACCATTCCATCTCCTCCGCCCAAGGCAGCGCCACCACGTGGCTCCTTCCTTCATTCGTGCTCCTCTAGGTATACATATATATGTTAGTATTATATATTATATAATGTATATAAACAACGGCAGTACGTGTTATAATGGTATATTTGTTAGTTTTATATTATATTAGTTATATGATATGTTAGTTATTTATATGATTTGGCGACTTATATTTATGTTACAGTAAAGCAAGTATGTTAGATATGATATGTTTGTGTGTGTATTTTCGTTTATGTCCTATATATATAATAACATAGGTATGTTATATATAAACTGTTTTATATACAATATGTAGGTGTTTGTATGTATATATATTAGTTACAGTATATATAAGTCATATTATATTATATAAGTCAACTATATATAAGTTTATGATCCTTTTGTTTTATATATTCTTTTATTTGGCAGTTTTATAATAAGTTTTATATATATTAGTTTATATATATTTTGTAGGGTTTAATGTTTAAGTTTATAATGGTTTATGTATCTAATTGGCTGTTATTCATGTAAGTTGTATATAATATGGTTGTTGTATATGTAAGTTTATATAACTGTGTGTATATATATATGATTGTTTGAGTTTATACATATATTTAATTAAGTAAGTTGATATTGACTTTTATGATATATACATTGTTTTAAAATGTAACATGTATGTAAGTTTGTATATATGTTTATATACATTAATTTATATGTAAGTATATGTGAATTTGGGTTTTCAAATATATATTAATATTTTATGTATTGGGATTTAATATTGATTTGAAAATAAATAAATAATTTTATTTTAAATATATGTTTTAAACTGATTTTAGAAAATTTATATATGTAATATATCTTGTTTCATCGATCTCTTGCCCATCTCGACTTACATTTTCAATATCGAATTTGTCGTAGCAATTCCTAGCTTGTCGCTGTTCCGTATGCATATCTGTGTCCGTGTCATCTTCCTATTTTCTCTAGCCTCGAAAGGTGAGCAATCACTTACGATTAACATTCTTATAGTTAGTAAATTTGATTTCACTTGAAACGACAATTGAAATATGCTGTTAAATTTGAATTGCTAGTTATTTAATTGTTAAATATGATATGCCATTATCTTCCATTGTTTACCTATGACATATGACACCATATCCTATTGTATATTTTATATTTAAATTTGTTACTGATGATATATGCATGTTGTTGATATATTATATTATTATCATATTTGTTCTTGCTCTCCAAGTTCCCTGTTAGTTTAGAAATTCCCTATGGGTTGAAATGATACATACCCGAACGATATTCTAGAATAGGAGAAAATCATCATGGGTTGAAATGATAAACCCAAGTGATTTTCATTTATTTTGAATTTTGGGATTGCGGGTTGAAATGATATATACCCGTAGATATTTAAATTGCGGATTGAAATGATAAATATCCGTACCACTTTACCATAGGATAGAAAATTATATACGGACACCGTTGGTCTATATTCTTGAAAATGATTTCCAAAGTTTTGAAAGGAAATTTATGATTTTTAATAAATATTAGGTTTTAAAATATAGTGGATATAAATGTTATTTTTATATGTCTAAATTTTAGATTTTTAAAATAATATGTTTTGAAAAAATTAATTTTATAAGTTAGTTTGAAAAATTTAAATTTTAAGATTTTAATTATAATTTTATTATTTAAAAAATATATAAAATAATATTTAATATAAAATAAATTTAATAATAAGATTTAATTTAATAAGATTTAATTTAATTGGTTTATAATATGTTAAGTATTTATTTAAATTTATCTTAATATTTTAAAAATAGATTTTATAACTTTAATAATAAAGGTTGGGAAGATAAATCAATGTTGGCTTGGCATTTAAATTGGTTAATAATTGAATTTAAATAAGAATTGATTTGAACTTATTGATTTTGAGATTTTGAAAGGTATGATTTAAAATCTGGATTTGATAAAAAGTGATTAAATGAATATTTTCAACTTTAACTAAAATTAAGACTGAATATTTAATATTGATTTAAATTATAAATTGAGATTTTATTGTTAATAAAATGATTAAGTGAATATTTTCCAATTTGAATAAAATTAAAGTTAAATGTTGAAATATAAATGAAATTTATATTGTAAAATTGAATATTTAAACTTGAACCTTTGAACTTTAAATTGAAATGGTTAAACAGGAATTGATTTAAATTGAATTTTGAAATTTAAGATGATTTGAATCGATTTGCGGAATTGGAGAAAAATATTTTTATTATATAAAGTATTTTTAATATATATAAACTATTTTTAATTTACAACTATTTTAATATATAAATTATTTTAATATATAAACTATTTTAATTTATAACTATTTTAATATATATATATACTATTTTCAATATATAAACTATTTAAGTTGGAACTGATATGATTACGAAAGTGCTATGATTTCAAAAGTGCTATGATTTCAAAAGTGCTATGATTTCAAAAGTGCTATGAGTTCCAAAGTGTTACAATTTTTAAAGTGTTACAATTCTAGAAATGAATATTATATAAAGTGAATAATGATATTTAATCGATATGGTTTTTGAAATGAATATGATAATTTGATATGAAGTATAAACTATTTGAATTATAAAATGACCACGGTATGAAATAAGCGTTTGGTTGTTAAAGATTCATACTCTCTGCTAATACCGAAAACCACTTTAACAACTGTGCACGTGGTGGAGATTCCAGAATGAAGTAGGGTGGTTTGGTGGCGATTCTATATGAGGTATTAGCGCAGCCTTGACTCCCGTGAGTCAGCTTGATGTGGTTAAAACAGGAGCCACGCCGGGCCAAGTGAGGTCATTCCTCCTATCGGACACATTTCTTCGATACCATTCTATTGCTTTTGCGATTTGATTGGGTGCACCCTTTGATTTGGGAGTGTGTCACGAGATGAGCGGTAGTAGCTGCTATGCGTTACCACCAGTCCGGATACGCAAATGGTATATCTACCCTGGCATTGCCTCGCGTGCCTTGTCACATGCCCTATCGCGCCTTCTACGAGTTTGTTTTGTGTTGTACCTATGGAGTGCTCCCTGATAGCCCACTTGCGAGTGGAGTTTACAGTATCTGTATAGACTACGGCATTATATAAAATGTGTTAAGGGGGATATGGGTAACGCCTTAACGCTATTTTAATAGTTTACTTTACTTTAAACATATTATAATAGCGTATATTACTACATAGTAGATAGTTCCACGGATCCTTAGAGGATGGAAATCCCAAACATCCTTTAAGTTACTTGTATTTCAGTTGAAATTTCACTTGAGTTGAATTTACTATATAAGAATGTTAATCCTGACTCGAGTGTTTTGTGTTTTGCTTTATGCTCGGGTCAGACTGAGTGTCACAGCATTTGAGACTCACCTTGGAGCTGGAGCTTCACTTGAAGATCCATCTATATCTATTCAGCTTTCAGCTATCTGGTTGTTTTGTTCATACTTGTCATCTATTTGTATTCGAGGCTACATTGTATTTGAGATATTTTGTTGTATTTTACTTTAAACTCTGATGTTTTATATAGTTGCTTTATGAACTACTATTTACCTATTTATGCTGCTTATTGTTGTAATATTCTGTGTCTGTGCTTCTGTGATTGATTCATTTACTGTATATGCTGAGTTTTGCCAAATATAAATTAACATCTGATATTTTGAGCAATTCAAGTCCGACATGTGCGGATGCAAATGGTTTGAAATACCGGGTCATTACAGTTGGTATCAGAGCTCTGGTTTAGGCAAAACTTAGCATGTAAAGTAAATTTAATTATAGAATCATCTTCGTTCGAGCTTGAATTTCTCCTCTTTGATTAGGATTTCTTTTTAATTTCGGAATTTTCCCTTTTGTTCTGAAATCCATTCTTGTCTCTCCCTATTTGTGTTCTTTTGATACTGGAGCATCTCATAGCTCCAACCTCAACTGTCAACATCATCCTTTGTGTGGCAAATCCCATCGGCGGTCCCGCCAACCTGAATATGATTTGTAAAGGGGTGAAACTCCTTTATAACAAGCATCGATTCACCGGAGATTTCTATGTCCTCAGTTTACGATGCTATTATTCCTTGTAAAGCCCGAACCATCTCTAGTAGATGATCAGGGTGATTCCCTTGTAATCTTGACTCTATTCCGATAATCAGGGATTATTCTGATATTGGGTGAAGTCACTTCTCTCCCTCTCAAGCAGGAAATTGAATTTCCGCATCAATTTTATTTCTGAAATCTCGGTTGACCGGTTAAGGTCGCCTGTGTTTTATATCCGTTTATCCATCTTTCCTCGTTTGTAATTTAATTATTCTATCTGCTTAGTTGGAATTCTCTTAGATTAGGGTCCCTCTGAATTTGTATCTTTATCCTTGTTTTAAAATTTATTTTAATCATCGTGGGAGGGAGTGTATTTGTTATTAATATAAAAATGTTTATATTGTGTTATTTGAGTTGTTAAGTTTGAATTTTGGGATTCGATCGATTCGTCTGATCAACGTTATCGATAGGAATTCCAAAACACTTGAACAGAGCAAACTGACACAATATTGTTTAAAAAATGGTAATTAAAATGATTTTATGTATAATTATATTTTATATGTTAGGGTATAACTTTCTAAACTAGATGGTTAATGAATTGGTTGTTATTAATGATAATACTAGATTTTCAGTTATTGTTTGTTAACATTTTAAACCATTAACTATCATTGTGTATTATAAGTTAAGTTGAAATTGGAATGAATTTAAATTAAGAAATTGAGAATTTAAATTTTTGGTGCTTTTCTAAAATTTTAGTTTTAAAAGTTTTGAAATTATATTATTTGAAAGTATTTTTGAATGAAAATTGTTTCCAAGAAATTTTAAAAGAAGTAAGTACTCCCCTCTTTTGTCGCTGGAAAATAATTTCGGTGATGACTGCAGCATCATCGGCATTCATTTTCGAGTCTCAGTGGAGAGACCACTTAGTAGCTTTGCTACACTTTTGTTTTGGAAAGGAATTTGATTTGAATTTCTTGAATATGATTTGATGTACAAAATATATATGTATATCATTATTTCAAAATAGTTTGAAGTGAAACCGGGAATTTAATTCATAAATTCTGTGTTAAGTTAGGGTTTTCAATTATTGAAATAAATCAAAATTTTGAAATATTTGAATTGTTTGAAATTTAAATTGGGAGTTAAAATAATTGCAAACAATTGAACTAGGGTCAAATTTATTTGTATAATAATCAATTGCATTCTAATAGATATAACTTACCTAAATTATTCAAAAGATAAAATGTTAGGGTAAATATATAAAGGTTATGCAAGAGAAACTTAAGTAATAAATTGTTCAAACCAAAATCTGGCTTAATATAAATGTTGTAAAAAAAAGAATTTTTTTTAGTGTTTAATTACACTCAGAAACATTAATATAACTTACCTAGAAAGTTTAAATGTAATTAAAATGTAATTGGATAATATACACTATGATATAAGTAATAGGATATCAAAAATGATATTTTGTTAAGGGAATTTACTGATAATAAATTGGATAATAAAAAGGAAATTTTATTTGTTGAATAATATATGGTTATAAAATGTATACACCTAATATATGTTGCAAAATATGTTAAGTGAAATAAATTAAATAAATAAAAAGAAGACTATTTAAGAAGATAAATATGAACTTAAGAATAGTGAACTTGAATTTTTTTATGGAATCAACTTAGTTGAAGATAAATAGATAAAATAAATGAGTTAATTTAAAAATGAATTTGTTTGAAAGAAATGTTGATAAAATGAAAGAAAACCAATTTTTAAATTGAATGACTATTTATTAGTTGAATAAATGGATTAAACCAAATTATTGAATAGTAATTTATTTAAAATTGAAATCTATATGGTTTTGAATAATTGAAGTAGAATGTTGAGGTGGAATTTACTATAGCTTAATCAAATAGGTTTAATAAATAATAAAACAAATTTTGTTGTGAAAGTTTTGTAATAAAGGTTAATAAATTGAAAACGAATCAATTGAATAAAAATATATGGAAATGAAATCAATCAAATGTGAACACAATAAATTTGATTGATTAAATAAAATAAATTAGAATCAACTAATTTAATATAAACCAACTTAAAAATAAATGTAGTTTTTTTGGTTTAAATTAATTGTTGTATTTGGTATTCAATCTATTTTTCTTTCTGATTTTTCCTACCTCCTTCCTTTTCGGGGACGAAGAGTTTTGAGTGGGGGAGAGTGTAACGACCCGTAAATTTTAACAGTTTTTATAACGTAATTAACTGATTTTTTGTGAAATTTTAAATAATTAAATTTGGAAATGAAAATTTGATATTTGGTATGCGCCTATTCAAGCATAGCAAATGGTAAATTTTCATCCGAAAATATGGAAATCAGTTTTGTTGTGCAATTTTATTTCAATTTAAATCAGTTAAAAATGATGTAAATAAAATGTTTTCGAAACCTGAATATTTTTATACAATAAATTTGTTTATCATCTTCTGAGTGAGACGTCATAATTCGTTTCGCCAAATTTGGATTTCTCTAGCCCCGTTTATCTTATTTTCGACATTTTTGCAGCATTTTGGGCACCAAATATCGAGTTTTGATAGGATGATCGTATCGCTGATATTTGTGTACCATTCTGTTCGTCTTGTCGTGCTGATCTCTGCAGTATATTTATTCATGCATTTCGATGTCCGATACACAACGAAAGCCGCGTAACGGTCCAACGTATCGGTATCCGTTTTAACTTTTTGATTCCGGTGTCCATTCAAATTTTCCAACAGTTGAAAAAAAAATAGCCGTTTGCTACCATTATTTTTTCCCAGAATTCACATATAGACTTTCCCTATTCCTAGCTATTAATAAATTTTGAAATCAATGTCCTTGTCTTTTGGTTATTCTCTGGTTTCAAAATACAATCTTTGGTTCGTTCAAAAAAAAATTACAGCCTCTTCCCCTTCACTTTAGATCTGAGAAAATATATAGCTTGGAGCTTTCATTTTTTTAGTAGCCTGCTCACTGAAAGAGAGTGCGGATTAAGGATCTTGAGGCTAATTTAACACTAGAGGGGGGGGTGAATAGTGTTTAATGGATTCTAAGACTTATATGGACTAATTTAAAAATTATGATATAAACAAATGCAGATCTTAATCACAAAACAATCACAGAATCAAACACAGATGCAGAAAGTAAATAAAAAGCAGTAAAAGGAAAGAACACACCGGATTTTATGCTGGTTCGGAGTTACCCTACGTCCAGTCCTGCACTAAGGCAAACACCTCGTACAGATTTTTATTATACCAATGTCGAGATTACAATCCTCAATTTCTAAAGGCCTTGAGGTACCCTCCTGTCTTCGAGTCCGGGGCAAGCTCTCTTGATTTACGGGACACAAGATCACCCAATTGATTTCCAGGTACAACCACACCTTATAGAGAGACTCGATAAAATTTTGATTACAAATTGATCCTATAACTCTGAATAGCACTTTGATCTTCGAGAGAGGGTAGAGAATCAAACAAGAATGAGATTCTAATTTGATTCACTTGAGAATTCGACAGAATTTCGGCATGATCTTAAAAATATGAAAATTTTAGAATATGGTTTTGTAGAGAAGAAAGAGTGAAGAAAATAGTTAGTTAAAAAATTCGTTTTTGAAGGCTATTTATAGACCAGTAATGGTCATAACCATTCGTGAAGAGATTTAAACGAATAGACACTTCTTTTGAAAATTGAAACTTTTGAATTTAACGGCCACCATGTCGACATGGGGTATCCCATGACGTTGACATCCCTTAGTTAAAAACAATGTAAAATTTGTTTTGAAAATGGTATTGAAAGGAAAACAAGATGAAATGATTCTGGAGTAAAATAAACTAATTTTCCTATGTTTTAAAATAAAGAAGAGTAGAAAAATATATTTTTAGAATGTATATATAAATTTGATTTTAAATCTCAAGTATATATATTATAAAAGAATTTAAAAAAATCAGAAGATTGTTTAAAAACAAACGAAGTTTAAAACAAGAGTTTATTTAATAACAAAATCAAAGAATATTTTAAGGCTAAAACATCTTTTTGAATCATTTGAAAAGATAATTTTTAAAGCTAAAACATTAAAAAAACAGTTTTGAAAATCATTTTAAAAAACCATTTTGAAGTAGTTTTGCAAGCTTCTTCCTGCAGAATATTTCATCACATCAGGACTCAAGAACTTGTACAAAACCAGGATGTTCGGAGTTTGTAAGCCACTTGTCGTAGGTTTGTAAGCTACTTGTCGTGGGTTTGTAAGCCACTAAGAAGGTAGAAATGGGTTCCATCCCAAATGAAATTTGGAATGAAGATTTCCATGCTATTATGAAGTTTTAACAAAACTAGACACTTATCTTGAAATCTTGATCTTGATACTCACGAGCCTTCAAACTTGATTTCTTCATTCTTGATCTTTATACTGTACAGTCTTCAATAATCAGTACTTGCCTTTTATATATCCTGCATAATAACATTCATATATATCTAGACAATAGTGTTAGTATATAAGTTATAATAAAATAAGTTACAAAGGTTGTTGTCATCAAAACCACTATCTCCAGTTGCTAACACTCACCATAGTCTTTCCCAAGGCCACATGTTTCCTTCCTAACCACAGATCAGCCGATCCTAACCCCTCTCCGACCAAACCTCCGCCCGCTTGGCCACGCAACCCGAGTTCAGCCACTCTCCCAAACATGTGTACAGATTCCTCCACCGAAACCCCTTGCCACTCTCCGACCTACCCTTGTCCGACTCTCCATCACCGGACCAGCATCGCTCCACCAACGAGCAGCAGCCAGCAACCGGCCGTGCTCCCCTTCTTACCATCTCCGCTTCCATCCAAACAGCACACCGCATCACCCCTTCCTCCGTCATTGCTCAGCCGCGTCCACCATGGCAGCCGCACCCATCGCCTCCTTGCTTCCCCTCCACCATTCCATCTCCTCCGCCCAAGGCAGCGCCACCACGTGGCTCCTTCCTTCACTCGTGCTCCTCTAGGTATACATATATATGTTAGTATTATATATTATATAATGTATATAAACAACGGCAGTACGTGTTATAACGGTATATTTGTTAGTTTTATATTATATTAGTTATATGATATGTTAGTTATTTATATGATTTGGCGACTTATATTTATGTTACCGTAAAGTAAGTATGTTAGATATGATATGTTTGTGTGTGTATATTTTCATTTATGTCCTATATATATATAATAACATAGGTATGTTATATATAAACTATTTTATATCCAATATATAGGTGTTTGTATGTATATATATTAGTTACAGTATATATAATTCATATTATATTATATAAGTCAACTATATATAAGTTTATGATCCTTTTGTTTTATATATTCCTTTATTTTGCAGTTTTATAATAAGTTTTATATATATTAGTTTATATATATTCTGTAGGGTTTAATGTATAAGTTTATAATGGTTTATATATCTAATTGGCTGTTATTCATGTAAGTTGTGTATAATATGGTTGTTGTATATGTAAGTTTATATAACTGTGTGTATATATATATATATGATTGTTTGAGTTTATACGTATATTTAATTAAGTAAGTTGATATTGACTTTTATGATATATACATTGTTTTAAAATGTAACACCTATGTAAGTTTGTATATATGTTTATATACACTAATTTATATGTAAGTATATGTGAATTTGGGTTTTCAAATATATATCAATATTTTATGTATTGGGATTTAATATTGATTTGAAAATAAATAAATAATTTTATTTTAAATATATGTTTTAAATTGATTTTAGAAAATTTATATATGTAATATATCTTGTTTCATCGATCTCTTGCCCATCTCGACTTACATTTTCAATATCGAATTTGTCGTAGCAATTCCTACCTTGTCGTTGTTCCATATGCATATCTGTGTCTGTGTCATCTTCCTATTTTCTCTAGCCTCGAAAGGTGAGCAATCACTTACGATTAACATTCTTATAGTTAGTAAATTTGATTTCACTTGAAACGACAATTGAAATATGCTGTTAAATTTGAATTGCTAGTTATTTAATTGTTAAATATGATATGCCATTATCTGCCATTGTTTACCTGTGACATATGACACCATATCCTATTGTATATTTTATATTTAAATTTGTTATTGATGATATATGCATGTTGTTGATATATTATATTATTATCATATTTGTTCTCGCTCTGCAAGTTCCCTGTTAGTTTAGAAATTCCCTATGGGTTGAAACGATACATACCCGAACGATATTCTAGAATAGGAGAAAATCATCATGGGTTGAAATGATAAACCCAAGTGATTTTCATTTATTTTGAATTTTGGGATTCCGGGTTGAAATGATATATACCCGTAGATATTTAAATTGCAGATTGAAATGATAAATATCCGTACCACTTTACCATAGGATAGAAAATTATATACGAACACCGTTGGTCTATATTCTTGAAAATGATTTCCAAAGTTTTGAAAGGAAATTTATGATTTTTAATAAATATTGGGTTTTAAAATATAGTGGATATAAATGTTATTTTTATATGTCTAAATTTTAGATTTTTAAAATAATATGTTTTGAAAAAATTAATTTTATAAGTTAGTTTGACAATTTTAAATTTTAAGATTTTAATTATAATTTTATTATTTAAAAAATATATAAAATAATATTTAATATAAAATAAATTTAATAATAAGATTTAATTTAATAAATTTAATTTAATTGGTTTATAATATGTTAAGTATTTATTTAAATTTATCTTAATATTTTAAAAATAGATTTTATAACTTTAATAATAAAGGTTGGGAAGATAAATCAATGTTGGCTTGGCATTTAAATTGGTTAATAATTGAATTTAAATAAGAATTGATTTGAACTTATTGATTTTGAGATTTTGAAAGGTATGATTTAAAATCTGGATTTGATAAAAAGTGATTAAATGAATATTTTCAACTTTAACTAAAATTAAGACTGAATATTTAATATTGATTTAAATTATAAATTGAGATTTTATTGTTAATAAAATGATTAAGTGAATATTTTCCAATTTGAATAAAATTAAAGTTAAATGTTGAAATATAAATGAAATTTATATTGTAAAATTGAATATTTAAACTTGAACCTTTGAACTTTAAATTGAAATGGTTAAACAGGAATTGATTTAAATTGAATTTTGAAATTTAAGATGATTTGAATCGATTTGCGGAATTGGAGAAAACTATTTTTATTATATAAAGTATTTTTAATATATATAAACTATTTTTAATTTACAACTATTTTAATATATAAATTATTTTAATATATAAACTATTTTAATTTATAACTATTTTAATATATATACTATTTTCAATATATAAACTATTTAAGTTGGAACTGATATGATTACGAAAGTGCTATGATTTCAAAAGTGATATGAGTTCCAAAGTGTTACAATTTTTAAAGTGTTACAATTCTAGAAATGAATATTATATAAAGTGAATAATGATATTTAATCGATATGGTTTTTGAAATGAATATGATAATTTGATATGAAGTATAAACTATTTGAATTATAAAATGACCACGGTATGAAATAAGCGTTTGGTTGTTAAAGAGACCAGGATCAGATACTGTCATACTCTCTACCAATACCGGAAACCACTTTAACAACTGTGCACGTGGTGGAGATTCCAGAATGAAGTAGGGAGGTTTGGTGGTGATTCTATATGAGGTATTAGCGCAGCGCTGACTCCCGTGAGTTAGCTTGATGTGGCTAAAACAGGAGCCACGCCGGGCCAAGTGAGGTCATTCCTCCTATCGGACACATTTCTTCAATACCATTCTATTGCTTTTGCGATTTGATTGGGTGCACCCTTTGATTTGGGAGTGTGTCACGAGATGAGCGGTAGTAGCTGCTATGCGTTACCACCAGTCCGGATACGCAAATGGTATATCTACCCTGGCATTGCCTCGCGTGCCTTGTCACATGCCCTATCGCGCCTTCTACGAGTTTGTTTTGTGTTGTACCTATGGAGTGCTCCCTGATAGCCCATTTGCGAGTGGAGTTTACAGTATCTGTATAGACTATGGCATTATATAAAATGTGTTAAGAGGGATATGGGTAACGCCTTAACGCTATTTTAATAGTTTACTTTACTTTAGACATATTATAATAGCGTATATTACTACATAGTAGATAGTTCCACGGATCCTTAGAGGATGGAAATCCCAAAAATCCTTTAAGTTACTTGTATTTCAGTTGACATTTCACTTGAGTTGAATTTACTATATAAGAATGTTATCCTGACTCGAGTGTTTTGTGTTTTGCTTTATGCTCGGGTCAGACTGAGTGTCACAACATTTGAGACTCACCTTTGGAGCTGGAGCTTCACTTGGACATCCATCTATATTTATTCAGCTTTCAACTATCCAGTTGTTTTGTTCAGACTTGTCATCTGTTTGTATTCAAGCCGACATTGTATTTGAGATATTCTGTTGTATTTTACTTTAAACTCTGATGTTTTATATAGTAGCTTCATGAACTACTATTTATCTATTTCCGCTGCTTATTGTTGCAATACTCTGTGTCTATGATTCCGTGATTGATTCATTTACTGTATATGCTGAGTCTTGCCAAATATAAATTAACAATATGATATTTTGAGCAATTCAAGTCCGACATGTGAGGATGCGAATGGTTTTAAATACCGGGTCGTTACAAAGCCCGTACGATGCTCATATATCATCTGTATGCACAGTCAAATCTGATCGCTTGCTCGATCACACAATCTCACTTTCGAACTAGTATCATTCACATGACCACTCTAGTGCGGACTCGGATCCGGTTCCTTGATTAGAAACCGTCATTCTCCTTGCATAGCCATATACTATGATGGTGAATTTTGGAAACAATCAAAAATCCGTATCCAGTGTTTGTCGTCGAGAATCAAGTGAAAATTCCAACTCGGATCGATATAAATCGTCTTGAAATCCTGTGCATGAATTTAGATCAAACCGTTATGCGAATAAAATAGTATATGTACAGCTTACGTTTTTTTCAATTGATTTCTTAGTTATCCCAAATTCTCTTATTCACATTCATTTCATTTACATTCAATTATTCACAATCATTATTCACGTTGCTTTATTCACATTCATTATTTACTTAGTATATTCCTTTCAATACTAATTTTACTTAAAAATCATTTCATCTACTTTTTATGTTTAACAATGTTTTACTCCATACTTAATTCATTTACGAATTATTTCAAAAATTTTACTTAAGTTTATACACATTTTATACAACTCGCATGTTTATTTCCAATTTACAACTTAAGTATACATTCGATTTAAATCAAGGTCAATTTCAATTCCATTTAACTCAATTCCCAAACCATATTCAACTCACTAATTTATTTAATTTAGTTCATTCATTAACTCATTTCAAATTTAAATCAAATTTATTTCAAAAACTATTTCATTTAACTTAGATTGAATTTCTTTCACAATTCACTTTATTCAACTTAAGTTAAGATTCCTTTCAATTTTGCCTTTCACAACATTCATATCAACAATTAAAAACATTGTTTTCCTTATTAATTTTCAAATTTTATAAGTTCACAAACTCTTTTTCTCATGTTTTCATAAAACACTAAATTGAAAATTTCCTAAGCCTAAACATCAGTTCTTATTTCAAATCAATTTGAAATCATATATATACATAATCCCTTTGGTATATCATATCATTCTTTTTATTTTTAAAATCAAAACTAGTTTTACCAAAAAAACTCCGATGGTAGCAATTCCTCTCTTGAAAACTCGAAAATGAACGTCGATGATGCTGCAGTCATCATCGAAATTATTTTCTAGTGACTGAAGTGACTTCAGCGCTTTCTATCTCTTTTAAAGTCCCATTTTAAATATTTTTATTCAAAATATTTTCCCAAATAATACTATTATTATTTTCAAAACCTTGAAAATTCATTTCCTAAACCGAGGGATTTAAATTCCCAAATTTCTAACTTTAAACCCTTTTAATTTATAAACCACTTTTATAAACCATATTTATTATATACTTGTGAAATTTCATTTCTTTCGATTTATAAATTACATTTATAAACTATATATTCATATAATCTCACTTTGGTTATATAATAAACCATTTTTCTTAATTGTTTATCTTGTTTGCATTATAATATCAACAACTTTTATTTGAGCACAACAACAAACAACAAATGATAATAATCAACATTATCATTTTTCTAAGAACCAAGCACACCATATATACAATAATAATTTTTGAAAATTATTCCTTTATATATAAAAATAATCAAGGTAAAATTATTTCATTTACCCAATTTTGAAACAATATCGTGTCAAATTGCACTGTTCAAGTGTTTAGAGATCCTTATCAATAACATTAATTACTCGTATTGACCAGAATACATAAGCCATTCAATAGATCAACCAACACAATATAAAACATTTTTATATCACTAACAAATACGCGCTCATATATATACACTCAAACTCATTCTAGGGTGCTACTGACCCTATCTCTAATGAGTACCCCACCAAAGCCAAGGTTCTCACTTAACCTTCAGCTCTGATACCAAATGTAACGAACCGTAGGCTTTTCAACCATCCGACCAGTGGTGACCGGTAGGCTTTTCAACCATCCCAGCCCCACCGTGGCATACACTGGTACCTCGAATCTGCTTTTACGGCCAGCCTCGCGACTGTAAGCACCTAGCAAACCAACCCATCAAGGCCTTATACTACCTCTTTGGGAAGTGTAGGGGTAAGAGTCTCTTGCTCGCCACTAAACAGAAAGCGAGAACCCCTTATCACGTTAATCCAGCCAATGGAAACAGATCTGATCCCGGTCTCTTCGAAACAATGTTCAATAATTTATGGTAAACTCAACCTCGGTTCTTCAAGAAATAAACAGTCAAAGATAAGATCGGAGATCATCTCCTAACCATTAGTAGATGGGTTTCCTTATCATTGTCCTAGGAGAACAGAACGAGATTTATACACACTACAACATCATCGAAGATGACTGTGCCATATAACTCACGTGTTTCTCTTAAATATTTCCAAAGTTACGTTTGGGTCCATTTTCGATAGTCGAATATTTAACTATTGAATAACAAACATTCAATCAAGATTTATTTCATAGAAAAAACCAACATTGGTTAAGCATATAAGCAATTTCTAGCCTCCCTTTATAAATCCTTCATTCATTTTAAAAACACTTTGTAAATTACTTGTACAAAATACCTTAACAAAGATATACTCGCAAAATCCTATATTTTAAACACTTAGAAAATATCCATATACTTATCTCAATAGTATATGTATATTTATACACTTAGATTCCATTTTTATTCGATTCAAAAATTATTCATAAACTCCTTCTGATTCTCTAAATCATTTATAAATCATTTTATAAAACTTTTGAAACCATTTATAAAACCTCTTTTATATACTATAAACCCGCTTCTATAATTCGTTTATAAACATCTAACCATTTGTAAACTCTTTCACCTTGCAAATAACCCTTCCTTAAGTCTACAAACCATTTTATAAACTCCTCATAAGATCTGCCTTCAACTCCATTCATGGGTCTCATAAACATTTTAAAAATATTTAAAATCATTTACTTCAAAACATCATTATATAATAATAATTATTAACAATAAACATTATAAATAATGAATTTATAAATATTAAAACATCTTAAAAGTAACGATTAATGATTTCAAAATATTTTTTTTGAACAGTAATAATTAATTTTTACCATTTTTATAAATAATAAAAATTTATTTTAAAACCTTATTAATAATCCTTATTATTAATTCCAAACCATAATTATTCTTAAATAATTAAACTTATCACATTTTGATAATTTTATAAACCCATATTACTATAAATAATTAATTTTAAAACAATACCAATATAATTAAATAACCTCAAATTAATATTACTGTAATTAATTAACTTTAGAACCATATTAATATAATTAAATACTTTTTAAACAACATTAATTTAATCATTTAAAAATAATATTACTATAATTAATTAGCTTTAAAAACAATATTAATTTAGTTAAACACTTTAAAATAATATTACTATAATAAAATAACTTTAAAACAACATTAATATAATTAAATAACCTTAAAATAATATTATTAAAATTAAATAACTTGAAAACAATATTATTATACTTAATTAAATTAAAAACAATATTAATATATTTAATTAGATAATCCTTAAAAATACTTCTGAAACCCAATTTCGGATTTTAAAATCGTTTCTTGTCTCAAAAATCAATTCTGATTTAACGCCAATTTATAGTATATTTTTAAAATACTAATTTGAGGCCAATAGCCACCCAACACTTATCCAATATCGATATTGATTCTATCACTACTGGGTTTTAGTTTTTCAACATATAACAATGTTATAACCATAATGTCCACAATCAGGTTTTTTCTCGATAATCCATATAAAAATATATTATTGAAAAAATTCAACAATAGTGAGGAATCATGTTGGATCCCTCCAACCTGTTTCCCCCTGCATTATAGCCTATATATCTTAGCACATGTATATGTAAATAAAATCAAGAGTTGTGAGGAATCCTATTGGATCCCTCCGACCTGTTTTCCCTGCATCACAAACGTAATATAATCATAAATAAAAATCAACCGCTTCGAGGCGGGATTCGTATACAAATGGTCATCCGCTCTTACACGGGAAGGTAATAGGGTCTCATCCACTTCAATAGGCAGGAATATTCAATCCAACTAATATAAATATAACAATTCATCTAAACAATCATTCAACAATTTTTATCAACTATTACACCGGTTATCCAAAAAGGTGAGTTTAACTCGTCGAAATTTTCTGTTGTCGCCGAGACGTTCCGATTTGGAACTAAAACCGAACGACGTCCGATTTTAGCCCAAAATTGGACAGTCTCCAAATTCGTTCAAACCA
Organism: Allium fistulosum; assembly: GCA_030737815.1. NCBI lineage: Eukaryota > Viridiplantae > Streptophyta > Magnoliopsida > Asparagales > Amaryllidaceae > Allium > Allium fistulosum. The sequence goes on from CM060906.1 coordinate 547,576,145, forward strand.
GTTCCATCACGAAGCTTTTGTCGTTACAAGCGCAACGCAAAAATCCGCACCTCGATTGGACCTCATATGAGAGAGTTATCAATTTTATAAGTTATCGATACAATTTAAAATTATAAAATAAAAATAATTACAACGTTTCATAAATTATCATTCTACCCACTTCCTCCCCCACACTCTCTTCTCCTATACATGATAAAACACAGTGCCATAGCCATGCACGCCCAAGCAAGGATACAGAGCTATGCTTTGCTAAACTACATTCCGTCAATTCCGTTGAACTTCTTATCGCGATATCCACCTGCCGGACACCTCGTTTCACCCTCCGAGCCACCGCATCAAATCGCGATTGCAGCCCCTTCCATACACTACAGTGCTTGAATGCACCTCGCCACAACCCACCACACTACCTTAAAATTTGCGCCGAGGTACAATTCCCCTTGATGAACCCCAATACATCCTCGAATATGCCTAATTCGAACCCAATTCCCCGTAAATCAAAACCTTAGTTCGACAAGCCCCCACGGCCTTACAGTCGATCATCCCCAAAACTATCGTACTCTCTCTCAAGCATGTCTAAATGACGTTCTTGTCGAAAAATGAATTTTACAATTCGTTTGAAAAATTTTCGTTGAGTAAAATTTGAAATATAAATTTTTGAAGTTTCATTTTTTTCGTTCATTGTAAATCTGAAAAGAAGAAGGGAGGGAGAATGTGTTTTTAAAAAGGGAGGTGGGTATAGTCATGACAGGTAGGGTGTGGGCTGATGGAGATTGGTCATGGCTATATGGTCAAATCAATATATATATATATATATATATATATATATATAATTTAAATTCAAAATATCTAGATATATAATTTCGGACCCCAATCGAGACGTGCCTCATGGCGTTCTATATGTTATACCCCTATTCCAAACGCAATGGAACTAATTTCGAGACCTAATTCGATCGTATGCAGAAGATAGCTTTTTGAATCCAATTATTATATTAAATTTCAATATTAATTTTAACGCGTTTCTATCCCGCACGATCAAACAATACGTCCAATCATTACAAAACTTAATGGCGTATTATAATTCATTATTATGGACCCAATGACACTAGTTTCGTCGAAATCCGAGACAGTGCCCCGGAAGGCTATTTTCACTCGTTAATTAAAACGAGTTATTTTCAAAATTGATTAAATCACTTTTAAATCCAATTTAAAAGTTTTATTATCTTTATTCTTATCAATAGAAATTAAATAAGCCTTTAAATCATTTTTATCCAACTTAAAATCCAAGATTCAATTATTCAAACAATTTTCAATTATTAAATTCAACAATTAAATTATCCAATAAATCGCTACATTTAAAATTCAAGTTATTTAATCTATAAAATTAACTTTTCAATATTTAAAATTAATTAAATATTCTAAGTTCAAATGATTGAAATTTCTAGGTCGTTACATTACTTTAAATCATTTCTTAACTATTTTTCAATCTTACTATAAGATAAATTCCAAAACATTTCATTATAAGAAACTAAAATCCCTTTTTCTTTATGAAATAAGCTTCAGATCCTATCTGTTCCAAATATTAAACTTTATAATCTCTTTTAACCACTTTTAATACATTTTGATATAATTTAAAAAAATTAAATATCAATATTTCAAAATAATTAAATTTATCATTTATCAATAATTCACAACTTTAAATTATTTACCCCAAAATGATTTATTACCAAACTCCAAAATCATTCACATTAAATCTTTAAAACCCATATTAATTAACTAAATCATTGTTATTAAATTTGATTAATTGCTTCTCAACACCGGGTTGTTACACATCCGTTGAGATCAGAGTATGTAACGCTCTCCAAATGTTGGGCAATGTATTCCTCAGAGCTACTTGGGGTGGGTTACTTATTGATAGTTGTTGGATAACTATTTAATGACTCACTCGAGTGTTTTCTGTTGGTTAATATGACTAAGGTCAAATAGAGAATCTTGAAGTGACGATATTACACAGTTTTCTCACCCTGAGAATACTATTGAACTTTAATTTGGACACTCCACTTCAATTATAGTTAAATCATGGCATGCGACCATCGAACGACTATAGTAGGGTCTGAGCTGAAGCATTAGAAGTAAAACACTATTCTGTGAAGAATTAGTCTCCTTTGTTATATGAGGTTGGTACTTTAGTCAACTCAAAGTCAAAGTCTCTAGCAATAGTAGTATGGTTAATAATAATTGTTATTATTGAACCAAGGATTTTGTATTTGGACTAATCAAGTTAAATGTTGACGATTTTAGAAGTTTGACCAAAACCAAATTTTGTATGTCCTAATGTGATATAGTGCTGACGAAGAGAATTAGTGTAAATAATCATTACTAACGAGTCTCGCTTATAATAGTAAAATTGGATTTTACCAAAAAGATGTATAAGCGATAAATTCAGCCAAAATGTCCCACCACTAGCTAAGGTGATTTGTGAAAGTTAACATTCGAATTGTTTGATATCAACCACCGACTAAATTCAAACTTTTGAGTCGCACAACAATAATGATGAATACTCCAACAAACCATGTGATTTAATTAATTTATAATTATTCTAAATTAATTAAATTAATTAATATTTATGAAATATTAATTATTAAATTTAATTTTATTTGTGTGAGTGTCATTAGTAGTTAATAAAGTGCGTATATAAAAGATATATATGTACGTATTGATATATGATATTGATAAAATTTAAATTTTGATCTAAATTAATTAATTACTAAGTGGTTTGGGAAATTTTGAAGGTCCAAATAGCATCCATCTATGACCGACCATGCATGTTAATGGTGGAATGTGATTTGATTTTATTGATATTTAATGAAGAATTAAAGAGGGATGTTTTTAAGAAAGGAATTGGAAAGGTTTCGATTCTTTCTTTAAAATATAATTCCTTTCATTCATTGATTTACTCTCTTGACAATTCATTTTCTTTCTCTTCTCCTTTACACCCCCATGGCCAAAAATCAATGTCTTCTAGCCATAAAATTTCCAAAATAAATAAAACAAATAGAAATAAAATAAATAAAAAACAAATCCGAAATGAATTCCATTTATGACAATAAGGCATGGAATTTGACTGACCTACCCAAAGGGATAAAACCCATCGGCTGTAAATGGATTTCCAAGAAAAATCAAAATGTAGATGGACAAGTATAGACTTATAAAACAAGACTAGCTGCAAAAAGGTTTCATTGGATTCAAGATGTTGATTATGATGAAACATTTTCATCCATATCCATGCTTAAGTCCGTTCAGATAATGTTGGTCATCGTCTAGTTCTATGACCATTAAATATGGAAAATGGATGTGAAAACAACATTTCTAAATGGTGATTTAGAAGAGACTGTTACATGTCACAGCCCGAGGGTTTCATGATCAGTGGAAGTGAGGGTAAGACTTGCAAATTTTCAAGATCAATATATGTTCTTAAATAAGCTTCAAGGAGTTGAATAACTATTTTGATAAAGTAATCAAATAGTTTGGTTTCTATCATAACACAGGGGAAGCATGCGTATATCGAAAAGAACAAGGAAGTGCTACAGTGTTCTTAGTCTTATATATTGGCGATTTACTACTAATTAGCAACGACATTGCATTGCTGCAATCAGTGAAAGCATGGTTATCCAAGAACTTCTCCATGAAGGATTTAGGAGAAATGACCTATATAATACGTACAAAGATCTATAAAGATAGATCTAAGAGGCTACTGGGATTGTCCCAATTTACATAGATACCATACTTAAAAGGTTCGGTATGGAGAATTCCAGCATGGAAATGTTCCGATGCAATATGAAATCGTCCTTTCTAAGAAGGACGCTCCGCATACTAATGAGGAGAAGGAGTGTATGAAGAGGATAGCATTTGCATATGCAATTGGTTCCATAATGTATGGTATGCTATGTACCAGACTGGATGTGGCTTATGTATTAGGATGCGTAAGTCGATATGAGTTTAATCATGGTGAGAAGCATTAGACTGCTGTAAAATGTATACTTAAGTATTTGAGAAATATTAAGGACTTATTCCTTATTTACCAGAATTAAGACCTCCTCATGAAAGGGTATACATATTCCAACTTTCAAAGTGACGTTGATGATTGTAGGTCTTTATCTGATCATGCCTTTGTGTTAAATGGTGGGGCTATTAGCTAGAAAAGTTTCAAACAAGAAATAGTAGTTAGAAAAGTTCCAAAAAAGAACAATGGAAGTCGAGTACATTGCCCTTAGCGAAGCAGTTAAGAAAGCGGCCTGGATGCATAAATTTATGAGTGAACAAGGGGTGATTCCAAACAATGAGAAATCAATGACATTATTTTGTGACAACAATGTTGCGATGTAGGTCGGAAAGGAACCAATAGCTCATAAAAAGTCAAGGCATATTCTTCAGAAGTTCCACCTCATTAGAGATTTTTTTGAAAATAAAGAAGTTGTGATGGTAAGAGTAGATACTAAAGACAACACAACAAATCTATTCATGAAGGGACTAGCTCAATCGGTTCATAGCAAACTGGTCGAAGGGATGGGATTGAGATTCCATAATAAGCTCAAGTGCAAGTGAGAGATTGATAGAGTTAGAGGTATGCCCTAGTGGTAATTCTACAATTTATTATAAATTATTAACTTTGTAATAAAAATTTCGTTCGAAATAAAATGTGTTTTTCTTTCTATTTTATACTCTTCATACTATGTTATATTAATTAATTGTTTAATTTAAGTAAGTTAAATTGAAAATCCTTAAATGATATGTTATGTAATAGTAATTACAATGTTTTGTAATCCTGAGAAATTTATCACATTAACACTAACATATTATTTTAAATATTCCTAGTTAAGATGTTTCGAGACATGATATCAATACATACGTTGAAACTAGAATATATAACGCTCTCCAAAGGTAGGGCGGTGCATTACTCATGGCTGATAGAGACACCAAGGGAATACATACTGATAGTTATTGGATAACTATGGAACAAATCATTCAAGAGTTTTCTATTGGTCAATATGACTAAGGTAAAACCAAGAATCTCGAAGTGATGATATTACAAAGTTCTCTCGACTTGAGAATACTTTTGAACTTCAATATGGACACTCCACTTTGATTATAGTTAAATCATGGCATGACATCCATTAAATGACTATAGTTGGGTTTGAGTTGAAGAATTGAAAGTGAAACATTGTTCAATAGAGAATTCAACTTCTTAGTTCTATGAGGTTAGTATCATGGTTAGATGTAGTCAACTCATAGTCAAAAGCTGGTCAGAGTAGTACAGGTAATAGTAATTATTATTATTGAACCACGGCCTTTGTTTTTCGACTATCTAAGTTGACTGTGGACGATTTTGGAATTTTGACCAAAATAAAATTCCATAAGTCCTAAAGTTTTATAGTTTTGACAAAGTGAATTGATGCAAATAATCGTTACTACTAGGTACCGCTTAAAATAGTGAAATTGGAATTTATTGAAAATTATGTAAGTGATAAATTCATCCAAACTATCACACCATTAGCTAAGATGGGATGTGAACGTTAATATTTGAAATGTTCAATATTAATATTAACCTATGGTTGAATTTACACATTTGAGCTGCACAACCGCAATGTTGAATACTCTAAAATAACACATGATTTAACTGATTCATAATTGTTGCAAATTAACTAAATTAAGTAATATTTATGAAATATTAATTACATTTTTTTATTTTTTATTTTGGATGCCATTAGTAATTAATTGGGTGCATATATAAAAGTTATATATGTACTATCGATATACAATATCAAAAATATTTAAATTTGTTTTAAATTATTTAATTATAAAATGGTTTTAGAAAGTTTTATGGGCCTATTATGTCTATATTATGGCCATCCGTAAAGGGGAGGGGTGTGGGTTTTCTAAATGCTCAAATGTTGATTTGAATTGGTAGAAAGGATCGAGTAAACAAAAGAAATCAGTCTCCACTTTTTGCTCCACCTTGACCTAATTTAAACCTCGCCATATCATTCATTCTGGGATGACTCTCTTGTTCTCTCCTCCCCTACCCAGGCCAAAAATACCAAGGAAAGATTGCCTATTCATTTTCAAATCAAATTCAAATCAAAATCAAATGTAAAGTGTGGTGTTCATCTCTATTCTGCTGCAATTTCTTGAGGAGGTTCGATCAGATCTAAGGAGTATGTTCTTCATTCAAGGTGCTAGTCTCAAGCTACTAATTTGGTAACATTTCAATTTCAATATTAATAATTATTTTGTATGTTGATCATCATGTTCATGCTGTTTGGATTAATATTATTATAACGAATTTGTATATAACTTATATTGTCTAAATGTATGTGTATATTCAAATTGAAAAAAAACACATGAAAACATCATTCATACATTTATTTTATTTTCGGCCAAATTATATATATTTAGTTATATATTTTGAAATCTAATTATAATTTTAAAATAGTTTTAATAATTTTATAACATAATATATGTAATTATATATATAATAAGCATATTATATATATATATATATATTAAATTATTTAAAACTTAATTACAAACATATATAATTTTGTTTTAAAAAATCATATAATATCATTAATATATACATATATATAATTTTATTTTAAATAAATTAATGTATGTAGAAAAGATTTGTATCAAATCTGTACATGTTTGATGAACAAAAAAAATCATTTAAAATCTTTTTGGTAGAAAGTGAAAAAAATTAATTATTAACACACACACACAGATATATATAATTAATAGTATATAAATATATATTTTTTAAATTAAAATATAAAACATATATATATCCATATTTTGAAAAATAATTATTTTTTAAGACTATAAGTATTTTAATATATATTTAATTTGAAATTTGAATTTAAAATTTAAAATATATATTTACTTAGATCTAGATCTAACTTTGAATTTAAATCAAAACAAGATATTTTAAGATATTAATTCAAAATATTTTGAATTGATCACAGTTATTTAAATAAATGACTATGATTATTATCTTATTTATTTATATATGTTTATACACACACAAAAACACATACGCACACTCACACAAACATGCGCATGCGCGTGCACACACAGACATAGACATACACACAAATATGTATATTTACACACACACACACACATATTTAAATAAAACCATGGACAACAAAGGCATATATAAAGGGACAAGTGTGTTTGTTGCGGTGTAAATCCCAGCACATATATGTGAACACATTAACCATGTACACACTACTTCTATATTGCACATGCACTATATGCATATAAGTGTATTTGATACACTTATAAACTATAGCTTATATAAATTAAAATACCTTTTATAAATAAAATAAAGATTTTGTTTAAAATATTTTAGATTGCATCTAAAACTTAATTAAACTTTATAGGCCCACTAAAGATCTAAAAATGAATTTTTTTTGAAATTCACCCATTTAACCTGCTGCGCCTTGGCCCAGTTCCTTCAGTGGCCCTGATTCATGCGTCTTTTGTGTAGTGTTCTATGAGGATGCACAAGTCGGACAATGTTGTCGTCCATGCCGGAGGTCGGCGAACCTATAGTGCAACTGCCCATGTAGTGGTCTCATTTCCTTCGTCCATGATGTTACACGTTCCATTAAGGGTGGAACGAGGCATTGGTGCAAGAATGAGTGCAATGACCCTCGTAGTAATCTTGATTCCTGCATCCATAGTGTTGCCCGCTTCTACCTACAGGAGTGGCCCTACCTCGATGAGGCTAGGCCACCTAAAGCTTGCCCGTTGCACCTACTATGACAACCATATACCAATAGGACTTAGCATTAAGCAATGATTGCCTTACCACTGGCAAACATTTAAAGATTAAAAAGATAATCGAGCAGGAACAAGTTCCCCAGATAATACGTTTGCCCTGCCACTTAAGGGGCATATACATGAGCATAAGGCATAACTCGTCAATGATTGTCCACCAAAGGTGAGGAAATTACAAAGCTAAGTATACATGAGCACAAGGCACAAAACATCAATTATCACCCGCTAAAGATAGGAAAACTACAAAACTAAGTCCAAAACTCCTATCCATATTTTTATCTTAAACTCTTTGCAATGTTTGTGTAAATATGCTCAGTTCCCTTAAGCGTTTTCTCTCAAATAAGAATTGCTAAACAATCCGGGAGCCCCATAGGCCGCCCTTCTAAAAAGAATTGGCAAACAAAGAGCAGACACGTGCATACACACACATACAAAACAAGTGAAAATGTAATACACAATTGTTGAAACAAAACATCATTCATCGGTAAATATAAATTTCATTACCAAATAACGGCCTCACCTACCATAAAAAATGTACTATGAAAGCCATATTTATTATAAAAAAGGGAGGTCTCTATCAATGCTCGACCATGTCACAGTCGTCATTATGTGTCATCGCTTTCGCAACCTTTGGCTCTTGTGGTGGGGCGTTGGACGTGGCCATCAACGAAGCTATTTATGTCGGCACCATAATGCAGGGAGGGGTGTAGCCAGTGTTGATCATGTCCACTATAACCTCTTGCTAAATCTCACCAAACTTGTAGTTATTAAGGAAATTGATGACCAACAACAGATGAAAGTTGGTAAAGATAATTTTTATTAACATCGTTGTCAGCCGAACATTCTAGAGTGCCTCCATCTTGACTTTCTCTACATCATGGGCTTCGATGGTTATATAACGCTGGTACAAGAGGAGAGAGCCCGGTATGTCATTGACCTCCTTTTCCCTTGCCTCCAACTAAACCTTCAGCCGCTCAACCTCCCCCTCCAACCCCACATAGTGGGAGGTCTCCTCGCCAAGCGCCCTTTATGCCACCTCCTTGACCTCCTTATCGACCGCCCTTACCGGTCCAACATCTACCACCGATTCTTTGCTTTACACATCCCCTTCTCGACCCTCTCCCACCTTGCCACTTCTTGCAACTTGACCTTCACATCCTCCATAGTGTGTTTCTTCAGCGCCACTAACTCTTCTCTTATCTGGAAGGCTCGAGGCTTGGCCTGTGAGGGGAAATGGTTAGCAATAGGAGTTAAAGAAATGAACTTATGTCCATGATCAAGAGGACTCACCAAAAAACCCTCTTGGGGTTTGAATCCAAGATCACCTCTAGGTCATTTCCAAGCCACCCCGCCTTCGGTCGATGCACCTGCTTTAGCACTTTGGTGGCGGTCTCGACAAGAGTCCAGTGTAGATCGTTCAAACTCCCCTCATTCATCTCTCGGCCAACGATGAGGTTTGTCATCCCAATGGCTTCTGCTAGCTGTCCAGAAACTTAGCTTCCTTCAAATAAAAGAACGAGTGGGATGGTACCCGACTTGAGCTCGCTAGCTTTTCATTTTTTGTTACTTACATAGAAGGCGATCTTTGTCGGGCTTGGCAGTGGCCCTAGGGGGAATAAGGTATGGGCATCGATGCAATCTTACGGTAGAAGGTTGGGGCAAAGTAGCCGAGGGACGGCCCAACCCCTCGGTGGCAGTGGTGACCTATTGTTGCGGAGGATCGACGGTGACATGTTGCTGCGAACCCTGGGTCGAGGCAATGTCGACTTGGGGAGTGGTGTCTGATATAGCAAAATTAAGTTGGACCACTGTAAAACAAAGAACAGAGAAAAAAGTCAGCTAACTATTTGTAACGACCCAAAATTTTTAGTGATTTTATTTATTTAATTAATTGAAATTTTGTGAAATTTTAAACAATAAAATTTGAAAATAAAAATTTATTATTTGAATACGTCTATTCAAACATAGGAACTGGTAAATTTTCATCAGAAATTATGAAAGTAAATTTTATTGTGTAATTCTATTTTAATTCAAATCAGTTAATAATTGATGATCAAAAAATTAATTTACAAACCTGAATATTTTTCTATAGAAAATTTCTAAATCCTCTTCTGAGTGAGACGTCATATTTCGTTTTTCCAAATTCGGACTTCTTTTGCTCCGTTTATCTTATTTCTAGCAAAATAGCAGCATTTCTAATACCGATTATCGACTTTTGATCAGATGATTCTACCACTAATATTTGTATACCGTTTTGATCGTCTCATCGTGCTGATCTCCGTAGCCTATTCATTTGTGTGTTTGGTGTCCGGTACGTGACGATACCGGCTAAACAGATAACCACATTGGAACCCATTTTAACTTTTTCCAGTGACCATTCAAATTTCCCAACAGTTGAAAACTAACAGCTCTCTGCATTTATTAATTCATAAATTCCCGTGCCTGACTTTCAATGCTTTGCCATTCCAATTCGGTTCGTTTCTTTTTCCATTTATTCTATTTCAAAACGTTCTATCAACTGTTTACCTTTGCTTTTTCCCAGATTCATTTACTTGTGTATGTTTTATATGCATTGATTGGTAATAGCTCATATTCCATTTGCGGTTGTATACATTGTTTTGGCAACAGCTCATATTCCATTTGCGTTTATAAATCAATTTCCACTTTTGCAACTTCGCCTTGCTTTCACTTTCCACCTCCTGCTTGCACCTTTCTTTTGCTCACCTGCTCACATTTTTCTTCCCTCCGCATAACTACCTCTTCCACTTCCATCCGCCTCATCTCCAAGGCACGCAAGCCTCGACCAGCCTTCCATGCATACCGCCTTTATCTCCTCCTGCCGAGTTCACCACCCGCCTCCACCTCTGTAGCACCCACGTCCGCCGCATCTCCTCCGCCTGCTTACTTCAGTAACCGCCCACTCCGCCTCAACCGTGGCCGAAGCCAGCATCTCCAGCCAATCTTCCACGAAGCCGCGCCTCTTGCCTTGGTCTCTACTACCAACCGAGCCTACCCTTGCTACAGCCGAGCCTACCCAACCTGCCTACTCCTCCTCCTCGTGATCTGCCGAACACCTTTGTGGTGAGGTATAGTTATATATGATGATTTGTGTTGCTTATATAATGAACAGGTATATGTATAAGTTTTAATATATATAAAAAATCATATAAGTGGTTTATTTTCATTATATATATAATATATTAATGCGGTCATGTATAAGTTAGGAAATTTTTATATATGAACAAATTTTTTTTCGTGTGCATTTATATTATATAATATGGAGTGGTATATTATATTATATTATTTATATATGATATAATAGGGTAAATCTATAATAATTTTATACTAAATATTGTTTAAAAATACAATACGTATGATATATGTTATGTAAAGGTTTATATATATATATTTCATGATAGTATTTTTATATTATTTTTTTAGTAAAGGGAATGTATGTATTTGTGATGTTTATGTGGGAAATATTTTTTTATCTGTACAGTAATATTTTAATATGTTTACTCAAGCTTATATTTATACTTTGTTAGTTTATATATAATAGTTTATATCTTGTTGGTTTATACATTGTATATAATAGTCTGCTTATAGTTTCGGTACATAGGCTATATTATGAAGTCTGGTTTGTATCAGTATATTTTATTTTAGTGTATATATATATAGTGTTAGTATGGTAAAATATGTGTAAAGTAAATAAGCTTAACCGTATGTGTATAAACAAGGTTGGATTTAAGGGTACATATATTCGTTGTACTATTCATATATATATATATCATGCTATTGGATTTTGGCTTATATAGTTTGCAGTAAAGCATATATATTAGTACATAGTATATAATAGCTTGCTTATGGTTTTAGCACATAAGGTTATAAAGATTTTAAAGTTACAGAGTTTATATATATGCGTACTTTTAATATCAATTTCAATTAATATGATTGTGAGTTTGTATATGTTCATACATTAATTTATATTGGTAAGTAAATATAAGTATGTTTAAAAATATATATATAGATTTGTCTTATTGAGGTTAAAGTTAAGTTAGTGAATTGGTATACATATATCTTATTTTAAAAATATGTTAAAATTAAAACAATGATTTTGAAACACATGTGTGTGTGTATATATATTTAATTTAATATGGGTTGAAATTAGAATATGATTTTGTATATATACATATATAATTTTATATGTTGTATCTATTCAATTATACCATTTATCATCATCGATCCAGCTCTGATTTGATTTCATCAATTTCTGTTTATCAGCTTTGGTCATCGAAGTTCGTGCCAATCTTGCTTTGATTTGAAATCCGTGTTTGGATTCGTAACTCAATTCATTGTCGAATCTCTCTCTAGCCTCGAAAGGTGAGTAATCACTCACGATTTAACGTTCTTATATTTATTAAATTTGATTTCAATAGAAACGACAACTGAAATATGTTGCTGTAGTTATTTAAATTGTTATATATGCTATTATTTGTAACTGTTCACCTGTGGGATATGACACCATATCCTATTGTTTATATTATATTGTTATTGATGATATATGCCTGTTGTTGTATTTTATATTATCTGTTATCACTCTGCAAGTTCCATGTTAGTATAGAATTCACTATGGGTTGAAATGATACATACCCGAACAGACTTTAGAATAGGAGAAAATCGTTATGGGTTGAAATGATAAACCCAAGCGATTTTCATTTGAATTGAATTGGGATTATGGGTTGAAATGATATCTACCCGTGTATATTTAAATTACGGATTGAAATGATAAATATCCGTATCACTTAACCATATGATAGATATATATACAAACACCGTTGGTCCATATATATAAATAGTTTGAAAATAAATTCTATGGATTTGGGAAGAAATATATGGTTTTAATAAATGTTGATTCTTAAATTATTATATATAAATGGTAATGATATATATATATATAGATTTAATAATAATATTTAATTTAATTAAGATTGATTTAATACATATAATATGGTTAAGTATTTAAATTTATGTTTCAAAATAGATTTCGGTAATAATTTGAACAAGTTAAGGTTGGGAAGATAATTTTATTTAATGAAACCAATTTGAAACTTATTGAAATTGAGATTTAAGATATGATTTATAACTTGGGTTTGATTTAAGTAACTTAATAAATATTTCTTGTTTAAATAAATTTAAGGAAATATTTAGTAAAAATGTAACTTAAGGCTAGTAAAATGATATTGAATTTATTAAGTGAATATTCCCTGATTAAATAATAAATGAAGTTAAATCAAGAGCTATATGAAACTGTTAAATTTAACTTTGAAATTGTTGAATATTAAAGCTTTGAAATATATTGGAATTTAAATGGTTTATTTTGTGATTCAGATCTGTATTTGAAATCGATATATTTTGAATTTGTTATTTAGAAACTGGATTGAATTAAAATGGATAAATCTAGATTGAATTAAATTTGAATTGGAAATCGAGTTGATTTGAATCAATTTGTGAAATTGAGGAAATATTTATATTTAATGAAAATGATATTTTGGTTTTGAAGTATAAATTAATTCGAAATGACCACGGTGTTATAGTGTATATCTCTACATTGTAGATAGTTCCACGGATCCTTAGAGGATGGTTATCCCAAACATCCTTTAAGTTAATTGTATTTCAGTTGATATTTCACTTGAGTTGGATTTATTGATATAAGAATGTTAATCCTGACTCGAGTGTTTTGTGTTTTGCTTTACGCTCAGCATTTGAGACTCGCCTTTGGAGTTTGGAGCTTCGTTTGGAGATCCAACTATCGACTCAGCTTCCAGCATTTCTAGTTGATTTGTTCAGAGAGGTCATCTGTTGTACTGGAGACTTCACTGCATTTGAGACATTCTGTGTATTTTATTTCTAACTCTGATGTTTATATAGTTGCTTCATGAACTACTATTTATTTATTCCGCTGCGTATTATTGTATTACTCTGTGTCTGTGATTCTGTGATTGATTTATTTACTATATATGCTGAGTTTGCCAAATTTTAAATTAACAATCTGATATTTTGAATAATTCAAGTCCGACTTGTGCGAATGTGAATAGTTGAAAATACCGGGTCGTTACACTATTAGTAAAGCAAGAATAATACAGTAAAGGGCGGATTAAACTACTACAAGACAGCTAACAAGGAAGGTCTATCTACCCTTAGGCTATGTTGGGTCTGTCCCTTTTGGCAACGAGTGCAATGGGTAAATTACAAAAAGAATCCTTATTTGGATCTTAATGGGCCTATGAAATCTATTAGTTCCAATTAGATCTAATCTATATATTAAAATAAATCATATTTTATTTTAAAATATTTTGTATTTACTTATCAATCATATTAATTAATTAATTTAATGTTTACTTCGAATATATCATATATATTCATAAAATGACATGAAACCATATTGATTATTTTGGTATCTAATATATTCATACACTAACATGATAACACAATAATGTATGAGCATGTGTATAATAGTATATATGTATGTATTTTTGAAAACAATACATACAGGCATACATACATACATACATGGGCTTGGATCGGCTACACCTCATTCTTGCTACATCTCAAACCTTCCTGATTTCAACCATATGATCTTATTTAAATAATCATATACGTGGCAAGAGGAAGAGTATATGATTATTTAAATCAGAACATGTGGTTGAAATCAAGGGAGATTTGAGTTGTAGCAAAAATGAGGTGTAGACGATCCTTCCCCTATATACACACACAAAAACAAACATATAGATACTGGGATTTATACCTATTGTATACACGCACATTATACTTACATATACATATGATAAATTCATATGCATATTAGGAATTATATACGTATGTTTAGATATACTTTAATAATGTATGTGGTTTTTATACACATATTAATAGTACCATATATATAGTTTAGACTATATATATATATATATGTATACATACATATGTGTGTGTGCGTGCTGCGTGCGTGTTATATTACAATATATATATATATATATATATATATATTTGATGATAAAATTGTATAACTAAATTAGATGTCTTTAAATATATGTGGAAGATTTGGTATTTAAGAGGAAATGAAAAGGACCTTCCACCTTCCACTTTTACAAACACTACAAGAAAACATGGCTATTCCGATGGCAAATAGCCGTCGGCGGCCGTCGGAATAACATCCACGGTTTTTGTCGCCTTTCGACGGAATCGACGACAATCTTCCGATGCCTTTTCGACGACTTCTAACGGAGAAATAGCGACGGTGTTCGACAACCAACGAGGTACATGTGGATCCACTCATAACCAATAATCCATCGGTAGCCGTCGACAGCCGTCAGAAAATTATGACTTCTAAGTCATCGGTAGCCGTGGAAAATCTGGATTTATTTTTTTTAATTTTTGCACCTATTCTACTTCCACCAAATCTACATATATCTCAATATACTTTTCAACTCCATTCCACGCAGATAATTCACACACACACACACATATATATATATATAACAACCAACATCACATATTATACCAACAACAATATTAACCATAATCTCCCATATATACAAAATCATAAACTCTAATATATACAAAGTCAAGATCATAAACTCCAATATAGACAAAATCAACCATCCAACATCCTCAAACATCCAACAAAACACTGGCCAATCAACGTCAAACATCAAATAACTCCACAAAATGTACCAAATCAATACAACACATCCAATCTCTCATCAAAGTGTATCAAACATAATTAAAGAAATCATATACAACATCCAAGCACAAAAACAGAAAAGTGTACCTATCAAGAGTCGTCCTCGCCTCTTGAAGCACCAGACGACGAAGAAAATGAACCATGTTGCTGCACGTACTCTTCCAAGCGCTGATTCAACTGCTCCATCTGTATAGCGCGAAGACAGTCCCGCTTCTGCAGCTGCTCGACCATGGCTCTCAGCTCTTTTATCTTGGCTTTGTCCTGCTCTTTTTGGTACGCTTGTTGAGATGCCCTAGCCTGCGAATAGAAAAAACTGTTATAGAACTTTTCAACAACTTTTATAACAATTGTGTAACTTTTATAAGATAGTTTATTTTTATAAATTACCGCTTGGTTTCCATAACCAAAACGTCAATTTCGCTGCGTCGGATCCATGATGGAGTTAAAAATAGCGTCTTCCTCCTTACTGGTCAACTCATCGTGATCCGGTCCCTCTAGCATCTGTGCCCGTGCCTCTTGAAACTTTTGCCTACAATGCCAAAAAAATTACAGTTGAAATTAACACAACATTATTTTAATTCTTCAAAGCTAATTACTTAAACTAATCAATATTAATAACTTAAAATTCAAAATATGCATACATATGCAGCCGTCGCCTTATCCTCATCTTCCCATGCATATGTAAGGTTGCCAGCTTCGTTTGTTTGCTTTATGGCATGGGTATGAGCAAATACTTCCATGTATGAGACCGAACATCGACGCACTCTTTCCTGCAATAAATAATGTATATATATTACTGTTTATTAATAACTTATAACTTAAACTATATAAATGTAATAACTGTTTATAATCGTAATTCATAAATTTACCAATTCCTCACGATGATGCTGAAATGACTTGGAACCACCACAATGTGTTACTGGGTTCTTATTTCTATTCGTAGAGTTCCTCTGTGACTCCGCCTACAAATTTAAATAATTGAACAATATATTTAATAGCTGTAAAACAAAGTAATGAGATATATATGATAGATTAATTACCTTGAACTCATCGTTGTTCAACCAAGCAACCCAAGCATCCCATACGCTGGCACCCATCCAGTTCGGTTTCTTCCCAGCTCTTCTAAGTCCCAACATCGTGTCCCGATAATTCTTCGCTATCTTAGAATTCCAGTGGCGCTGCACAAGGGAAATGTCCGCTTCCTGCAGATCTACGGAACCCTGCACATTGAGAAAATTAAACATAAGTTGTACATTTTTAAGTAGTCAACAAATTGTAAAACGGTGATTTACAAATATGTAAATTTAAACTCACCAAAAAGTCCTGCCAGATGCTCTCTCTGATCAAGTTAGGGATCTTACTCCATCCGGGCCAACAACCAGTCATCCTACTCATATATGCCTGTTTGGAAATACTAAGAACCACTCCCGATGGCTCTAGCTCAAATCCCCTGTGTTAAATTTGAAACATAGCTTTAGACTATTATATATATCGTACACAAAATATTTCTAATGCTATGCTACTAATTTTAATACATACGATCCATCGGCTTTTGGCTGTAAATACACTACTGGTCGTGCTGCTGGCTCTGAAGGGCCACTGTCATTACCTATATTCCCTCTTCGAGAAGAAGAGGGGGAACCAGAGTGGGAAGAGCTACGCCTTCGGAAAAAAGACATAATACCTGTCACATACATATCAATTTATTATGTTAGAATATATAATTCTTAATAATTATAAGAAAAGATATCATAATTGATGAGAAAAATGTAACATGAATAATCACATAAATTACCTTATATTATATTGTATATTAGCAATCAGTCCTCGTCGTGTTCTGATTCGGACTCGGTTTCGTACTCTATATCATTTTCCTCTGTAGTTTCAAATGCTTCTACTAATACATTTGATTCATCATTTAGAGGTCCAAAATCCGTGTGATCATCCGTTATTGTTATTTCAACATTTTCCTCGATATACGCTTGATAGGCTTGTCCGTCTGGAATATTCTTTCCCTCAAACATAAATCTTACCTTCGTTTTAAAAAATGCTGACTAGTCTGCTTTATCTCTTTTTAGAGATGGATAAGGGGTATAATAAACTCGTAGGGCTTGTTTGGCTAGTACAAAAGGATCGTACTTTTGATAACGTGAGGTATGTATTATTTCTATAAGATTATAATTTGGATGCACGATAACTCCAGAACCTAGAACATTGCTGAACCAGTTGCATCTAAACAAAAAACTTCCTCCGCAGGTCTAGTGAAATATGTCAATTGCAAAACCTGGTTTAACACGCCATAAAAATCATTTATATGATCATTTGGATCATCACCGCCTTTATCAAATACACCAGTATTGTTAGTTGATTTTTCAGCACCATATTCTTTGGTGTTGAATTTATATCCATTAACGAAGAATATTGGATATGTCTTAACTTTTCTTTTTGGTCCCATCACTAGATGTTTTAATCCTTCATCGACTACACAATTTATCGGATCATAAACGTAGTTCGAAAACCAAGTAGTGAAATCTTTGGTTATATCGCCGCTTGGATGTTGTGATTCACAAACACTACAAACATAGATAGTATATTTCATTATAATTAATGTACACTTATAGTATTAAATTAAATAAATATATCTAGACTTGTAATTTAATATTACCTAATAAATGGTGCAACTTCAGTACAATTAAGAAGAATATATGTGTGTGTTACATGGTAATCTTTATCGTCTAACTATACTTCCACACATTTTCAGTAGGTCGACCATGCTGTCTAAAAATAGATAACATTGCCTCAGAAGAACAATCTTGTTCAACGGCTTCATCATTACGCATAGCACTTTCAAATGATAAGTTCACATGATCAATGAAATAATGTGAAAAAAAGAATGAAGCTTCATCTTCGATATATGATTTGCAAATTGAACCTTCAACTCGAGCTTTTTGTCTCACTTTTTTCTTTAAATGATTTAAGTACCTAATAGAAAATATTTCAATTAAAAAATAACTTATATATATGTAATTAAAATAATATTTACCATACTCGATATTAATACATTACCTCTCGAATGGATACATCCATCCATATTGCACAGGACCTCGAAGACGTGCTTCATATGGAAGATGAACAGGTAAATGCTCCATTACATTAAAGAAACCTGGAGGAAATATTTTCTCCAATTTGCAGAGCAGTACAGGGATTTCTTCCTCAAGATTACGTAGACGATCAACTTTTAACGTAGTTGAACAAAGCTCTTTATAAAACAAACTAAGTTCCGTTACAACCTTCCAAACTTTCCCGGGCAAAAGTTCTCTGAAAGCGACGGGCAACAAATTTTCCATCATTATATGATACTCATGGCTTTTCATCCCGCTTAGTCTCACGTTCTTATAGTCGACACATCTACGAAGATTTGAGAAAATCACATCGGGAAATCGTAATCCTTCCACCCATTTTAACAGTACTTTAACTTGGTTGTTGTCTAACTCATAGCATGCTTTGGGTTTTTTAGTGTCATTTGGCTTGATATGAAGCTCAAGATGGTTACAAATTTCTTCTATATCACGTCTTGATTTCAAACCGTCCTTAGTCTTGCCCTTAACATTCAAAACTGTATTAAATAGATATCAAATGCGTTTTTCTCGTTATGCATCACGTCAATGTTATGACGGATTAGGAGATTTTTCCAATAAGGCAACTCCCAAAATATACTTTGTTTGCACCAATTATGAATCGTCGATTTACCTTGAATTTCAATTTGTTGTCCGGTTTCATGTATCTTTGGATGATTCTTTACAACTTCATATATATCTTCGCTTGACCAAATTGTTGGCGGTCGCAAATTCTCATGTCTATTAGCTGTGAAGTTTTTTTATCTCTTCTAAAAGGATGATTAATATGGAGAATACACCGATGACAATCAAACCATGAAATTTTCTTCCCATTTGATAAAGAAAATGCTCGTGTTTCTTCCATACAATAAGGACGCGCTAAATGACCGGCCGTACTCCAACCCGAAAGCATTGCATATGCAGGAAAATTGCTAATAGTCCACAAAAAAGAAGCAAACATCCGAATTTTTTTTGATACGTCGTATGTTTCAACTCCTTCGTACCACAATGTTTTCAACTCTTCGATTAACGGTTGTAAGTAAACATCGATTCCATGTGTCAGATCATCTGGGCCAGGGACGACAATTGTGAAAAACATATATGGAGTTTTCATACACATCCACGGAGGTAGATTGTAAGGTGTAACGATTATAGGCCAAGATGAATATTTAGAACCAAACTGGGAAAACTTTGAAAATCCATCCATACATAAACCAAGCCTAACGTTACCGCTCTCCGTTGCGAAAGCGGGATATTTCTTAGCAAAATGCTTCCATGCTTCTCCATCAACTGGGTGTGTTAACGTACCTTCTTCCTGTGTTCTCACATTGTGCCATCTCATATGATGCGTTGTTACAGATGATGCATATAACCTTTCAAGTCTAGGAGTGATAGGTAAGTAATGCATACGCTTGCATGGAACTTCTTTTCCCTTATTTTTTCTTGGTTTGTATCTTTCCTTGTTACATATTCTGCAATTCCTAAGATTGATGTCTTCTTTCCAAAACAACATGCAACCATTTAAACAAGTATCTATTTTTTGATACGGTAAACCGAAAGCAGACATAAGTTTTTTTACTTCATAACGATTTTCGCACATTAACTTATCGGGTGGCATATGCCATTTAGCAGCCTGTACAACAGCTGAAAATCCGACTTATGTTAGGTTGTATTTTGATTTCATCGCAATGTACTCTGCAGTTACTGATAATTGAGTGCCGCTTGTACAGCCATTCCATAAGGGTTTCTTAGCAGCTTCCAATAAATCATATATTTTTTTCGCTCCAAAAGTTGGTTCCTCTTCCATGTTAACATCATCATTATCAACTTCAACGGTAGGGAACATTGATCGTGTTGCATCTTCAACTATGTGTTCTATGAGATTCATCGTACTAATTTCATCACCAACCTCCTCCTCTGATTGTTCTTGATTAGGTGCTACAATTTCTCCATGACAATCCCACATCAAATAATTCGGCATGAAACCGTATTGGTGCAAATGAACTCTAACCATATCCGGTATCAAATGCTTCAACAATTTGCACCTACTACATGGAAAACGAATTTCTTCGTCGTTTCCATTATTACTTAAAGCGAATTCAATAAACACATGTACCCCATTACAAAAATGTTCACTTATTGAGCCTCCCATTTCCCTTCGTTTCTTATACATCCAGCTCCGATTAGTAAAATAATTGACCATTTTTCCTACTTTAAAACCTATGATAGAAATTAAAATTAGTATTAACGATTTAATTTTATGCATTGACATTTTATTTTTTAATTAAAAGGTATTTATTTATAATGTTATTGAATATGCTAATTTGCGCCTTTTTGCGTCTTCTTGCACCTTTTTGCGCATTGAAATTGCTTTTACGCCTTTTTGCGCCTTCTTGCGCCTTGAATTGGTTTTGCGCCTTGAAATGAATATAATATTAAAATTTTAGCTTCTATATTATTTTTTGCTTTGATGGTCGGTCATCCTACTTCCCATTACAAACACAGTAGTAATTATATTTCATAAATCAATTCATTTTAAATGATTTCACAAAATTCGACAACACTTCCCCCGTGTTCCCTGTATCGTACACAAATGCGTGTACACAAGGAAGAAAAAAAAAGTGCTGTCGAAATTTTGTGAACCGTCTAAAATGAAATGATTTATGAAATGTAATTACTTTATAGTGTTTGTAACTTGTCCAATACAGGGACAAATTCGACAAATATTGTATCAGATGAATATGCATGTCCGTTTTGTAATAAAAACGAATATCCATATAACGATCATATACAATACTTGTCAGACGGGGCCAAAAACTCTCTAAGGGATTTATAAAAAATAAAACACATTATGCACATCTAATTCGATTATAGATTATCAATATTAGCATTATATATCAATATTATGCACGATTAGTAAATTATATAACCTATATTAGCATTTGTACAATAGTTTACTTGCATTCTACTGTTTTATTAAATATATACAATATTATATGATTTTTACTATTTTGAAAATAGATATATATTATTCATGTTTTATATAAACGATTAAGGGTTTAACTACGATTAATGTATTTTAATTATTGTTTTCAGAATTTTACAAACAATACACAAAATCATTTACATCAATCCCAACTAACCAAATGCTAGCTCAAATGCAAATATACACTAATCAAATTATTAATTAGGGTTTAGGATTTAGGAAATTACTAATTAGGGTTTATGTAAATAAACTAATCAAATTACTAATTAGTTAATGCAAATAAACAATCAATCAGCTATAAACAACTAGATTATAAAATAAACCCTAAATTACCAAATCAAAATCAATTAGGTTAAAGAAAACAACCTGATTTGAAGTTGAATGGAGATCCTAGAGTTGTAGAGAGTAATGATTGATGATGTTGGAGATGCTTCGGATGGCTGCGGGTGCTGGCTGATGTGGGGAGGAGATGAAGGAGGAGGGATCTTGGTGATTTAGGGGAAGAGATGGAAATGGAATCAGGTCTCGGGTTGGAGCAGCTAAAATCACGTTAATTTTCGACGGCTACCGACGGCCGCTAACGGCTAATATTGTGTCGGTTTTCGACGGCTATCACAGCAAAGTTATTTTAATAACAATAAAGCCACCGAAATGGCTAGCCGTCAGAAAATGCCGTCAGTGGCTGTTGGAAGTAACCTGTCGCTATATACTGTTGTTCTAGTAGTGAAACTAGTGATTAAAACTATTTCTAATCTCTAGATGAAAATGGAAATATGATTCCATGGTTAAAATTATTTTGGAATTAAAATTTTGTGTTTGAAATATCACATAGATATATAAACTATATCACTTAAAAAAAATTCATAATTAAGATTCTTTCGACAATTATGAATTTTATATTAATATCCCATTCAACTTCAATGCTTTGTCACATATATGCGAAAAGTTAAAAGAATTTAAAATGGAGCAATGAATTGAATTAAACATCAGCTATTTTAAATCTATATATATATATACGTATGTATGTGTGTATATAAAATAAAATTATTACATAATTATAACATAACATGACATATCATATTAAACATATGAATATATATATATATGTATGTATGTATTAAATACTTATATGTATATATTTTTTGCTGAAACTAATTTTAAATTTAAGCTTACATAAAATATTATGCCTCAATTCAAATAACACACACACATTGTTCATTTGTGATTGCAATAATTTATGGTTTGAATCAAATGAAAAGCTTACAATTAAATTTCAGTTATTGAATAAAAATCATATATAATCATGTATTTGGCAATACAAATATATATAAGGGATGGTGATATATTCAAAATAAGATATAAAGATTTATCTCAATAGATCCAACACTTTGTGACACCTTGATGCATGGATAGCCTCCTTTATTGCTTGAAAATCACCACTCAATCTTGCTAGAATCAAATGAACCACTTTAATTTTATTTTATTTAACGTTAAATTGGGTGAAAATGGTTGGAACATAAGTAGAAAAGCAAGGTGTAGACGGCCATGAAGATAGAAGCAGGAAGAGAAATATTAAAATGAACTGATTTGGAAGGTTTTTTAATTTATGGAGAGAATAAAACCTTTCCATGTTCCTTGCTTTTAAAACCTTCCTCTTTAATTACCAATTAATTTCAGATCTAACATTTAGACCATATCCGTCCATGCATGGCTGCCCATGTTTATTCCCTTACATGGACCAAAATATCCCCAAGCCCGTTAAGTAATTAAATACATTTTAAGTCTTTTTAAATATATATCGATATTTTATATCAGTATGTGCATATATAACTTTTATATACATATCCAAGTAATTACTAATAACACCTAGAAAATTTGTAGGAACTACCCCACTTACTAATAACTCTTTAAACATCAAATACAATAATAATTAATATTTTTTAAATATTAATTAGTTTATAACACTTTATAAACTAATTAAATCCTATAGTATTTCAGAGAATTCACACATACGGTTGTGTGACTAGGAGGTGTGAATCAGGCAGTGGTTAATATTGAATAATTAAAATATTAGCATTCATACGTCATCTTATTTGGCGATGTAATAGTTTGGCCAAACTCATCGCTTATAAATCTTTTCGGTGAAATCATATTCTACACCACTTTAAGCGGTACTAATAGTGACAATAATTTACGCACATTCTCTTCGTCGACACGGTTTAGAATGTACGGAGTCTAGTATTGGTCAAAACTCCAATTTCATCCACATTCAACTTGATCACTCCTTAAACAAAGTCATTGGTTTAATAATACAATTATCATTATCCATTCTGCCCTAGCCAGAGATTTTGACTTTGAGTTGACTATTGTTGACCATGATACAAACCTCATACAACCAAGAATATGAATTATGTATTGAATAGAGCTTTACTTCAATGCTTCAACTCAGATCCAACTATGGTCCTTGATGGTTGCTATGCCATGATTTAAGTATAATTAAAGCGGAGTATCCACATTGAAGTTTCAAAACATTCTCAAGTCGAGGGAACTGTTTAACATCGGCATGTTGAGATTTCCTGTTTGACCTAATTATTATCAACCAAAAGGAAACTCTCAATCAAGACATTCCGTAGTTATCCATTAACTATAAGTACGTAGCCCCTTGGTTACCCTAACAGTCATGAGTAATGAACTGCCCAACATTTAGAGAGTGTTACATACTCAGGTCTCAATGGATGTATCGATATCCTTTCTCGAAACATCTTGTCCAGGAATATTTAAAACAAAATGTTATTTATATTGCGATTAATTACTCATGATTGCAACTATTTGCAACTACAATCGCATAACATTTTATTGAAGGATTTTATTATTAATATACTTTAAATTACTTACTTAATTAATTATATCGAATATAAAAAAAGCATATAAAAGAAAACACACCTTTATTATGAACAAGATTGACTACAGAGTTAGCTGATTTACAATAAATCACATAATTTTCCTAGGGAATGCCCCTAACTCTCTCATTCTCCCACTTGCACTTCGGGCCAATTATGAAATCTTAATTCCATTCCTTCAATCAGTTTGCTTAGAACTTATCGAGCTAGTCCCTTTGTGAATGGGTATGCTATATGTGATAACCCGCACCTCTCGACACACCGACCCAAAGCCTAGAGTGACTTTCGGACTCGCGTTGGTGCCAAGAAGTACGACTTATCGGGTTTTGATAACATTACAGAGACTAAGAATAAACAAATATGATCTAAGATGTACTACACTTTCAAAACTCACAGCGGAAGGAACAAAATATAAATATAGAAAATAACCATCTTAGGAAATATCTCAAACATAGTATCAGAAAATAGTACATAGTCAAATACAAAGTACATAGAAATACAACCCATAGTCTGATAAAGTACTAAATACTAATAAGATAGACAGTTACATGGAGAGTAAATAAAAGGATAAGTAACTCCTGTGATGTGCTCACCTCTCCAAATACTGAAATCGGGCCAATCACTTGCTACCCTGTCGACCTATGGTGGCAAAAAGGAAAAAGGGTGGGTCAGACAAAAGTCTGGTGAATGAGCACATGCTTAATATACAGTGATTATGTAGAGTTGACTTTAATTCTACTCTATGTGACCTAGGGTGCTCAACAAGTGTCCTTGTATTCCTAGGGTCCTTTACCTAAGGGTTTTTACCCAATACACACCTATTCTAACATCTTGTGCAGGTTCCTACAAGGATCAAACTACGAATCAAACCTCAATAACTAACGATCGGTCACCGCTACTAGAGCTACTTAACATAGGTTCATCTTACATCTTTACTGTATGGAACTACATCTCATATTTCGACTACATGTAACTATCTCGCATAGGTTTCCCTATTATTTCCACATTGGAATAAATTTACCACACTACGACTACACATACCCCAACTACACTTTGAGGGGGGGACCTGCAATGATGACTCGCTGGTGTGTCTTATCATCTGCATCTGTGTCCACCTCTCAATGGTAGTTTACTCCTCTTATTGCACACGCCGGGATCCATCAACAACACAGTATCACATCGCATCAGTATCCATGCATACCAAGGAACTCCTATTGTGCCAGGCCGACACACTTAATCAGGCATTAGTCAGTGCTATGTGTCCACCATAGAACCTCTTGTGAGTGTCGTTTTGCAATAGAATCGCCCCCAGTTGAATAATCGACCCCACATTGGGTAAAGAGCATTTACCCAACCCCGCAACGTCCTAGCGTCTTCTCATAGGGAACTAGCTTCCATGCTATCTTTAACATCCATATATGTATATAATATAACTATACATACTACTAATATTTTTATTTTCAACCTGGGCCTTAGGCCGATGTTCAGATTACGCGTCTGGGTCGTTTACCGATCGATCGCTTACGATCGATCGCTCAGGTTGAACGGTCGACCGATCGTTGTGTAAAATTAGGGTTTTTGCTTATAGTTTATTCGGTTTTAATATGGTATATATTTCGTACATTTTGTGATTTCAATAGTAAACTATACACTTGCATTTTTTGGTTTTACAATTCCCATGGATCTAAAGTAATGTTTGTCTCTTTTCAAATCAGTTAATCTAGGTTAGCGTCGATATAATCTAGTATATATTAATAGGTTAGGGAAATTTCTATTTTATTAGAATGAGTTTAACCTAGAATAACACATGTCTCTTTACCAGTTTGTACCAATTTAATTTGTGAGTTCAACTTAGATTTCAACAATATAATTCTTAGATTTTGTTCTAACATCCTACATCATATAGTGTAAATTAAAGTTAACTATGAATAATAAGCTTATTAAAATGTTCCCACTCACCTCAGGTCCAAGCTTGCTCTTAACTTCGTATGGGAATCTAGCCATGTTTGCTTACCCCCTCCTAGATCAAATTTTCTTGAATTCTCTTATTTAATTTTATTTTATTATTAGAGAATTTATAGGTGGAGAGGAAAGAATTTGATAGAGTTTCAGTATACTAATGAATTTCTAATGAATTAGGGTTTAGGTTAGCTCTGTATTTATAGGGGTTCTAGATTAATACAGAACGTTGCTTTTCCCTGGTAGAATTTTGCTTTCATCTCAAACGCTCATCATTTACTTTGCATGTAGGTAAAATCTTTCGTTCAATCACGCTCGTCCATTCGTCGCTCCAGAATTACGACCTTTAACATCAACTGGTCGACCTCTTATTGGTATCGGTCAACCGATGGACCTTAAGGCTCGACCGCTTCGGTTGTTTTATTTAAAAAAGTTTTATATTTTAATTTATTTCATTTCCAAATTTTAAAACGCTCGTAATTTCTTCATGCTAACTCCGATTACAAAGTGTTATATATGAAAATTGTCCATAAAATCACTACGAACACAATGGTGTAAGTTTTGTAGCCAAGTTCGATGTTTGTGAAAATTCTTTATTTTTGCCTTTGTTATATTTAATTTAATTCTTTTATTAATTTTCCGCTTAAATTTTTGGGATGTTACATTCTCCCCCTTAAAAAGGATTTCGTCCCTGAAACTCAAAGGATGGAAAAATGTAACTCGTACGTGTAACAATCAATAGCTACAACCATATATTCCCATCATCCACAAGCACTCATTGTCCTTAGTAAATTTCTAACGCAATATATGTATATATGCAACCGTGAAATGCATGTGGAACTATACTAATGCAAAGAGTAGGCGGTCTCTTGATCTAGTTGACCTCATGTCTTGCAAGTGCTCATGCTATGTATCTAAGATGTATGCAACATCCTAAATAAATATACTTACAATTCTATATGTATGCACAACCATTCAATCCATATGCATAATACTCAACAAGATAAAGAAAATAAACAAGAGACGATGTGATTTTTGCTCTCTAGAGAGTATATTTTTCTAATTGTGTTAAAGAAACAATGCATCCACTAGCATCCATCATATAACATGTCTTAATGACACACTTGCAACCATTCCTACCATCCAATGGTCTCTACCTAAAGGGTATACCAAGCTAAGTCCTAATGCATAAGTAATCTATACTTACTAAATTTAAATTGGAATCGTACCAGAAAAGAGTTATGGGTGAGTCTTGCATCTTCTCATCAGGCTTCCATGCACTCCCTGTTGGATCGTCTCCCTATTAAACCTTAAAAGGTTTGATTTCTTTATTGTGGAGTTGTTTTGTACCATGCGTAAGAATGCATGTGGGTGCATGGAGAACAAGTCCCTCTCTACTTCCACCTCCTTTAGCTGACTCGATTCGACTACGGTAGCTGAATCATGCAAGCACTTTCGCAAGTGCGACACATGGAAAACATCATGTACTCCCACCAACTTCTCAGGAAGTCTACTCTATATACTAACTTCCCTATCCTCCTAGTAATCGAAAAAGGTCCAACAAACCTCAGTTCTAGCTTCCCTAAACTACCAAATCTCATAACGTGCCTAAGCAGTGAGACCTTTACAAACACTATGTCACCCACTGCGAACTTCAATTCTGTATGTCTCCTATTAGCTTAAGGTTTCTGCATATCCTACGCGGTTTTCATTCTTCTACGGATTAAGTCCACTTTCTACGATATCTCCTTCACCATGTCCGGTCCAAGAATAATCATATCCATAGTGTCCCACCAACACGTCGGTGATCTACAGGGTCCCCCGTATAGCGCCTTAAATGGTGTCATCCCTATGCTTGCCTGATAGTTGTTATTATAGATAGGTAATCTCCACCAATGGTAAAATATCCTCCTAAGAGCCTCCAAAGTCCAAGATGCACATTCGAAGTAAGTCCTCTAATACCCAATTTACTCTCTCTGTCTGTCTATCCATCTATGGTTGATAAGCGGTACTCAAGCTCAACTTGGTGCCCAAAGCCTCATGTAGACTCCTCCAAAACTCACCGGTGAAAAGAGGATCTCGATCGCTAATGATGATAGTAGGAACTCTATGTAACCTAATGACCTCTCTTATGTGTAAAGTTTCCAGAGATGTTGCTGTCCTCATACTCCTAGCTAGAATAAAATGAGCACATTTGGTTAGTCAATCGACTATGACCCAAATACTCTCATTCCCTTCCCTACTCTTCGATATACCATCGATGAAGTACATAGAAATGCTTTCCCACTTCCACTGAGGAATATCCAAGGGCTGTAACAATCCTCCCGGCTTCTCCTGCTCCACCTTTACCCTCTTGCAAGTCATACATCGAGGTACGTACTCCGCTACATGCTTCATTATTCCAAGCCAATAGAAGGATCTCTTCATGTCACGGTACATTTTGTCCCCGCTGGGATGAATGATCATCTTCGAATGATGAGACTCATCCAATACCATATCAATCAACTCCACAATGAGAAGATCATATAATCTACCATCTCTCCATGACCATCCCTTCAATTTAATGACATAAGGCCTCAAATGACTTGACTACTCTCCTCTACCAAGCTTCTCAAAAATGTCAACTAGCTCCTTATCCTACTTCTGATTGGACCCAATACATTCCATAAGTGTAGGCGGCACATCCAAATCTGCCAACAATCCTGGGGTAACGTTTGATGATGGTCGGAAATCAAATATAGAAATGAAATCCAGATGATTACACTCTTGGAACAAAGAACTTAATACTGCGTGCTGTCTATTTAGGCGTCGACCACAATATTGCCATTGCTTGGATTTTGTGAGATATTGAAATCGTACGATGTTAAAAACTCCATCCATCTTTGCTACCTTAAATTCAAGTCCTTCTAGAAGAACAAATACTTCAGAGACTTGTGATCCGTATACAACTCAAACTGCTCTCCTAAAAGATAATGCCTCCATGACTTGAGCGCAAAGACAATAGCTGCTAACTCAAGATCATGGGTAGGGTAGTTTCTCTTGTGGACCTTCAACTATCGACTAGCGTAGCTCACCACTCTTCCTTCTTGCATCAAGACCACTCCCAACCCCGTATCATACGGTATAAACTGTAAATGCTTTCGTACCATCGGGCAATACCAAAATAGGTGCAGTAGTCAACGCCTCATTCAATATAATAAAAGTATCCTCACACTTCGTGTCCCATGAGAAAACTAAATTCTTCTTAGTGAGGCGGATCAGAGGGGCAGAGATCTTCGCAAATTCATTAATGAACTTCTGAAAGTAGCCCGCTAAGCCAAAGAAACTACTTGCTTTTGTAGCATTCTTCGACACATGGCAATCCTGAGCTGCAGCAACTTTATTGGGATCGATCGCCAGCCCACTTTCCGAGATAACGTGTCCTAAAAAGCGTACATCCTCTCGCCAAAAGTGGCACTTTGAAAAATTCACCTGCAGCTTATGCTCATAGAATGTATTGATCACTTCTTCTAAATGCAACATATGCTTCTTCTCGGTCTTCGAATAGACTAAAATGTCATCCACAAATACCATGACGAAATTGTTAAGCAACCCTCTAAAAACTCTGCTCATCAGATCAA
Organism: Allium fistulosum; assembly: GCA_030737815.1. Lineage (NCBI taxonomy): Eukaryota > Viridiplantae > Streptophyta > Magnoliopsida > Asparagales > Amaryllidaceae > Allium > Allium fistulosum. The sequence continues at coordinate 547,606,306 of CM060906.1, forward strand.
CAAAGTAGGAGGATGCGTTGGTCAGTCCGAACGACATGGCTAACCACTCATAACAAATTTCGGATGTACAAAAAGCAATTTTTTAGATACTATGCTCAGCTATGTGCAACTGGTGGAATCCGGTAGCCAAATCAAGCTGTGAGAACACCTTCGCTCCAACCAACTAATCAAAGAGATCGTTTATACGGACTATGACTATCGATTCTTCTTTGTTAGTTTATTTAGCTCTCTATAATCGACGCAAAGCCTCAAAGAACTATCCGCCTTGGTGGAAAAGACGACCAATGCTCCCTACTCCAAAATGCTCCTCCTAATGAGGCCCTTCTCTAACAGCTCATTTACCTACTTGTTCAAATTGCGTCTCTCCTTTGGAGCCATATGCCTCAAGAGTAAGGAAATAGGTATGGCGTTCTCTACAAGATAAATTTGGAACTTGATCGCTCGCTGTGGGGGAGACCGGTAACCTTGGAAAAGACATCTAGGTAATCTCTAACTACAGGCACTGAATCTAACTCGTCATATGATAGGTCTAATAAATATAGGCAGCTCAACATAACTAATCCTTGGGGATTGCAATAAACCTCCAAGCTATGTCCTCTAAACGTACTCAACCTAACAACCTTCCTATCACAATCTAGGATAGCCCCATACATAATCATCCAATCCATGCCTAATATGAACCCAAACCCAGAAAATCCTAAGACAAAAGCATCGCAATCGAACTCGACCTCTAAATGAATAATTTCAAACCCCTACATACCACAAACAAATAGGATGATCCTCCTACAGGGTTTAACACAATTAAGGGTCCATAACTATGCTAGTGTCTAAGTGTAACTCATCCGCAAGTCTACTAGAAATGAAAGAGTGTGATGCCCCCGTGTCAAATAAAGTGCAAATGGATAAACCAGACAAAGTCAACACACCTTCAATCACGACCTTGTTTCCTTTATCTACAACCGACGGTGTACTCGAGCTAGGTATTGCATCTAGTGCTTAAGCTGGGAACATCTGAGTAGAGTCTTCTGAGGTGCTGGGCACTCCCGCTTCAAGTGCCCGAACTGATTGCAATTATAACACTTGATCTTTGAGCTATCTGTTTTGTACTCCTTCGCGAAATGTCACTTCTTGCCACACTTCCTACAATGCATATCCTACTTCTTGATCTTTCCTTTAGGTCCAAATCCTCCTTTGCACTGATTCTGCTATTATGTTTTTCCTTCAGTCTTCTTGGGTTCTTACTTTGCTTCCTCCTTAGAGACGCTATTTAGCAAGGCCATCTCCACTAAACCCTCATATGTATCATCTAAAGGAATGTGACATAGAGCTAAACCTTGAAGGGTTGGTTTGGCCCTTTAGCAAACTTCAAAGCCTTTTTATGTGGGGTATTGATCACTCTATCCCGAACCTAACCAACTCGTTGAATTGATTTACATACTCCTTTACTAACATGTCTCCTTGATCCAGGTGAATAAGCTTCCCTAATTGCACTCCCTCTTCAGCTCTAGACAGAAATTTTATCTCAAAACGTCTCTGAAACTCCCCCAGGTGATTTCTCCTCCATCAGTCTCTATCTCAACTACCTCCCACAAACTCAGGGCCTTCCCCTGTAACTGCCAAGTAGCTAGCTGCCTCCTTACCTCATCAGCAAGACCGATCAACCCAAAAATCCTCTTGCAATTATGAATCCATATCGTTGAATCTACATATGACTTAGTCCCCACATACGGTTTTCCTCCAAGGCTTGAAAAATCCTTACATAACTTAGTCAAATCGACAGCAGGTAGGTGGGCAGGAACTGAAACCGACACTCTTCCCTTGGGTCCTCTGGTGGGATTAAGCTTGGCTTTTCTTTTTGCTCGAAGATACCAGCAGAACCAAATCAGGACGTTCACACCCAGAATCTCGGCTGCATCACTTGAGTCTGAACCTGCAAGATCGCTCATCTTCTATCTGTGATTTTTAAGAATTTATTATCAACATTTCACAGATAGCATAGGCAAGGTGTAACGACCCGCCATTTTGGACCATTCGCATCCATTATAAGTGTATAGGTAGACACTCATGTCGGAGTTGAATTGCTCAAAATACCGCGTTGTTAATTTAAATTTGGCAAAACTGAACATATACAGTAAATAAATAATCACAGATCACAGACACAGAGTAATAAGTGCAGCGGAAATAAAAGAGATAGTAGTTCATGAAGCTACTATATGAATATATAAAATACATCAGAGTTTTACAACAGAAGAGTAATACGATACATCAGGTACAATCAGAATACATCACTGGAATCATCGAATACTGAAGCGGAATAGATGGCTGGATCTTCAAGCAAAGCTCCAACTTCAAAGGTGAGTCTCGAATACTGGTACACTCAGTCTGACCCGAGCGTAAAGCAAAACACAAGACACTCGAGTCAGGATTAACATTCTTATATTAATAAATCCAACTCAAGTGTAATAGCAATTAAATTACAAGTAACTCAAAGGATGTTTGGAATAACCATCCTTTAAGGATCCGTCAAACTATCTACTATGTAGTAATGTACGATAAGTAGATAATGTCTATCAGTAATATAAAAAGATATCAAAATAGCGTTAAGTCATGGCCCATTCCACCCTTAACACATTTTTATTCCCAAAAGCATATACAAGACCGTAGTTTTCCCAAAACCGGAAGTCACCAGAGGGCAATCCATATACTAAAGGTACAAATCAAAATCGTAGTGGTCGCGCATAAATGGAATACAAGTATGACAAGGCACATGAGGCAATACCCAAGGTAGTGATACTACCGTTCGCCTGATCCGGACTGGTGAGAACGCAACGCCCAGCGCCCGCAACACCGTGAAACAACAATCCCAAAATCAAGGGTGCACCAATCGAAAACAAGTAATAATAGTTCGAAGAAGTGTGTCCACTTGAGGTAGCTAATCCTCCATTGGCCCGGCACAGCTCCTGTTTTAGTCATTTCCAATTTGACACAAGTGACAAGGCTATCCATTATCGTTCTCTTTCTTCAGTCATCACGTACATCATTCCAACCACTTCATTCTGGATCATCACTCCGCGTATAGTTATTAAAGTGGTTTTCGGTTTAGATAGAGAGTATATCCATAACCCAATTCCGGTCTCTTTAATAACTTCTGTAATTATTTCACCGATTGGTCGTTTATTTATTTCAAAACCAAATCAATTTCAATTTCAATTCCAATTCGTAAATCAACATTCATTTGCCTTTCTAAACCAATTTCCAACATTTACGTTTCAAAACTTCCAAATCCACAATTTCAAAATCTTATAATTCAATTTCAATCTTTATTTAAAACCATTCAAATATTGATTCAAGTTCGTATATAAGTTTCATTTCGAAATCATTTAAATTAATTTGATTTAACATTTAAATCAATTTAAATTCATTTATTGATCTCATTCAATATTCATTTAGTAAATTTTCCATTCAAAACAATTTCTATTAAATTTCCAATTCATTAAACCCATTATTTAAATTCAACTTCATTAAATCAAAACTTACAATTTTGAATTAAATTAAATTCATCAAATCGAATTCTTTAAACTTCAAGTCTTACATTAATTTCAATAAATCGTATTTTATTTCTTGTTAAGAAATTCAATTTCAGTTATTTACTTACTTAAATAATTTTCCAGAACTTAATTAATAAAGAAATTCAATTTCAATTATTTACGAAATAAAATTCACTTATCAAAGGTTCAATTTTTCTTATTAAAGAATTTCAATTCAATTTAATCATTAAATAATTTAATCTTATTTAAGTATTAAATAATTCAAAACTTAATTATTCAATAATTTCAAAGTTTAATAATTTCAAACTCAATTATAATTTCAAACTTATTTATTAAATCATTTCAAAGTTTAATAATTTCAAACTTAATTATAATTTCAAACTTAATTCAATCATTTCTCAAATTAAACAACATTCTTTCATAAATTACATTGTTAATATTTTGTTTTAGATTATTAAATATTAACATTTTTCTTTTCATTAAAATTCAAATTTCAACTTCATTTCAAAACCATATTCTTTATTCAAATAAAATCTTCGTTTATTTTTAAATCAAATTATTGACCAATCGGGTTTTATTTAATTTTCTATCCTAGGTCAAAGTATTTGGGTATTTATCATTTCAAACCGATTCCAATTCAATTCAAAAATCAAAACATCATAAAGGGAACTTGCAGTGTGATAACTGGGATGGTGTCAAAGTAAATAAACAAGCAATAACAACAATCAATAACAATCCAAAATCAATTTAAATAATCCCGAAATAACCGTATTAATTTGCATTGTTATTTGTACGAATTAATATAATTATTTCTAGAATCTACACTATCATTTCATGTAGATTAAAGATTATTACATTACGGTTTTCACTTGTCGTTTAATTACAATTTTATACATCATCAATTTAACAACATACATTCAGTGGTTCAAAGTGTAATTAAACAAATCCTACGTGTCAATAAATTTAACAGTTAAAGGGGTCATATTATACAACATCATTAAATCAAATTCAACATTTAACTATCCTATATCAAGTTCAATTGCATACTATTTATCAATTTAACATTAACAATTTATCGTCCAATATAAACATCAACAATCAATCAATTATCAGCCAAACTGTAATATCATTGCATAAATAATTAACAGATAATGGTGTCAGATGTCATAGGTGAACTGATACAGGTAATAACAGTGTAAATATCTAACAGCAGCATATTTCAATTGTCGTTTCAATTGAAATCAAATTTAATAAGTAAAAGAACGTTAATCGTGAGTGAGTGCTCACCTTTCGAGGCTAGAGAGAATAGACACTGAAATTGAGTTACAAGATCCAGACACGAATCCAAAGCAAGGCAAGATTGACACGAATTTTGACGAACAAAGCTGATAGCAAAGAATTGATAAAACGAATCAGAACCGGATCAATGATGGTAAATAGTATAAGTGAACTTATATATATTTATATATATTCAAAATTTCAAATGCATATTAAATTAAATATATACGTATTTCAAAATTATTGTTTTAAATTAAAACACAATTATTAAACTCATTATATATATACATAATATATATAAAATCAATACTTGTATATTATATTCATTTCAACCTAACATATCATGTATATATATTAAAGTACTATATTTATACTACCACATTCAAAATTAGTATTTATAAAATCAATTTAAACATACAAAATAAAATAAATAAATCTATTATTATAAGAAACCAAACTCATGTATATATATAGCTTATTTATATAACAAGTATTATATACACTGCAACTATTGTTTAAAACTATATATATCAAAAAAACTGTTTCAAACCGTATATAAAAATGCTGTCACACTATATATATAAGACTGTATCATATGCGACAGTATAACTTGTATAACATCCTTCCAAATATCTTATATACACTACATTTTACTTAACCAATTTTTAAAACAATATCCATGTATAAAAAAAAGAACAGGCTTCTTTCTATAACAAATACAGACCATATGCAGTGTAGATAAATATATATATATAAAACTGGGAGTCAAATTCTTATATATATATATATATATACTGATATATATAGAACTTGTACTGTAACAACTTTATGTATTTTCATATATTATACACCAATATATATACTCTTCTATAACTATAAAGCAGATTTCTAAGATTAACAAATATACATATTATATAAACTTATATATTCCTAGATGCCCATTACATTCGAAAGTCCCAAATCCATGCAAACATATACAACTGTTCGTGTAAACTAATATGTATATAATAATATTATAAGTAACCTGGTTATATATAAAACTCCTTATAAGCTTATGTTTGTATACCATGAATTATACAGCAGCTAAAAAAATAACTTATATAATTGTATCAATCTATATAGCAATCCTGTAAACGAATCCATGAATTATAAACTAACATAGAACTACTTGTATCAATCTATATAAACTGTAAACAATTTTCCTTTCATATCAATCCTGTAAGTACACCTATCTTTATAACAATAATATATTATAAAATTTGTGAAATCTAACCCACATATAACAACTTATATATAAGCTTATAAACTATAAAAACCCATATACAACATACGTATAAAATAACTGTTCGACATATATGTCTTTGAAATCATATAACTAACATGTAACAAATCAATATATACAGTACATAACTTATACTAGTATACTTCCAAATTATAGTTTAAGTAAATAAAGACATGACAGCAAACGACTTACATATCAACAGGAAGAGGCACGGTTATAGGAAGGGAAGGAAGCAAGTGGTTGAAGTGGAGGGGAAGGGGTTGTTCGGCAGGAGTTTGAGTTGCTGTGAAGGGTCTGCGCATGGATGAAATCGAGAATGGTGGGAAGTAGTGGCTCTGCATGGGTCAGTCGCTCGAGCATGAGGAAGGCGGAGGAGATCGGAAGTGGGCTGTGAAGTCATGAGGTAGGAGAGATGTGGCGATTGGAGTAGAGGGGCGTTTTGGGTAACTGGCTCGAGCTAGGGGAGGGCGGGTCGGAACAGCAGCGGTGAAGGCGGAGTGGTTGCTGACGAGGCTCGTAAATAGAAGAGGCGGATGGGTCGAGGTGGCTGTAGGTGGTTGTTTCGGTTCTCGTGTGGTGGTCGCTGATGAAGTTTTAACATGGCGAGGGCGGATGGGTTTGCGAATTTGGGCGAAGGGAGGTGTTGCTGAGTGTTGAGTTGTTGAGGAGCAAGGCAAAGTTTCACTGGAATGAAAATTTCAAAGCTACAGGCAAAACTTGTTGTATACACTTGCCTTTTGAGTGAATAGTACCAAGGCTAGAAAGAATTATGAACAACCAGAAGAGAAGAATGAGAAGAGAAGTGAAGTCAGGCAAATAGAATTGAACGGGAATGTGAAACCCAAAAAGTTTGAACGCACATTTCCAATGAACGAACGGCCTCTCATTTCATAACATAAATGCATGGGAACTATTTTAATTTCAGAAAACAATAATAGCCGATGGCTGTTGGTTACCAGAGACAGATGAAAAGACACAACCCAAAAGACCAAAATATGGAACCGATACGGTTAACCGTATCGCGGTTTCATCGCGTGACAGACACTGAATCATCCATATGAATATACTACGGAGGTCAACACGACGAGACGATCAAAACGGCATACAGATATCAGCAGTATGATTTAATTTATAAAATTCGAATTTTTCTACTGGCGGAAAATGCAAGAAAACGTAGAAAAATAAGATCGACGGAGCCAAAGAAGTCCGAATTTGGAAAAACGACAACTGACATCTTGCTCAGAAGATGGTTTAGAATTTTTCTATGTAAAAATATTTAGGTTTCGGAAACATTTTATTTTCAACGCTTTTTAACTGATTAAATTGAAGTGAATTTACGCGCGAAATAAACTTTCATATTTTCGGACGAAAATTTACCAGTTGCTATGTTTAACTAGACGTATTCCAAATATTAAATTTTTATTTCAAAATTTTATCGTTTAAAATTTCACAAAATTTCAACTAATTACGTTATTAAACAGTTGAAATTTACGGGTCGTTACACTCTCCCCCACTCAAAACTTTTCGTCCCCGAAAAGAAACGAGGTAGGAGAATAGAAACAACCAGAAAGAAAACGGATTTGAAATACAAAATAACAATTAATTTAAACCATATAAATTCAAATTTAAATTAATCGATATTCAATAATTGATTTAATCCATTTGATTTCACTAAAATCAATCTCAACTATTTCTAAATTCATAATCTTGTTATCTCAATTATCTTAAATTTACAATTTCTAAAACCATAAATTTGAATAGTCTTTTATTATAATCATATTTTTTTTCAACAGATTAAATTCTTTAATTCCAAATTATTAGAAATTTTATTTCACTTAATATATCTAATCACATATATTTAACCCATATAAATTAACTTAAACCATATAAATTTCAATTTAAATTAATTTATATTCAATAAATGCTTTTAAATTCAAGGTATTTCCATAAGTTAATCAAATTTCAATTTATTAATTCTTTCAAAACAAATTTATTTCATTATTAACTGAGTTTACTAATTATCCTATCTAACTCTATTAACATCTTTAATCAAAATTTAGTGTATAACATTTATTATAAACACTCAAATTTTTATTTATAAATTCAATTTATCTTATATATTATCCAATTACATATTCAACTTCTGAATGATTTAGGTAAGTTGTATTAGAATGCAGTTGAACAATATACAAATAAAATTTTTCCCAATTCAATTATTCAAGTTTAAATATTTATTCCAAATCTTGGTTTTATTTATAATTAAAATCATATTTTAACAAAATTTAAGAATTAGATTTCCGATTAACTTTAGACAATTTAAAGATATGTATAATATATTTATATCAAATCAAATTAAATTTTAAAATAAGATACATATATGTATGTGAATCACAATATACTGAAGAAATTCAAATCAAAATATTTTTCAAAACAAAACCGTAGCAAAGCTACAGAATAGTATCTCCACTTCGAAACTCGAAAATGAATGTCGATGATGCGGCCGCCATCACCGAAATTATTTTCCAGCGACAAAGAGAAGAGCACTGATTTCATCATTTTAAAATTCTTTGAGGACAATTTCTATTCGAAAATACTTTCAATAATATACATTTTAAAAAAAAAATTAAAAACCCAAGCTTGAAATTTTAGGAAATCAAATACTCCAATTTCTGATTTAAATTTATTTCAAATTCCAAATCAAATTATAACTAAGTTTACAAATTCATTTATTTATTATGCAATAGTCAATGGTTTACAAAACAATAAATGAAAATCAAATATTATTATTTCAGACAACAAATTCATTAACAATTTAATTTTAGAAAACTTATTTTTATATATAATATAATCATTCAAAACTATTTTGTTTATCAAATTTGAAAACAACATTTTTAATATAAATTTAGGAATACATTTCTTTGCTCGACGATACAGGAATGGATTTTCAAAATAAGGATAGGGATTCAAATTTTTTTGTTGACTCAAATCAAAGAGAATTTTGATTTGAAAATAAGTTTGAAACCAAGACGAGATAATTAAATAACAAAATAAGGCGATGGATAAGTTTATATAAATCGCGGGCAACCTTAACCGGGTCGACCGTGACTTCAAAATAAGATCGGTGTAGAATTCCGAGGTAAATCGACATTCGATCTCAAGAAATAGAATTCAGGTATAGCAGGAGATAGATAGCATCGTAAACCGAGGATACAGAAATCTCCGGTAAATCAGTGCCTATTATAAAGGAGTTTTGCTCCTTTACGGATCATTCGAAGATTGGCGAGACCGCCGATCTATTATTGATATCATTCAAAACGGAGTTATGAGGTGCTCTAGAATTGAAAGAAGATGACTAGTGAAGGACACGAATGAATTTCGAAACCAAGGGGAACGTTTCAAAAAAAATTCAAAGGAATCGAGTCAAAAGGAAGAGATTGAAACTCGAATGAGAGTGATTCTGTAAATACATTTACCCTATATGTTAAGTTTTGCCTAGAGCTACCAAAGCTCTGATACCAACTGTAACGACCCGCCATTTTGGACCATTCGCATCCATTATAAGTGTATAGGTAGACACTCATGCCGGAGTTGAATTGCTCAAAATACCGCGTTGTTAATTTAAATTTGGCAAAACTGAACATATACAGTAAATAAATAATCACAGATCACAGACACAGAGTAATAAGTGCAGCGGAAATAAAAGAGATAGTAGTTCATGAAGCTACTATATGAATATATAAAATACATCAGAGTTTTACAACAGAAGAGTAATACGATACATCAGGTACAATCAGAATACATCACTGGAATCATCGAATACTGAAGCAGAATAGATGGCTGGATCTTCAAGCAAAGCTCCAACTTCAAAGGTGAGTCTCGAATACTGGTACACTCAGTCTGACCCAAGCGTAAAGCAAAACACAAGACACTCGAGTCAGGATTAACATTCTTATATTAATAAATCCAACTCAAGTGAAATAGCAATTAAATTACAAGTAACTCAAAGGATGTTTGGAATAACCATCCTTTAAGGATCCGTCAAACTATCTACTATGTAGTAATGTACGATAAGTAGATAATGTCTATCAGTAATATAAAAAGATATCAAAATAGCGTTAAGTCATGGCCCATTCCACCCTTAACACATTTTTATTCCCAAAAGCATATACAAGACCGTAGTTTCCCCAAAACCGGAAGTCACCAGAGGGCAATCCATATACTAAAGGTACAAATCAAAATCGTAGTGGTCGCGCATAAATGGAATACAAGTATGACAAAGCACATGAGGCAATACCCAAGGTAGTGATACTACCGTTCGCCTGATCCGGACTGGTGAGAACGCAACGCCGCAGCGCCCGCAACACCGTGAAACAACACTCCCAAAATCAAGGGTGCACCAATCGACAACAAGTAATAATAGTTCGAAGAAGTGTGTCCACTTGAGGTAGCTAATCCTCTATTGGCCCGGCACAGCTCCTGTTTTAGTCATTTCCAATTTGACACAAGTGTCAAGGCTATCCATTATCGTTCTCTTTCTTCAGTCATCACGTACATCATTCCAACCACTTCATTCTGGATCATCACTCCGCGTACAGTTATTAAAGTGGTTTTCGGTTTAGATAGAGAGTATATCCATAACCGAATTCCGGTCTCTTTAATAACTTCCGTAATTATTTCACCGATTGGTCGTTTATTTATTTCAAAACCAAATCAATTTCAATTTCAATTCCAATTCGTAAATCAACATTCATTTGCCTTTCTAAACCAATTTCCAACATTTACGTTTCAAAACTTCCAAATCCACAATTTCAAAATCTTATAATTCAATTTCAATCTTTATTTAAAACCATTCAAATATTGATTCAAGTTCGTATATAAGTTTCATTTCGAAATCATTTAAATTAATTTGATTTAACATTTAAATCAATTTAAATTCATTTATTGATCTCATTCAATATTCATTTAGTAAATTTTCCATTCAAAACAATTTCTATTAAATTTCCAATTCATTAAACCCATTATTTAAATTCAACTTCATTAAATCAAAACTTACAATTTTGAATTAAATTAAATTCATCAAATCGAATTCTTTAGACTTCAAGTCTTACATTAATTTCAATAAATCGCATTTTATTTCTTGTTAAGAAATTCAATTTCAGTTATTTACTTACTTAAATAATTTTCTAGAACTTAATTAATAAAGAAATTCAATTTCAATTATTTACGAAATAAAATTCCCTTATTCAAAGGTTCAATTTTTCTTATTAAAGAATTTCAATTCAATTTAATCATTAAATAATTTAATCTTATTTAAGTATTAAATAATTCAAAACTTAATTATTCAATAATTTCAAAGTTTAATAATTTCAAACTCAATTATAATTTCAAACTTATTTATTAAATCATTTCAAAGTTTAATAATTTCAAACTTAATTATAATTTCAAACTTAATTCAATCATTTCTCAAATTAAACAACATTCTTTCATAAATTACATTGTTAATATTTTTTTTTAGATTATTAAATATTAACATTTTTCTTTTCATTAAAATTCAAATTTCAACTTCATTTCAAACCATATTCTTTATTCAAATAAAATCTTCGTTTATTTTTAAATCAAATTATTGACCAATCGGGTTTTATTTAATTTTCTATCCTAGGTCAAAGTATTTGGGTATTTATCATTTCAACCTGATTCCAATTCAATTCAAAAATCAAAACATCATAAAGGGAACTTGCAGTGTGATAACTGGGATGGTGTCAAAGTAAATAAACAAGCAATAACAACCATCAATAACAATCCAAAATCAATTTAAATAATCCCGAAATAACCGTATTAATTCGCATTGTTATTTGTACGAATTAATATAATTATTTCTAGAATCTACACTATCATTTCATGTAGATTAAAGATTATTACATTACGGTTTTCACTTGTCATTTAATTACAATTTTATACATCATCAATTTAACAACATACATTCAGTGGTTCAAAGTGTAATTAAACAAATCCTACGTGTCAATAAATTTAACAGTTAAAGGGGTCATATTATACAACATCATTAAATCAAATTCAACATTTAACTATCCTATATCAAGTTCAATTGCATACTATTTATCAATTTAACATTAACAATTTATCGTCCAATATAAACATCAACAATCAATCAATTATCAGCCAAACTGTAATATCATTGCATAAATAATTAACAGATAATGGTGTCAGATGTCATAGGTGAACTGATACAGGTAATAACAGTGTAAATATCTAACAGCAGCATATTTCAATTGTCGTTTCAATTGAAATCAAATTTAATAAGTAAAAGAACGTTAATCGTGAGTGAGTGCTCACCTTTCGAGGCTAGAGAGAATAGACACTGAAATTGAGTTACAAGATCCAGACACGAATCCAAAGCAAGGCAAGATTGACACGAATTTTGACGAACAAAGCTGATAGCAAAGAATTGATAAAACGAATCAGAACCGGATCAATGATGGTAAATAGTATAAGTGAACTTATATATATTTATATATATTCAAAATTTCAAATGCATATTAAATTAAATATATACGTATTTCAAAATTATTGTTTTAAATTAAAACACAATTATTAAACTCATTATATATATACATAATATATATAAAATCAATACTTGTATATTATATTCATTTCAACCTAACATATCATGTATATATATTAAAGTACTATATTTATACTACCACATTCAAAATTAGTATTTATAAAATCAATTTAAACATACAAAATAAAATAAATAAATCTATTATTATAAGAAACCAAACTCATGTATATATATATAGCTTATTTATATAACAAGTATTATATACACTGCAACTATTGTTTAAAACTATATATATCAAAAAAACTGTTTCAAACCGTATATAAAAATGCTGTCACACTATATATATAAGACTGTATCATATGCGACAGTATAACTTGTATAACATCCTTCCAAATATCTTATATACACTACATTTTACTTAACCAATTTTTAAAACAATATCCATGTATAAAAAAAAGAACAGGCTTCTTTCTATAACAAATACACACCATATGCAGTGTAGATAAATATATATATATATATAAAACTGGGAGTCAAATTCTTATATATATATATATACTGATATATATAGAACTTGTACTGTAACAACTTTATGTATTTTCATATATTATACACCAATATATATACTCTTCTATAACTATAAAGCAGATTTCTAAGATTAACAAATATACATATTATATAAACTTATATATTCCTAGATGCCCATTACATTCGAAAGTCCCAAATCCATGCAAACATATACAACTGTTCGTGTAAACTAATATGTATATAATAATATTATAAGTAACCTGGTTATATAGAAAACTCCTTATAAGCTTATGTTTGTATACCATGAATTATACAGCAGCTAAAAAAAATAACTTATATAATTGTATCAATCTATATAGCAATCCTGTAAACGAATCCATGAATTATAAACTAACATAGAACTACTTGTATCAATCTATATAAACTGTAAACAATTTTCCTTTCATATCAATCCTGTAAGTACACCTATCTTTATAACAATAATATATTATAAAATTTGTGAAATCTAACCCACATATAACAACTTATATATAAGCTTATAAACTATAAAAACCCATATACAACATACGTATAAAATAACTGTTCGACATATATGTCTTTGAAATCATATAACTAACATGTAACAAATCAATATATACAGTACATAACTTATACTAGTATACTTCCAAATTATAGTTTAAGTAAATAAAGACATGACAGCAAACGACTTACATATCAGCAGGAAGAGGCACGGTTATAGGAAGGGAAGGAAGCAAGTGGTTGAAGTGGAGGGGAAGGGGTTGTTCGGCAGGAGTTTGAGTTGCTGTGAAGGGTCTGCGCATGGATGAAATCGAGAATGGTGGGAAGTAGTGGCTCTGCATGGGTCAGTCGCTCGAGCATGAGGAAGGCGGAGGAGATCGGAAGTGGGTTGTGAAGTCATGAGGTAGGAGAGATGTGGCGATTGGAGTAGAGGGGCGTTTTGGGTAACTGGCTCGAGCTAGGGGAGGGCGGGTCGGAACAGCAGCGGTGAAGGCGGAGTGGTTGCTGACGAGGCTCGTAAATAGAAGAGGCGGATGGGTCGAGGTGGCTGTAGGTGGTTGCACTACGACATAAATGGCCTACTGCAACACAAAAAAAATGTTGGCTCAGGCCCGAAAAATGTTGCCATAGGTCTATGGCAACACTTTTAGGGTGATGCAATTTTTGCCGTTGCCTTAGACCTCAAAGGCAACATTTTGACTATCTAAGGCAACATAAGTAATATTGTTGCAATAGAACCCTATTTGGGTCTATGGCAACACCCATAGGTATCTGTAGCAACATTCCAAAATGTTGCTGTAGATATGAACTTTTTGAATTTGTGGGGCCCACAATATAGAGCATATTTGATTTTTTAATAAAAATAAATATTTATTTAATAAAATGCTATTGCACAGAATTTGATATTTAAACAGTAATTTATTTAAATAAATATTTTATTTCAACATTTGAAATAGTACAAATTCCTGACTCCACTATTTTACAATTCAATGATATATAACACTGATATTCACATATACAGATATTCCTCACTACATCACTCAGTTCACTCATTACATATGCAGTTTCAATTTATACAAACACCGACACTGACAAATATATGCCGAGCCGAAGGCGAGCCGAGTGCCGAGCCGAAGGCGAGCCGAGAAGCGGGTCCGGGCACAGCGCCGGCGGGGGTCCAGGGCACCGCAGTCTTGACTCTGTCTTCAAGCTTATGCACATTTGATTTGACTCTGTCTTCAAGCTTATATCCAGCTGTCCAGTCTTTAATACCTGTCACATATAATTCAAAAGCAGTAATCTGGAAAATAATATTTAACTCGAACAGAAAATGAAAATATTTTTGTTATATTATTTGCCTCAGGTATTTGGGTTGTTTCTTTTCATAAGTGCATAAGCCAAACATGAATGCAACACATGGATACAAGGCAGTATGGAAGACAGCAAGCAACAGTTCAAGCAAAAATGCACAAAGGAGAAGCCAAGTGCACAAAGTAGTACTCAACACAGCAAGCAACATAACATGACCAAGAAATGCATGTACATGGATGAACATACATGCATCATAAGGCTTGGTACAAGAAACTACTCAAGTGCAACTACTCAAGTGCAAGTTCATACTCAAGTGCAGCCAGATATGTAGACAAGCCAAAAAAACGGACACGGCACAAGGTCAAACCCGAGTCATCGACTGGATTCAACTCAGGGCCAAGCAACCAACAAAACAAACAAGAACCAGGTTCAGCAAAATATAGACAAGCCAGTGCAAGAAACACAGCAGTACACATAGGCAGCCCATCAAGCAAAAACAGTGAATGCATCAGGCATGTACAAGAGAAACCTAGGCAGTAACATGATATACAGAGGACTTGGAGCATCAGTTCATGTTAAAGAACAAGGTTAGCATGGTACCAGTTCAGTCCAGACCAAGCAAAACCAACAAAGCTCAACACACATATGTTTGTATTCATCATTGCAATCCAACATACCAGATTTCTCAAAGTCCAACAGAAAGATTAAACACGAGATTATAGGAAATAAAGCCTATAAATAAATCCCAATTCATCATCGGCAAAAGCGTGCGAGTGTAACCAAAATCAAGAATATTCAAGTAAACCAGAAGGCAGAAAACATACCAAATAATATCACATCGCACCCGACGACGAAGTCAAAGCAATTCGAGCAATCAATCAAGGAGAACGAAGGAGCAAGCTACCAGGAACGTTTCTCACACTAGATTCGATCAATCAGAGCATCAAAGCAACTGGAATCGCGTGCCCTAGTTTTCACCGAAACCAATTCGACTACCCCCCTGCCACTCTGACATCAGGCCCCAACCACGAAATTGCGACCAAATCAGCAACTCCTTGAACCATCGCAATCCCACAGCCTTACCTCGAATCACCAGAATCGCCAAAAACCTGAACAAAATCGCAAATCCGGAAGTAGTGAGGAAAACTGACGCGAGGCGAAAGAAAATAACGGAAATTGATATGGCCGACAAGGGATAAAATCAAAGCCAGTTATTCTCCAGATCGAAGAAACAAGGAGGAGCGGCGTCATTTTTTTTAAAGTCGGAGGAATAAAAATTAGGGATTGGAAAATTGGGGGTGAGAAACGAAAGCGGATGAGTGAAAAGTAAAGCGGGAAATGGAAATTGGTAAGGTGTGGATCGATGGTGTGAATCGACGGTTGAGATTTTGTTTTAAATGGTGGTGTGGATCGCTGAGGTGTAATTTTTTTTTTAATTTTTTAATCTGATAACATCTATGGCAACACTATGTAACAATGTAGCATCGTGTTACACTTGTTTAGCTAGAGCAACACATTTCTATGGCTAAGGTAACACCAAAAATACAACGTTGCAGTAGGACCAAAATTCTATAGCTATCGCAACATTTTAGCTGGCAACACCTTGCAAAAATGTTGCAGAAGGTCATTTATGGCGTAGTGTTTTTTCGGTGCTCGTGTGGTGGTCGCTGATGAAGTTTTAACATGGCGAGGGCGGATGGGTTTGCGAATTTGGGCGAAGGGAGGTGTTGCTGAGTGTTGAGTTGTTGAGGAGCAAGGCAAAGTTTCACTGGAATGAAAATTTCAAAGCTACAGGCAAAACTTGTTGTATACACTTGCCTTTTGAGTGAATAGTACCAAGGCTAGAAAGAATTATGAACAACCAGAAGAGAAGAATGAGAAGAGAAGTGAAGTCAGGCAAATAGAATTGAACGGGAATGTGAAACCCAAAAAGTTTGAACGCACATTTCCAATGAACGAACGGCCTCTCATTTCATAACATAAATGCATGGGAACTATTTTAATTTCAGAAAACAATAATAGCCGATGGCTGTTGGTTACCAGAGACAGATGAAAAGACACAACCCAAAAGACCAAAATATGGAACCGATACGGTTAACCGTATCGCGGTTTCATCGCGTGACAGACACTGAATCATCCATATGAATATACTACGAAGGTCAGCACGACGAGACGATCAAAACGGCATACAGATATCAGCAGTATGATTTAATTTATAAAATTCGAATTTTTCTACTGGCGGAAAATGCAAGAAAACGTAGAAAAATAAGATCGACGGAGCCAAAGAAGTCCGAATTTGGAAAAACGACAACTGACATCTTGCTCATAAGATGGTTTAGAATTTTTCTATGTAAAAATATTTAGGTTTCGGAAACATTTTATTTTCAACGCTTTTTAACTGATTAAATTGAAGTGAATTTACGCGTGAAATAAACTTTCATATTTTCGGACGAAAATTTACCAGTTGCTATGTTTAACTAGACGTATTCCAAATATTAAATTTTTATTTCAAAACTTTATCGTTTAAAATTTCACAAAATTTCAACTAATTACGTTATTAAATAGTTGAAATTTACGGGTCGTTACACAAGGATAAGAGAGTGATTATGCTTATATAAAAAAAATTAAATTTTTTTTTGAAAACTTTTATCTACGCACACACACACACACATATATATGTATATAGACACACACTTCGAAAACCCATTTTGAAAACTTGATTGAAAAACATTTTGAAAAACCTTTTTTTTCAATTTCTTTTCAAGTATGTTCTCTCAATACGTACCTATCCCTAAGGAATTTTGAACCTAGGCTCTAATATCAAATGTGACAACCCGTGCCTCTTGGCACACCATTCTAAAGCCAAGGGCGACTTTCGAACTCATGTCGGTGCCAAGAATTATTAGTTATCGGGTTTTTATAACATTACAGAGACTAAGAATAAAAAGTTATGATCTAAGATGTACTACACTTTCAGAGCTCACAACGTAAAGAACAAAATATTAATATAGAAAATAATCATCTTAGAAAATAACTCAAAACAAAGTCTCAGAAAACAATACGTAGTCAAATACAGAGTACGCAAAAATACAACCCATAGTCTGATAAATCACTAAGTACTGATAAGGTAGACAGTTATATAGAAAGTAAATAAAAGGTTAAGCAACTCCTGTGATGAGATCGCCTCTCCACGTACTAAAATCGGGCTAATCACCTACTGCCTTGTCCTCCTGTGGTGGCGAAAAGGAAAAGGGTAGGCTAGAAAAAAGTTTGGCGAATGAGTACATGCTTAATATATGGTGATTATGTGCAGTTGACTTTAATTCTACTCTATGCGACATAGGGTGCTCAACAAGCTTTCATGTATTCCTAGGGTCCTTTACCTAATGGGTTTTATCTAATACGCACCTACACTAATATCTTGTGCAAGTTACTATAAGGGTCGAACTATGGATCAAACCTCAATAACTAACGATCGGCCACCGCTACTAGAGCTACTAAACATAGGGTCCTCCTACAACTTTCCCGTATGGGACTACATCTCATATTTCGACTACGCGTAACTATCTCACATAGATTTCCATATTATTTCCATATGGGAATAAATTTCTTACACTACGACTACACGTGCCCCAACTACGCATTAAAAGGGGGACCCGCAATGCCAACTCACTGGTGTGTCTCATTGTCTGCATCCGTGTCTACCTCTCAGTGGTAGTTTATGCCTCTTATTGCATGCGCCGCGATCCATCAACAATATAGTATCACATCGCGTCAGTAGTCGTGCATACCTAGAACTCCCATTGTGTCAGGCTCACATACTTTATCAGGCACCAATCAGTGCTGCACGTCCATCGTAGAACCTCCTATGAGTGTCATTTTGCGATAAAATCGCCCCCGGTCGAATAATCAACCCCTTATTGGGCAAAGAGCAGTTACCCAATCCCATAACGTCCTAGCGTCATCTTATAGGGAACTAGCTTCCCTACTATCTCTAAAATCTACATGTATATGTAGATTAACTATACATACTACTAATATTTTTATTTTCAACATGGGCCTTATGCCGAGGTTCAGATTACGCGTTTGGGTCATTTACCGGTCGATCGTTATACCTAACCGATCGACCGCTTGCTGTCGAACGCTCGGGTTGAACAGTTGACCGATCGTTGTGTAAAATTAGGGTCTTTGCTTATAGTTTATTTGACTTTAATTTGTTATTAATTTCATATGTTTTTTTATTTCAACAGTAAACCCTACATTTACAGTTTTTATTTTTTACATTTCTCAAGGATCTAAAGTAATGTTTCTCTCTTTTCAAAATTAGTTAATCTAGGTTAACATTGATATAATCTAGTTATATATTAATAGGTTAGGGAAATTTCTATTTAATTAGAATGAGTTTAACCTAGAATAACATATGTCTCTTAACCAGTTTGTACCAATTTAATTTGTGAGTTCAACTTAGATTTAAACAATATAATTCTTAGATTTAGTTTTAACATCCTAGATTAGATAGTGTAAATTAAAGTTAACTACAAATAATCGACTTATTAAAATGTTCCCACTCAGCTCAGATCCAAGCTTACCGCTAACTTTGCACGGGAATCTACCTCCGTTTGCTTGCCCTTTCCTAGATCAGACGTTCTTGAGTTCTCTTTTTTATTTTTATTTTATTATTAGAGAATTTATAAGTGGAAAAGAAAGAATTTGATAGAATTTCAGTATACCAATGAATTTCTAATGAATTAGTGTTTAGGTTAGCTTTGTATTTATAGGAGTTTTAGGTTAATTAGGAGCATTGATTTTCCCTGGTAGAATATTTTCTTTCATCTCAGACACTCATTATTTACTTCGCATGCAAGTAAAATCTTTCATTCAATCACACTCGTCCATTCGTCGCTCCAGATCTGCGACCTTCAATGCCAACCAGTCGACCTCTTATACGGACCAGTCGACCGCTACCGGTCTACTGGTGGACCTTAGGGTCGATCGCTTCGGTTGTTTTATTTAGGAAAGTTTTATATTTTAATTTATTGCATTTCCAAATTTTAAAACGCTCATAACTTATCCAACTAACTCCAATTACAAAGTGTTATATATGAAAATTGGTATGAACACAATGGTGCAAGTTTCGTAGCCAAATTCGGAAATTTGTGAAAATTCTTATTTTCGCCCTTATTTTATTTAATTTAATTCTTTTATTAATTTTCTACTTAAATTTTTGGGGTGTTACATTATATTGTTTTATTATCGACTTTGTCGGTTATTACCTCTCTATCAATGATATACTATTTTTATCATATCGATCTTTCGGAGTATATTCCTCAACTTCATGAGAGCCCTAGGTATTTTCATGATATGTGTCGCGATATTGTTATCATATAACAATGTCATAGGATTTCTAACATTTGGAATTACCCCTAGCTTAGTCATAAATTTGTGCATATATATGTATATATTGTTTTTATTGCGGCGCTTATTGAATGTGATGTACTTATCCTATTGGTTGAATCAGCCACAACCTCTCGTTTAGAACATTTCCAACTTAAAGCTCCTTAACTAAGGTTGAACATGAATTTAGGATTGACATATTATATTTGATGTCACTTATGAAGTTCGAGTCAGAATACTCCTTCATAAGGAGTTTGTTGTTTCTATTAACAGACCTTTAGTATTTCATAAATACTTGTGAATACTCTTAACTACCACTTAGTGACCTTAATTCAGATTTAATATTCACTTAATGCACCAAGTACACTAGTGAAACATGATATAGTACATAAAATAGCACATATGATAATTCTTATTACCGACACATGAGGAATTCGTCTCATATGCTCTATATTAAACATTTTAATACAGTGACCATGTATATCATTTGTGATAATCCAAACATTTTATTATACTTATTATAAAGGACGTCATTTTTAAATTCTATATCAAGAATTAAATAACCAAACTAAAAATGATTTGAATACGGATACATCATTAAAAATCAATAGTATGTTGTTTACTTATAGTTTTTTGAATATCTTAGTACCTTTTAATATTCTTTCTTACAAATACAACTTTCCTTTGCATTTTGACTGAAAGTCAAACTATTCAATGTTTTTATCAAAATACTTGTTTAATTCTGATGCCTATCAAATGCCACTATTGTATCCCCTTTTGGAATATATCCAAAATATACAAATCATGTTATTGCTTCCACTGACCTTGAGACATTTTGGTTGTTATGCGCAAACGGTCTCTTCTAATTCATTGTTTAGAAGTTTTGTTTCAACTTTAGTTTGTCAAAAACCAAAATCAATTTGTGTGGTAATTGCGTGTAGAATTCAAAATAGATTTAAGCATGTTGACTATCAAAATTACTTCACTGATTTCAACATTTAAAATTGATGAAGTCATTTCCTATCAACGTTGTTTTATATAACTCCAACCACATTGATCTTCTTAACGACACATTTATGGCTGATGGACTACATCCCTTCGGATACAACTATCAAAATCATATTCTCATAATGTATTTGGAATCCAATCCGAATTTAAAGCAACGTGCCATACGGTAGAGTCTATATTTTTCATGGCTTATTGACAACTGAGGAAATTGTTATTATTAATAATTATCTTTTTCTTGACATTAATAAGAAACTCATAGTTTTTCTTTAATGTGCGAGAATTCTTATTAGACATTTTTAATGAGTTGTGTTCGTTTTAAGCTTGGTAAATTTTATTTCATCTTATGCAATCAATTTCTATGTTTGAGTATTTGGATTGTATCTAAGTCCATTGTACTACCACTAATTTCAAAAAGAATTTCTTCGTCATGAAGGTAGGGTTTCTTGAAACAATAATTGTTTCTTAGTATAATGAATAGGCATTAAAAACATTTTATGAAAGGAATGCCTTTACACTTACATAAAACAGATTTAGTTTTAAGTCTACAAAACTTATGTTCATAACATAAATTAGACAACCACACATCAAAAACTATTTAAGATTGTGGTCTCTTATAAATTCGTATCTTATATGAGTATGATCTCGTAAACTATGCTTTAGATTAAATTAAATTTAATATATGTTGTAGCGACCCGTATTTTTAACATGCTGAAAATTTTGAATTGAATAATATTTTTGAATAGAATTATTAGAAATTAAAATTTTATGATTTCATTGATGTAAAATATATTGGAATATAAGTTATGATCTTAATTTGAATTCTTATTAATAACATAGATTTGCAATAAGATAAAAATGTAACATACATTAGGATATAATTTAATGATATTGGTTTGAATGTAATTTATAACATGGATTTGAATAACAAATGTTAATTTTAATAAGGAATAGAACGGATGTTCTATTAAAAGAAAAGTCAGGTTTGTTTATTTGAAATGTGTTTTAGCATAAAAATTGATTACATGAATTAGAGAGCTTTTATTTAGTAAGTAGTTTATAACTCATTTTGTATACAATAATTTTATAATTATGTTTTAATAAAAAAATGTAATTTCTATTCCCTGGTCATTGTTGGATTTCAAAAGGTTGTTTTGCATTGTTTACCTGGTCATTCATTTCTTATTAATTAATACCTGCCCGTTGAGTCTCATTTTCGTTTCATTTGTTTTTCCTATTTCCTATAGCTTCCTTCTAAAAACTCATCCCTTAATTTACTTTCTCATTATTAAACCTGCCACCTCATTTTCATTGTTTCCACTTCCCTTTTCCAATCTCCTTTTCCTTAAGCCATTTTCAATGTGATATTTCATTTTTTTCTCTTTCTTCTTCATCTCTCTTTTCCTCCTTCCTTCTTCTACACTTTTCTTCCTCAAAACAACACCAAATCCAATCACCCTTTTCTAACCCGAAGAGAATTGAATAAGAAAGAACTTTCATGTTTATTACCTTTTTAAATTTTGAGAGTAGTCATGTCAAAATTCAATTTTTTTATCCAAACCATTTTCCATCCCAAATTTTTAATTTCGAAAATACCTCCTCTTCCCCAAGCCATAACTTCCTCAAACCAAATCCAAATCCAGTGATTCATTTTTTAAACCATATAGAATTTAATAAGGAAGAACTTCCTTCAGACCACTTTTTCAAATTCATGATGTAATCTGGTCAAAAACCCATGAGAAGTCGACCTATTTTCTGATCCCGTCTTGATTGAAAGGCGGTTGCTTTAGCTTCGAGGTTATGGTAGGAAGTGTTGCCTTGATTCTAGTGGTTTGTGATGTTTGTTAACTTGGTTTTGTAGAAACTGCATATTATTTGGAGAATATTTAATAAAGGACTCATATTTATTTCTGCATCTAATAAATTTAATAATTCAATCTTTGAAATTAGTCGTTTGAAAATTTGGAAAAATGATCAAATTGATTTGGAAAAATATGAAACTTTACAAAAAAAATTATAAAGGTGTTTTAAGAACTCTGAAATTTAATTTGGAATTTTCCTGCGAAACTTTATGTTTTTTATAAATTAATTAGTGTAAAATCTAATGTGTTTTAATTATTAAAAATAATAAACTTTTTGGTAAATTTTGAAACTTTTTCTATGAATTCCTGAAGCAAAATGGAAGAGTTTTTATGTTGAACACCTTTTGGGATTCTTAACTTATTTTACTGTAAAAATTAAAATGGGAAAAACGACATACTTTTATTTATTGAACGATTGGTTATTAAAGAGACCAGGTCTGGATATTGGTATACTCTTTGTTAATACTGGGCTTTGATAACTGTGTATGCGGTGAATGTTATCCAGAATGTAGCGGTTGAATTAGCGAACGTTTACTGGAATGAAGTAAGAGAACGATGATGGATGATCTGGCACTTGTGTCAATTTGAAATGACTAAAACATGAGCCTATGTTTGGCAAATAAGCTAGCTACCTTTAGCGGACATCCTTCCCTCATATTGCCATCTTAATTTTGAACTCGATTGGTGTGCACCTTTGATTTGGATTGATGGACGCAGTCCGCCATTAGGGGTAACGACCTGCCAGAAAGGGTAAACTGGTAAAGTCCTAAGTTGGGTATTGCCTCATGTGCCTTGTCATACTATTATTCCATAAGTGACCACTGCGATTTTGTTTTGTATTGTACCTATAGGGGACTCACTGACAGCTACCTACGTTACTGGTGGTGGTACAGGACTTGCATAGACTACATGTTTAAAAATGTGTTAAGGTGGATATGAGTAATGCCTTAATGATATTTTAATATTTACTTTACTGATAGACATTACATATATAACATATCTTATTACATATAGATAGTTTAACAGATCCTTAGGAGATGGAAAATCCTGTAACATTCTTAAGTTATTGTATTCTTATTGCTTGATTTGAATTTACTTACATAAGAATGTATAGTCCTGACTCTAGTGTATTGTTTTTCTTTATGCTTAGGTCAGTTTGAGTTGTTTCAGTGTTTCGAAGACGTTTGTTTCTTGAAGATGAAGACGGAGTTTGGAAGACCATATTTACTAGTATTATTCCGCTGCATTATTTTGTTATGTCTGTTGAATGTATAATTATGATTATATTGTAAAATGAAATTAAATGTATATTGTAAAACAGGTTCATGAACTGTTATGTAATTATCATATTTTGTCATTCCACAATGAGATTCTGTGTATTGTTCTCGTCTCTTCTTATTTTCTTTACAAACCCCATTGATAATCTGTCTTTTAGACTATTTGAGTTAGACATGTGCGGTGTATTGTCGACTTAAATTGTCCAAAATGGTGGGTCATCACATACTTACTTACTGTTAAGTACACATCCTTATAGAAAGAAGTTAACTCAACTTCACTCATCATTAATCGTACTTTTTCCAACATAGTCTGGTTACTCCTTACATCATTATGTATAATATAAAGGAGTGACTTTGAAATTTAATCTTATTCATTTTAGGTACATTTGGAACTCTTTCCAATATACTTACCAATTCGATCAAATCGAATGCTTTATTTTCTTGCATGTTATGTTTTCTACTTCTATTTTATATTTTATGAAATTATCATAGATATATTACTTATGTATCACATACATATGTTCATGTCTATGATAACTCATCGGTGAATTTAATGAAGTAAGTGGATCCATTTGAGGATTTTTAGACTGTGATTGCATATATATATTCGAATAGTTCATTAGCTCTTTTGTCACTCTGACTAAATGGGTGCTTTTCCTTAATCGTTTGAGATACAATTTACCGGTACCAAATGATTCATAATCATATGTTTAAAGAATTATTTCTCAAAGATATGGCTGTGACGACCCACCTCCTTGACCCTTAGAGATCGACACTAATACATCCTCGGTATTCACGTGCCATAAATCGAAGTGCCAGAGAGGTAGATTATCATTGGGTAAAGGAAATAAAGATGGAAGACAAGACAATAATAGAATCTCACATCGTATTCAACACATAATTATACATATGAGTAGTAAATGTAATTACTCTAAATTGCTCTATCAGAGTTCTAGTAGGTACTAATACAGCCGGGATAGTTATAATGACCTACGGAAAGTGATAGATAACTTCAACATAAGACCCAAAATGCTCCATGCTCCAAACAATCTAACTACTTGGCCGCCCGAAAAATAGGGCACCCAGAGTTTAAGGGAAAGGGAAAATAAACTCCGAATCAATCATGGGACTGGTGTGAGAAACTCAAATACGGATCTTTGAAAACTGTTCACTGCACCTATAAATTGAACGTAACTTAACCCTAGTCCACACTATTTTCTCTGAATTAGTTGTTGTCGTTTACAGCAAACTCCTCTTCTCTTCTCCCTCTTCCTTTCTCCTATGTTAATCAAAACTTTCCCCAAACTAAAAATAAAATTAAGCAAGGAAATACATACAAACAAATCAGAGAATTGCGCAAACCAATCACGGAATTTATAGCAAATCAAAAGGGGAAAAAGCGGAGAAAAGCGTAGCAAATTAAAAGGGATAGAGATTGAAGCTAAGGACGACATGTGAATGGGTTTAAATTATATATCTTTTACGTTTATGATATATTATCATTAGATTCCCTTTAATATTTTAATTCAGCATTTATTTTAGTAATTAGTTCTGTTGAAAACTGTAAGTTGTATAAGAAAGCTTATATTTAATTATTATTTATATAGAAAAGGAAGATAGTAATCCAATTTAATATGAATAATATTAGGCTTGATGGTTAGAGAAAGGCATAAGCCTAAAAGTAAGAAATTTACAGTTATTTACATCTATTTTAAAGTCGAAATTTAGCCTGTAAATGTTAGCTTCTTTTTATTCCTTTTTACGTGAATAAAATAGTTAAAGAAAAGAATCCTCAATATGGACTAAAATAGAAAAACACTAGATTTACAGAAATTAGATGTAAAATAAGAAAAACTGAAATAAAAAGAGAAAAATAGAAATTTACAGTAAATTGTGATAAAATGGGAAAATAAATAGAAAGGGGAAAATTTTAATAACTTGATTGGGAAGTTAGTGATAGATTTGTTGGTTGGTTTAGAAAAGAGAGAATACATTTCCATAGTTTAATATTTAAAGGATAACGATAAATGTAAATTCAAGAATAAAAGAAAGAAAAAAGGAATTAGTGTAAAATAGAGACACTACTGTATTTTGCACTACCCAAAAAGTAAAGAAATAATAAAAGAAATATCTTGCAGTTACGGATTATTGTTTATAGCATTATTTAGTATTAAAACTTGGAAATGGATTTTTAGCACAGTTTTTGTAACCAACCAAATAGGATAGAAATACTTCCTAGGATATAAGAAAATAAAGTGAAGAATTAAAGGAAGTAAAGAAGAAATCAAGTTAATTATTAGACAAGACTAGAAGCAATGTAACTAGATCCCCATTTATTGCGCATGTAGTAGAATAAAAGCAAAGCAGTTATTATGATCAGTAAATTTATGACAGTCAGACATAGTCCCAAACCAAGATTGTCGTATAATATAAGAGAATTAAAGAGAATTCAATATCGTAATAAAAGAAGATAGACTAGAATAGAAAAGTGACACTTGTAATTATATTTATAATATATAGATTATAAAAGAATATAGAAGTGACTATTGCAAGTTAAATTATAACATAGGTTATAATTAAGCAGAAAGGATAGAAAAGGCTTATTTTAAGACTTAGATTAAGTTAACAAGCAAATAGGGCAGAAATAACAGGAAAAGGCTTATTTTAAAACTTACATTGAGTTAATAAGCGAACCTAGAAGAAAGGCCCATACCAACAACATTCCCTTTCAGTCAGGAACTGATGGTCTCACAATAGCTAGGTGAGGCTGGGACAAGCTTATACTGATTAGGGTAAATAAGTAGCCAACAGAATAATAAAAGTAAACTAAATGCAAAATAAAAGATTAGACTTAGGGTCTAATAAAAGAGTAAGATGCGTTTGAAGCAGCCCAAAAGATAAAGAGCCCAACGAAGCAGTTCATCACATATTTTTAGCACAGAAGAGGCACGTCCAACTTAGATATTTTGAAGACTTCAACTGGACGTGAGGGTACTCTAGGATGGCCCTCTGGGATAGGCCTAACGAAGCAGTCCCTCGGAAGCAGGTCTGTAGGTGTTCCATCAAGAGAGTATGCCTTGACTGCTTTTTCATGGCAATACCATTATAGGCAGTCAAAAGGGTTGATGTTTGGAGTAGGATATTCGTATGACACCGTACTCTAACTTGCGAGTAGGTTTTAGTGGGCAAGACCCAAAAGAATAGTCGCATGCAGATATCGGGCTAGCATCAAACCAAGAAGCGAGTTCGGGAAAGATTAGAGTTATACCAAAAGGCCAATGATTCTTTCACTATCGAGACATTGGATGAGGGGTACAGCCAATTGGATTTTAGATTGTTTGCAGTAGAGCACGGCCACTTAGCTCTTTAGAGGTCTTTCGATTAGTTGATGGATGGCTGCGTGGGGCCATAGCCACGATAAGAAAAGAGACAAACCAAGTAGAATATTTGTATTGTAGGCTTAACGAAGCAGTCCTTTACAAATATAGAAAATCCCCGACTGAGTTCCGTACAAGGTAGACCTTGTTAAGCGGGATTCAGGGAGTAGACAGAACGATTATGTATAGTCCTCAAGGTACGCATTGGGTGGTACATTGTGGATGTCCGAGCATTAGTATAGGCTAGTGCGGACGTAGTTTTGCGTTTTCATAGCAGACGATGGAACATCTGTATTATAGGCCTCACGAAGCTGTCCTTTATAGATGTAGTCACAGAATGCTCTAGGAGCAAGAAGATGGAGTCCTTTCCGAGGAGGATACGGAAGCTACTATGGGTAGTACCTAGGACCAATGTGGCCATTGGACATATAGCTACATATATATTAGTTATTAGGTTTTAATCTACGAGGGAGTAGATGGGTACGATTCACGCATAGAGGCGAGAGTATTATAAACACAATAAACATAATATAACAATAAATGGAAATAAAACGGTATATGTAGAATTAAGCTTAGAAGTGTATAATTTGTCCATTCAACAAAACTTTAATTCTGACCCCCTCCTCATAACATCCTACAGGTTAGGTAGATGGCAGAGACTTTCCAGTTTTGAGACACTTGTTTAGAAAGTGTTATTATATTGGTGAGTATTTACTTACTATTATATTTTAGTCAGCGCTATGAGATATTTATCTGAGCTCTGATATATTTGTCTTTGCATATTTGCAGGATACCAGAAACCCAACTCGGGCTTCAGTGGGGTTGGATTTTAGCATTTTTGTGAAAAATCCGAACCCACTGGAATTCGGGTTGTTGCAATAATGGTTGACAACCGGAGCTTCCTGAACTCCTCCCGCGGCATTTCCTCCAACCATTCCAGCAGCGATTCCAGCTTGCATCATGTTTATGAAAAATTGATACATAGCTCCCATATCCACTTGTGGGACTCCAGCACTAACATTTTCAGCTTGAGCCTGATCTTGAGTCCTCCTTGTATTGGGTCAGGCATTTCCATTGGTGGTGGTTCTGTCCCCTCCTAGGTTAACTCTGCCTCTTCTAGCGTCCATATCTGTATTCTAGCCTCGTGAGATACAGAATAACCTAATAGAGATAGGAGAATAGAGATATAGCGTATACTTATATATAGCAAATACAAGTACATTACTATAGCGTTATCCCATACCCCGAACTTAACTCTAATTCCTACGGATTATGTTTTAAAGAATCATTTTAGTTAAAGTATTTCATAACCTATGCTGTGATACCAAGTTGTAACATCCCCTATCTAGGGCACAAAGCTAAGCGCTATAGATGCTGCAGTCATCCATAGTATTAACTTCCGGCGACTAAATACGGTTATGTTAATAGTATCCAATATATCAGAAGCATTTGAATATGAAACAAAATCACAGATTTCAAAAACATCTTTTCACGTTACATTTTCAAAGCACATGTTTCACATTCAAATTACATAATCCCATAATCGTTTCCCAGGTTCAGATAAAATATAATTATTACATAAATATGCTAAGAGCGGCATATGATGATGCTCCCTTGGTTGAACAGAGTACTATATAGACATAACTGTCTTAAATACAACACAGCGGAATAAAACAAAACAAAACAGCAACTCCTAAATAGCTATCCGTCAGCCACCTGCTCATCTCCGGAAGCTTTATTCGTCAACCTACTAAAAACCTATAAAACCTCAACCCTCGGTCTACTCAAATCAATTTGAGCACCCGAGAGTTTAAGGGGAAAAACATAAACTTCGAGTCAGACATAAAGCCTGGTGTGAATAATACTACACATCTCGGATATACGATATTAAGTGAGACCACGCCGCTTAGCGGAACGGGTTTCGCCTCACTAATATCCTTTTAAAACATATGTTTTGCAAATCATAATCCTGCAACCAAAGCTGGTTAAAATTGCAAAGCATTATTATGTAAACATACATATCAGGTAACAAATGGACTATCTGTCCGAACACTATAGTTTTGTTTGGCTAACAATTAACCTTTGGCTGACTCGGGCCTACCAAACAATATAAAAAATAATCTAACATCTGTTAGACACTCCTTTTTTGGACGGTCTGTCCTTAACTATCTGTTAAATACTTCTCTTCTGGACGGCCTGTCCCTAACTTAACATCTCCCAGGGTCACCTAACCCTAATGGTTTTACGGGTTCACTAATAACCTATCTGTATACAAACATATATTCCCTTCTGTGTGTAACCATAATTTTAGTCTTACCTGTGACAAAGCTCTACACATTGTAATTTTGGACTAAATTAGCTGGGACCAATAACAAATGTATAGGGCGCGGCCCTATACCGGTCCCATCTGGTATTCTAATATCTGAGTCATTTTACTTAGGGATACCTTCCCAAAATTTTCCTTGAAAACCTCTTCATCTGAAATTGATTTAAAACCCTTTAAACCAAACTTAAACAAGGAAAACATTTATACTCTATGATTTACTCAAAATCACCTTGTCGTGTTATATATATACTTTACTCAAACCTTTGTTGATGAAAACATTTAACTTTTGAAAGTACCCCTTTCGAATCCATTGAAAGCACCTCTTTCGAAACCAAGTAAAACCCTTCTTCTAACTTAGGCCAAAAGACCAAAACCTTCCTTTCGAAAACATTCATAGAAACCTTTCGAAACCATTGAAAAACCTTCCATTCGAAAGCTTTAAAACCTTAGACATCTTTCTTTTAAAACACTTTAATATTGCCTTTCGAAACCTTTGGAAAACCTTTCCTATTAACCTTTTGAAACCATTGGGGAACCACCCCTTAGAACCTTTCTTTAAACCTTTCGAAAGCATTGGGGAAACACCCCTTCGAAACCATCATTCAAAACCTTTCGAAAGCATCAAACCTTTGTAAGCATCAAACCAAATAATAATTATTTAGCCGTAAATAATTTATCGCCCAATTAATCATTTTCTACACTAGAAAATTAATATAAAATCCACATTAATTCAGAAAATTATGAAAATTGAAACCCATCTCTAAAATATCATTTCTAATCTAAATCTAAAATCGCAAGGCCTTTTGATTCATTTAATAGGGTTTTTATATCAAAACATATCATAAAATCTATATGAACAAGCATAAATCATCAACAAGTGTGTATATATACACACACTTTCAATCATTCAAAAACATGGCATAAACTTGCAAAACACTTCGAATTTAACTTAAAATCGAAAATTTTTAAGAAAATGAGATGTAGTCATTATCCACCTTAGCTTGAGATTAAGGATTTGAGATTTGAATGGCTTTTGATTTGATTAATCTTCTTTCTTAGCTTTTCCTTCCTCTAGTTTTCTATAATGGTGGTCGGCCTCTATATTTTTAATTTACAATTGAGAATGAACAAGTGAATACACGGCTAAGGTTTTAAGGTTTAGGGTTTAAGGATTTTTCCTTGTTCCCATTTTGCCCCTGCCTACTTCCGAACCCTTTATCTATTTTATTTCATGTTATCTCATTTTGATTTACTTATTAGCATGGCACGGCTACCCCTATTAATCACAAATCTCAATCTATTAATCACCTTACATTATTTTATTTTATTTAGCTAATTAAATATTCTAAATAATGTTACTAAAAATATGAGGTGTTACAGTTCCCAAGTCAGGGCTTAGGCTTTAGTTGCTATGCTTTCGAGTTCTTTATGCAAAGAGCCTTCTCTACATTATTGCCTTTCTCTTGTCGCTTTTCTTCTCTTAGCTTTGCAACATAAAATTCCCTTCCTGTGCTCTGGTCTCCTCTTACAGATCCGACAACCATCTCTATGGGGAACTTCATCATTAGGCACCAAGGAGCCGATGCTATCCTAAAATCTGCCAAGGCCGATCAGCCAAGAAAGGCATTATATGTCGAATACTCATCTACTATAAAAAATGTTTGGATCCGCACAACCTTGCGATCTTTATCACTAAACCCAACCGATAAATCAATCGTCCCAACCGGTTGTTTCGACTTACCAGTAAATCCTTGAATCTTAGATTTACAAGGCTTGACGTCCTTCATACTGATTTTCATTTGGTCAAATGTTCTTTTAAAGATATTCACCGAGCTTCCATTATCCAACAAAACTCAGCTACTGTAGCTGGGCCAACAACAGCTGAAATCACCATGGGGTCGAAGGTTGGCACTTCGATTCCATCAGAATCCCTATTCTTAAATACAATGTCATATGTTACCATACTCTGTTGCTTAGCCAGAGCTTCATCGTTATGGCAAAACAACTCTCTCATAGTGCATGTTTCAATGAGCTCGCATATCGCTCCATTTCCTTCCAGCTTTTCTTTGCTGGATGAGGTCCTTCCATTATGGTATTTATGACTAACCATCCATCAACATGCCAGGGCCCTTCTCCGCTGGTCTAGGCTGATTCCCTTGGGCATTTGGCCCTTGGGGTTTGGTATTTTGTCCTTCATTCTACGGATCTCTGACATACTGTTGCAACTATTTCTTCCTTATTAACTCCTCGATAAAATCTCTCAAATGTCGGCACTCGTTCGTGTTATGTCCGTGAGTTTCATGGAAATGACGGTACTTTCCTAAGTGCCTTTCCTTCTTGATTACCTCTTCCTAGTCGACCTTTTATATTGTTCCATTCCTTTCGTAGCAAGATATATAATTACCTAAAGTTTTGCTTAGAGGCATGTACTCATCAGGCCTTATTTCCTTGGGTGCTTTTTCTCTTTATTCCACCTACCACCAGAGCCTTGATTCCTCTTCTTTTGACTATTAAAATTTCCAACATTCTTAGCTACGTTATTGGAACTCTCATCAGTTTATTTAACTGCTATGTTGCTTTGAATAACCTCTTTCGACTGTCCACCATCAGCCTTTCCTGGAGTTTGGCTCGCTTCTTCCAATCGCAAGGACTGATTGCTCTTCCGATGGAATTCCTCTATTGTCGTTGGTTGTTTCATCATCAACCACTTACCGAAGTCTGTGTCTGGATGTATGCCTCAAACCAAAGCTATAAACACCAAATCCTCCTTCAGATTATTAACCTCCATTATAGCAACATTAAACTGATTCAAGAACCCCTTCAACGACTCCTTTGGTCCCTGAGATAGGCTCGACAAGGACATCACATCCTTAGGCCGAGCAGTATGGAGTCTGAACTGCTCCATAAACTTCTTTGCAACTCATCAAAGGTTGATATGGATTTCGGTGTGAACCGAGTAAATCACATCGATAAACACCTTCCAAAAAAATAGAAAACTACCTACACCGTACCCCGTCTATTGCCCAAGCACCATCCATCTGCCATTGATACTTAAACAAATGTCGCTTAGGATCGGTAGTCCCATTATACGATGGCATCATTGGCATAGTAAATCTCCTGGGACACTCCTCCCTTAGAATGTTCTCTGTGAACGGAGTTCTTTTTGGCAGAACCTCATTCCTCATTCTTTCTCCACTTATTCTATTCTACCAACTGCTTAATTGAATCTACTATATACTCCTCACTTGCTTGGAACACTGAAGGTTGATCGTCAGGAGCTGTGCCGAGTGTTTGATTCAACCAACGGTCTCGGTTTGCCCATTGACGTCTAGGTTCTCCAGTCTCCATGAGAGCCACTCTTTCAGGCCTTTTCTACCACTCGATCGGCTCCGTATTAGTTGTTTGCACACCAGCACCATGAACTCCAGCGTCAACCTCATAATCATCACCGTTATGCTGTAGATCATCTTCTGAATTAGACAAATCCCCAGCCTCAACTCCTCGTCTCCCCAAAACACTTAAATTTTTCTCGATACCAACCTAATTCTGGTTGATATCGAGTTGAATTCTTTTGGAGGCGCTCCTCGACTTCCTCCAACAACACCTTCTGCTATCCTAGTAGCCCTTTCCTTTTGTTTTTTGTTTTCCATCCCTTTTGTTCTGACCAAAAACATACGAGTTCTCTTCTTCAGATCCGAAAGGTGAAACTTCCCTTTGGCTCCTTCTAGTTCTCTATGACTACTGGGTCAGTAAAGCTATGTTGGCATCCATCTTCTACAGTAGAGCCTTCTGATTACCAACCATCTTCTGATTCAGCTCTTGCGTTATTTTGTCAGACCTCACTTTGGTAACCATCTCCTAAGGAGCAGATGGTCCTCGCAACATCTACTAGTTGCTAACCTCCATGTGATGAGAAGCTCCTTCATCCTCACCAGCCACTACTCCAAATGATCTCCCAGATCTCCTCTGTGCCATTAATTCATTTTTGTGAATCCTTCTAATCTATAATGAAAACCTTCTGGATCTAACCTCTGGACGTTCCAATCCAAAATAGAAAGCCAAATCTATGCCTGAGAATCTCCTTTCTCAGTCAAAGCACTAAAATGTTGAGCCTAAAAATGGCACAATATGCAAAGTTCTATAGAAATATAGAAATCTAGTAGAAAATATATGAAAAACAGAAAGAACACCAAGATTTTTAAAGTGGTTCAACAATCTTTGGCCTACATCCACTGTAATTTATTGGTTATTTGATTAAGAGTCACTAGTACAAGGGATTAACAAGTTCTTATAGCCTAGAACAGTCAAAAATGTCTACCTTAGTGACTATGGTGAGGAGAGATAGAAGATGAAGAAAAAAGAGTGCCAAAAATTCCTTCTCCAATTGCTATAGGGGTTGTATTTATAGAGAAACCGTCCAACAGAACCGAAGGCCCATGAAATACAAAGAGTGCCAAAAATCCACTCGGTACCGACCAAATTTTTAAAGGGTGAACTTCCCCTTCTCCCTTTCTTTGGACTTCTATCCCTGATCCGTTATGTTTCGAGTACTTTTCCTTAGAGATCGTGCTGTTTCTGAGAGTTTCTGATATAATTTGTACTTATATGCTTTCCTTTAGAGTCCCTTTGGAGTTGTTCATCTATTCCTTATGAAACGTACTTTAAGAAGATCACACAAGCCATATTTCCCTAAACCATAGCTTAGGGGGCCCACAATAGGCCAAAAAAAGTGCTCGGTACCGAGTAGATCAGCTCGGTATCGAGTGGTTCCCTTAGCTTTAATTGCTCTCCAAACTCTTAATACCATTCCTATTGTCCTTATAAGCATGTTCCTAGGTCGATGAATCATTTCGTCTTCATTCTGATGTTCAGATTCAAGTGAAAGCCTGCTTGGTTAAAAAGTCGGATAACAGAAAGGATACACAAAGATCGGACCAAAGCCATGGATCAAACTGATACATTGATGGATTTGTACTGATTCGTCAAAACTTTAGGACTTGGTCCACATCTCTCCTAATCTTGCATTAAATTTGTTGGTGATTCTTGTGTGACCAGATGGAGTAGAAGCCTAATTGCAGCCTTCTAAAATTATAATAGGAGGCTACCTTCAACAAAAAAGGGGCTTGGCACTTTCCTTATTCATATCTAAGGGAGATTCTGCCATTACCAACCATGAGTAGTACGTCGCGTTGTACTTGTAATTTTGGTAGAATTAGAGTGAATCAAGCAATATTAACGAAGTGGCTGTAGGCATAGCTAAACCACTATAAAAATTGTATTCTATTGTCTCTATTGCTGTTCTTCTTACCTATTCCATTTATTTTATCGATTTGCTATGCATAGATATAATTCTATCATTTAGGATTGTTATCTTTTTGAATTAACAGTATTGGGGCTTCAAACCGATTTTCTAGCTAATAGTAGCAAAAACTTTCTAATTATGGTCACTACTATAGTGCAAACTAAGAAAATGTTACCATGATTTCCAGTTTTAATACTACGCCAATCTTCCATCTAATGAGAAACCCAAAAGTTGAAGTGCCACCAAGCGATATTTTCACAAGTTGGTACATAATAAGGAAACTAAATAGAAAGTCAAAGT
Source organism: Allium fistulosum (assembly GCA_030737815.1). NCBI lineage: Eukaryota > Viridiplantae > Streptophyta > Magnoliopsida > Asparagales > Amaryllidaceae > Allium > Allium fistulosum. The sequence continues at coordinate 547,642,195 of CM060906.1, forward strand.
CCACAAAAAATCACTAACCAAAACTACGTAAAAAGTATTTATCTGAGAGAAAATCAATTGAAAGTTGAAACTACTTTAACTTATTCAGAGATATAGAATTACATCGTAATCTTTGATTGATAATCGCTAATTAAAACTCCACCATCTATATTATCTATCAGCTAATCATGATATGGAGACCTGTATTAAACTGTAAAACTTAATTAAAAGATGAACCAATAAACCTTCAAACTTGCAAAAAATGTTATTCTATATTTATTATTACTTGCATTTTAAACCTTTGTATAGTAACTGTTAAGTACAATTAATCACCATCCTTTATGTAATGTGCTATCGAGATAGAAATATGGTGAATGAAGGAAAATATTGCAATGTTTATATTAAAATGAAAAAGATAAAATATACTATGAGTGTAACATAAATATTTTAAATATATATAAATTATTAGAGTATTAAATGCATTAGAGAACTAAATGAATTGGCGAATTGAATTACAACTTCAAATGTTGTGATCATTTCTCATTAACGCTTATTTATTTACAATAATGATATTCAATTATAATTAATGCAAATAACTTGAATAAGGATTGCAATAATTATAATTAATCATCATTAATATGAGTTGATGTCAATTTAAATTAACTGGGTGAGGTTGTTATCTTTACCATCATTTACTATGATTGTAAATTCGATTCAATAATTAATTTAATCTTTAATGTATTTAATACTTTAATAAAAACAATCACTTTGATATATCATGCCATTTTAATTAGATGAAAAAGGATAGTAAATAGAAGTAAAACATGTTATAAGATTAAATTATGTCTATATTGTTAGGAACACGATTCTAGTGTTTTGATGATGGCAACCATATGACAGTGCTATTGATGAATTTATTAAGTTATTTCATGTACAATAGCAGAAATAAAGAAAATGTGATATAATGACGATCGATAGAAGTTAAACAGTGTCGAACATATGAAAAATATCAAAATAAATCAAATGAAGATATCCACAAAGGATAAAATACATTCAAAGGCATTTAATGGAGTCAACAAATCTACTAAAACACAAGAACGTTGAAGAAATACTCGTAGATGGACAAACAAATGCAAAAGTGAAGTATGTTATTTATCAAGTACTTACCGAGTCATATTAGTCTAGATTTGTTTAAACCCCACAATCGATCTCTAAATAACTCCAAATTTCTAAACGGCCTGAAACAATTTCAAAGTATTTTCGATAATTTTTATGGGATTTTCAAGAATAGCAGAAGTTCCAAAAACGAAGAAAGAAATATACAGAAACATTGAATTTCAGCACTGGCCCACATGTTGACTCATATGTCGACCCTTGGCCTCTATAAGTCGACATGTGGTCCCTACAAGTTGACCTTTGGAGAGTAGAGGTCGACATGTGATGACCCGAAGACACAAAATTGAATTATCTCCTTTTCTGTAGTCGTATCTCTTTGTTTCTTCATTGCTCCTTTTCATTCCAAAGCCACTTCCAACCATTGTAACTTCTCAATGACAACTCTACATCATCCATATAAGCCCCAAATACTCTAGAGCCAAAATCACTTTACTTCCTCTCAAATCTTGATTCCATTGCTCTCTTTAATAGTTAGTGCTAGACAAACCTTCTGTGTACCGATCAAATCAACATGGATTCATTCACTTCACATTAAATTTAATCTTTAGTAATTACCGCTTATCGAAACCATATGCTTTTATTTTAGTTGCACAAAAGCAATTTTGATAAGTCTTGATGGAAACAAAACAATCAAGCTACCAAAAATATTGCACTAATGTCATTAAAAGCACGATACAACATTTACCAAAAACATGCCATCCGAGCTATCGAAAATATGATTTTAATTGTTGAAAAGATGCTAACATAGCCATTGAAATACGAACTTTTGGCTATCTAAGACATAAAGTCTTGAATATTGAAAAAAATGACATTACAGCTACCGAGACATGCCATAGTTAGCTGTTAGAAATGTGTCATAGTTTGCAACCGAAACAATGGGTGTTATAGAAAATATGAAGTAACTTGCTATCAAAACTATAAAGTCGTAGCTCTCAAAAATACATAGTAGCTTGCTATCGAAAATATAGAGTTTTAGCTATCGAAAATACATAGTAGCTTGTTATTGAAAACATGAAATCAATAGCAATCGAAAATATGGTCTTAGATGCTATGATATACTTGGCTTTAAAAGCTGTTGAAAATACATTTTACGAGCTATCTGAAATATAGGATTCATAAATTGAAAATGCAACTAGTTTCAAAGTTATCGAAAACACAACGAGATTGTAACAACCTACATTTTTTAACGATTGAATATTTAAATAATTAATTTAAATATTGGATTATTAATTAATTGAAGATCCAAAATCTTAATTTTTGTTAGAACTGGGCCAGCCCACAGTAGAAATTATGGGTGAATTTTAATTTTTTTTTACCATATTGGACCTTTATTGGGCCTATGAATTCTAATTTATTTAGAACATTTCTAATCCGGTTTAAATAAAATCATGTATTTTATTTAAATTTATATATTTTGTAATATAAAGTTAATTTTTTTTGATTTAATTTATATACATGTATCATATACATACATACATACATACATATATACATACATACATACATACATACATACATGTCCGTGTGTGCGTGCGCGCGTGCATGTGCAACATAATAACCCATGAAGGGTATAACATGCTTGTATATAGATGCTGGGATTTCAATCGCCATGGACACATTAGATCATTTTGTATGTATTGTATGTTGTCTAAATATATGCATGTACATATATATATATATTGAAAATGGGTTAATGGAATTATAATGGGCTATGCGGCCCAAAGCATATACAACTGAAAAATACAGGAATAAAACAAAGACAGCTCATCCGACAATTCGACACAAAGATTACTTTGAACACAAAATTTCCTAATTTGATTTAGGGTTCAGCAGCTACATTCTCATGGCGGCTGCATGTTGCTTACTTGATTTCATGGCATCGCAGCCTTCCAGTTCCAGTTCTCCAATAGCTGTTTTTCTCTTGCCTTTGAGTTGGTGAGTCTTCTGATTCTTCCAATAATAATCTTCACATCTCTTGCAATGTTTCTCGATATCTCTAACTCGCTTTTTTCCTTATTCCTGGTGAAAGCCCTTACGTTCCGTTCTCTCCAGATATGCCAGATAGTTGTCGTCAAAGCATTTTTCACGACCTCCTTCATAAGGTTCGAGAGATCTGTCATGTCACTCGGGTATTTAATTTCTTCTTCTAGACTCAAAACTGCTTCTGTTTGCAAGTTTTTAAGTTTCTGAATAGCCCAGACACGTTTAGTATATTTGCATTCAAAAAATAGGTGTCGATGTGATTCAGTTTCCTTTCTACATAAGTTGCAAGTGTCTTCGTTGATTACACCCCAACCTTTAAGTCTGTCTTTGGTGCTTAATCTTCCCCTGATAGCCTTATAAGTAGTGTGGGCCATTTTGGGATAGTTTGATTTACTCCAGATTATCTTATGCCAGTGAATAGTTTCATAATGTTGTCTATTGTTTTCCCATACTTCCTTCATTTTGAATTGTCCTTTACTATTGTTTTTCCAGGCCCATTGATCTTTTCCTCTATTTGTGAAAATTGGGAGTTCCTCTATTTCTTGTTTCAAACTTCTGGTTATCAGTAGTCTTTCTGGTGCCCATCTTTGGTTGTGAATAATGCTAGCAACTTGAATCTTCGGTGTGTTATTAGCTGAATAGCTTTCCCATCCCATTCTATCTAGGAGGCTTTTGTTCTTAATCCAAGGGTCCTTCCATAAGTCAGTGTCTTGTCCATTAGCTATTTGTCTTTCTACTGACTCTTTCAATATCTCTCTTTGCTTGAGAATATTTTTCCAGATAGTTGAAGCATTATTATCTTCCTTTATAGTCCAAAAATTATCTTTTAGGTACTTAGCCCTCATCCAGTTGGCCCAGAGATTATCAGAGTTTAGAATTTTCCAAGCTAGTTTGAGTCCATAAATCTTTTTAAGCTCAAAAAGGTTTTTAAGACCAACCCCCCCTTCACTTTTAGGTCTACATAGTTCATTATAGCTCACCTTATGTATGCCTCCTTTCCATATGAAACTTGCACAAATAGAGTTTATTTTGGCAAGTGAACAATCTGGTATCTGGAAGGTTTGCAGCCAAAACCTAACCTTTGAAGTGATAACTGCATGAACTAATTCTACTCTTCCTGCAAAGGACAATAATTTAGACCTCCAACCTTGCAACTTTTCTCTAATATTATCTATCAACTTGCCACATTCATCATCTATGACCTTATTATTCGACAACGGTACTCCTAGATATTTTACTGGCAACACACCTTCACCAACTCCAAGTTGTGCTAAAATATCTGTTTTATTTTTGCAATACTTGTTCATATAGCACTTTGTTTTAAATTCATTGACTTTGAGACCTGCTAAAGTTTCAAGTCGCTTAAATATTTCCTTTATTGTGTTTATCCCCATAGTATTTGATTTGAAAACAACCAATAGATCATCTGCATAAATGAGATGGTTGACTTCTGGGTTTATCTTGTATATGGGTTTAATTAAAGATTGGTAGCTAGCTAATTCCATTTGAAGAGAGAACCATTCCATGGCTACAGCAAAAGGATATGGGGATAGAGGGTCTCCTTGTCTAATCCCTCTATTAGTTTTTATATAACCTTTAGGAATCCCATTTATCATCACTGAAAAAGTAGGAGTACATATGCAATGTGTTATGAGTTTAAGTAGCTTGGCAGGAACTCCCATTTCATGCAACATGTGTAGAATGAATTGTCTGCTTACTTTATCATATGCCTTGTGGAGATCAATTTTCAAACACACACTATAAGCCCCTTTTTTATTAAAATCCCTTATTAGTTCATGTGCCATTAGTGAATTTTCAGATATAAATCTCCCCTTGATAAAAGCACTTTGACTTTGTGATATGAGTTGTGGTAAAACTTTGTTGAGTCTCATGCAAATGATCTTGCTAAGAATTTTGTAAATAACATTACAGCAAGCAATAGGTCTGTATTCTTCTATTCTTTCTGGTTTTTTAACTTTTGGAATCAAAGTGATGAATGTATGATTTATTTCCTGAATAAATTCACCTGTGTTTAAAGCCTCCTGATAACCTTTGAGCATCCTATCTTTCAGGTTTTCCCAGTGCACTTTGAAGAAGAGTGCACTCATGCCATCGGGGCCAGGACTGGACTCGTCATGAATAGAGAAAGTGGCTTTTTTCAACTCCCGTTCCGTAATGTCTTCTGTCAGCATCCAAACACCTTCTCTGGAGATTTTTTCCTACAGCTGATTTGAGGTATTTGCTGGATATAATCTCCATTGTATGTTTCTGTAAAATACTCTATGGCTTTAGTTTCCAAGTCTTGTAAGTTTTCAGTAATTTCTCCCTGTTCATTTAAACAATTTAGTATATTATTTTGATTATTTCTTTGAGACATTTTAGTATAAAAAAATTTATTGCACTCATCCCCTTTAGTTAGCCATCTCTCTTTTGCTTTTTGCTTTATTTCTATGGCTTGAACCCCCAATAGATGCTTTAGTTGCTTTTGTTTGGTAAAATATTCTGCATTCAGCTCTGCATTTTGTGGCTCTTCTTCTAGTTGATATTGAACTTTCTCCAATTGTTCCTGTAATTCTTTTATAGCATCATGCGATTTGGGCCTTGTTTTATTCCAATCCTTCAGTCTATTTTTCATTAGTTTCACTATCATTATATACTGGTACATATGATTCCCTTCTGGAATTTGTATTTTATTAAAATCAACTATTTCTTTGTATCCTTCAATTAGATGCCAGGGATTTGCATATCTGTATATATATATGTGTGTGTATGTATGTATGTATGTATGTATGTATGTTTGTATATGTGTGTGCGTGTATATATATTATAAACTCCAAATAATTATACACACACACACGCACATGTGTGTGTGTGTGTTATAAATATGTTTCATTACTAAGATATTACAAAATATATTTATATATATACATATGTTTATGTATATATATATATATATATCTATATCTATAATTATATAATATCATAATTAATAACTTAAATCATTTATGTATATATACGTAGATAAATAAATGCATACATATATATAAAATATTTTTTTAACATATGCGAAATATAAACAAACTATTTGATTATATATATATAATAAATATATAATTAAAGGTAAACAATTTCATGATTTATTATATATACATAAATATAAAATAAATAAATAAATATATACATATATATATAATTTTCAAATTTCTTCCAATTCGAAACTAACTTATATTTGCAGATATTGAAATTTTAAAATCTTAATATATATTTTCTATGAATTAATTAGTAGTTTCGGCCATAATTAATTGAAATAAAATAACTATATGATAAAGATTCAAATTTTTAAAATTTCAGAAAATCTAGGATAACATTATAGGGGTGGAGAAAAAAATTGAGATTTTTTTTGAATTAAAATATTATTTTTAATAAAATAATCACTATTCGGTTGAAATTTATATTAATTATTAAAAATATAAAGTAATGTTAAAAAATTATGGAACAATTTCCTAGAGCTTCTGATATGATATAGTAATTTCAAAAAATATGAACTCGAATTTTGAAATCAATAATTATTTTACCTAAAATAATCAATCCATATAATCATTAAATATTAATTATAGAAAATATATATAATATAATATAAAATTAATTTTCGGTGTTATAATTTATAATAATCGTAAACAAGTATAAAAAAATTGAATCAATATTACGCAGTATATAATCATATATGGTTTTATATGAATAGTGTATATGTATTTATATACAAATTAATATATTTATACATATAATGCCTGATTATATTTGAATTATGAACATAAACATCAAAAAACAAGCTAACCTACAACGACCCATATTTTCGATAATTAAAAATATTAAATTTAATAAGGTTTTGGAATTTAATATTGTTAGAAATTAAAATTTATTATTTATTAATTTGAATCTTATTAGATTATAAATTTTGACCTTAAGATAAATCTTAAAACAACTAATTTTAACAAGATAAAAGATGGTAACGCGTATTAACACATAATTTACTAATATTGATTGAATGTAATTGACTACTATGTTAACGTAATTTCAATCAATTGAAATAATAAAGTTTAACAAGGAATATAATAAATGATGTATAAATTGATGTAATCATATGTTATTAATTGCAGTTGGTTTTAATATGGAGTATGAAATCAATTATTTAGTACGAAAATTTATTAACCTTTGTTTGTAAACAATAAGTTAATAGATACGAATTATTAATGTATAACCATTGTTATATTTATCATCTTATTATTAAATCCACCAGAAATTTATTTGTTAATTAATGGAGAATTAATGTAATTGAAATATTACAATTGATATAAGAAGAAACGTTAACTGTTTAGTGATGAGTGTAACAAAATGAAAACTTATTTTAATCAATTTCATAAGGGAATTGTTGATTTGATAATAAGGATGTAAATCAAAATAAAAGGATTTGCTTGAAATTTAAATATATAATGAACGGGTTTTATTACAGTTGTAATCAAATGTTGGAATTAATTTAGTATATAGATATTGGGTTTAACATGGAAAATTGGATTTCAAAGGAAATAATTGGATTAATTATTTTCCTTGTATTAGGGTATGTTTTAAGATTTAATTATTGTAATTAATAGTAATTAAATCTTGCCATTAATAAAAAAATAGAAGTAAATGGTAATTAATTAGCGATATGTGCAACTTATGTTTTGTGTTAAAAAAATAATGAGAATTCGTTGGAATCTAATATTGAATATAAACTGCAATAAGAGATGTTGAGATCCTTTAACTGACAAGAAAAGACTAGTGCATTGTAATTAATAAGTTCAGCGTAAGAACTTACATTTTTAAATTAATTGAATGAACTTTAAGCCTTGACTTGAAAAGAATAAAATGAATTTTTATCTCTAATTAGAATAACAAATATTGAATTTAAATAAAGAATTGAATGAATATTTTAATGAAAGAATAACATAAGTTGTTATTTGAAATGTATATTAGAGAAGTTAATTTTCAATAAGATAAAACATTTACTTTGTAAATAGTGTATAAATTTTGTTGTATATGAAATTTTGTAAAACATGTTTGAATTGGTATAAATGAAAAGAAAACAGTGTTTTATAATTAGAATTCATTTAAAATTAGTAATGAAATTAATTTGAGTTAGATTAATTGAAATGTTTCAATTAAAAGGAAACAAGAATGAACTTGTAATGAATGAGTTAATATAGGAACTTGCATTTTTGTGTCAAAATGGAATGAACATTTTAATTAAAATAATTGCATGTTTTGAGACATATAAAATAAAAATTTCATTTTGAATAAGTATGATTTTGTATAAAGAAAATTGAAGTATGGAGCAATATATATAAACACACTTATTAGTATTCAAATTTTAAAATACATCAGAGGGTTCATGGTTGTGTAAATGTTGTGAAATCAATTAGAAATTACCTTGTATTAACAGTTGTACATTAATTACACATGTTCATATATATTTATTTTTCCATTTTATATATGGTTAAAACTTGTAAATTGGTTGCATTAATATGACTGTTGCAGTAATTAAAAAAGTAAAGCAAATCATTTTTACAGTGCATAGATAGATATTGTAACGTATCGGGTTTTGCCCGCTCGAAAATCAACATCCGTACTTCACATTGTACTAGAATGCCGCAGATTCGACCGTTCAAATCCGATTCGCCGGAGCTATAACACAGTAAGTATAACAACACAGCGGAAGAAAGAAAAACAATGATATCATATACAATCCAATGAATACAATATCCAGAATGATATACAACAATGATATCAATATGATACAACAATAACAGAGATAAATAATAATACAGCGGAAATAACATAACAGAAGAGATCACTCCAAATGATCTACAAAAGAGAATGACTCCAAGATAAGCAACGTCAAGCTCGAACCACAAGGAGAAGCAAGTGCAGTCCTGAACTCCAAGAACTGAACCAGCTCCAGATAGTCTACTAAACTTGAATATCTGAGAAAACCCAACTCTAGACTGCCCGTGTGGAAAATTGTGGGCACCCAGAGTTTAGGAAGGGAACAATAAACTCCGGATCAGTCATGGGACTGGTGTGAGCAACAAAAACAGTTTATCTTTAAAACAAACACAAAAGAATCTTAAACATTAAAATCCGCAATGCTTTTAGAAAATGAAACTACCATAAGACCTCCCGCCACACACACAATGCAAACGCAGAATTGGAGGAGATTTCTTCTTATGATAGTCAAAGATGCTTACTACGCAAAATCATTGGATATTATCATTAGTGCATAGTGTAGAAAAACATTTCGAAAGTATAATATTAATCTTAGCCAACATACGACCAGTATCGTATGCCTACTATAGCTACCATCTAAACAGTGGTGACCACCGTACGTAAATGGCAGGTTCTACAACTAAAACCGTACAAGTTCCGTATTGGAGAAATGGATTTCCAACAAATGGTCAGGCTAAGGAACTTCCTTCCGCCGCATGGGATCGCCTCTGGCGGGACGTCCCGAGAGACAAACTGCTCTCTGCCAACAAGGCCGGGTTACCCCTGTAACAGGTAACTCACGAATATGCCACCCCCCGGTCCTTTGGGACCTTTATCCGAGGTACCTCTAATCCAACATCACACGTCATAAATAAAGTGTGTCCACATGAGTAAGTATCTGGGCTCCATACCATGACACCACCCTTTTCCAGAAGGAAATGACATACCCTAAAGGGCGTGACCCTCATAACCTTGCCGCAACATTCCTGTTTCGACCATTTCCGGGTTGTGAGGCCCTGACGAAGTCTCGTCCACAAAGCTACGCTTTTTCAAAAAGCCACGCTTTGGGTCAACCAAATGATCAACCTATGATCACAAAGATATAAGATCAAACAAATGATCATATCGCAAATGATCAAACACTGATCATTTCACAGCAGCACTCAGCATGCCACATTACCAAATTGGGATATATCGCTGATAAATTTCAACTACATAACCTCTGAGCTCGTACGTCTCAGAGAAGGGTGTTAAGCTAAGAGAATAAATTCTCCGCCACCAAACAGATATGTATTTGAAAGAAATCGTCTTTATATCTCAAAGTGTAATGTCAGACATACAATCCATACAAGTCTGTTCCGGGTTCGAACAGAACCGAAGGCACTTCTCACGAAGCCCTTGCAAATCCGGATAATTTCCAATCACGTCCGGACTTCCCGTCACTAAGGATGATAAAACCTCTATATCGGGGATCAGCCGATGCAGAGTAACTCGACGGTAATCCTTCCGTTTTCAAAAATATCCGATCTTCAACACCGGTCTTCAAATGCGATCCATATACGACGTATCACATATTCAGAATGGGTTATACGACCCAAAGGTCCTCTCCCGGCTAAACCGAATAGTGAGCGTAATATTTAAAAACATATGGATATGGGATTTCAATCAAGTCACAACTTAAACCCAACTTTATTTTCAAATGGTTTAACAAATTACCATTTAAATCTTTAAACAAAAAAGATTCAATCTTTACGGTTTAAACAGTTTCCACACTTTAATCCTTTAAACAAAAGATTCATTCACAGATTTCCAAATTAATTTCCATTTCAATTTGATTAACTCGTTAAACCTTTAAATCAAGATTTAACCTATAGCTTTCAAAACAATTCCATTTCAAATGATTTAAACCAATCGTTATTTTAAATCTGTTAAAGATAATAGATTCAAATCATAGCTTTTCAAAACAATTCATTCATAACTTGGAAAACCATTTTTCAATTCATTCTTGAAATTCCTTTAATTAAACTAGAATTTCATTTCTTATCTGAAAGCTTTTATCATTTGAAAACAAACAGTTTCATTTCAGAAAATCTGATTTATTCATACGAGTTAAGGTTCTTGGGTTAAATTCAAATTCTCAAACCAATATTCTTTTAAATGGTTTCAATTCAGATAAACACATTTATAATATCTTTAATCCCTAGTTCCAAATCATAGGATTCAATTTCAAACTTGAATTCAAATTTAAATCAAATTATTTAAATTTTCAAAACTCGATTAAGTTATTCAAAATAACTTTTATCTTTGAAATTCTATTTCAAAAGCTTTTCACTTTAAACCCAAATTTCAAATTTCAAAATCAATTGAAATTAAAATTTCAATTTCAAAAACATCAAATTTACATTATCTGTGACTTAATTGATTTCCACGTGAAATCCATATTTGTGTGTGTAAAGGTGTAGTCCAGGGGTTTTACACACAATAGTGCAACTCAATGAATCATCACATATCAGAATACAGAAATATAATTCGATAAGCGGTATAAGAACAACGCTTATCGTTCATTCATAGATTATAGATATATAAAGGTCACAGATAAGTAAACTACAGATCACAACATAAATCAGGATGTATCACAAAGCATCGTACATTAGGGATATCAAACAATTCAATCATTCAGTCAATCTAATTATCCATAAGTAAAATCAGTTAATTTGTCTGATTAATTCAATTCAAATAAATTTCTTATGAATTTCTAATCCTGGTTAATTAATTACAACTATTTTAATTAATTATCCTTTATCATCTATTAATTAACCTTAAATCATTAATTAATCAATCTTAATAAATCAATCAATCTTTTAATCATTAGATAATTATCCTTTAATTATTAAATAACTAATCTTTAATTATTTAATTCACCATATCATTAATTATCTTTAATAAATTAATTTAACCCATGATAAGTCAATTTCCGTAGATACTAATTTTCCCTAGTTAATTAAGATGAGCGATTATCCGAAATCTTAAATCAATGTTAATCATTTGATTTATCCACCTTTAATCATTAATTAATTACTTTATTACGTAATTATCTTTCAAATCAATTACATTAATAGATTAACCATTTAAATTAACTTAATACTTAATGAATTATACATCATCATTAGATCTTCATTAACTTAAGTCAATACTCCTTATTTATATTCAATTCACTTCTAGATTCATTTAATGTTTAACTGATTTAAACATTTAAATTTGTAAACTTCATTTTGAAATCTCGATTTCAAATTAAAACTTAAGTCCAGGTTTGAAAATGTTAATCTAAACTTCTAATTCTAAAACTCAAATCACCCTTGCTAACAAATTCAGTTTAAATTTATAAAGACAAAACAAGTTCCTGTTTAACCCTGCTCAACCTTCATCCTACGCATCCATAAATTTACACGAGCCCAACTCCGAGCTAATGCCCCAAATTCCTCGATAACAGCTTCGAGTCACCCCTTCTCTTCCCAAACCCATCAGATTTATACAACTACAGCCACGTGCACGTGCACCAGAATTCGCCATCACTCCGGCGAACGACATTACCTCCGGCAAGTCACCTACGACCTCCCCTAACAAACTGGCCACCTAGATTCCTTGATCAACCACGAAAACGAAATCGAGTTCGAATGAACCCAACGGAACAAAACTGACACCCATGAAACCACCTCGTACCGCCACCACACATCATCAGCGACCCCGCGATCACCACCAGATCTTCACCGTTCAACCACGAATTCATCGCCCCTGGTCCGATCGCCCAAAATGCTACGTCAACGACGCCATTGCCACACCAACACGATTGACAAAATACTGGGCTTAAACCCTAGTTCGACGTCGCACCACCACCATAGCGACTTAAAAATCCTTCCACCATTTTTCCTCTGACCAACGACTCATTGGCCATCTTCCGACCCAAGCACAAAGTTCTTCCATCACCGATCATCATGAAATCGACAGGAAACCCATTTTCGAACAACTCAGAAATTTACAACATATATACTTTTAAAAATTATGAAATTACTTTCTAAAATCCTCATTTTCAGATACGAATCCATCCCTATAAACAAACCTCAAAATCAAAAACATCGAATTTCCAAATTGAAAAAGATGTTTCTGTACTTTCTTATTCTCTCAATATTTACCAAATATTCTTATTTTGAATTATTCCTAAAATTTATGTTTCCTTTATACACACATTTTTCCTCTAAATATCTTAACCTAAAATTTAATGTGTGAAGAGAATTTAAAGTTTATTTATGTGGATTTAGTCTGGGAAGACAAAACAGAGTTGTGTTTATTCATATACAGGCATGCACACAGATAATCATGATTATATAGACATGCACATAACCATTTTCCGATTTAAAGACATTCATGCAACATCCTTACTTAATTGATTATCACCAAAAATCAGATATCAAGCAAAATAAAGGTTAGAGTTTTGCTCACATGATTAAGAAAGGGACAGCACAATAACTTGCAACCAGAAATTTATAGGTGAAGTTACTCACCAGCATCAAGTCATGTAAACAAATTCGAGGTTGAAACAAAAGGTTGCTCACCTATTTTCCAGAAAACAAAACAGAGTTCTTTTGTTTTGAAACAGGCTGAACCTTAATTGCTCTTCTTTTGATTCCCTGATTGAGTTGATCTACTAGCTTTCAAATTTGATTTTGAACTTTGCTTCGAGTTTGAACTTGAACTTCCAGGTTTGAATTTAGACAGAAGTGGTTTACTTTGTTTTGATTAGTTGAGATGTTTTGTTTTAAAGTTGAGATGATATTCATTTTAGAGGTTGCTCAGTTTTCTTGAACGAATGAAATAAGATGAAAAAGTTTACAGGGTGTATATTTGTACAGAGGATATTAAACTGTTTGAATAAGATGATGTGAATCTCTACATACTTACATTAATTGTTTTGTACCTTTGTATTATTTTTTTCTTCCATACTTCATTTCAGCTGTACATCATACATGTATGAGATGTTGTTGTTTTGGGGCTGCATTTATGATTTGTACAAAATATATGTACATATATATCTTCTTGCTAGATCTTCCCTTCTGCATATATACTTTTACTTGGCTGTCTTCTTTTACAAGCACACTTATATTTGGTTATCTACTTATCTTCATTTCGGCTGAAGTGATATTTGTTATGGTGGGTGAAGATGATTCATGTACTTTAGAAATGTTTTGTTTGTACAGTTTCCTTTGCTTTGTATAAGCATATTCATATGTACTTTTGCCTTGTATACAAATCTACTTTTGCAGGCTTTGATTTTCTTTGCTTTTTTGTTTACATCTTGCTTCATACTTCAAGTATTTTCTTTAATTCTTTTGTACATATTTGTACTGTTTATTTTGTTTTGTTTCCTTCTTTGTTTACAGCCTTGCATACTTATTTATTTGTATTGTTGTATGCATACTTGTATTTTTTTTTATTTGCCTGGCAGCTTTCATCCTTATATTATATTTAACAAATTTACAGACAACATGATATTATGTACTTTTGTTTTGCTTTTCAAACTCTATTTTATATAACTATAAATTTGTTTAAAATATTTGTTCGAAACAAACATTTATTCGTTTCGGGGAAACTCGAATCTATTTACAGATGAATTTTACAATTTTTATTCAAAAATACCATTAATTATAAATTTAATTTAAATTAAAATCTAGGGTCGTTACAAACTTCCCCCCTTAAAAGAATTTCGTCCTCGAAATTCACAGGCACGAAAACAAAGACAGATAAAGAATGTTTCATCTAATCAAACTGAACATCTATTCTGCATTTGGCTTACCAAATCAGAATATCAATAACAGATACAAGAACGAATCTGTTTAACACTTCACAAGATACTCGGGTTATCCAGATCTACGAAATATGCAGTGGCATCGGTCAGTTCGAAGTGATAACTAACCATTCGTAGAATATACTGGGACCCAAAGAATAGACAGATATATGGATACGATTTCAAAATTTTCAGTTTAGAAACTAAAGCATATCTATCAACCATAACAATCAAAGCAACCAATACATCCAAACAAACAATTTTGGTCCATCCGGAGTTTATGCCCCATATTAATATATATCGAATTTCTTCCTGGATCTATCAGAAATTATCGAAGAATAGAGAAAAGAGATGTTGAACAAAAGAGATCGATAGAGAAAATTTGTTTCCTTGTTGTTACAGAGTATTGACCAATTATAGTCGTATTCCCTCTGTCCCCTATCTCATCCTCTTCTTGCACTCATACTCACTATCAGTGGATAGCAAGAGAATTTACTGAGACATTCGGACGGATATCTGAGAATTACTCATTCTAGGATATACTTCACCCTATCTCTAATGAGCTACTTAATGTGTTATACTCCTGAGCTAAAGTTCAACCTTAGCTCTGATACCACATGTAACGTATCGGGTTTTGCCCGCTCGAAAATCAACATCCGTACTTCACATTGTACTAGAATGCCGTAGATTCGACCGTTCAAATCCGATTCGCCGGAGCTATAACACAGTAAGTATAACAACACAGCGGAAGAAAGAAAAACAATGATATCATATACAATCCAATGAATACAATATCCAGAATGATATACAACAATGATATCAATATGATACAACAATAACAAAGATAAATAATAATACAGCGGAAATAACAGAACAGAAGAGATCACTCCAAATGATCTACAAAAGAGAATGACTCCAAGATAAGCAACGTCAAGCTCGAACCACAAGGAGAAGCAAGTGCAGTCCTGAACTCCAAGAACTGAACCAGCTCCAGATAGTCTACTAAACCTGAATATCTGAGAAAACCCAACTCTAGACTGCCCGTGTGGAAAATTGTGGGCACCCAGAGTTTAGGAAGGGAACAATAAACTCCGGATCAGTCATGGGACTGGTGTGAGCAACAAAAACAGTTTATCTTTAAAACAAACACAAAAGAATCTTAAACATTAAAATCCGCAATGCTTTTAGAAAATGAAACTACCATAAGACCTCCCGCCACACACACAATGCAAACGCAGAATTGGAGGAGATTTCTTCTTATGATAGTCAAAGATGCTTACTATGCAAAATCATTGGATATTATCATTAGTGCATAGTGTAGAAAAACATTTCGAAAGTATAATATTAATCTTAGCCAACATACGACCAGTATCGTATGCCTACTATAGCTACCATCTAAACAGTGGTGACCACCGTACGTAAATGGCAGGTTCTACAACTAAAACCGTACAAGTTCCGTATTGGAGAAATGGATTTCCAACAAATGGTCAGGCTAAGGAACTTCCTTCCGCCGCATGGGATCGCCTCTGGCGGGACGTCCCGAGAGACAAACTGCTCTCTGCCAACAAGGCCGGGTTACCCCTGTAACAGGTAACTCACGAATATGCCACCCCCCGGTCCTTTGGGACCTTTATCCGAGGTACCTCTAATCCAACATCACACGTCATAAATAAAGTGTGTCCACATGAGTAAGTATCTGGGCTCCATACCATGACACCACCCTTTTCCAGAAGGAAATGACATACCCTAAAGGGCGCGACCCTCATAACCTTGCCGCAACATTCCTGTTTCGACCATTTCCGGGTTGTGAGGCCCTGACGAAGTCTCGTCCACAAAGCTACGCTTTTTCAAAAAGCCACGCTTTGGGTCAACCAAATGATCAACCTATGATCACAAAGATATAAGATCAAACAAATGATCATATCGCAAATGATCAAACACTGATCATTTCACAGCAGCACTCAGCATGCCACATTACCAAATTGGGATATATCGCTGATAAATTTCAACTACATAACCTCTGAGCTCGTACGTCTCAGAGAAGGGTGTTAAGCTAAGAGAATAAATTCTCCGCCACCAAACAGATATGTATTTGAAAGAAATCGGCTTTATATCTCAAAGTGTAATGTCAGACATACAATCCATACAAGTCTGTTCCGGGTTCGAACAGAACCGAAGGCACTTCTCACGAAGCCCTTGCAAATCCGGATAATTTCCAATCACGTCCGGACTTCCCGTCACTAAGGATGATAAAACCTCTATATCGGGGATCAGCCGATGCAGAGTAACTCGACGGTAATCCTTCCGTTTTCAAAAATATCCGGTCTTCAACACCGGTCTTCAAATGCGATCCATATACGACGTATCACATATTCGGAATGGGTTATACGACCCAAAGGTCCTCTCCCGGCTAAACCGAATAGTGAGCGTAATATTTAAAAACATATGGATATGGGATTTCAATCAAGTCACAACTTAAACCCAACTTTATTTTAAAATGGTTTAACAAATTACCATTTAAATCTTTAAACAAAAAAGATTCAATCTTTACGGTTTAAACAGTTTCCACACTTTAATCCTTTAAACAAAAGATTCATTCACAGATTTCCAAATTAATTTCCATTTCAATTTGATTAACTCGTTAAACCTTTAAATCAAGATTTAACCTATAGCTTTCAAAACAATTCCATTTCAAATGATTTAAACCAATCGTTATTTTAAATCTGTTAAAGATAACAGATTCAAATCATAGCTTTTCAAAACAATTCATTCATAACTTGGAAAACCATTTTTCAATTCATTCTTGAAATTCCTTTAATTAAACTAGAATTTCATTTCTTATCTGAAAGCTTTTATCATTTGAAAACAAACAGTTTCATTTCAGAAAATCTGATTTATTCATACGAGTTAAGGTTCTTGGGTTAAATTCAAATTCTCAAACCAATATTCTTTTAAATGGTTTCAATTCAGATAAACACATTTATAATATCTTTAATCCCTAGTTCCAAATCATAGGATTCAATTTCAAACTTGAATTCAAATTTAAATCAAATTATTTAAATTTTCAAAACTCGATTAAGTTATTCAAAATAACTTTTATCTTTGAAATTCTATTTCAAAAGCTTTTCACTTTAAACCCAAATTTCAAATTTCAAAATCAATTGAAATTAAAATTTCAATTTCAAAAACATCAAATTTACATTATCTGTGACTTAATTGATTTCCACGTGAAATCCATATTTGTGTGTGTAAAGGTGTAGTCCAGGGGTTTTACACACAATAGTGCAACTCAATGAATCATCACATATCAGAATACAGAAATATAATTCGATAAGCGGTATAAGAACAACGCTTATCGTTCATTCATAGATTATAGATATATAAAGGTCACAGATAAGTAAACTACAGATCACAACATAAATCAGGATGTATCACAAAGCATCGTACATTAGGGATATCAAACAATTCAATCATTCAGTCAATCTAATTATCCATAAGTAAAATCAGTTAATTTGTCTGATTAATTCAATTCAAATAAATTTCTTATGAATTTCTAATCCTGGTTAATTAATTACAACTATTTTAATTAATTATCCTTTATCATCTATTAATTAACCTTAAATCATTAATTAATCAATCTTAATAAATCAATCAATCTTTTAATCATTAGATAATTATCCTTTAATTATTAAATAACTAATCTTTAATTATTTAATTCACCATATCATTAATTATCTTTAATAAATTAATTTAACCCATGATAAGTCAATTTCCGTAGATACTAATTTTCCCTAGTTAATTAAGATGAGCGATTATCCGAAATCTTAAATCAATGTTAATCATTTGATTTATCCACCTTTAATCATTAATTAATTACTTTATTACGTAATTATCTTTCAAATCAATTACATTAATAGATTAACCATTTAAATTAACTTAATACTTAATGAATTATACATCATCATTAGATCTTCATTAACTTAAGTCAATACTCCTTATTTATATTCAATTCACTTCTAGATTCATTTAATGTTTAACTGATTTAAACATTTAAATTTGTAAACTTCATTTTGAAATCTCGATTTCAAATTAAAACTTAAGTCCAGGTTTGAAAATGTTAATCTAAACTTCTAATTCTAAAACTCAAATCACCCTTGCTAACAAATTCAGTTTAAATTTATAAAGACAAAACAAGTTCCTGTTTAACCCTGCTCAACCTTCATCCTACGCATCCATAAATTTACACGAGCCCAACTCCGAGCTAATGCCCCAAATTCCTCGATAACAGCTTCGAGTCACCCCTTCTCTTCCCAAACCCATCAGATTTATACAACTACAGCCACGTGCACGTGCACCAGAATTCGCCATCACTCCGGCGAACGACATTACCTCCGGCAAGTCACCTACGACCTCCCCTAACAAACTGGCCACCTAGATTCCTTGATCAACCACGAAAACGAAATCGAGTTCGAATGAACCCAACGGAACAAAACTGACACCCATGAAACCACCTCGTACCGCCACCACACATCATCAGCGACCCCGCGATCACCACCAGATCTTCACCGTTCAACCACGAATTCATCGCCCCTGGTCCGATCGCCCAAAATGCTACGTCAACGACGCCATTGCCACACCAACACGATTGACAAAATACTGGGCTTAAACCCTAGTTCGACGTCGCACCACCACCATAGCGACTTAAAAATCCTTCCACCATTTTTCCTCTGACCAACGACTCATTGGCCATCTTCCGACCCAAGCACAAAGTTCTTCCATCACCGATCATCATGAAATCGACAGGAAACCCATTTTCGAACAACTCAGAAATTTACAACATATATACTTTTAAAAATTATGAAATTACTTTCTAAAATCCTCATTTTCAGATACGAATCCATCCCTATAAACAAACCTCGAAATCAAAAACATCGAATTTCCAAATTGAAAAAGATGTTTCTGTACTTTCTTATTCTCTCAATATTTACCAAATATTCTTATTTTGAATTATTCCTAAAATTTATGTTTCCTTTATACACACATTTTTCCTCTAAATATCTTAACCTAAAATTTAATGTGTGAAGAGAATTTAAAGTTTATTTATGTGGATTTAGTCTGGGAAGACAAAACAGAGTTGTGTTTATTCATATACAGGCATGCACGCAGATAATCATGATTATATAGACATGCACATAACCATTTTCCGATTTAAAGACATTCATGCAACATCCTTACTTAATTGATTATCACCAAAAATCAGATATCAAGCAAAATAAAGGTTAGAGTTTTGCTCACATGATTAAGAAAGGGACAGCACAATAACTTGCAACCAGAAATTTATAGGTGAAGTTACTCACCAGCATCAAGTCATGTAAACAAATTCGAGGTTGAAACAAAAGGTTGCTCACCTATTTTCCAGAAAACAAAACAGAGTTCTTTTGTTTTGAAACAGGCTGAACCTTAATTGCTCTTCTTTTGATTCCCTGATTGAGTTGATCTACTAGCTTTCAAATTTGATTTTGAACTTTGCTTCGAGTTTGAACTTGAACTTCCAGGTTTGAATTTAGACAGAAGTGGTTTACTTTGTTTTGATTAGTTGAGATGTTTTGTTTTAAAGTTGAGATGATATTCATTTTAGAGGTTGCTCAGTTTTCTTGAACGAATGAAATAAGATGAAAAAGTTTACAGGGTGTATATTTGTACAGAGGATATTAAACTGTTTGAATAAGATGATGTGAATCTCTACATACTTACATTAATTGTTTTGTACCTTTGTATTATTTTTTTCTTCCATACTTCATTTCAGCTGTACATCATACATGTATGAGATGTTGTTGTTTTGGGGCTGCATTTATGATTTGTACAAAATATATGTACATATATATCTTCTTGCTAGATCTTCCCTTCTGCATATATACTTTTACTTGGCTGTCTTCTTTTACAAGCACACTTATATTTGGTTATCTACTTATCTTCATTTCGGCTGAAGTGATATTTGTTATGGTGGGTGAAGATGATTCATGTACTTTAGAAATGTTTTGTTTGTACAGTTTCCTTTGCTTTGTATAAGCATATTCATATGTACTTTTGCCTTGTATACAAATCTACTTTTGCAGGCTTTGATTTTCTTTGCTTTTTTGTTTACATCTTGCTTCATACTTCAAGTATTTTCTTTAATTCTTTTGTACATATTTGTACTGTTTATTTTGTTTTGTTTCCTTCTTTGTTTACAGCCTTGCATACTTATTTATTTGTATTGTTGTATGCATACTTGTATTTTTTTTTATTTGCCTGGCAGCTTTCATCCTTATATTATATTTAACAAATTTACAGACAACATGATATTATGTACTTTTGTTTTGCTTTTCAAACTCTATTTTATATAACTATAAATTTGTTTAAAATATTTGTTCGAAAAAACATTTATTCGTTTCGGGGAAACTCGAATCTATTTACAGATGAATTTTACAATTTTTATTCAAAAATACCATTAATTATAAATTTAATTTAAATTAAAATCTAGGGTCGTTACAGATATATATCCATAAATTAATAAAATTGGTTTGAGTAACATAAATAAATATATAGGTTGATTTGTTGATTAATTGATTGATTGAATGTTAATTGATTGATTGCGTTAATGGCGAATGCATATATATTAACATAAAATGAATGTTATAATAAAGAATTAAATGATATAAATATGTGTATATTTGAGTTTATTGAAATGAATTAATTGGAGTAAGTTTTGGAATTTGGACCCCAAAAGTTGTTTATAGTATATAAGTGGCCCTTCATTTGCTTTATATTTATTATCACATCCACATTCTCTTTCTTTTCGTTTTCAAGTTCTCCATGTAGGTTCCACTTGAGCATCCATTTCATTCTTAGACTACTCATTCATTTCTTATTAATAATAGTAACCTCATATGATTTATTTCTAATTAATAATTGCCTCATTCTTTTCATTTGTTTCTCATTTGTTCGTTTTCTCCTTTACAAGTACTTTAGCTGAAGTTTTTTTTTTCATTTTTAATGTGAACATCCAAATTAATATTCATGCCACCTCATTAGCATTTACTATTCTTCATTTCTAAAGTTCATTTTGTTTACGCATTAAAAATTCTTGTAGCTTCCTTTTATTGACAATTAATCCTCCTGGAGCTTCATATTTAAAAAAGGAAGATTTATTTTTATCTTCATTCTTATATTTATTCCTTTACTTCACCTCTTTAATACTACCGTTTTTAAGGCTGTTCATATTTTTACTTTATTTCAATTCCTAGTTTGTTTATATATACTTTATTAGCTTTCCATTTGTTTCCATCTTCATTCCTGTAGCCTCATTTCATTTTTCAAATCTCTTCTTCTGTAGCTTCATTTTTCTAAACAAACTTCCATCTCGTTTTTTCTCTCTCTTCACCTTCCTCCTTCCTTTTTCATTTTTTTCTTCTTCAAATCTCTTTCTTCTCTTTTTTTTCAAAGCTTTTTTTATTCTTCAAATATTCTTCTTCTTTTTCAAAGCTTTTTTTTCTTTTTCAATTCTTCATCTGCTTTAAATTTTCTTCTTCTTTTCCAAAATTTATTCTTCTTTCCAAATCTTTTTCTTCAAGTCCAGATCTATACAAACTTCTATGTATCTTCTAAAACTTCTAAAAAAAGATTAAGATAGCAAGGAAACAAATCAAAAGGAGGACGTAGTAGCGAATCCAAATCCGACTAGAAAAAGGAAAGCCAAAAGGTGAATGATTAAACTCACTCACGCAATACTAAAATTTCCATTGCAAGTTAAATAAAATTTATGATGTGATATATAAATTTTTGATTATTGTTTGTTGATTTAAACTGACATTTGAATTGATATTGGATTTGAATTGACATTAAATTGAATTGACGTTTAAAATTATATTGGAATTCAATTGCCAGCTAAAACCTCGACAATGATTACTATGAACTGTTGCGATATATTGGTTGATTTGGATGTTGTTTGAAATGGATGCTTATTGATTGATATGTTGGATGTATAGTTGTTATTTATTTAAATATGTCTCGGTTATCACCTTGTATATTATTGACATCATTTAAATAACCATTTGAATCATTTTAAAATTTGGATAACTATGACATTTAAATTATGGGTTGCAATGATACATACCCATACAATTTCTTGAATTCGGATTATTTATTAGAATTGAATTATTTGAAAGGTTTAAGTTTTTAAATTTAAAATTCAGATTTATTTTAATTAAAGTGGTTAAAATTGGTATTTTGAATTATTTAAAATCTCTTAAATTATTATACTCACGTTGTACACTTGATAGGAGATGGAAAATCCCGTAACATCTCTAAAGCTACTGCACTCATATTTTACTTGATATTGATTTGACTTACATAGGAATTTTTAGTTCTGACTCGAGTGTATTGTTTTTTCATTATGCTCGGGTCAGCCTGAGTACTTCAGTGTTTGAAGACGTTATTCCTTGAAGATGAAGATGAAGATTGGTGATCGAATTTATTATTATTTTTCAGCTGCATTATTCGTTTATTTTACTCTGATTAATGTTGCAAAAAAAGTGTAATCAAATGTATATTCTAAAACAGCTTCATGAACTGTTTTATTTGATTATTATATTTTGTCGTTCCGCTGCGAGATTCTGTGTATTGCTTTCCTTCTTTTCTCTTGTTTTCTCTATTAAACCCCATTGATAATCCGTCCTTTTGAATGGTTTGAGTCAAACATGTATGGTTTATTGTCGACTTAAATTGTCCAAAAATGTGGATCGTCACATAACCAATCTGATTATGACAACTACATTTACATACAAAAATCTCACCTAACTGATTATATAACAATAATATATATATATATATATATGTATTTAGGTTTCCATAATTAACATATTATAAAACATGATATTATATCTATAATATGAATGAATATTACCTATTACAGATGCCTTTGAGTCCACGTTGAAATAATGAATTCCCTTCTCTGAACATCTCCCGATCAGTCAGATTGCTAGACCAGAATCGCCGACCTTTCACTATCGAATAGCTTTGGATTTAACTTGAATTTAATTTGAGATTTTGGGATTTTATTTGGGGATGTGTTTCGGCCAGCAAACAAGATGATAATGGCAACCAAAAAAGGTTTTGAGATTAGGGTTTAGAGATCCATATATATATATATATATATATATATGATTGCATAAGAGAGAAAATAGGTTAATCTTATTACTTATTCTCTCTTGATCTTAACCATATATCTCCAAGCTTATCCCTATGTTTTAGCCGCCTCCTATATCTACCCAAACCAGCCGATTTCTCCCTTATAACATCATGGGCCATGAGCCCATTTGGCCCAAATTAAATATATATAATTATATTTAATTTAATTTGTTGTCAATGTCTCATATCGATCGATGTATTTATAACTATTATAATTATATATAAAATTATTTATTTCTCAAATCATATTCAAATTTTATAATTAATATTTCTTAAATATTAATTAATTTAATTAATTTATAACAATTACAAACTAATTAAATCGTTTGGTCTAAAGAGAATTCATCATTTCGGTTGCGTGACTCTTGGGTGTAAATTCGGCCAACGATTAACATCGAACTATTCGAATGTTATCGTCCACACATCACTTAGCAGGTGGTGTGACATTATGGTCAAATTTATCGCTTACCTAGTTTTGGTAAAATCCAATTTTAGTTTAATAAGTGTTACCCAGTTATGACATTATTTATACCAATTCTCTTCATCAAAACTATATCACTTTGGACTTATGGAATCTGATAATAGGTTAGCATTTAAAGGTTCCGGTATGTTGGTATAGAACACCGAAAGGAAATGACGCTGGTGAGAAAATCCATTGTACTATTGAGGCGCACAACCTACAGACGTAGTCTCTTAGCAAGGGCGAAGAGAGACTGGAACGCTAGTTTAGAGTAGGTCATATAATGTTTTGTTGTACGATTAAGTGCTGCGACAGGACCTACAGGCTAACTTCTTTTGAAGTGTTGGTTTTTAGTGGAGTCCACAAGTTAGTTGTGGCTCTCGATAGATCTCTTTGGTGGCTAATGACAATTTGGGATGGGTATCAGTTATAGATATCCGTATTTCGGTTTAGGGTAAGGAGATGCTATGTTAGTAGCATCGTTATATTATTGTATTTATTTTGCATTTCAGATGCTTCGATAAGGAGTATTGAATCGATTAGTGTCTGCAGTGGACTCCATCAATTAGCAATGATGGGTATCAACTCATGCTCTGTGTGCCTCTTATGGTTATGATTGTGCATGTTATATTTTGTTGGTTGATTATTATCATTATCGAACATTGTGTGTTAGACTTATATTAGGATGTTTATATTACTCCTACATTGGTGCATTGGGTTACCTTTATCATGATATGTTGTTACATTTCAATCACATAGTATTAGTTGTGTTGACTCATTGATTACAGGAAAAGAGCAAGTTATGGTATGATTCCCTACCTTTGAGTTGGATTTACTGTACTTGTTTATGGGCAGTTTGGGTTATCCCTGTATGGAGAGGACCGGCTGTACTTCGATAGTTCCCTATTTATTTGTATATGATTTTGATATGCAGTATTTTGATATTATTCCCTTCACACCAAGCTTTATGTTTGATTCACGTTTTGTCTTTGCATGTTTATGTCATGACAACTCTCGGGTACTCAATTGAGTAGTTTGGAAGCCATGTGCTTTCGGAGTTATGCTTTCAACATAGATAGAGCACTTTGGAGGCAAAGTCGATACTTTGGCTGTATACTTGATATTGTGGTAGTACATGACAAATGTGTTATTTATATATTAGACTTGTCGTATCAGATATTGTATTCTGACTTTCTGTGTTGATATTCAGTTATCAATTACTTCCATCAGTACAGTCTCTTATATATTGTTTATCCTATTATGCACATTTATATTCAGTATATTATATTATCATTCCACTGTGAGATTTTATCATTGTGCCTTGGTGATGTTTAGTTTTTTTTACCTCGAGGGACTGTCTTTTATGGTATTCAGAAGTCAGACATTGTCACTCAACGTTGATTCAGGGTATAACGAAGGGAGGGTCATTATGAGACCATGACACAACCGTAAATAAGTGTAAAATCGATTTATTACTCAATAAAGTGATTTCTTTTTTACTTAATCATGAAACTTGTCATATTCTCATTTGTTATTTCCATGAGCATGACAGTAAATCATGATATAACCAGTAGTGGTCTCCTTTAATTTCTCATGAAGTTGATTAATTCTTTAATTGAAGAAATTGATTTTTTTTAATTAAGATAATTCATTGCCTTATCACTTAATTTATATCAATTTGAAAATTATTAGTAAATTCCTAAAAATACTCAGAAATCATAAACACAATTATCTATGTCCAGTAAACATTTCGGATCAAAATGTCAAATTTTCATATTTATCAAGATTATTTTATAGCCGAAAACCGCTTATTTTTACCTTAGAAAAATCATAATAATTAATCCGCACATGGAAAAATTATGAAATTAAAAACACATCTCTAATTTAATATTACAAATATCATACCAAATTTTCAAACAATTCAAATGTCATTAGCTATGGTTTTAAATTCCAAAATCTCACTTTTTGCTATATAACTTGGCATATACTTCCTTTTTTTCATTTCCATGATAATATATGAAAATCCTCATATGTTAATTATTTCAAAAGCTATTATTTACCATCAAAAACTATTTTATAAAGATGAAAATGCAATGAGTAATAATATTACTCACCTAGACAAGAAAGTCGATTAAGATCTTTTCTCTCGAAAAATAAAAGCTTTGGTTGTATTTGATTTGCTTCACTTGTCCTTTCTTAAAAATGGCGAGCAAGCCTTAGGATTACTTTTGCGTTTGTTTTGTATAAAACGAAATAAAGTTGATAGAGTATTTTAAGGGATATAAAGGTTAATTTCATGAGCATTGGGCCAACTCTTTGCCTAATCTATTAACTCTTTAACCTCTTATTACACTCAAAACTCACGTCATTCCCCTACAACATTATGGTCAAAAATCATCTCATAAAATTTCATTTTAACTTCACGATATCTTACGTTATCGCATCTTAATTAGCTACTCAATATTTAATTTAATTAAACGTTTAAACATCACTCACCTTATTAATCAAATTATTAATTGAGTAATAAATCTTACATTGTAAATTAAATTAATTATTTACCAAACATTTTCATATTTGACATATTTAAAAATAGGATTTTTTTTGGATTTAGCCTCGTTTTAAATTTAATTATCGCAAATAGCCCAGTATTAAAAGTAATATCAAATTTAGCCCTGTTTTGGCCAGCTCAGCTCCGAGCTGGCCAAAACATACTGGCGACTTTTCAAAAGTCACCAGTTTTTTTTAGCGCATAATATAGGCGACTTTTGGGAAGTCGCCCACTGGTGACTTCCCAAAAGTCGCCTGTTTATTTTATAAAAACAGGGCGACTTCTGGGAAGTCGCTAGTGGGCGACTTCTGGGAAGTCGCCAGTGGGCGACTTCCCAAAAGTCGCCCATTCGGGGCTCTGCAACATAACCAGAGCCCCCCTCCTTCCTTCTTCATTCTAAACTCTTCCTCTCCAATTTCAAAAAACCCTAAAACCCTATATTCCGAAATTTTTGTCCAAACCCAATTAAATTTCGTTTTAATATTCTTAAAAGTAGTAGATTTCGAAGATCTACCTCAAGCATAGCAAAACGTCATACGGTCGAATCCAATCAAGGTATGCAGTAGAAACCCTAAGTTTTGAATTTAGTTTGCAAACTAAATTCTTTTTTGCTTGATGTAGAATGGCTCCTAGTTTTATTCCAACTATATGCTATTTTGATGGTGAATTGGTTATTGACGATTTAATGTGTGCGAAATATCTTGGTGGATCTTACAAACCGGCTAAAGTTCGAAGAGGATCTACTTTTGAGCAGTTGAAAGAGTCGGTTTATAAAGCAACAAAGATAAAACCAGAAGAGTACGAGATTGAAATAGTTTGCAATTTCATCCGGCGAATCCTCCTCTTCACTTGCTTATGTAGGATCTATAGGCTGTGAAGGGCCGGGAGCAACTTCAACCTGTGTTTCTTGAGATGAAGATGCGCCTTTTCGATGTCTACATCGCTGATACGTAAGAGTAGTGAGAGGAACGCCATGGGCTTCTATGGCATGTTCGATGAGCCCCTGTGCTGGCGGAGGAGGAGGCGGTGGAGGCGGTCTTGGTCTTGTTAACTTGTTTCTTCCCAAAATAGATTCTAAGATGTGTTTTACACTAAAGCATTTCTCCTGCGACCTTTCAGGAACCTCTTGTGCAAGCTCGTCCACAATTTCGATCGCACGGTAAATGTCGTCCGCCTACCATGACATAAACTTCAAGAAAAGGTATAAATTTCAATATTGCAATAAAGACTGTATGTACTACGTACCACATTCCTTTCGAGAGGTGCTCTAGGAGTGTAAGGGTATACAACAACAGGAGGCGCTGTAGGTGGATCGATGGCACGAAGAACATATCGACGCGTGATGTTCCAGTACCAAGACAGATATTCTTGTTCGGACAATGTGAACTCGAGTTCCTGTTGCGTGTGCATGTAGCGCTCGATCCATGTCTCAATCGCCATAGCATACTCCCCAGCTTCAATATCAATCCTGTAATGCGGTGGTTGTTCCGGTAAATGATGGACCATACCAAACTGCCTCATCACTCGGTCAGGCAGATGATAGGCGACATCATTAAAGCAAATCAGAGGAACCCGAGCAGTCCACAGCTGAATGGAAGTGGTACATAAGTTTGGAAGATGTCCAAGCACATCGTCGTACGGGGTCCAAGTCAGAGACTGATAGTCTAGCACATCGAACTCATTACGGTAGAAGGCAACATGACGCCTCAGTGATGAAACGGTGCTTTTAGGTCCTACCCACCTGTACAAATATTCAATTGTGACTTCTCAAATCCCAACACGTATACTTAGTATACTACATAATTAATTATACCTAGCACCGTATGGTAATGATAAATCAATCGCCGTCCTCCTCATCGTTATTCTACCCACGGGTAGATAAGTCCAACACCAAAGCTGCAAATAAAAGTAGACACATGGTTGCGGTCGGATAAAAGAATATGGACTAACGGTCGCCGAAAGTAAATAATGGACATACATGTACTAGACTCACACAACCACCTATGCTTCCGCTCTCTTGCAAAGCAAGCCTCGTCAACTCGCAGTACGTATATGCTAGAACTGCACTGCCCCACGAATATTGGCGACAAACATCAAATTTTTCTAAAAATGAAAGCCATCTAAGCCATATCCCTGTCTTAGAATGATCGCATATCAACCTCGAGCATATAATATGCAATATAATGGCCCTGGCTCGTTGCTGAATCTGAATCTCCGTGGCGTCTGCTGGTATGTCGTCCGCAAATTGTTCCCTAAACCATAGTGTCTGTATCATTTCATTTCCCCATCACTCCTCTGTTGGAGGAGTTAAACTTAGGAGCTCTTGGCATAAAGTAAGATAATCAACTGGATCGGGGTTGGTCAACGGAGCACCGGCTATGGGTATGCCAAGTAAGCACGCAACATCACCTAACGTGATAGTCATCTCTTCGGCTCGTAGGTGAAATGTCGATGTCTCTGGCCTCCATCTATCCACCAAAACGGTGATAAGATGATGATCTAACTGGATGTGCCCCACCCTAAAAACCAGTACAAATCCAGCTTGGTCTATCAACTGTATGACGCTTGGATGAGCAGATGTTACTCTATTCATTTTAGACGAATGATCTATGGTTTTGTCTGCAGTATTACTCCGTCAAAATATCACAAAAATATTATCAACATGTAACATACATTACCTTTCGATATTTGTACATTTTGAATACTAAGAATTTTACCGCGACAAATTCTGAATTATTCGTTCGATGTCGTTGTTGCAAATATAGGACAGATCCATTAATTGGTCCAGGTAGCATCTCCGTGTAATCTACACATATACAAGTTAACAATATTCTCAAATTTATTTTTCAACATCAACACTACGAATTTACACATTGTTTTTCAACATTTTACCAATGATTTCAACCATACATAGATACCACAACCATCAATGATTGTTAACAATTCCTAAAAACCATTATTTTGCAAATTTATTCAAAACCCTAAATTGAAAAAAAATTGATTTTCCCATACCTTGAGGCACATCCCGCATTGAAGAGCTTGCCATCTTGTAATTTGTTGAACAAAAAATGAAATTTAATTGGGTTTGGGCAAAAATTTCGGAATATAGGGTTTTGGGGTTTTTTGAAATTGGAGAGGAAGGTTTAAGAATGAAGAAGGAAGGAAGGAGGGGGCTCTGGTTATGTTGCAGAGCCCCGAATGGGCGACTTTTGGGAAGTCGTCCACTGGCGACTTCCCAGAAGTCGCCCTGTTTTTTTTAAAATAAACAGGCGACTTTTGGGAAGTCGCTTATACTGAGCTGGCCAAAACAGGACTAAATCTGATATTACTTTTAATACTGGGCTATTTGCGATAATTAGTTTTAAAACGAGGCTAAATCCAAAAAAAACCTTAAAAATATGGAAGTTACACCCGTCAAGTGAAGACATATGCGTCGCCACCTCATGCAACATGTGTCATGCTTGGCCACCTCATGGAACCTGCATCCTATCCTGTATTTTAAAGACAAAATGCTTGAAATCCATGGGACGTTTGGTACACATGAGTTTCATGTACCCAACCCATTAACCCAACCCCTTTACCCTACTTATAAATGGGTGGGTCAACGCATTTATGAATATTATTAAATGAGTTATGGATTGAGTTAACCCATTTTCAAAAGGGTTATAAATGGGTAACCCATTTGCCCATTTATTAAAACATTAAATTTTAATATAAATTTGAAAAATAAGAATTTTGAACATACATTGTAGTTTTTCATAGAGACTAACAGTTATACTTAGAAAATAACAGGCTACCTCATCCCCATATTTGAATTCCGTCTAGTGCAGAAGCCGCTATTTTTTTTGTTCAGACTGCAATAACTCCTTCATTCTAACTCGGAATCGAGGCGAGACTACGACCGATGAACTCCCACCTAAATTACGGACAGTATGGAACACTCGGATACTTCATCGTGTGAACGCACACTGTAGTTCTCCAAGGGGACTGACAGTTGTACTTAGAAAATAATAGGCTACCACATCCCCATATTTGAACTCCGTCTAGTGTAGAAGCCGTTATTTTTTTTATTCGGACTGCAATAACTTCTTCGTTCTAACTCGGAATCAAGCGGGATTTCGACTGATTAACTCCCACCTAAATTACAGCAGTATGGAACACACAGATACTTCATCGTGTGAACGCACACTGGAGAAACAAGGGCACTGATAGTTGTACTTAGAAAATAATAGGCTACCACATCCCCATATTGAACTCCGCCTAGTGCAGAAGCCGCTATTTTTTTTGTTCGGACTACAATAACTCCTTCGTTCTAGCTCGAAATCAGGCGGGATTTCGATCGATAAACTCCCACCTAAATTACGGACAGTATGAAACGCTCGGATACTTCATCGTGTGAACGCACACTGTACTTCTCCAAGGGGACTGACAGTTGTACTTAGAAAATAACAGGTTACCACATCTCCATATTTGAACTCCGCATAGTGCAGAAGCCGCTATTTTTTTTGTTCGGACTGCAATAACTCCTTCGTTCTAACTCGAAATCAGGCGAGACTTCGACCGATTAACTCCCACCTAAATTACGAACAGTATGGAACACTCGGATACTTCATCGTGTGAACGCACACTGTAGTTCTCCAAGGGGACTGACGGTTACTTAGAAAATAACAGGCTACCACATCCACATATTTGAACTCCGCCTAATGTAGAAGCTGTTATTTTTTTTGTTCGGACTGCAATAACTCTTTCGTTCTAACTCGGAATCAGGCGAGACTTCGACCGATTAACTTTCACCTAAATTACGGACAGTATGGAACACTCAGATACTTTATCGTGTGAACGCACACTGTAGTTTTCCAAGGGGACTGACAGTTGTACTTAGAAAATAAATTACCGAATCTCCGTATTTGAATTTTGATGAAAATTAGAATTTTAAATTTTTATCGAAACTCAAAACATAAAAATTAGAATTAGAATTATTTTATATTTATTTGTTTTTTATTAGTCAAATTAAATTTAAATCTTTAAATTGGTTAAATGGGTAACCCGCTTATTAAGTGGGTTAGGTCATAAATGAGTAAAAAAAAGGGTCATAAATGAGTTGGATCAAATTCGACCCAACCCATTTTGACACAACCCAACCCGTTTGACAGGCCTATGTAACCGTGGGCTACTAGTTTTAAATACAACACTCTTTGTGTTTTCTTGTACACCAAGCGTGCTAAAAAAAAATGCAAACATCATCATTCCTAACCACTTCTAACATTCGAAGATAGGTACCAATATTTAATGCTTAAAATTCTATACAATACCCGTTAAAAACCATGGGGCATTACACATGTTGTACTGACTCTATATACTGTAACGTTTAGTTGCAAGAAAAACCATATTCAATTTATGAAAATCAAATTTTCTGATATATTGCCTAATAAAATTACTCTGTTTATTTCCTGGGCGGAAAATATACTATAGAACATAATGCTACTACAGGAATCAATCCACAATTTTACATCAACTGTCTCTACATTATTCTACGGCAAGCATATTTATATATTTGAATTGATATTTCAGGAATACAAAAAGGCTACAGTTCCACAGTTCCTCCTGCATAAGCAATTTGTCATTTTGCATTGGGTTACTTCAAGGGCTTCGACTAATGATATGCTTCCCTATAAGTCCTGAAATCAACAATCAAACATAGCAATTTTACAGCATCAGCTGAACAATTCTGAAAAGCGTATGCAATGATCTTATAACAATTTTCAGCTTATAATCATTTGCCAATTGGCTCAAGGGATTATACATGTGAACTAGTTCACTGGAAATAACACGTGGTATCAATTGGAAGTATTGTATTTGCCTGATAGAAAGTGTATTATATTTTGAATTATTAGGGAAAATACTGAATATTCATGGTTTGGATAAATGATGAAGAGAGCTTAGAGAAGAGACTTCTTACAAGAATAATGGGCGAGGACTTCATTAGTCAAAGTCTGGAACACCGATAAAGGAGTAATTATGATCGCTGCTCCCGAGCATTGGAATGTATTCCGACCCCCTCACACGTACACCAAAGCAAGCTGCAATTATCACAAAATATAAATAACTGAACTCTTATTTGTGAATTCTGGGAATTCAAAAAGAAAGAAACAAAGCAGCATGCTGGTCAAATTCAGTATTAACTTTTAGTTTATCCAGTACTTGGAGAAAGGCATAAAATTTGATATCATGTGATAAATATATTATTTACCAAATAGAAGTGCCAGGGGAAGGAGTAAATCCTCTTTATGAACAAGTGCAGTCGTTTTAAATATAATGGCTGATAAGTTTTTTGAACCTGTATAAGGCAGGAGTTAACAATCGTACATTCATTACTTCAAGAATCAAGGCCCTATATGATGGTGATACATACAAAAAAGCTTCAAAATGAATGTTTTGTTAAAACAAGTTAAAATCCTCTTGGTACCCAAGTTGTCCCCAAATTAACTGTTCAATGCGCCCAATAAGATCAACATCATCGATCATTTAATAAAAAAATTTAAATAATATAAAATAAAGGAATAATGAAGGGTTAGGCCATTCTGAGCACATAGGGACAAGAAAAAGTTTGGGGATAGGTGATTTGAGCTGTATTGAAATCTGATTATATATAACCAACTCTTCGATTTTCCATGCATCTTAAATAATTAGCATTGTTAAAGGGAAATACTTTAAAAAGAAAAAAGAAAAAAACAACTGTTATGTGAGGTACGCAAAAATTCAACATTCATAAAAAAAATTAAGCACGATTACATAGTTAACCCTTTTCTATGGACATTTTAGATTAAAGCGGCAGACCCCTTTCATGTTTTTATGCAATTTCGATGGACCCTTGCTGTATTACTGTTTCAATGATACCATACTGTCTAATGTAGATTTTTTCAGTACATCACTGCGATTTCTCTTTTCAAAATTTTGATGAGGTGCTACCGAATTTACTAGAAGGGGGAAATATAGTAAACCATATGGATTAAAGTCCCCATAATGCCCCCTTAATGATTTTTTTTCCGTTAAAGTCCCATAGAATAGTCCCTTTCTTAACAATTTTCAGAATCCCTTTAACAATGCCCTAAATAACAGCTGGTTGAACATAAGATTTCTAGTTTTATTTACTACTATTAGTTTATAGGATACCAGAGCAGGATTTAACAGCTTGAGAGTGAGTGTTGAAAAGATTTCATAGTAAATATACATCTGGAAAGAATTATTTTTGGGCAACTACGGCAAAATATAATTTTATATTGTCCACGGAATCTTTTTTATTTCTACTAAAATAAAAAGGGTTTTGCACAACTTATAAAAAAAACAACTTTTAAGCAACTTTATCCCAAAAAAAAATTGGACAACTTCTTTTACTCTGACTCACAAGTTGAAAATTTAGACGTATTTCATAAACAAAAAGGAGTTGCTTATAACTTATTAGCTAATTTTTATCAGTGACCCGTAAATTATTTTAAGAGAACTGTTGTCAAACAATCTGAAGTTATTGCAACACATCTCAACTATTAATGAAGAAAATGGTTGCATAAGAATTCAACCAGCGTCATACCAATCACCAAAAAGTTACATGAATACTTTTTGAATTTTTGTGAGAGAGAAAGGAAGGACGAAAGAGAGGAAAGGAGGATGAATGTCAGCTGCTTCTAGATATCGAACCCAACTCCTTTTAGTTTAAACTAAAAATATTTGATGCAAGTGTCTATGTGCACACATTTGTACATGCGGGTATATTAGTAGAACATGAAGCAATTTGATGCTTCTCTATGGTTTGGATCATTGGATCAAGAATAAGAAAAACCTCAACATTACAGGCTAGCATAGTTTGATGTTACTTTAAGGTGATAGTTTTTTTGGTTCACATAATTTGATCAATGGCCATGAAAAATAAAGAGGGCATCTAAAACAACTTTTCTTAACTTATAATAAAAATATTGATGTGTGCAGTATGGATACTAACATTACATGAGGATGCATTTTACTAAAAGAGGAAAACAATTATTAAAAGATCAAGCATTAGATCTAAAATTTTAATGAACATGGACATGAAATTCATTAGTCCAAAGCGAAACAGGTACGAGGATGAAGAAACAACACTTATAAAAGTGTCCTAAGTTGGGAACAAAAAGAAATCACATTTTAATAAAAAATAAACGATCCATTGATAATGTTATGGATTTTTTAATTATTCTTTAATAAATACCCAAGAAAACAATAATATTTATTAATGATATTATCATGATTTAAGAATATTTTGATTAATACTAATCAAAATTTAGTCAAAACCCTTGAGTAGAGATATGGTGCTTTAGACAAAAGAGTTGGAGGTCATGAGTTTGAGCCCGTGAGACATGATAATGATTGCAAAGTATTACTCTTGTTATAAAAAAAATATTAATCAAAATTTAGCGTGTTACTATTTTCTACTCGAATGGTTAAGTAGAGAAGAAAAAAAGATGGAACCCAGTGCACGAGTCTCCTGCATGATAGCGAACTCTGGGAAGGTCGATAATGTCCGCAGCTTTTCCCTTGCATTGCGAAGAGACTGTTTTCGGACTCGAACATGGACGTCCAGATCACCATACGGGTGACCTAACCGTTGCGCCAAGGCTCCACCCATGGTCAAGTTGAGAAGGGAAAAAAAATGTAATTCATGCATGCTAGCATTTCTTTCAATAATATTACATTTTCAACCATATATAAAATTATCTCTTTATATAATATATATTTAAAGTTTAATTTGCATTTAAGTGACAATGCAATCAATTTTTGTTCATTGACTGAACAAAAGACAAAAGAGTTTTATTAACTATTAACTATTTTCCTCTTTTAATTTAATAAACATGTAAAAGAAACTAAATAATTATCTAACTTTATTTCAAAAGTTCTTCTCCATTGAAATTTTAGCAACATTTATCGTTAAAGATCTGTCTACTTTGAAACATGTTACCATCTGGAAAGACCGCCAATTAGGAACGTTTCCTCTGATGTTCCAGTAAAAACGAGGAACCAATGTTCTTACATGCGTGCATGTATATGTGAGTGCATGCACGTGCTATATCCTCCTATAAGGTTCGACTTTTAAAGGTGCAGTGCTTTGAACTAGGTTATACGACAACCGTTGGTGGACTATTACCCAAAAAAAAACTTAAGTTGGGGTTCGAATGCCCATAACGTGTTCTATGTAAAAATAGAGTTATAAGGAGAAAGCACATTTGGGATAATTTTGTAGTCTTAGCGAAAATTTAATAGGGATGGGATCTTGATAAGATTGTGCTTGGGTTGAAGACAAGTTTAAAACAGAAATGAATTTGTTTGTTGCTTTACATGGACAGACAATATGGCACATTCAGTATTTAAAGAAGGAATTAGAAGGTTCGTGTAATATGTTAATGATGGCATGAAGTTAATGGTGGAAAAGAAAATTCTTATAAAAAAACATAAAAAATAAAAAAGAGGAAAAGGGTGGAGGAAATATTTTATTAACTTGAAATACATACACACACATCAATGTGTGTGTGTGTGTTTTTAAGGCTTATAGTTTAACTGTCAAAAGAATTTTTAAGGTACATTATTTCGAAGTAGTTACCATTTTTTTTTCAATTTAGCAGAAAATTACCATCTCTTTAAATGAAAAATATTCTGCAACCTTCTAATATAGTGGAAGAAGTACCAACAAATTAAGAAATGCCCAAAAAACTAGATATAATTTTAAAAGGCAAAACACAGTTTAGGGCGTGATAGATGTAAAAGATGGTTTTACCCCATATTATCTTATTCTAAAATTGCAAGGGAAATCACATGTATATACAGTTATATACAAATCTATTTGATTTTTTCTACATTGCTCGTGCTTATAAAATCGACGGCATAATATCTAAAATACAATTCTACACGTGTTATGTCCATCTTCAATGATAGCAATATAGTCTGATTTTATGTTGCTAACTTGCCATCCGTTTATACTGAGATAGTGGCCAAGCCACTCATGACCAAGGAGGGGCAGCTGACCCCTCTCAAGATTTTTGGGTACTCAAAGTATTGAAATTTGAAAATAAAAATTGGGTGAAGATAGATGTTTAAATAGTAAGATAAAAGTTGATTTGACCCAAAAACTCCCTACCCTGTCAAGTTTTATTTCCTTTCTGAAACTGAGATTCGATATATCATGTTAAGTAATAATGGATTTGAAAAGACATGAGGACACGTCCTGCAGTTAAAGAGATAAGAGACAGTAATTGTGGTGTTGACATCAACGTTCAAGATTTAAATCTTGGTTTCGGTTATTTGAAAATTTTGAAATTTCGGTTAGCTTCAGAGGTTTCGGTTCTAGTTTTGATTTCGATTTCAATACATTTTATATATATATATATAATATTTCAACCCCTTTGATCTTCTATTACAACTCCCAAATTAGGGAGAAAAAAAATTATGCTGCTGTGAGATTCAATCCCGATTACTGAAAAAGAATTGGGACCTTAAATAATTAAAGAGTTGATTTCAGAGTGAAATTCGAATTCGGTTTATGAAAAGAAATCCAAATCAAAAGAAAAAGAAAATTGCTGCAAGGTAATTTTGTGTCTTTTGTTTTGTTGAATTCATGCGTTTTTGTACTTTTATGTATTTTCTTTCTTCTAATTACTTCTCTCCTTCGTTTGCAGTTTTCTAAAAAGAAAATAAAGGCTCTGGGCCGAAACAGCAATTTTGGCACTATTCCGTTTCGCTATGGAACCAAACTAGAACGGCTGGAATCTCAGTGTTCTGGTCAAACCTCACACCTTGGTTTACACCATATTGTACCTCCATTTATTTTGCACTGTTTTATTTATTTTTTTGTTGTTTCATTTTTATACCTTTTCATTGGAACTGATACATTGTTGAGTTTTGTGTTTAGATTGATTGCTGAATTTTTTGTGTAATTTAGAAGGTTAAGAATCTCAATTTAATTTGCTAGAGGTCTCACTTGAACATGCAGGACGACTATTTTAGGTGGCATGTGTATGAATGTATTACAAAAATACTTCTTTATTTTGGTTTAAATTTGTGTAGAATAAAATAACTTTTATTTTTCAAATCTATTTTGGTGTTCAGTTTTCATTTTAATTTGATATACATATAAGATGAACTACTATTTGACATCATCCTAAGTTTGTGATAATGGACTGTCGGATAAATTGAATTATTATCATTTGGGCCCTCAAAGGATAACCTTATTTACATACTATGTAGTCCAACAAGCAAGCTGACCCCTCTCTATATTTTTCCTGGCTTTGCCCCTGTACTGAGCCATTTAACTAGAGCTTCGGACACAATCTATAAATTCAGAAAGCCCAACTTTGGATGATAACACACTTATAAACAAAACGCACGCTCCTGAATTGCTGTATCATTTATATTGGACTAGAATATTCCCATTTATAGTAATGTTAAGCATCCCATTTAGATTTTAAGCATATAGATAACACCGTTAGCTTTTTCAGCAAATAAACGTCTAGTAAGATACAAATATCAATGTGACTTGGAATACACAGGAAAGACAGATATTCACAACGACCATGTTAATCCAAGCAATACTCAAGACACGATAATTAGTAAGAAATATTAAGCTATAGCTATAATATGAGTAATACCATTTTCAATCTTCACCACACTTTGAAGCATTACATCCATTTTCTTCTTCATCTCAACGTTGTCATCCATAAGAGGTGCAAGAAGGACAAGTTCCCTGTAAATATCCCTGACAAAACTACAGATCTTTTCAGCATATTCAACTTCACCATCTGATATTCGACCAATTGCAAGTCTCATAAGCTCTCCAGTTAAATCCGCTAGCTAGAAAAAAGGAAGAAAACTAAAATTATTTTTCAGCAAACATTACTCTTTTTTTGACACGTAGTCAACATATGCTTCAAGGATGGCACTTGGTCTCCCATAAAATTTACCACACATGAACATGTCTAGAAGTGATAAAGTGTAAGATAAATTGAATATTCCAGGATCCATGTTTAGGTAATAGAAAACAAAACTAACTTGAGGAACTACCGTGATTTGAAGAGCAAGACGACTTACTGATATACAATATAGAGCAAGACACGTTCATGTGTGGTTAACCACACATGAACGTGTCTTGCTCTATATTGTATATCAGTAAGTTGTCTTGCTCTTATATATAGTTAACCACTATGAATATTACCCCTAATAGATAATCCAGAGTGTTGATCTGTAGGGGTTCTTCATAATCATTACTCAATGGTCGCAAAGTATCATTGATCTCTTCAAGATTTAAGAGACTTCCTGTCTTGCAGAACTCAAAGAACGTTGCAGCCTCAACATACTCCTGAATCTATATAAGTAGTCTAGATGTCATTAATCATTTTTTTGGAATCAGTAGGAAAATGAGACAAAGGATGATAACTTAACTGCAAAAGTATAAGCTCTTCTGAGCTTCCAAAAATCAGTCCCTTTAAGTTCATTTACTAATCTTAACATATACTGACTGGTGACTGATGTAAGATCATTCTCTGCCTTGTTTAAAACTTCATCTTTGTTATCTTTGTTAAGTCTGAAGAATTAAAGCTCTCAATAGCACATAGTAAATATTATGCCTAGTAATAAGGATGTATATCAAGTATTCTCTGAACATGCATAATTGGGTGGAAGGTGCACACCGACGTTACAAATTCATTCACTCACTTTGCATCTGTTTATGCAATTTAGTTCAAACTTAAAAGTGCTCAAACACAGGTTAATTACGCATGCATACTATACTTATCCAGCTTTGAAATTTATCACTACCAACCAATTACTGTTCTCCAACCATTAAACCAGACCCTTACCAACTAATTACTACACCCATTAATCATTTTCAAATAGTTAACTTCCATTTATTTTGTTTCCCTGTAATAAGCTGATAACATAAGTAATATGTAATTTTTCATTACAAAGATTCACTGAAACTATTTCCAAATCTAACTTAGATACTTGATTTGAAACTTAAGAAGGTATGATGATGGATGAAATCGAGAACAAAGTCATTAATTGCATTCCGTTTTACTTCGTAGGCTATATAGCTAACTTTTGTCGTGTCGACTGAGCTTTCAAATTTGATTATTGAGAAAATAATGAGCTCAATGGATATATTGTGTAGATTGACATGCATACCTGTGTACCTGGAAGATGACCTTTTTGCTGTTTAAAGTAACATCACGACTAGCCTTTACAATTCTCTCACGCTTGTCATTCTACAAGTAAGGAACCATGGTACATCTTATAAGCAATAATGCATAAAATTGAGATTTTGTGATGCTTGGAATTGTAAGTATAAAACAGACTGATCTGATAGGCATGCATTTCAACAAGCTATATTTACACTTCCATCTCAAATTTTAATGGCCTAAGTATAAACCATCTTTATAAAATAATAGAATACTCGCTCATTTGCAACATTTAGAGTAGTTCTGAATGATCCAAACAATTGTGGTGTCATTTCAAGCGGACAGCTATCACAATGAGTACACATGGTTTCAAGTGGTTGGTGGTTACTATTTAACTGTACCTTTTGGGTTTGAGAGTCTGATGGAATCCTAAGTGCTTGAGTTCAAATCTAAAATATTTTCCATAATGTACATAGATGATATTAAATTTGTACCGCAGTCCGCAGGAGCTTACTAGCTATTAGTAACTCTCGATGTATCAGGCGAGGACATAGTTATCCATTTGACATAATTACATTATAATTTACCAACAAGAAAAGTCAATTGGCTACACTGGAAGACAACTATAACCCAGACAAAGGTAAATATGGGCCAAAAATAACATTGGGTGCCTTCAATTGGATTATGAGACAACAGTCACTGTACAAAATAATATAGTATGGTTTAAACACAAAATTTCAAGCCAAAAAATGGCTAGCTTCAAGGTACTAAAAATTATTGAAAGAAGTGACTAATTTTCACTTGGCCGAAATCTAGGTTGTTTGCATTAAGACCTAAGACATAATTATAGTTTCTGGCTCTAAACTACAACAGATAAGACTAAAATGAAATGACATGTTAAAAAGCTTACAAGCTCGTTAAGATAATTAGCATGTTTGGAAAATTCTTCTTTCATAGGCGAAACCGTCTCCGTGCTCATCTTCATCGTCCTTGGCTTCTTTGCAGCAGAAATCCCTAAAGCATTATGATACATAACCATTACAATAGGTTCTATGGAAGAAGAAGAAGAAGAAGAAGAAGCAGCAGCAGCAGCAGCAGCAGCAGCGGCGGCGATTAAAGAGTGTTGTCAACAAAATTACCTTGATTGCTGGAGCGGACATTCAATCTGGACGCCATTAAAATTAATCTTTGGTAGCGGCAACACAACATCAGCCCTACTTTTATTTTTTGAGCGGAGGAAAAAAAAAATATAAAAAATACACGGGAAAGAACCGTGGCATCATGTGGGAAAAGCCCAATTTAATTGGAATCTGCGGCCCGTGCTACCTGTACTGTTCCAGAAAGATGTATATAAAAATAAAGAGATTTCGTTCTGCTGATCTTATTTACTCTCGCATTCAAATCAATGACGGCAGCCAACAACAGCTCGTCATCAGCCACGGTGGTTGCACCGCCTATGGCTCCACCTCCAACTCCACCACCGCCGGCGGCAGCCACGGAGTGGCATTTACGACCACCAAACCCTAAAAATCCGATTGTGTTCTTTGATGTCACCATCGGTAGCATTCCGCAAGGAAGAATCAAGATGGAGCTGTTTGCGGACATTACCCCAAAAACCGCCGAAAATTTTAGGTACTTCCTTTTTCGATCTTATTAGTATTCCTTTTTTATTTATGTTATTATGTGTTAATTTGTTATTCGTTGATTATTTGTTGGCTTATGATAAGTATATGATTTTTTTCCTTTCATTAACACTAATCATAAGTGTAAGTTGAGGCTCCACTTGTGAGTTTTATATTTACAATAGTTTTTATGATAAAAATATGTAAACTTGATTTTGCTTTGAAGCACTTGATTTGAATGCTTCATAAACTAATCAAAATTGAACTATAATTTTTTTGTATTTTTAGTGGTTAATTTGGACGAAACAAAATGACCAAGGGAAATGACAGAATGCTTGAATTTCAAAATCATTGATTTTGCTTGGTATATTTTTATGAAAAAAAGTTTAAATAAGGGTACTGTTAAAGGATACCAAGGATACCAAAAAAATACTAGGACGTAAAATTTTAAGCTGAACTTGGTATATATATATTTTTAAGAGATACCTAACCCAAATAAAAAATAAAATGTAATTTGTCAGTTCATCGAAATACCCGTTTCATGTTATCTTTATCGCCCTTATCGATCTTTATCCTCCCATATTTAACACTACAAAATAGTTCGAAGAAGGAAAACTAAAACAAATTCCCATTCTCTTCGCCAACATGCAAGGACAATAATAGTAAGAACTAAATGATGAAAAACTAAGGCTACTGCTGAATTTTTCTGCAAAACCCTTTGATGAATTGTTGCAGTGTTTTAAAAGAAAATACTTTAGGGGATGGAAGTGTTTTGGGTAATCACCCTACGCAAGACCAAAGTTTACAATTTATGTTCTTTTCATCCCATGAAAAACGGAAAGTATGGGAAAAATATGGGTAAAGAATTAAAAACTGAAACTTAATTATCTTTCAAACACAATTTTCATCATATGTTAGTTGTTCCCAAATGATCAATTTTATTCTCAATACTCTTTCAACACAATCAAATTATTTCATCTCAGTTAGCATCTTCTGATAATCCATAACTTATGAAAAAGTAAAGTTTATTGGGTTTAGAGAGGATTAATTTAATAGGACGAGTTTAGCATAATGGAGAAGAAACTGTATATGGTTAGCTTAGGAAAGTTAAAATGGTCATTAAAGGAGAAACTTTATTTACTAATCCTTTCTTAGCAAAAAAACATTTTTATTGGAAACTTGCCCTCCCTTTGTGTTTTTTTCCTGTACGACCATCCTAAATAAGCTTTTTCATGCGTTAGCACTAATCGTAAGTATACAATGAGGCTCCACCTATGAGTTTTATTTTTATGTTGGTTGTTATCGTAGTTCCTTTTATGAAAAGCTATGAAAATTTGTGGTTGATGATTTTTTTAAACACTCAATTTGAATGTTTTTACAAATCGGTCAAAACCGTTATGGTCAATTGTTAAAGGAAAGGACAAAAAAGCTAGAGGATATAATAAATGATTGATGTTTAGGACTAAAAATAAGGGTAAAAGATAAATAAGAATTTCCTTCTTATCGAATTGTAATAGTACACTAATGATCTTTTCAAAGAAACACAAATTATTATTTTACCTCTTCTTTCTTTTCCATTACATGAGAAATGGAACATACAAATTCAAGTCATGTATGTCTAATTCCTAAAGGTTTAACCGTTCAAAAAAACGATCAAATTAACCATGAAATATGTGAGAAGATAGCTCACTAGATTCACAATTTCGTTCACTATTTGAGAAGAGGAAATTTGGTTACGATGCGTCAATTCAAGAATAAAATGATGCAATTTAAATAATTTTCAAATTATGCAATTTATGATTTGCAATTGTGAAACAATTTGAATCAAAACTAAGTGATCTTACTTCCTGTTATAAATATGCGAGTAAGGGATCACGCGAAGAAACTGACAAGGAAATCTTTAAGATTTAGTAATACAGAACAATTAGTGAAAGGAATTAGTTTGAATATTGATTGGTAAGGGGAAAATAATGCTAATGATGATTGGGTTTTTGTAAAGTACAAATCACACAATAATAGCGTGTGTTTTTTTCTTTACAAAATTTTGATCTTTAAAAGAAATCTTATAAATCTCTCCATTAATCATTTTGTTTTCCCTTTAAAATTGACCTTCTTAATTCATTAAATAATGGTTTTTGGTTGTTATTCAGAAGTTCTTCTAACCAAGGTTTGAGGTTTCGACCGAAACATCAAGATTTTGGTCGTTTCGTTCCGGTTTCAGTGGATATTGAAAAAAGCCAATCCGAAACTCTGGCTCAATTAAAAGGAATATTGAAATTCAAATTTTATTGAAGAAAATAAAGAAAGAATTAATTCAATTTGAAATATATAAATATTCAAAATCAAAAATTTTAACTTTAAACACATTCAAATCATAAAATATCTTTATTAATAGTTGAAATAGAAACACAATCTTTTGGTTCGACCGTAGAGTTCCAAAAATACCTTTATATGCAAATAAAAGGTCGCGAGCTCGAATCCACTTTGACCAAAAACTAACATCTATTTTCAAATGGAAAGTTCAAATCTATTACAACAACAAAAAATATTTTTTTCTTTATATTTTTTGATTTAATTTTATCAAACGACATAGAGATTTTAAATTTAGTAATTTTATGAGAGGCTTTTATATGCATGTGTGTTGCACGTGCCAAAAAAAACTTATGAATACTGTAGCTAAAAAGGTTAAATACGAAGAAATAATAAATATTTGTTAATGTTATAAATATTTATAATTAATCAATATTGTTCATTTGTTAAATACGATCGAGCTGGATGACTTTTTTAATGACACCAGTAGACCATTTGTTCGGAAAATTCAAGAGTCTGAGGTAAAGAAGGCGCTAAAACAGATGAAAACAGGCAAGGCATTGGGGCCTGATGACATCCCATTGAGGTGTGGAGATGTCTTGGAGATGCAGAGATAGTTTGGCTAACTAAGTTGTTTAATAATATTTTCAAATTAAATAATATGCCAGATGAGTGAATGAGAAGCATATTAGTTTCAATCTTCAAGAATAAATGAGATATTCAAAGTTGCACAAAGTACAGAGGAATTAAGCTTATGAGTTATACAATGAAGCTTTGGGAGAGTCATTGAACATTGATTAAGAAGGATGACAAACGTTTCAAAGAACCAATTTGGTTTCATGCTTGGGAGGTCGACCACAA
This sequence comes from Allium fistulosum, assembly GCA_030737815.1. Taxonomy (NCBI): domain Eukaryota; kingdom Viridiplantae; phylum Streptophyta; class Magnoliopsida; order Asparagales; family Amaryllidaceae; genus Allium; species Allium fistulosum. Next base: position 547,687,193 of record CM060906.1, read on the forward strand.
AGACGTTTTTCTTAATAAGACAACTTATGAGAGATTTATTAAGCAAAAGAAGGATCTGCACATCGATTTGAAGAAATCTTATGCTAAAGTACCGAGAAATGTTATGTGGTGGGCTCTGAAAAAGAAGAGAGTCCCAACAAACTACATTACGCTTATCAAGAATATGTATGATGATTTTGTGACCAGTGTCAGAGCATGCGACGGTGAAACCAGTGACTTTCTCATTAACATAGGTTTACATCAAGAGTCAGCTTTAAACCTCTATATTTTTGCTCTAGTGATGGATGAGGTTGCGAAGGGTATACAAAGTGAGATTTCTTGGTGTATGCTCTTTGCTGATGATGTTGTGCTAATTGACGAAAGTAGGATAGAGGTCGATAGATAACTAGAGTTGTGGAGATGGACTTTAAATCAAATGGTTTTAGGCTTAGCAAAACTAAAACAGAGTATATGAAGTGCGCGTTCAGCGGTGTCAGATCGAAGGAGATGTCACTCTGGTCGGACAAGTAGTGCCCAAGAAGGAATCCTTTCGATATTTAGAATCAATGTTGGAGTATGATGGTGAAATTGATGAAGATGTTAGTTTTAGAATTCGAGCGAGATGGGTAAAATGGTGACTGGCGTATGACATTCTCTGTGATAGAAAACTCCCACACAAACTTAAAGGAAAATTCTACAAAATGACAATCAGGCATGCGATGTTGTATAGTGCAGAATGTTGATCTACTAAAAAACAACACGTCCAGAAGATATTTGTAGCAGAGATGCGTATGCTGCGATGGATCCGTGGTCATACAAGACGAGACCGAATTAGAAATGATGATATACGTGACAAACTTGGAGTGACACCAATTGAAAAGAAGCTAATCCAACACCGCTTAAGATGGTTTGGACATCTCCAACGAAGGCCTCTAGATGCGTCTGTGCGCGTTGGAATTATAGACCGCATCGAATGCTCAAAAAGAGGTAAAAAGAGGTATAGGTCGACCAAAGTTGACATGGAAGGAAATAGTAAAAATGGACTTGAAGGATTGGAATGTATCCGAAGAGTTGGTGTCGGACAGGAGCGCGTGAAAATTAGCAATCCATGTACCAAAAGCATAAGCTAGGAGTTTTTTTGTTTAGGATTGATTTAGGGGTAGTGTTATAAGTTTTAGTTTATATGACTAGTAAATAGAACTCTAAGACGTAGTGTTTGGTCTTTTTAATTTTAATTTTTATTGGTACCATTACTACTACTATTATTATCATGGTTTTTTTGGTTTAAATTTCTTTATATATTTACTTTTATCTTTATTTTTAATTTACTTATTTATTATTATTATTATTTTTTCTTTAATTATTTTGTTATTATTATCATGGTTTATTATTATAATTATGATTATTATTATTATTACTACTACTACCATTACTATTTTTAAATTGACTTTGTCATTTAGTTTTGGGTTCCATCTCTAGCCGATTCCAACTTGTTTGGGAATAATGACTTTGTTGTTATTGTTGTTCATTTATATCTTATTTTCCAATTAAAATAAATTACACAACTTATTTCAATTGATTATATGCATATATATATACATATATATATATATACATATATATATATATACATATATATACACGCGTGCGCGTGTACTTATATGAATAATAAATAATGAAATCGAAACTTGAACCGGAATTCTTTAAATTACAAATTATATTGAAATTCGTAAATTTAGAAAAGACCAAAACCGAGATCAAAACCGAAATCTCGAACCATGCTTCTAACTTTACCTTTTTCAAAACAATTATATTTGATATTTGGAATCTATATTGCAACTTTGATTTTATAATTTTAGTCCTTTAAAGAAAAAGAAATCAAAAGGAGGTTTATCTATTTATTTTAAACATTACTTTTTTGAAGTTTTTAAACTTTTATATTTATCTTCTTATTCAAAATCGGTCTTATTTTAATTTTGCTTTTATTTTCCAAAATGTACTTTATTATGATGATTTTTCGAAACATAAAATTTTAATTTTTGTAGTTTACTTTTAAAGCATATTTAAAAATTGAATTTATTCGACTTCTCATCAAAAATAAGTTGCCTTTTTGTATGTTATTTATACATGCACGCGCACACATGTATGTGTCACTGTGTGTGTATGAGGAGGGATGGGTTTTTTTATTCTTGAAATGTGCCCAGTTCTTTTTTGATATTTACGATCATAGGAATTTGATATATTTTTATGTGATCTACTTATCATTAATATCATTAAAACTTTGAGTCAATGATTATAATAAGTAATTTTAACTTTTTAAGTATGTGACGGTGCATAACTAATTTTGATGGGTTAGAAGTATTGGAATAATATAACTTTCTGCAGAGACAATGCTGATTAAAAGTAGATCGTACATGCAAAAATTATCAAATTCTAATTATTATAGAAATCAGAAAATGAGTCGGACACAAATCATGAACATAAAACAACTGGAATGCAGATCATTGTTCTATAAATAATATACGATTAAACTTTATTATTTGAAAAGGTTTCCAGAAACCTTGAAAATTAAACCTTCTCAAAATCAGTACACTCATATAAGACTGAGACTACTACTTTAACAACAGCCAATATTGTTGCTTCACTTCCAAGCAAACCCTAATTCTTAGAAAAGTTTGTTTGTAAGGCTTTAAGAGGGTGTTTGTTTTTTTCATTAATTATAAGTGCCCGCACTTAATAAGTGTTCATCATCTTTAAGTAAAACCAATTATACATGCAGTGTTTGTTTTACAACTTATAAACCTTAGAAGTATTGGAATAATATAACTTTCTGCAGAGACAATGCTGATTAAAAGTAGATCGTACATGCAAAAATTATCAAATTCTAATTATTATAGAAATCAGAAAATGAGTCAGACACAAATCATGAACATAAAACAACTGGAATGCAGATCATTGTTCTATAAATAATATACGATTAAACTTTATTATTTGAAAAGGTTTCCAGAAACCTTGAAAATTAAACCTTCTCAAAATCAGTACACTCATATAAGACTGAGACTACTACTTTAACAACAGCCAATATTGTTGCTTCACTTCCAAGCAAACCCTAATTCTTAGAAAAGTTTGTTTGTAAGGCTTTAAGAGGGTGTTTGTTTTTTTCATTAATTATAAGTGCCCGCACTTAATAAGTGTTCATCATCTTTAAGTAAAACCAATTATACATGCAGTGTTTGTTTTACAACTTATAAACCTTAGAAGTAGTCAAAACACTTTTACGGAACTTATTTGTATATGGGGTTTGTGGACATGGAATAAAAAAATACATAATTTGTTAGAAGATAAAAATATTTGTGGGTTGGGGGGGGACTATTATAACTTATTTTGACCAAGCAAATAAAAATGTTCTTATTGTTGGATACATATATTGGAAAATCATTTAGATGCATGTCTTCTGTGATTGGTATGAAATGATTTCTTATAAGTTATATTAGTCACACACCATTATTATATTTTTAAACTTAAATGTCAAAATATATCCAAACAAATTTATGTTTTACCATTCATTCAAAGCTACTTTAAAGCTAACATTGAAAATCACTTTCATGGAGATACAAAATAAGTAGTTGCCAAACCTGCTCGCAAACATGTTCATTTTTCTTTAGTTCTTAGTGTAACTATAAGCGATTTGTTTTATGGTGTTTGTTTTCTAATAATATATAACTGCAATGCAAATTGTATGTTTGACTATATTATCCTCAAATACAGGCATACCGCTATTATCAAATAATACAAGAAATATCTCGTTTAACATTAGGGTTTTCTTTATTTTAATTTGTTATGGACTTGTTCTTTAATCTGTGTAATTTCTTGTTATATAAATTTAACTAGTGTGAAACCCATGCGTTGCACACGGCGTTGTAGAAAAATAATATTATAACTGTTTTTGAAGAATATAATTTATCATGCAATATCCGATGAATTTTGTTAGGATAAATGATTTGTAAATTTAAATTACTCTATTATTTATAACAGTGTATTTTTGTTATGAGATTCGTATATTTGAATAAAAATTAAATTATCATTTTTGTTGATAAAAATGAGTTATATACCGATTTATTAATTTTTAGGATTTATTATTTATCAATCAAATGAATGAAAATAAGTATTCTTAATAAATTTTGAAATTAATATTTTTTAAAATTTCATAAATAAATATTCTTGTACATATATTCTGAAATTGACATTTAGGTTTTGATACATTTGACTAAAAGATAAATGATGTATACATTAAATTTCAAATATTACTTGAGAGAATGATGACAAATACCTAAAAATAAAAGTGTAATATCAATGACTCAATATATTGGTATGCATTTATAGTTCTTGCAGCACATATTTATCAAAATAATTATATGATATTATCAGGGTGATAAAAAATATTTATTTATAACTACTAAAAGAAATATTAAGTGAAAATAAGACCTGAAACGTTACAAATCACATTGTCATTGTAATTATATAAAAAAACGATTTTTAATTCATTGTTTCATACCTTACTATTTTTATTTTATAATAAAACTTTTCAAAAAATACTTAACATTTATGTAAAAAAGATATAAAATATGAAAGAAAATTATTTCTAATCAAAATATGGTATAATTTTTGTCCATTGATTAACTCAGATTAAGAATATACATAATTAAAATGTAATTTTTTGTACAAAAATGACTAATTGAAAATATTTATTCTTTTTTCAATATTAAAGAATACAAGCATTCATTACTTATCAATAATTGTAATGTTATTCTTCACAAAATATAATTTAATAATGATAAAAAGTCCATTTGATGTACCAATTTTACGAAGGAAAAACGTTATATATGTTTGTAATGACAATTTTGAAAACAAATTTTTTGTATATATTTGTTTGTAATGAAATACCAACTTTAGAAAGAAAAAATTATGTATATATAGTTCTTTGTATTAAAGAACCAATTTTAGAAAGAAAGAAATTTTATGAACTTAATTGTAGAAAAATGTAAAAGTACCAAAGATAATTTTGTATATAATTGTGAAAATATTAAATTATAGGTACCTGAAAGAAAATATAGTTTTATCATTTATGTCAATACAAATACGGTATATACATCGAATTATCATTTTTTATGATTTATTAGATTAATAAATAAGTATTTGTCAATTGGATTTAGTTAAAAAAATTAAATTCAAGATCAATTAATAAATTCAAATATATAGACTTGAATGTAAAATAATATAAGTAAACTTAGGAGAAATTCGTAAATAATTGTAAAAATTATTGAATGTTGGCATTTAAATGCAAAATGTTTGGAGAGAATATTAGTAGAATTGTAATAGTTTGTATATAATTGCGGAAATTTAAATCTATCTGGACTTGAATGAAAGATTAGTTTTACTATTTTTGTCAATATGAACGCGGTATGCATATTAAATTGTTATTTTTAAAAATTTATTAGATCAATTAATGAATATTCGTTAATTGTATTTATTTAAAAAGCTTAAATTTAAGATCACCTAACTAAATTTAATATATATGGACTTAAATGTAAAATAACATTAAAAACTTGAAAGAAATATGTACATAATTGTAAAATTTAGTATTAAATTCTAATGATAGAAGAGAGAACCGGTTGAAACATTGTAATAATTATAATAGCAATAAATTATGAGGATGTGAAAATAAATTATTCAGAGAGAATTAAGGAGAGAGGAGGAAATTCCTAGAATTAAGGAGAGAGCTTTAAACTTTTCCGCTTTACTATTATTTAATAGATTTGAAATATAAATCAATGCCTTGGACAGTATTTTTGGCTTACAAATTATTTGGATCCTCTTTGCTTACGAATATATGTATTGGTTTTATAGATCACTTCTGAACCAACTTCCATTACATATTAAGATGATATAAACTGTTTATGGCTGTTGAATAAAGTTACATGCTTTTCTGAATGGATATTGTAATTATTATTTGTACCTTAGTCTAACTAGCTTATTTAATGTGGCAGGCAATTATGCACTGGCGAATATAGGTATGTTGAATTCATCCACCACAGAAGACCAAGTATCTTTCTATGCAAATTCTATTTGAACTCTAGAATTTGCTGAGTTGCCCCTTATTTTTACAAAAAAATTCATGACAAAAATACCCCTTCAACCTTTTTTGCTTTAATTTATGTTTTTCTTTTTTTTCTTCCAAATTTTCTGTCCACCACCGGGTTGACCCCGAGGGCCGAAATATCAGCGTGTGCATTCACATGTGTTTTCTTTGGCAGAAAAAAAAAAGGTTCTTATTTTCCTTTAATAAATTGAAATTGCATTGCAGAAAAAATGGCATACCAGTCGGTTATAAAAATTGCCAGTTTCATCGCGTCATAAAAGACTTTATGGTTCAAACAGGAGACTTTTTAAAGGTAAGCCTTTAATATTATTTCATGGTGATTTAACACTACGTAGCCTATTTATTACATTTTTATCCAGACCTGAATTAAAGTTCCATTCATGTGCTACATTCCCTTGATCCCAAAAGTAGTTGATATTAGTCATGGTTTATTTCTCTTCAAAATTATTGTCATGCTTTTTTTTCCTCTAATATTCATTATCGTTCGTATTCTTTACTTCCATCCGGAATCTACCTGAATTTTAAGAACTTAAAAAAAAAAAAAAAAAAAAAAGAGTTCTAGACCAATTGACTTCCATATTAAAGGCATGAACGTTTTAAGATTTTATCACTCACTTTTTCATCCATAACATAGCTGATATTCTAAAACTCAATAAATATTTAAACCCTAGACCAATTGACTTCCTCATATTATTATGATTGGGGGAAGAAGTAGAAGAAAGATGTGGCTAATGGAATAATTTTTAAGGCCAAGTTCTATGGCAGTAAGCATGCAAAAACATAAACTGCTGCATATTAATATACAGATAACTATTGAGATACATGTGTTTTACTTTTATCAACAGAACTTGCATTGTCATCTCAGCCAAGGTGGTTAATTGGTATATAACTATAGACACAGATATAAAATACTGTTCATATGCATTTTGGCACGACAAAAGTGGCATGATGGCTGCTTCTGTAAATATTATTCTTGATGTCCTTGTATGCACATAGTTTTGTTTAGATTCATGTAATATTCATCATCAAAAGTACACCTATCCGCAGGGGGATGGCAGTGGTTGTATGTGCATCTATGGGAGCAAGTTTGAGGATGAAAATTTCATTGCCAAGCATACGGGTCCTGGTCTCCTGTCTATGGTAGTGCCTATATCTAGTCTCAGAGTTTCTTTGAATTATTAGCTGAATATACCACAATTTTCCTAAAAAAACAGCGATCTAGCTTGTGCTGATAAATTCAGTTATCTATCCTTTATAATATTTCTTTTGAACTATTTGCTTACAGTACTTGATGCCTAAACATAAGCATGCATACATATTCAAACTTTAGGTTAGGTTTCAGCCATTTAGATGAGGTAGATGTTCTAATGGGTAATGATAATGTGAAGATTGAATTTATGTTACTATTTAAAGTGTTATTATATATAAAAAAGAATATCTTGGAGTTATCTTTGTACGCATTATGTAATTCTTTGCAACACAGCATTTAGGACTAGGACATCTTTTTAGTTATTCATACATTAAAGATTGGAAGGGCACTTTAACCTACAAAATTACTTGATAGACCGACTCATGTGTAGAGCAAGTATGTAAGTAGCTGTACACAATAACCCATAAGATAACTTGAGCATTACGTTTCCTTTACCACACAACAAATTAGGACAATTATATTCTTTTCATACCCTAAGATTAAAAAGTTGTTTATTTTTAACCCAGATGAACAGCTCAATCTATCAGTCATTGACATCGTGAAACCAACCAGAGGTGATAGATTAAATTCATCAATATATATTTATGGCTGACTCTTCTTTCAGACAAAATCACTACAAAATGTAAAATGTATTAAGAATCGAAACTACCAATCTAAAAGCCAACCGACATCTGCAATTTGTTATAACGAAAGGTAGGCGTGTGATTTTTCTTTTATTTTCATGATCTTTTTCTTTTTTCTTTGAATGATAACAAATCATTGGAAGAAAAACCCATATGGTATATTCTTTACATCTTTATTTGAGGAAGGCGACCTTTACTTTTATTTTCATGATCTTTTTCTTTTTTCTTTGAATGATAACATATCATTGGAAGAAAAAACCATATAGTATATTCTTTACATCTTTATTTGAGGAAGGCGACCTGTAGGAATATTGTACAAATATAGTGTAGACTTGAAATGAGATGATGGAGATTCAGATGAAAAAAGTTATATGAAAAGCAATGTTTTAATATGCTCTGTAACAGAGATCCAGTGTCACCTGTGTATGACATTTAAACTTGTAATTCAGCATCAGCTGTTGTGCACTTGTGTGCATAAGCAAGTTTCCTTGAAAAGTTTCCCAAGAAAGTTGTGTTAAGTGTTAACTTTTCAATTGGGTAAAGTGAAGCAGAACCAAGGACCTTATTTTGATCTGCTTATTGTTCCTGAACACTCTTGTTTTTTTGCAGAAAACCTCTATCGCACGAACCTTATTTGCTTTGCCTGTTTTCTGGAAGTGATACTTTTGTTCTAAAAAATTTGGCTTGCTTTTGACCAAGGCTTGAGGTTTCGACCGAAACACCGAGATCCCAGTCATTCCGTTTAGGTTTCAGTAGGGGCTGAAACGAAAACGAACCGAAATTCCGGTTCAACAAAAAAACCTATTGAACTTCAAATTATACAGAAAAAACTCAAAAATGGAATTAATTTGAATTTTCATATATAGGAATATTCAAAATCTGAAATTTTAACTTAGAAAACATACAAATTCACAAAATATATAAATGATGTAACTAAAAAAGTTGAAAATGAAGTAATGAATGAACAATTTTTAGTGTTTTAAATATTTATAATTAATCGGTATTGTTTGTGTATATCGTATTTTTCAATTAAGTTTAAATTATACGTTTTGTTTCAATAAATTAAACAAATATATGTATAATTATATGAAAAATAAATAACAAGATCCGAAACTGGAATCGAAATTTCCGAAATTTACGAATTAGGTCGAAATTTCTAAAATTACAAAAGACCGAATCCAAGATCTCAAATCTTGCTTTTGACTTGTTTTTTTACATTTACTTCCATTTGCAATATTTACTATATGTTCAAACAAAACTTAGGGTTTTCGTTTTTTAACAAAATTTAAACGATGCATATGAGAAATGAAAACAGGAAATTATTGTCAAGGACAAAATTTCTTAGCATTTTAGCCTCAAGGACAGACCTTCAATATTTAGCCTGAATGACAACTTTATTTAGGTATCAGTTTTTAAGTTTTTAGGTATCAGTTTGTAGTTATCGGTAGCAGTTTTTAGGTATCAGTTTTTAGTTCGGTAGCAGTTTTGGAAAAATGTTTGTCCTTATGAATAATTTTGAAAAAATGTTTGTCCTTATGAATAATTTTTAGAAGAATGTTTGTCATTGTGGATAAAATATTGAGGTCGTGTCCTTGAGGCTAAAAATATACAAATTTTTGTCCTTTAAATTAATTCTTCTTGATGAATCTTTTTCAAACATTGTTTTTTTTTTGTGTACTTTAATGCATATCTATGAGCTGCTATCAACAAGAAATGCATAAAGCTGGATTGATCATGGGACATATTCTAAACTTTGATGATTTAAGAACCTCTTACAAGCTTCAAATAGCATGTCATATTGTCCTCATTAAACTCCTTTGTTTCATTTTGTTCTAATTAATATATTCATTTTAGAATGCCACAGAACATGTATTTTGCCCTCTTTTTTATTTTTTATCCTAGCTAAATTAATAATATATATTCTACTTTTTATTCCAGGCAAATAGCGGCCCAGGCACAAATGGATGTCAGGTATACAAAATTGCGATTTGTCTTGTTAAAATTGAGTTTTCATCCTATATGAACTAAAAAGATTAGCTGACATGTACGTGCAGTTTTTCATCACTTGCGCGAAGTGTGAATGGCTCGATAACAAGCACGTGGTGTTTGGGGTAAGCTACACATAATAACTTATCTTACCTTTTTGTAGGATTCATCATTTCACCTATAAATTTCATTGAATTGCAGAGAGTTCTTGGAGATGGTCTTTTAGTTGTCAGAAAAATTGAGAACGTTGCAACTGGGCCGAACAATCGCCCTAAGCTTCCTATTGTCATTTCTGAATGTGGTGAAATGTGACAAAAATGTATGTTTAGAACATGGTACGAATGATATCCTCATAGCGGTCATGTTGTATGAATATGGATGTTTGTATTTTCTGTCATAATGGTAGACAGTATTGTAACTTGAAAATGATGCTTAACTGTTGGAGTGGGATTCATTTTTTGCACGGTACCAAGTCCATGCTAATATTTTATTCAATCATCGGTTTACTGTTGAAGAATTTCGTGCTGAGCAGACGGGTCGCACATTTCAAAGAAGCGGCTATGAATAAGCAAGAGCGATTAGATTTGGTAGCAAAAGCGGATATTCATATTTTATTTTATTTTATTTTTTGATACCCGGATATTATATAACCTGCTCGCGAGCATCTAGGTTAATCTGTTAGCTTTTCAAATAACAACTTAGCCATAAATCGCATGTATATAGAATTGAGGTATTATTTATGCTATCCGCATTCTAAAATTATCTGGTAGACTTTTGTCGAGATAATAGTTTATGTTATGTATATTCTATTATAATAAATGATAGATGTTTTTTGTTTTATCAAGATAATAGTTTATAGTGAATATTAGGTTCGGGTCCTTAAAATTAAACTTAATACACAAAACTCCTCTTCAAAAAAAGATTGTAAATTAAGTCTCTATAATTAAGTTACTGAATAATTTTACACGTTTATGCAATTATTTAATGAATAATTGCAGATATTTATGCAATTATATTAAAAAATTGCATAAATGTTTAATTATTCAGTTAATAATTGTGGAATTTTTGCAATTATTAAAAAAAATTGCGGAAATGTCCGTAATTATTTGATGAATAATTGTGGAATTTTTAGCAATTTTTCAGTGAATAATTGCAGAAATGTCTGTAATTATTTACTGAATAATTGCATAAATATATATAATTATTCAGTAACTTAATTCTAGAGATCTAATTTACATACTTTTTTTGGCAAGTATGTATGGTGTATTTTGAAACTTAGTAGAGACTTTAGCCAAACCGTCCCTAGTTTATACTATATGTATACAAATGCATATTTACTGTCCGAAATCATTTTTTATCATTGCAATTTTTTATTTTCTTAGTTATATAATTGTCAGAATTGAAACATTTTTTGATAAACTAAAATTTATATTTATGTCGGGTAATATCTGTTATCAGTCCACTATGCGTGGATATATTTATATGATATCCGTAAATGCTTTTTGATACGGATGTGGACTATCCACATTGGAAAATATACATCGATAGGTCTATGTTTATGGATGGTCGATCTTATTTTTATTTCTATCAATATGTAGTAATAAATTTTTACAAAAACGCTTTAATTGGGGTGATTTACCGACTCATGATGTTGGTGCATGACTTGGTGAACTTCAATTTTTGGAAACTTAAAATGTAGGGTTGAATGAGAATGTAAGCCTGAACTGTATATACTATTGGTTTCTAGTTATTATTAGCAGTTAGTAAGTAATAGTTTAAGTCTACTAACTGATAAAATCTAACTAAGTTATAATTTAACTTTACCGATAAATAATAGGTAATAATTAAAAATTAACTAATAATTAATGCAAAAAACAAAAATAAAATTCCATTACTACCAATTTTGAGTATTTCTTGAAATAAAATAATCTTTAATATTAATAACGTAAATTCACTACATACAAATTCATATTGCCTTTTTGAACTTCCAAATAAGGACTACTTGAGATTCCGGCACCATTACTCTCGCTGTCTACACATGTTGTCGCTTTCTTCGCGAATTCCCAGGACCTTCATCTTCCACCATTGGTTATATACTTCTTTAAAAAAGAATATATAAGCAAATCCTACATTTATTGTGAGCTTCTATTTGTTTAGGACTACTTACTGATATCGCTCGTTGAACTGAATCTTTTTAAGAACTGATAAAGCAATATTCTCTGAGGTACTATGGCTGTTTCATTCTATTATTTATCCTTAGATTTTAAATATGAAGTCAACGTGTAAATTTCATGTGCATCATCGCTGCTTAATCCTTTATGTACTAAAGTGAATTGGACCTTTCATTTCATACAAAACATGTATTATAGAAATTAAGGTTAACATGTTATGCAATATCGATAAGGTTAAAAGATCAGACCTTAAACCTAATGTAAAATCATTATAACATAATTGAGAAATATGTACGGTACTATTAAAACTTGAGAAGAACTGAAGTTGATTTGATCATACCTTTCATATATAATCTTACATGCGGTTAAAGCGCTTAGCGGTGAAAGTGCAAAAAGTTATTGTAAAGATAAAGCAGGGATATAACAAAAAATAGCGGAAGTGCAAAAAGCTTTATTAAATATAAAATCAAATATTTAAGTTAATTCATTCTCATTCCTACATTATTTGTGTAGGAGAAAAGAATACTGTTCAATTTTATATAATAAACCGAAGAATGTAATGATTTATGCAATCTGCATTTGGCGACTACACTACTAGAATCGGCTTATTTAGTGTTCAGGCTTTGCGTCAGCTAGAATCGGCTAAAAAACGCGGCTGATTCTAGCCGACGCAATATCACATTACAGAAGGAAAACCCGCGAGCAGTTTTCATTCATTCTTCTCTCCAAATTTTCGCGTCAAAACCCTCATCCTCGTCACCCGCCGTAGCCGTCTGCCGTCACCGTCGTCTCAAGTCAACATCTAGCCCTCGACGCTCTCCAAAGCCCTCTGGTATCTTCTTTCTTCCCGATTTCAGTTTATTTGAGGTATGATTTAAACCCTAAATTTTGAAATTAGTTGATGGTAGATTAAAAATTGATGATTGGTTGGTATTATTCGATAATATTACTGTTTTAGATTGGTTTGGAAATATAATTTTGACATTGTCGGCTTGAAATTAGGGAAATTAGGGGAAATAGTTGATTATCAATTTGTAATTGTTGATTATTGCGTATGGGTTGATGTTAATGGTGTACATTAGTTGATGATAAAAGGTATTAGTTGATTTAGTATAAAAAAATCTATTTTTACTAATTATATGTGTGAACAACTTATTTTAGTTCACATAATCGGCAAATTAAAAATTAAAATAGTTAAATGAAAGTTAAATTACGTTGTAAAATTTCAAATTTAATTAATAAATATTTAAATAGCTGAATGAATATTGTTAATTATAAAAGTTTTATTTTTTAAACCCCTTAGAGAATTTTTGGCCCCATCTGACAAGTGTTGTATATGATCGTTATATAGCTGTTCGGTTTTTCACAGAACGGACATCTATATTCATCTGATACAATATTTGTCGGATTTGTCCTTGTATTGGACAAGTTACGAATACAATAAAGTATAATTACATTTTGTAAAATCATATCATTTTAAACGGTTCACAAAATTTCGATAGCACTTCCGTTTTGTTCCCTGTGTACACGTATTTGTGTACGATACATGAAACAAAGGGGAAGTGCTGCCGAAATTTTGTGAACCGTTTAAAATGATATGATTTACGAAATGTAATTACTTTATTGTATTTGTAATGGGAAGTAGGATGGTCGACCATCAAAGTTAAAACAATAAAGCAAAAAGCAAAAAATAAATCGAATTGATTATTTGGATTAATAAACGATAAACTTTATTATGTTTCTAACATATATTTTCAAATCAGGAAAATTGTTCGATTATTTTCTCGACCGTAGTTGGATGTATGAAGTCAGAACTGGTATGAAAGGTTCAATAAAGAAACATTTATATAACGGTGTACACGAATTTATTAGATCCGCTAAATCTAATAATCGTAATAACGAAGAACTTCGTTGCCCGTGTAGTAAGTGCAAACATTTGAAGCAATGGAAAGCAGATATAGTTGAAATACATTTGTATAAAAATGGTTTTGTGCTGAATTATTACTTGTGGGATCGTCATGGAGAACTTCTTGCACCCACATCTAATCCTGTAGCGTTAGATGACAATAATGTTATGACGAATCCAATAGAAAATATAGTGGAAGATGCAGCACGATCAATGTTTCCAATGTTTGATCAAGATGGCGATGAAGATGTAAATGTCGAAGAAGAACCGACTGTGGGAGCTAAAAAACTATATGATTTATTGGACTTTGCTAAAAGGCCGTTGTGGGATGGTTGTAAAAGTGGAACCGAATTATCAGTAACTACCGAATACATTACTATGAAATCAAAATTCAACCTTACAGAAGCTGGATTTACAGCAGTTGTACAAGCACCAAAACGACGCATGCCACCCAATAATTTGATGTGCGATAGTCATTATAAAGTGAAAAAACTTATGTCCGCTTTCGGTCTGCCGTACCAAAAGATAGATACATGTGTAAAAGGTTGCATGTTGTATTGGAAAGATGACGTTGAGCTTAGAAAATGCAGAATATGTAACGAGGAAAGATACAAACCAAGAAAAAAAAGAAAAAGAAGTTCCATACAAAAAATGCATTATTTACCCATCACTCCCAGACTTCAAATGTTATATGCATCTTCTGCTACGGCGTGCCATATGCGATGGCACAGTGTGAGAACACCGGAAGAAGGAACTTTGATACATCCACCTGATGGAGAAGCATGGAAACATTTCGATACCACTTATCCTGCATTTGATGCCGAAAGCCGTAATGTCAGACTCGGTTTATGTACGGATGGATTTGCACCATTCTCTCAGTTTGGTAGTAAATATTCATCGTGGCCTATTATCGTAACTCCTTATAATTTACCTCCATGGATGTGTATGAAAACTCCATATATGTTTCTCACTACTGTCGTCCCTGGGCCTGATGATCCAACACAAGGAATCGATGTTTATTTACAACCATTGATCGAAGAGTTGAAAACGCTATGGAATGAAGGAGTTGAAACATACGACATTTCGAGAAAAAAGAATTTTCGAATGTTCGCTTCTTTGTTGTGGACTATTAGTGATATTTATGCATACGGGATGCTTTCAGGTTGGAGTATGGCTGGTCGTCTAGCTTGTCCTTATTGCATGGAAGAAACAAGGGCGTTTTCGCTACGGTATGGAAAGAAAATTTCTTGATTTGATTGTCATCGGTGTTTTCTCCATCTCAATCATACTTTTAGAAAAGATAGAAAAAGCTTTATAGCTAACAGAGAAGAGAGTATGCAACCACCGAAGATTTGGTCAAGCGAAGAAATATATGAAATTGTAAAGGAGTATCCGAAGATACATGAAACTAGAGTGCAGACTGAAATTCCAGGTAAATCAGGCATTCATAATTGGTGCAAACAAAGTATATTTTATGAGTTACCCTACTGGAAAGATCTCCTACTCCGACATAATATCGACGTGATGCACAACGAAAAAAACGTGTTTAATACAGTTATGAATGTAAAGGGGAAAACAAAGAACGATTTGAATTCAAAACTTGATATAGCAAACTTTTGTAAACGTCCCGAACTTCATATGAAACCCAATGACAATAAAAAAAACCCAAAGCATGCTATGAGCTAGACAGTAAGCAAGTAAAACTCGTGCTAAAGTGGGTGGAAGCACTAAGATGTCTTGATGGGATTTCTTCTAATCTTTGTAGATGTGTTGACTTTAAAAACAATAAATTGAGTGGGATGAAAAGTCAAGATTGTCATATCATGATGGAATATCTATTACCCGTGATTCTCAAAGAACTGTTGCCCGTAAATGTATGGAGCGTTATAACATAATTAAGTTTGTTTTATAAACAACTTTGTTCGACGACGTTAAAAGTCGACCGTATACGTAGACTTGAAGTAGAAATTCCTATACTGCTCTGCAAGCTGGAAAAAATATTTCCGCCAGGTTTCTTTAATGTAATGGAGCATCTACCTGTTCATCTTCCATCCGAAGCACTTCTTAGAGGTCCTGTTCAATATGGTTGGATGTATTCATTTGAGAGGTAATATTGAATATCGGCAATATTTATGTTAGTTTAAAATTCATTTTTATATACCTAAATTTAAAATAAATTTGTAATAGGTACTTGAATCATTTGAAGAAAAAATTAGGCAAAAAGCACGAGTTGAAGGTTCGATTTGCAAATCATATCTTGAAGAAGAAGCTTCATTCTTTTTCTCTCATTATTTTAGTGATCACGTGAACTTATCGTTTGTAAGTGTTCCTCGTAATGAAGAAGTCGTTGAACATGATTCTTCTCAAGCACTGTTATCTATTTTTAGACAACATGGCCGACATGCTGGAAAATGTGTGGAAATATGGTTAGACGATAGAGATCACCATGTAGCACACACATATGTTCTTCTAAATTGTCCAGAAGTTGCACCATTTGTCAGGTAATAATAAATTCATATATAATTCAATTATACTTACATATTAATTATATTGAAACATATTACATATTTGCAGTATATACGAATCAATGCATCCATCTGGCGATCTCAGTAAAGAATTTGCTAAATGGTTTTCAAATTACGTTTATGATCCAATAAACTGTGTCGTTGACGAAGGATTACGACATCTTGCGATCGGACCAAAAAGAAATGTCAAGACGTATCCAATATTCTTCGTCAATGGATTTAAATTCAACACCAAAGATTACGGTGCCGAAAAATTGACATATAACAGCAGTGTATTTGTCAAAGGTAGTGACGATCTAGATGAGCATATAAAAGATTTTTACGGCATCTTAACACAGGTTTTAGAGTTGACATATTACATACAACCTGCAGAAAAAGTTTTTTTATTCAAATGCAACTGGTTTAGCAATGTTCCTGGTACTGGAATCAACGTGCACAAAGATTATAAACTTATTGAAATAAAACATAACTCACATTACTATAAGTATGATCCTTTCGTATTGGCCAAGCAAGCGTTACAAGTTTATTTTGCTCCGTATCCATCCTTGAAAAGAGATAAAGCGGATTGGTCGGCTGTTTTTAAAACAAAGGCAAAATTTACATTTGACGGAAATAATATTCCAAACGAAACAGCATATCAAGCGGATCTTGAGCCAAATACTGAAGTAATAATAACCGATGACATTGATGTAGGGTTGTTGAATGATGAATCAAATGTTTTGGTAGATGCATTTGAAAGTGTTGAAGAAAATGATATAGAGTACGAGACCGAGTCTGAATCAGAGAACGACGAAGACTGATAATTTTAAATATTTGAATTGTATGTTGCATAATGTATTTTTATGACATATGTAATATTTAGAGTCTGAATATGACATATGTAAATATTTGAATTGCATGTTGTATAATGTATTTTTATGACATATGTAATATTTAAAGTCTGAATCAAGTGGAATGTTTTATGCGATGATATGATATGTTCTGATATGATATACGATATGATATGTTTGTGGCAGATATGTCTTACAGGAGACACGGCAGTAGGTCTAAGCCTTCTCCTTCTTCCGACGTAGGTGCCAGTGGCAGTGCGCCGGATTTACGCCCCGTTGCTGAGTTAGTTCCGAAGACGGCAGGGTAAGTATCAGATATATTTCAAGTATGTTATTTAAAATATATTAAATATGTACATTAAAATTTATACAGGGGCTTTGAGGTAGAGCCTTCAGATTTCATTTTACAAACGTCAAGACAGACGTTTATGAGTAGGATGTCCGGTTGTTGGCCACGGTGGGACGACATCCCAGCGCCTGTAAAGAACGCAATATGGGCAGATTTGATGGTAATTAAGTATAAATTTTTATTTGATTTGAATGTCAATAGAGTGTTTATAATTCAAGTTAATTTCAATATGCAGGCTGCCGTACGTGTTGAGCCCCAGGATCTGGATGTGTTTAGAAATCATTGGAATCAAAGAATGAGAAAAAATTATAGAAACACGATAACTAAAGCAAAGAGTGTGGGAAAAAAGCCAAGTTGGATGAGCGCTGAAGTATATAGTGAGTTTCTTCGGATCTGGGATACTCCTGAATTCAAAGTAAGCTATCCACTTTCGAATTGTAATTTAAAAATTTTAAAATTTCGTATATTAGTTGCATTAATATAGTTAACCTTGTGTTTAAATGTATAGGAAATATCAGCGTGGAATCGCGAAAACAGGAATAAGAATCCTGCTGTACATCGTGGTGGCTCGAAATCTTTTCAGCAACATAAAAACGAATTGGTAAATTTATAAATTGTGTTTATAAATATCTGTAACATTATTTAATCATATTGGTAGCATTGTTTATTCATATGTATATTTTTAGTCTAAGAAGTACAATCGCGAGCCTACGATGGCTGAGGTGTTTACTTCCACACATGTTGTGGAGGAGACAGACGAGGAAGACAATGTTTCGTATAGATGGACAGATGCCAAATCTCAATCTGTAATGGTAAACATGCTTATCCGTAATGATAGTGTTTGATAATACTTTATTTCACAGCTAAAAAATCGTAAATTAAATTTGATGAGTTTTTGATTGATGAGTTTTTGGATATATAGTTGTTTTTTGATGGAAAATTGTGAATGTTATGTTTGATTGATGAGAGGTTGGTGTTATACTTGTGTTGGAAGATTGAATGTTGTTATAGTTCGACGAAAATTGTTTATGTGAGAAATGCGGATTAAGGATCTTAAGGCTAGAATTAACACTAGAGGGGGGTGAATAGTGTTTTAAGAAATTTGTTAATCTTTTTGAGTTTATCTAACTTTATTAACAATGTATACACTAATTAGACACAGATATGAACATAGAATCAAACACAGATGCAAATATAAAGTAAAAGCAGTAAAGGAAAGAACACACCGGATTTTATACTGGTTCGGAGTTACCCTACATCCAGTCCCGTACAACTAAGTACGGATTTCCTTTCAAAAGCAATATAACAATTACAACCCTCAATTTCAAGGCTACGAGGTACACCCTCCAGAATACCAATCCTCTGGGTAGGGATAGTTGATTTCCAGGGCAACAAGTTCACCTAATTGATTTCCAAGGCTACAATCACACCTTTTCTCGCTTGATTGATTTCAAAGGCTACAATCACACCTTTTCTCGCTAATATATTACAAAGAAGTCTATACCTCTGAATAGCACTGAGAACCTTGTAGAGATAGTGATGTAGAATCAAACTAGAAGTAATCGAGTATGATTCGATGTTGATTTCGACAGAGTAATGGTATGATTTTGTAATAATAAATGAGGAAGATAAACAGGAGTGAAAATCAGAAAAATATGATTGAAAATTCGTTGAAACTGACCCCTATTTATAGAAAACCAACAGCCATGACCATTCATGAAGAGTTATGGTGAATAGACACTTCTTTTGAAATTTGAATTTGAACTTCAACTATCACTATGTCGACATACTACCTAGGGGCATGTCGACATCCCTCAGCCAAAAATGATAATTTGAATTTCTATAAAAACAATATTTATCTTATATAAAAAAATATTTAAAACTTTATAAATATACTTGAATATAGTTGAAATTCATAAGTAAATATAAAGAACAATAAATACATAATTTAACTATAATTTTATATTTAAATCTAAGTATATATATTAAAAGTTAAATATATTATTTGAAAAGACATTTTAAAAACATGAGTATTTTGACTTTGAAATTAAAGATGTTTTGAGGCTAAAATTACTTAAAATCAGGATAGAGAATTTTGAATCTTTTAAAAGGAAAGTTTTGAAATCATTTTAAAAACAAGATAATTTTGTAAAATCATTTGAATTAAAATTAGTGGATACAAAACAATGTACCACTAGATTTTCGTAGGTTCCATCCTACTTAGGGTTCCATCCCTTTAACGGGCTCGAAGTGGATTCCATTCCACGAATAAATTGGATATTAAGATGCCAGTGCTTTTCTACGAGTTTTAACAAATATTCCTAATAAAACAGACTTAACCTTGAACTCTTGATAATCTTGATACTCATGAATCTTCTATCTCTGTATCTTGAATCTCTATACTGTACAGTCTTCATTCTTGATACCTGCATGGTTAGATCCTGCAAATACATATATATCTAAACTTGTAATGTTAGTATTTATATTTTATAATCTATTCTAAGGTTGTTGTCATCAAAACCATCATCTCAAGGACTAACAATCTCCCCCTTTTTGATGATGACAACCTTTGTTTATAAAATATTCCTTCTATCCTAATAACTCCCCCTAAAACTAACAACTCCCCCTTAATTTATGCCTAACTACCCTATTTTATACTTCTCCCCCTTTGTCATCAACAAAAATTTTACTCCCTCTTACTCTTGGACTTTAGTACCTGCATTGATAAATTATATAACAAAATATATAATATATAGATTAAGAAATAATGATACTTATGAGCATAATAACTTAACTAAAGACTATATTTCATTTTAATGTATATATATACATGTTTCACACAACAAACTTCAAACCAAATGAAATCAATCCACACAAAGTATCAATCCAAACCAAATCAAATCAAACAAATTAATTCAAACAAATCAATCAAAGAAAGAAAATTAAACGTTACGAGGAACATCAACCCATCCTTCTTCTCCAAAGATAGGGTCTTGTTTGATGGCATCCCAATTTTCATTATCAACCGATAGAGAAACGGGAGGATGTGCTTCGTTATCATCCTTGTACAGGGAGGAGATCATCCATCGAATGGCATCGAAATACTTTTCTTGCTCTTTGATCATCTGCATTTGACTTAATTCTAAGTGACGTTGATTACGGAGGATGATAGAGAGAATATTCTTGAATGAATTGAGTGTTTCTTCAAGATTTTCAAATAGATTATGAATAGGATTGGCCATAATTGAATTAGAGAAAGAAATAAAAGATATAGATAATGAGAAATAAATTTCAGTGAAGATTTCTGGAAGACAAATGTATATATAGGTGTAGAAATTCGTTTGAAATGAATAGACATTTGATAGTTATTCAAATTTCAAATTCAAAATCAATAGTCGCTTCTGGCCAGTACATGTCGACATGGTCAAAGGGGGTATGTCGACATACTTCAGTGAAAATTGATGATAATTTCATTTTGTGAATAATAATGTATATATATATATTTCTATAATATACTAACATTTATTCTAGATATAAAATAAGCTAGATGACAAGAAGGAAATTCAATTTCATTGCATAATTGGATAATACAATGATTAAACATAAGGAACTACATGAACATTCGAAACAAACTAAGACAAACACAATAAGATACTAAAAGATAAAACTAGTTAGAAGATGAAGATGATGAAGATAGTCCAAGTTTCTTGCTGACTTTTGAAAAGAACTTGTTCATCTTCGAAGACATGTTATCCAACTTCTTACTAACGGATCGTTTTAAAATCCGTTGATTCTCCATAATTATCTTTTGGTTTTTGAGAAGGGTTTTGTTGGATGGATTGGAAGGATATTCAATACTTTCTAAGGATGTCTCACCTTCTTCATCTTCTTCAATTTCCATTTCATCCCTTTCTTCTTCTTCTTCCTCTTCCATTTCTTCATGAGCCAAACGCTCTTCCTTTTCGGTAAGAGTCTCATAAGGTTGAAAAACATATGGGATTTTCATGAGAGAAATGTTTGAGATATTAAAAACCTTTCTAGAGACAAATTTTTCACCTTTGAAATCCACTCCAAAATAGTTAAAAATCCGAGTAAGGTAAATTCCATGATATAAAGTGTTTTCTCCCATTTTAAAATTTTTAGGACGAAGTTCATCCAAAATAACTTGCGCCCAATTGATGTCATAATTTCCGAAAATACCAAAAAGTGCTTTGCACACTTTTGAAGTAGGATTATTAAAATTACCCGATCTTGGGGTCAAAGTATGTTGTAAAAGAAGATTGATAATCCTTGCTTTAGGACGAAAGTTTCGATTCTTAAATTCAAAGTTTTCATCTCCTTCAAAAATATGATGAAATGTCTCACGATCATGTTCATCGATTTTAAAACTAGAAAGATTCATTCCCGTGCTTTTGCAATTAAGAATGGTACCCAAGAAATCACAATTCAAAACAATTTGAGTCCCTTTGACACTACTCCAAATCTCATTCTCATTTCCATTATAAAAAGCACGGTTTAGATTAGCATAAAAGATTTTGACAAGATTTAGGATAGCAAACAAAATCGTTTTGAGAAGAGTCAATAAGACTTAAAACACCATTGTTTGCAAAAAGAGAATCAATTTCATAAGAAGAAAAATCTTGAAAAATAGCAAATTTTCCGGGATGGACTTTGGCATAATTAGCATAATTGATGTATGCTTTAATTGCCTTCGGATCATTGAATAATTGCTCTTTGATTTTTCTGGAAATTCTCATGGTTGAGGGGTTGCTTGAAGAAGCCATTAGAGTAGAGAGTAGAGTGCTTGAAGATATGAAGAGAGAGTTTGAATTTGAAAATGAAAGTGAAAAGATATGATAAAAGATAGTGGATAAATAGACTTTCAAAGGACATATTCTCTGGTCAAAAGGTATCTTTTCAGAGAAATAAATGAAGTGAAAAGGTGGAGGGAAATTCAAACATTTGAATTCAAAATTTGAAATTCAAATTCAGGTAGGCATGTCGACATCGTGGTAGAGGCCATGTCGACATGTGCCTGTGGATTTTCATGATATGATTTTCCTAAGATATCTAATATACATATATATAAATATTATTATTAATGTCTATATTTCTGAAATATTATTTTACTTATAATATATTTTAGAATGTGTCAAAAATAATAATAAAATAATAGTAAAAATAGAAAATAAAATTTTAAAATCCAAACAGCATATCAATTTAAAATCAATCAATCAAACAATCAAGCAACTAATTCTATGCAAGCAATTTCAACCAATTATATTGTAAACGTGTACCTTTTTCTGAGTCCGTTTCTTTGAACTTGTCGGAGTCGTGAACTACAGTGAAACACAAATTCGAGTTATCCGTCTTCTGATCATCATCACTTGAGGACGAGTCTGAATCATCTAGAGTAACAGTAAATGCATGCTTCCATTTCTTTGCTGGTTCATTGTTCATAGGAGGATTCTGCCTTTCTGGATACGGACAGTTCTTTTTGATATGACCTGGTTCGTCACAATTGAAGCATTTGATAAAGTTTGGTACTGTAGTCTGATTACTGGAATTCTTAAAGTTGTTTCTCTTGGAACTATTCAATTTTCTGTACTTCAGAAATTTCCTAAAATTTCTGGTCATAAATGCTATCTCTTCATCATTGTCACTGTTTGAGTCTGATCCATCGGTTAATGCATTGAATGCCATTGATTTCTTTTCAGATGCTTTGCTTTCTCTTCTCCCAATCGTTTGAACTTCAAATGACATTAGATAACCAATCAATTCTTCTATCTTTAAAGTACTGATGTCATTTGCCTCTTCAATTGCAAGTGTCTTTTGAACCCATTCAGGAGTGAGAGAATTTAAAATTTTTCTGACTTGATCTTCTTCCGAAAATTCCTTTCCCAAAGATATTAAAGAATGCACAATATCTTGAAATCGACTATACATATCTGAAATAGACTCATTAGTATTCATTTTAAATAACTGAAACTGATTTGTGAGCATGGAAATTTTGGTCTGTTTAACTTTGCTTGTTCCTTCGTGAGTTACTTGCAAAGTTTTCCAGATTTCATATGCAGACTTACAAACTGACACTCTATTAAATTCATTTCTTTCAAGTGAACAAAACAAAATATTCATTGCCTTAGAGTTATTTTGTGCAACATTCTTTTGCTCAGTGGTCCACTGTGCAAAATTAGTTGTGGGTTCAGAATATTCAGTTTGTGTGATATTTTAAGTATCTAATCCTACATATTGTAAATATATTCTCATCCTACATGCCCAATATGCATAGTTACTGCCATTAAAAAGTGGTGGCCGATAGTAGACTGACCTTCTACAAATGAACTAGTGTTGGTGGTAATAGCAGTACTAGTGTTAGTAGCCATTTTGAAAAATTTTCAAAATTCAGATAATGAAACTTTTGAAAACAAAGCTCCGATACCAAATGTGAGAAATGCGGATTAAGGATCTTAAGGCTAGAATTAACACTAGAGGGGGGTGAATAGTGTTTTAAGAAATTTGTTAATCTTTTTGAGTTTATCTAACTTTATTAACAATGTATACACTAATTAGACACAGATATGAACACAGAATCAAACACAGATGTAAATATAAAGTAAAAGCAGTAAAGGAAAGAACACACCGGATTTTATACTGGTTCGGAGTTACCCTACATCCAGTCCCGTACAACTAAGTACATATTTCCTTTCAAAAGCAATTCAACAATTACAACCCTCGATTTCAAGGCTACGAGGTACACCCTCCAGAATACCAATCCTCTGGGTAGGGATACTTGATTTCCGGGGCAACAAGTTCACCCAATTGATTTCCAAGGCTACAATCACACCTTTTCTCGCTTGATTGATTTCAAAGGCTACAATCACACCTTTTCTCGCTAATATATTACAAAGAAGTCTATGACTCTGAATAGCACTGATAACCTTGTAGAGATAGTGATGTAGAATCAAACTAGAAGTAATCAAGTATGATTCGATGTTGATTTCGGCAGAGTAATGGTATGATTTTGTAATAAGCAATGAGGAAGATGAAGAGGAGTGAAAATCAGAAAATAATGATTGAAAATTCGTTGAAACTGACCCCTATTTATAGAAAACTAACAGCCATGACCATTCATGAAGAGTTATGGCGAATAGACACTTCTTTTGAAATTTGAATTTGAACTTCAACTGTCACTATGTCGACATACTACCTAGGGGCATGTCGACATCCCTCAGCCAAAAATGATAATTTGAATTTCTATCAAAACAATATTTATCTTATATAAAAACTATTTAAAACTTTATAAATATACTTGAATATAGTTGAAATTCATAAGTAAATATAAAGAACAATAAATACATAATTTAACTATAATTTTATATTTAAATCTAAGTATAAATATTAAAAGTTAAATATATTATTTGAAAAGACATTTAAAAATCAGGAGTATTTTGACTTTGAAATTAAAGATGTTTTGAGGCTAAAATTATTTAAAATCAGGATAGAGAGTTTTGAATCTTTTAAAAGGAAGGTTTTTGAAATCATTTTGAAAACAAGATAATTTTGTAAAATCATTTAAATTAAAATTAGTGGACACAAAACAATGTCCCACTATATTTTCATAGGTTTCATCCTAATTAGGGTTCCATCCCTTTAACGAGCTCGAAGTGGATTCCATTCCACGAATAAATTGGATATTAAGATGCCAGTGCTTTTCTACGAGTTTTAATAAATATTCCTAATAAAACACAGACTTAACCTTGAACTCTTGATAATCTTGACACTCATGAGTCTTCTATCTCTGTATCGTGAATCTCTATACTATACAGTCTTCATTCTTGATACCTGCATGATTAGATCCTGCAAATACATATATATCTAAACGTGTAATGTTAGTATTTATATTTTATAATCTATTCTAAGGTTGTTGTCATCAAAACCAACTCCTCAGGGACTAACAGTTTATATTGTGGTTTGAGGGCGCAAAAAGCAGCTGTTTACAAACAGCAGAACACAGGCTTGCTTCAGTAGTTTGGTTATAGGTTTGCGTCGGCTAGAATCAGCTGTTTGGTTACAGACCTGAGTCGAATTGCGTCGGCAAGTTATGCCCAACAGAATTTTGAAAAAAATGACCACGTAGATATAGACGTCACTTCCCAACACTAAAGTGGTGACGAAACCGACGCAGAACCTGACTCGAATGTTTGTTGGTGACGTCTTTTTTTGCGTCGGTTTTTAGAATCGGCTTGCGTCGGCTAGAATCGGCCGGCGTCGGTTTTCTGCCGACGCAATTGCTGATTTTCCTTGTAGTGCTACAATAGATTTCTAACTTATATTAAGCGTTTATGCCTTAAAATTAGGTCTTTACCCTAAGTTTGTTGATTTGGATCAAACGAAACCGGCCAAATCAGCCCTTTTATATTAACATTGCTAAAGCGAGCACTGAAAAACCTTGATTTAGCGGGTGTAGCAAAAAATAGCGGACTTAAAACGGATCTACTATTTAATAGAGCTATATTAAAAAACATAGCGTTCAATGAGCGCTATGCGTTATAACAAGGATCTTGCAGAGCTTTAGCGAGGCATGGACTGCATAGATAATCTCTATGTACCAATGGATGCTAGCAGTTATTCCCTATGTTACTCGAAAACAAATAACGTGTGATTAAACCATTTGCATAATGTTATCAAACATCTTTTGTGCAACATATTAGTTGTTCCAATAGTCTATTGTAGCATGTCACTGCCTTCACTAATGATCATCTGAGATTTTTTTCTTCTACCAAATAGTTTCTGAATGTGATTAATAAAGATACATATATGGTTAATGCCTTAATTGAGAGTAGACATGCAATAATCAAGTTTGAAATAAGAAAAATTGTTAGGTATTAACAAATAAAAAAATAATAATAAGCAATGTTGTAACATTATATTTTATTCATAGTTTTGTAATATACTTGGTATGACACTATCTGCTTTAAACGTGAACTTGAAACCATCCTATGTTTGTATTATGATATCAAGAGTTCGAATCCTAGTAGAAAAACATTTTTTAAGTCTTTGCATACATATAATAGCAAAAAAAAATACATATTCCTATTTTCAGTTAAAAAATTCGAAAGCCCTTAAGTGCATATATTATTTGATTAAAATTGTATTCTTTTTCTTTAACTTTTTGTAGTTTATTTTGTATGAAATATATATATATATATATACACACACACACACATATATATATATATATATAATTAGAATTTAATGATTTGAGATAATATTAGTTCTTATCTCCGAATATATTTTTACATGCACGTGCATCGCATGTGCCAATAAACGCATGATGTATGAAGACAAATATAAAAGCTACATTTGTCATATCTTTGTTTGTACTCTTGAATTAGTATGTGGATTTCATGTGCAAATTCCTCAGTATCATCAAACACCGTACAAAAATATCAAAGTTCTACCGATAAGAAACTTTCCAATGTTCTAACCATCACTCCGTATAAATCGAACTGTTTGGAAGAAAAGAAGGTTGAGCATGAGAAAAACAGCAAAAGCACACTTCAGATCTCAACCTAAACGTCTATGTACTATAAAACTAATGCATTGTATGTCATGCATTATACGGAATAAATGAACATCATCAAAGTCACTAAAGCCTAACTTGGAAGGCGCACCAAATTTCTCTTTAGTGCTGTTTGTAGTCTCCACCGAGTTTGGCTGTTGGCCCAATGTCTTAACTTTTATATATTTAGGGATTTATGGAAGCATGAACTTGATAGTGTTAGTAAAAATGCATTTCTAGATTGACCAAAAACATTTTTACATATAGTCGAGCAATTACCACTTGTATAATGACCGTCATTTGAATTTCTTAGCAAATGTTATTTCCCCAAATGCTTGTTTTGAAAGCGCAGTATCAACAATAACAAGTTTCAAGTTGGGATCTCATTTTGATCCTCCTTCATAAGCAGTTTCTTTAAATCTCTTTATTCTTAAGCAAGATTACTCGAATTTATAAGTTAAATTTCATACTCTGATATATAATATGCTAGTTTCTTCGAACAAAAGAACTCCTTAATAAAAAATTTAAAGTTAAATTATCCATTTTTATTTCTTGATAATTGAAACAAAGTTTGATAAAAGTTTAAACGCCAATTTTAGAATGTTATAAATATCTTGTTGGGGAAAATATCTGATCTGGTCCGCGGGTGCGGTGCAGTGGAAAGGAGGCTTGGGTTCTGGTAAAAAGACCCAAGTTTGATTTCTACCATGCGCTTCCCTATCCTATATAAATTTATCCGGGGGTATGGGGGCTTGGATCAGCGAACGGCTTTACTATATCCTCCTCAGGAGTTTACCGGCTCGCCGGGTTCTCCTGGGTTTTCAAAAAAAAAAAACTGATCTGTCTAAGGGATAAAAAATCCAACGCAGCAGAAAACAACCAACTGGATCGTGATTGTAGTGAGATGGAACAAACAGAGATAAACACAAGAACAAACAGTCACAGATCTATGCAATGCTGAAAAATAAATAACACCAGTATTTATAGTGGTTCCACTACCGCGAGGCAATGTACGTCCACTTGAGGAGAGGAGATTTTATTAATCACTGAAAAATTAGAGTTACAAGATTTATTCACTTTTGGAGGCTATACATAAGAAGAATTTACAATACAGACAAAATTCTGCAGAGTTTCAGCTCTCTAGGATGGCTCTAAAATTGGCTGAAATTAGCTCTCAATTTCGGCTGCCATTGTTGTGCGGAAGCTCCTCTATCTATAGAGTGAAGATATGAGAAGGGGTAGCTGTTATATGGAAGCTCAGGATTTGATTCGGCATCTTAGTTCGGCATGTTTGGTCCGGCATATGGCACTTGGCATTTGGTTCGGCATAGTACACTTCAAGTCTGGACCGACATCTCCTAATTGCCGAACGAGAAATCTAGACCGGTCTTCCTCTTCACCTACTTGGTTCGGCAAATACCGAACGTAATATTTCGTTCGGCATCACCAGATCACCGAACGACAAATTTGGTTCGGCCTTCTTTTACCGCTCCAAACCAATGCTGCTCTACTTCTCTTCTTTACCGAACTAAGTTTCTCGTTCGGTCTTCTTCAATCACCAAATGAAGTCGCCACCGCACCAGAACTCTAGAGTGGCAAATCCAAGCAACACCGGACCACTGATTTGGTCCGGCAAATCAGCTTCCTCTACCGAACCACTTTGCTTGTTCGGTCTTCAGCTCCTGCTCCTAGGGCTTCAGCTTCCTCCTCCATGAACTTCTCCAATGGCCTCTTCTCGAATTCAGGTATCATCTCTAACAATCTCCACCTTGATACTGAATTCCATACAAGCCTTCCAACTTCATCTACACCTTCATGCTCTAAGTAATGGATACTTACCCGATGAGCTTCGGCAATGCAATCACCCATTGCACTTTGTCAACGAACTCCGGTAGGGCCACCGTCCATCAACAAAGTGTTCGAAGTACCCAGTCTATGTAGAATCTATCAATCTCCACCATGAAAACAAACGTCTCCATGAACCATCTCAACTCTACCTCCGTACCACCCCGTGGCACCTAGCACTTCCTTAAGCGAATCAAGTCCGAGCAATGCTCGAACTTAGCAACATGCAATGACTTGGTAAACATGTCTGCTGCATTCTCCTTTGTGTGAACTTTCTGAAGATGAACTAGCTTCCTTCACTCATCGAGACAAGGAACGACTCTCTCACCTCAATATGCTTCGTCCTCGAGTTGAATGCCAGATTTTCAGCTAAGTTAATTGCACTCTGATTGTCACAGTACACATTCACGCCTTCATATATGAAGCCCAAATCACACAGCAATCGCCTCAAATAAAGCGCCTCCTTAGCTGCTTCAACCACAGCTATGAGCTCTGCCTCTGTAGTAGACAAAGCCACATTCGTCTGCAACCTCGCTCTCCAACTGATCATTGTCCCACCAATGGTGAACTCATATCCGGAGGTTGATTTCCTTCGATCTCTATCACCAACATAGTTGGAATCACAAAATCCAACCAAGCTGAAATCTCTTGCTCTGCCGCCAAAGACAAGTCCATGGTTTGGAGTTCCTCTAAGGTATCTGAAGATATACTTCACTGCTTCCCAACGCGTCTTTCCTGGATTTGCGATGAACCTACTCACCAATCCAATTGCCTGTCCAATGTTAGGCCTAGTGCAGACCATGGCATACATCAAGCTGCCAACTGCACTTGCATATGGGACCTGCATCATGTAAGTGTTAGTCCATGAGAAGTTGGTTTTGATGACAACAACCTTAGAATAAGATTATAAAATATACATACTAACATTATTGTTTAGATATATATGTATATGCAGGATATATATACAGGTACCAAAGAATGAAGACTGTACAGTATAGAGATTAAAGAACTGATGAACTCAAGATCGAAGATATCAAGATTCAAGACTCCTGAGTATCAAGATTATCAAGAGTTCAAGATTAGTAATTTAGTTACGAATTTTGTTAAAACTCCTAGAAAAGCACTGACATCTTAAAATCCATTTTATTCGTGGAATGGAATCCACTTCGAGCCCATTAAAGGGATGGAACCCTAAGTAGGATGGAACCTACGAAAAATCTAGTGGAACATTATTTTGTATCCACTAACTTTTATTCAAATGTTTTACAATATTATATCTTGTTTTCAAAATGATTTCAAAATCTTCCTTTTTAAATCAAAAACATCTATCCTAGTTTTAAAATACTTTTAGCTTCAAAATAATCTTTATTTTCAATATCAAATTATCCTTAGTTTTAAACTATCTTTTAATTATAATATATTTAACCTTTAATATTTATACTTAGATTTAAATATAAAATTATAGTAAAATTTTATATATACCAAAATATTATTCTCTATACTTATTTTTGTATTTTAATTATAGTTAAGTATGTTTATAAAGTTTAAAATAGTATTAATACAAGATAGAAGTTATTTTCAAAGAAAAACAAAATACCAAAAATAACTTAGGTTTGTCGACAACCCCAAGGAACCCTTGTCGACAAGGTGATAGTTGATTTCAAAAGTTTGAATTTCAAAGGAAGTGTCTATTCGTCATATCCTTTCACGAATGGACATGGCTGTTGTTCTACTATAAATGGGGCTGTTTTAAACGAATTTATAATCATATTTTCTCTGATTTCACTCCTCTTCTTCTTCCACATTTCTTTATATACATTTTTACCATTACTCTGCCGAAATCACCATTGAATCTAACTAGATCATCTCTGGTTTGATTCTCTATCACTATCTCAATAAGATCCAAGTGTTATTCAGAGTTATAGATTTCTTTGTATTCAATCGAGCGAGAAAAGATGTGATTGTAGTCTGGAAATCAATCGGGTGAACTTGTTGCCCGTAAAATCAAGTATCTCTACCCAGAGGATTGTGAATCTGGAGCGGTGTACCTCGTGGCCTTGAAATCGAGGGTGTAATTGTAAGAATTGATTTTGAAAGGAAATCTGTACTTGTGTTGTAGGACTGGATGTAGGGTAACTCCGAACCAATATAAAATCCGGTGTGTTCTTTCCTTTATTGCTTTTACTTTATATCTGCATCTGTGTTTGATTCTGTGATCATATCTGTGTCTGAATACTGCATACATTTGTGTTCAAATTAAGATAAACTCAAAAAGAATTAGTAATTCCTTAAAACACTATACACCCCCCCTCTAGTGTTAAATCTAGCCTTAAGATCCGTAATCCGCATTTCTCACATTTGGTATCAGAGCAAGGTTTTCAAAGTTTCATAATCTGAATTTTGAAAATTTTCAAAATGGCTACCAACACTGGTACTGTTACTACTACCAACACTGGTTCTATTACCTCTGTCACTAGTTCATTTGTAGAAGGTCAGTCTACTATCAGACCACCACTTTTTAATGGCAGTAACTATGCATATTAGGCATGTAGAATGAAAATATATTTACAATCTATAGGACTAGACACTTGGAATATCACACAGGCTGAATATTTTGAACCCATAACTGGTTTTGCACAGTGGACTGATGAGCAAAAGACCATCGCACAAAATAACTCTAAAGCTATGAATATTCTGTTTTGTTCACTTGATATGAATGAACTTAATAGAGTGTCGATTTGTAAGTCTGCATATGAAATCTGGAAAACTTTGCAAGTTACTCACGAAGGAACAAGCAAAGTTAAACAAACCAAAATTTCCATGTTCACAAATCAGTTTCAATTATTTAAAATGAATCCTAATGAGTCTATTCCAGATATGTATAGTAGATTTCAGGATACTGTGCATTCTCTAATATCCTTGGGAAAGGTATTTTCGGAAGAAGATCAAGTCAAAAAAATCTTAAATTCTCTTACTCCAGAATGGGATCAAAAGACACTTGCGATCGAAGAGGCAAATGACATCAGTACCTTAAAGATAGAAGAATTAATTGGAAATCTAATGTCGTTTGAAGTCCAAATGCTTGAGAGAAGAGAAAGCAAAGCATCTGAAAAGAAATCAATTGCATTCAATGCATTGACCGATGGATCAGACTCAAATAGCGATAATGATGAAGAGATAGCCTTTATGACTAAGAACTTTCAGAAATTCCTGAAATACAGAAAGATGAATAATCTCCAGAGAAACAACTATAAGAACTCTGGTAATCAAAATGTAGTGCCAAACTATATCAAATATTTCAACTGTGACGAACCAGGCCATATCAAAAGAGACTGTCCGCATCCAGATAAGCAAAATCTTCCTATAAACAATGAATCCGCAAAGAAACGAAAACGTGCATTTACCGCTACTCTAGATGACTCAGACTCGTCCTCAAGCGATGATGATCAGAAGACAGATAATTCAAATATGTGTTTCACGGCAGTTCACGACTCCGACGAATTCAGAGAAACGGACTCAGAAAAAGGTACACGTTTACAATACATTGGTTGAAATTGCATGCTTAGGATTGGATGTTTGATTGGTTGATTTTGAATTGGCGTGTCGTTTGAATTTTAAACTTTTATTATTATTTTATTATATTTTTACTATTATTTTATTATTATTTTTATTTTTCAATAGTATCATAATATTTTATGGAATATACTATAATTTTAGTAATATTCCAGATATTATATAGACATTAAAAATAATAAATATATATATATATATATATATATATTAGAATACTTAAGAGAAATAAATCATGAAAATTCAGAGACACCTGTCGACAAGGGCCTCCCCTCGTTGTCGATAAGGGTACAAAAATTTGAAATTAAAATTTGAATTCAAATGTTTGAATTTCCCTCCATCTTTTCACTTCATTCAAGTCTCTGAAAAGTCACCATTTGACAAGAGAACCTGTCCCTTGAGAATCTATTTATTTACTATCTCTTATCACAACTTTTCACTTTCATTTTCAAATTCAAAATCTTATTTCAAAATATCAAGCTCTCTACTCTCTACTCTAATGGCTTCTTCAAGCAACCCTTCCATAATGAGACTTTCCAGAAATATAAAAGAGCAACTTTTCAATAATCCGGAGGCTATAAAAGCATATATCAACTATGCTAACTATGGAAAAGTCCATCTCGGAAAGTTTGCTTTATTTCAAGATTTCTCTACTTATGAAATCGATTCTCTTTTTGCAAACAACCAAGTTCTTAGTCTTGTTGATGCTTCATAAAATGACTTTGTTTGTTATCCAAGTCTTGTTAAAATTTTCTATGCAAATCTCAACCGTGGATTTTATAATGGAAATGATGATGAAATTTGGAGTAGAGTCAAAGGCACTAGAATCATTTTAAATTGTGATGTTTTGGGTACCATTCTCAATTGCAAGAGCACGGGAATGGATCTTTCTAGTTTTAATATCAATGAAATGATCGTGAGACATTTCATCACATTTTCGAAGGAGATGATAACTTTGAATTCATAAATCGAAACTTTCGACCAAAAGCAAGAATTGTTAATCTTCTTTTACAACATACTTTGACCCCAAGATTGGAGAGTTTTAACAATCCAACTTCAAATATTTGCAAAGCACTTTTTGCTATTTTTGGAAATTATGATATTAATTGGGCGCAAGTTATTTTGGATGAACTTCGTCCCAAATTTTTTAAAGTGGGTGAAAACACTTTGTATCATGGAATCTATCTCACTCAGATTTTTAATTATTTTGGAGTGGATTTCAAAGGAGAAGAATTTGTTTCAAGAAAAGTTTTTAATCACTCAAACATTTCTCATATGAAAATTCCATATGTTTTTCAACCATATGAGACTCTTGCCAAAAAGGAAGAGCGTTTGGCTCATGAGGAGATGGAAGAGGAAGAAGAAGAAGAAGAAGAAGGGGATGAAATGGAAATAGAAGAAGAAGAAGGTGAAACATCCTTGCAAAGTATTGACTATCCTTCTAATCCAGCCAACAAAACCTTACTCAAAAATCAAAAGACCATTGTTGAGAATCAACGGACTCTTAAACGGTCCGTTAGTAAGAAATTGGATAAAATGTCATCCAAGTTGAACAAGTTTTTCTCCAAAGTAAGCAAGAAGCTTGGATTATCTTCATCTTCATCATCCTCTAACTAGTTCTACCTTTTCATGTCATGTTGTATTGGTTTTATTGGATTATCTTCATCTTCATCATCCTCTAACTAGTTCTACCTTTTCATGTCATGTTGTATTGGTTTTAGTTTGTTTTGATTTGAATGTTCGTATAGTTCTTAATGTTTAATCATTGTATCGTTCTATTATGAAATGAAATTGAATTACATTTTTGTTATCTAGCTTATCTTATCTCCAGAATAAATGTTAGTATATTATATTTATATATATACACACAATTATTCAAAAAATCGAAATGAGTCATCAAAATTAATTGACCCCTGTCGACAACCCCCCAGAGACCCTGTCGACAAGTACTGGTCAGAAATGACTTTTTATTTGAAATTTGAAATTTGAATAACTACCTTGTGTCTATTCATTTCAAACGAATTTCTACACCTATAAATACATATTTCTTCCAGAATTCATCACTCAAAAATCATTTCTTATCTACTCTATCTATATTTCTTCTCACAAACTCAAATATGGCCGATCCAATTCATGGTTTGACCGAGAATCTTGAAGAAACCCTTAATTCTTTCAAGAATATTCTTTCCTTCATTCTCCGTAATTAGCGACACTTAGAGTTGAGTCAAATGCCGATGATCAAGGAACAAAAAAATCATTTCGATGCGATTCAATTGTTGATTTCCTCCCTGCACAAAGATGATAATGAAGCACATCCTCCAGTCTCTCTCACCAATGAAAATGAAAATTGGGATGCCATTAAAGCAGACCCTATATTTAGAGAAGAAGGATGGGTGGAAGTTCCTCGTAATGTTTGATTTTATTTGATTGCTTTGTTTGATTTGAATTGATTGCTTGGATTGATTTGATTTGATTTGGTTTGGTGTGGATTGATAATTGGTGTGCAAAACATAATATGTATAAATACACATTGATATTTATATGATCTTTGATTAGTTATCATGTCTATTAGTATAATTATCTCTTAATCTATCTATTATATACTCCATTATATATTTTATTAATGCAGGTACTTTAGTACAAGAATAAGGGAGAGTTATATAGTTTGGAGTTAGCTTTTGTTGATGACAAAGGGGACAAGTATAAAATAGGATAGTTAGGCATAGATTAAGGGGGAGTTATTAGTTTTAGGGGGAGTTATTAGGATAAAAGTAATATTTTATAAACAAAGGTTGTCATCATCAAAAAGGGGGAGATTGTTAGTCTCTGAGAAGTTGGTTTTGATGACAACAACCTTAGAATAAGATTATAAAATATAAATACTAACATTATTGTTTAGATATATATGTATATGCAGGATATATATACAGGTACCAAATAATGAAGACTGTACAGTATAGAGATTCAAGAACTGATGAACTCAAGATCGAAGATATCAAGATTCAAGACTCATGAGTATCAAGATTATCAAGAGTTCAAGATTTCAAGATTAGTAATTTAGTTAGGAATTTTGTTAAAACTCCTAGAAAAGCACTAACATCTTAAAATCCATTTTATTCGTGGAATGGAATCCACTTCGAGCCCGTTAAAGGGATGGAACCTTAAGTAGGATGGAACCTATGAAAAATCTAGTGGACATTGTTTTGTATCCACTAACTTTTATTCAAATGTTTTACAAAATTATATCTTGTTTTCAAAATGATTTCAAAATCTTCCTTTTTAAATCAAAAACATCTATCCTAGTTTTAAAATACTTTTAGCCTCAAAATAATCTTTATTTTCAATATCAAATTATCCTTGGTTTTAAACTATCTTTTAATTATAATATATTTAACCTTTAATATTTATACTTAGATTTTAATATAAAATTATAGTAAAATTTTATATATACCAAAATATTATTCTTTATACTTATTTATGTATTTTAATTATAGTTAAGTATGTTTATAAAGTTTAAAACAGTTTTAATACAAGATAGAAGTTATTTTCAAAGAAAAACAAAATACCAAAAATAACTTAGGCTTGTCGACAACCCCAAGGAACCCTTGTCGGCAAGGTGATAGTTGATTTCAAAAGTTTGAATTTCAAAGGAAGTGTCTATTCGTCATATCCTTTCACGAATGGACATGGCTGTTGTTCTACTATAAATAGGGGCTGTTTTAAACGAATTTATAATCATATTTTCTTTGATTTCACTCCTCTTCTTCTTCCACATTTCTTTATATACATTTTTACCATTACTCTGCCGAAATCACCATTGAATCTAACTAGATCATCTCTGGTTTGATTCTCTATCACTATCTCAACAAGATCCCAGTGCTATTCAGAGTTATAGATTTCTTTGTATTCAATCGAGCGAGAAAAGGTGTGATTGTAGCCTGGAAAATCAATCGGGTGAACTTGTTGCCCGTAAAATTAAGTATCTCTACCCAGAGGATTGTGAATCTGGAGCGGTGTACCTCGTGGCCTTGAAATCGATGGTGTAATTGTAAGAATTGATTTTGAAAGGAAATCTGTACTTGTGTTGCGGGACTGGATGTAGGATAACTCCGAACCAGTATAAAATCTGGTGTGTTCTTTCCTTTATTGCTTTTACTTTATATCTGCATCTGTGTTTGATTCTATGATCATATCTGTGTCTGAATATTGCATACATTTATGTTCAAATTAAGATAAACTCAAAAAGAATTAGTAATTCCTTAAAACACTATTCACCCCCCTCTAATGTTAATTCTAGCCTTAAGATCCGTAATCCGCATTTCTC
Source organism: Allium fistulosum (assembly GCA_030737815.1). Classification (NCBI taxonomy): domain Eukaryota; kingdom Viridiplantae; phylum Streptophyta; class Magnoliopsida; order Asparagales; family Amaryllidaceae; genus Allium; species Allium fistulosum. The sequence goes on from CM060906.1 coordinate 547,724,236, forward strand.
ACAGTAAGCCTTGTCTTTTTCCAAGATCGGAGACCTTTACTAGAAAGTTGTATATGCAAAGGCATGGGTGTGTTGATTGCCTTTGCTTCTTCCATGCTAAACCGAGCAAGCACCTTTCGAATGTAATCCTTTTGAGTGAGGCTCAAAAGTCCTAGCTTTCTATCCCTTTGGATTTCCATACCCAAAATTTTCTTTGCTTCTCCAAGGTCCTTCATTTCAAATTCTGCTTTTAGCTTTCACTTTAAACTATCAATTTCAACCTTATCCCTGGAAGCAATCAACATATCATCCACGTACAGGAGTAGGCACACCCATCTACCATTCTTTAAATGCTTGAAGTACACACAAGCGTCTTTGATGCTACGATCAAAACCAAGTGAAAGCATAAAAGAGTCAAACCTCTTGTACCATTGTCTCGGCGACTGCTTAAGTCCATACAATGACTTCTTCAATTTGCAAACCCAATTTTATTTCCCATCTACAACAAATCCTTCTAGCTGCTTCATGTATATGGTCTCATCCAAGTCTCCGTGCAAGAAAGCGGTTTTCACGTCCAGTTGCTCCAGCTCCAAGTCATGAGCTGCGACGATAGCGAGAAAAATGCGGATGGACGTATGCCTCACTACTGGAGATAATATCTCATCATACTCCAATCCCTTTCTTTGTAAAAACCCTTTAGCAACTAGTTTAGCCTTGTATCTTCCATCATCCTTTACATTGAACACCCATTTGCAACCTATGGCTCGGCTTCCTTGAGGAGGTGGTACCAAATCCCAAGTCTTGTTCTTCTTCAATGACTCTAACTCCTCTTCCATAGCGCACATCCACTTCGAACTGTCACATGACTTCAAAGCTTCATCAAGGTCAAGCGGCTCCTCATGAACCACATGTAGGGCATAGTCAAACTGATCACCAAGGCTAAGGTTCGCAAACTTCCAATCACCATACCTTTCGGGCGGCCTAATAGTCCTACGACTGACCCGGGTAGGTACTGCTTCGCCTAAACTCCTTTCAGCTCCACCTTGAACTGAACTTCCTTTAGATTCATGCACATCACCAGCACTACTAGAAGGTACCCGTGGACTATCCTGTGATGTTTCATCAACTGCGTTTTCCTCGACAGCATCAACAAAAACTCTACTTTTTGGCTAGAACACGGGAACTTCTTCCATCTCCTTAGGCCTATCAGAATCTTCTGATGTGGTAGGTAGCTCCTCATTCGGATTGAACATAGAAGACTCGTCAAAAGTAACATGTTTGGAATGAACAATCTTCCGATCAACAGAGTTCCAAATTCGATACCCTTTGATACCATCGGTGTATCCCATTAGTATGCCCTTGTATGCTCTAGCCTCCAACTTGTCATCACCTTTATGGTGAACGTACATAGGACAACCAAAAATTCGGAAGTAACTAAGATACACTGCTTTACCACTCTGCTTTTCCTCTGGAATCTTCCCATCTATGGCTGAGCACGGAATTCGATTTATGATATTGAAATCACCCACTTAAATAATTTTTTTTTTAAAACATTCAGTGGCCATTTAATCAAGAAAAATATTTAATTCAATTTTTCTTCTATCCAGGACCTTTCTGCCAATATAAAAATATTGGTTTATTCATTTTATCTTGAACTTATATATATGAAGATATATAAGTCATCTTCTACCTAAATCAGAGTACAGAAATTTTGCAGGTAGAAATCTATTTGAGTATTGCTTAAAAATACTCTCTTCATAGCAATAGTGTTTTTCGAAACTAGGTTTTTCCAAGTGACTTGGGTTAATGCATTACTATTGATTTTTATGTCTCAAGGCTCCTTATTTTACATAAATTCTTCTGATTTTATTACTGGGTAAATTGTGCTTTTACTTGTGCATGTTTCTATGCATGTGTGTGTCAGTGAGCAGTTCGGTGTCTTATTTTTCCTTGTTAACAAAATTGTCTGAACCTATTATATACTTTGGCTATGAAACAGATCTGAAAATTTAATTTAAACCCTTGGTTGCTGGCTTGACCCAGGCTCAAGAAAAATGGCTATGTTAGCCCTGTTCTGGTTTGCACTACTTTGTTACAAAATACCTGCTATATTATTTTCTTTTCAAAGCAACTCAAACCCTTTCTATCAGATTTTATTTTTGACTTGAACATGGATTTTCTTATGCCAGTTCTTTAGATATACATACAAACCACAAATTCTTTCAATCTCAGATTTTCTACCATTATAGCCTAACTGTTCTTGAAGCTTAAAATTCATTTTTCCTTAGCAAAGCATTTAGCAAAACAAAGCACATAGTTCAGCTGAGACATATAAGTTCAACAACTACAAAACAGCAATTAACCATACATTGGTTTCTCAAAGTAATTTTAAACAATAGGTCTTAATCTAGTTCATCATGAAGGTGTAGTTTACTTCAGCAAAGTCTTTAAAAAAACATAGCATCCAAATCTTAAGCAGTTTAACATCCAAAGCCTGATCAAAGCAATTCCTATTTCCCTACAAAATCACCATAAGCTGCCCCATATGAATATGAGACACCCAATGGTGCATAAACACAAAAGGGTCAGACTATTTGTCTGGTATGAATAATCCAACTGAAAACATGATCTCATTCAATTCTCTTTATAAACAAACTTTACATGAATAAGAAACTCAGTATCTTCCTTATGCTTGTTTTTTTTTTGTGAAGCATGTTCCTTCATCTCAGTGCTAACAGATTATTTATATATATAATCACCATGACTTGATTCATAGAAAACAATCATAAGATTCATCAATAAAAAGCACCAAAACAACCAAATGCAAACATCAATTCAGTTATCATCCCCTTTTCAACTTTACTGGCCATCAGGGATTTTGCCCAGACCTCTCCTGAATCTATTCCTAGAATTCATTATCAAATATAATAGGGTCTTTAGCTACTTTCTCCTTTTAAAACACACACTGCCTGGGACATCTCTCTGTTAACCCAGCACACTCAGGCCCCTGGGTATAAACATACCATGTGTGAACTTGCAATATTCCCCTTGCCAAGCTATACCTTGGTAGCCCTAAGATCCCAAGTCCTTAGTTAAATTACTAAGTGTTATTATTATTTTTCATAGCAGTGCTAATCCCTTCTGCATCTCACTTCTTAATCAAAGAAATGTAAATAATGCAAGCAACATGTATTCATCCAGAGTTTGGTAAGTTATATTCTCAGAAGCAAACATTTTATCATGAAAGAGGGAGGTGACTTCTTAGCACATTATCTTGCCTATGGGTTTCACTGGATAAGATGTAAGCATATGGTCCTGAGTAATTTGCTAGATATATATTTTCCCTTACCTCTGGTTCAATCAGATTCATGATCTGGCTAAACCACAAGTATATTTGATTTGGGTATTTCATAAAACATAGAAGCTCAGCACATGTACAACATTGCACTTCTACATTTTCTTTTGTTTTAATTAATATGAGACATAAGCAACAACACAATGTTACAGCCCATATTTCTTTCTACCTTCAGACCATATACCCACTACTTGAATCCGGGGATTTTTATCAACAACTTATAAAGAAAACTTATAAAAGAAATCACTCAATCTCAAAGCTAACCCATATCTCAGACAAATATTTTAGTTCATGAATCCATGACTCTTATTTCTCTGGGTAAATCAGATAGAGGTTTTACCATTAAACAAATCATTAACAAACCAAAGTTATCCAATCATAAAACATAACTTGTAAAAGAAAATTAGTTCAAACTGGCTGCCTCAATATTCAGGTCTTAATGCCAAAGTTTTCAGTGAGGTTACTCACCTTAATCCTTCTTCTTCCTATGCCTTATGAACCCCCTTTTAGTCTTCTGCCTTCTCCTATTTTCTCTGGTTTATGTCTTGTATATTTTTTTTTAGGTTAATGAAGAACAAAAATATATGGTCTTACTATACTAGGCCTTTTATATAAATCTTGGCTGTTACTAGGGTTTTTGGACTTACCCAATGTCAGTTCTACCCCATCCCAAACATAGCCTGCCTCGGGTTTGATTCTAGAAAATAAAAGGGTATGTGGTCCTTGTCTTCCTTTCCAGAAATTAGTTCCTCTCTTTTAATTTTCCCTGGTCATGTCATATGCATGACTTATTATTATTATTATTATTATTATTATAAAGTGCTTGTTTAGGGACTCATGCCATTTTCATGCAACTTCTGTTTTCTTCCAGAGATTGATTGACCGTATACATTTATAACCTATGTATACCTAAGCCTTTTATTTTTCTTTCTTTCTTTAAATAATTTTAAGTTTATTTCAGCCTAGCTCTTATTTTCTTTGTATTATATTTTATTTAAAGACAAAATTCTATCTTTATGCATATGTATTTCTAAATCAGTTATTTTATTTTATTTATTAATTTCTGCCAAATTTTGTTACACAGAAATCTGTGTGCATGTGTACACTGTCTTGTGCACATGTACATGTTTTATACTTTGTATCTGCAAATCAATTTCCTATTCCTATTTTTCCCAATGCAATTTCAAACAAATACAAACTAAATTAAATCATGAAATTACTCACAAAAATCAGGGTTATCACAGATATGCGCCGCAGTTGATAATGCCTCAGCCCAAAAGCCTCTAGACAAGCCCGCCGTCAATCTTAAGCAACAAGCTCCTTCTCGAGTAGAGTCATGTTCATCCTTTCTGCAACCCCATTGGATTGCATATCTCCGGGTGTAGTGAAATGTCTCTGAATGCCATGTTGTCTACAGAAGTTGAGAGACTCCCTAGAGACAAATTCACCGCCATTATCAGATCTCAGCACCTTCAATCTAGAACCAGATTGATTCTCAACAAGCGCTTTCCAGTCTTTGAACTTCTCAAAACTCTTTGATTTGGCCTTCATCACATACACCCGTACTTTCCAAGAAAAGTCATCAATGAAAGAGATAAAATACTTTGCTCCTCCAAGAGAAGGAGTAGCAATCGGCCCCAAAACATCTGTATGCACGTACTCAAGTACTCGCCTCGATCTATGGAATCCGACTCCAAAAGATAATTTAGTTTGCTTACCTAACACACACTCCTAGCTAAAGTCCATCTTGTCGAAGCTTTCTCCTTTGATCATCTTCCGTATTCAAAGCAACTCTAAGCCCTTCTCTGAAATGTGACCCAATCTGAGGTGCCAAAGTTTTGTGGCATCCAATGCACGAGAACTATCTACTCCAACACACGACTCTCCAAGAATTGTGGTTCCTTTCAGCAAATACAGATTTCGGAACACATCTCCTTTCATAAGAACTAGTGCACCTCTCGAAACCTTCTGACTATCCTTCTCGATAGTTACCTTGCATCCCAAAGATGCCAATTTTCCTAAAGAAATTAAGGACTTCCAAAGACCTGGAACATACCGGACACTTGTCAAAGTGCGTATTACTCCGTCAAACATCCTGATCCTCACTGTACCTTCACCCATTGCTCTACAGCTAGCATCATTACCCATAAGAATAGTGCTTCCCTCTCGTCCAATGAAAGAACTGAAGTAATCCTTATTAGGCGTCATATGGAAAGACGCCCCCAAGTCCAGCACCCAATGGTCTGAGACATCCGACACTACTGTAGACAACACATCGTCAGATACAGACTTCTCCACCGCAAATGATGAAGATCCGTCTTCTTCCTTTTTCTTCAAATCTGGACAATCCTTTTTCCAATGACCAGGTTTCTTGCAGATAAAGCACTTCCCGTCCTTAGACTTTCCTCTTCTGCCATTACCGGGCTTCCTAGACTTGGAACGCCCTCTAGAGTGCCAATTCTTCTTATCTTCTCTACCTCTTTCAACAAACAGGCCGTGACTACTACTTCCTTCTCTACTTCCTTCACTTATCTCCTTCAGCTGATCTCTCAAGCCCTCGGATAGAAGGCCTGACTTCACATCTTCCACTATCAATGTGTCTCTAGTGAAGATAAGGCTGTTAGCGAAACCTGTGTAACGCTCTGGAAAAGAACACAAAATAATCATTGCCATTTGCTCCTCATCCATCTTCAAGTCAACAGTCTTCATCTTCATCACAAGATCATCAAAGAAATTAAGATGTTCCTTCACTGAAGTACCCTCTCTTATCCGCATGGTGAAAAATGTCTTCAGTAATATCAAACGGTTGGTTAGTCAGAGATTTCTTCAAGTAGAGATTTTCTAGCTTAGTCCAAATGCCCCTAGCAGTGGTCTCACTACTAATCTATGAGATAACATTCTCTCCCATAGCTAGTTGTAAAGTAGTAAACGCTCATTTCTCCATCTTCTTGCTTTCCGCGACTGAGATGTCAGCCATCAACTCCTTAGGGGCAAACACTACTAGATGGACTTCATTCCTCATTAGAACAGCCTTCATCCTCCATTGCCACTTCTCGAAGTCTTTATCCCCATTCCATTTCTCAATTGCCAACTGTGATCTTGACGCGATATACATCCCACTAGTATAGGGTCTTGTAATAACTGGAGTTGCTTCATCTCCTTCCATAGCGTCTAACACTCCTTAATCAACTTTGCAGCTCTGGTACCAAACTGTTGGGGAAAATCCCTTCAGATGATCAGTCTAAGGGAATAAAAATCAACTTTACAGCTCCATGACTCTTATTTCTCTGGGTAAATCAGATAGAGGTTTTACCCTTAAACAAATCATTAACAAACCAAAGTTATCCAATCATAAAACATAACTTGTAAAAGAAAATTAGTTCAAACTGGCTGCCTCAATATTCAGGTCTTAATGCCAAAGTTTTCAGTGAGGTTACTCACCTTAATCCTTCTTCTTCCTATGCCTTATGAACCCCCTTTTAGTCTTCTGCCTTCTCCTATTTTCTCTGGTTTATGTCTTGTATATTATTATTTTTTAGGTTAATGAAGAACAAAAATATATGGTCTTACTATACTAGGCCTTTTATATAAATCTTGGCTGTTACTAGGGTTTTTGGACTTACCCAATGTCAGTTCTACCCCATCCCAAACATAGCCTGCCTCGGGTTTGATTCAAGAAAATAAAAGGGTATGTGGTCCTTGTCTTCCTTTCCAGAAATTAGTTCCTCTCTTTTAATTTTCCCTGGTCATGTCATATGCATGACTTCTTATTATTATTATTATTATTATTTTCTTAATAAAAGAAATTACTGAGAATAGATAAAGTGCTTGTTTAGGGACTCATGCCATTTTCATGCAACTTCTGTTTTCTTCCAGAGATTGATTGACCGTATACATGTATAACCTATGTATACCTAAGCCTTTTATTTTTCTTTCTTTCTTTAAATAATTTTAAGTTTATTTCAGCCTAGCTCTTATTTTCTTTGTATTATATTTTATTTAAAGACAAAATTCTATCTTTATGCATATGTATTTCTAAATCAGTTATTTTATTTTATTTATTAATTTCTGCCAAATTTTGTTACACAGAAATCTGTGTGCATGTGTACACTGTCTTGTGCACATGTACATGTTTTATACTTTGTATCTGCAAATCAATTTCCTATTCCTATTTTTCCCAATGCAATTTCAAACAAATACAAACTAAATTAAATCATGAAATTACTCACAAAAATCAGGGTTATCACATATACCCCTCCTTTTAGGAATTGTGTCCCACAATTCTTTCATACTTAACTTAAGTATCTTCTCTTCAGAAAAATGAATTTTTCTGATTTCAAAACCATTTTCAAACCAATCACCTATTAAGCACTATGCATATCAACACAAGATAAAAATCACAATGCATATTCAACCAACACATTCATTAGTATGTATATATATAGATTTACCTTTTCTTCAATCAAACAGCTGGGGATAATCATTTCTGATTTTATCCTCCACTTCCCATGTGCAATCATTTGGGTCTAGACTCCATTGTACTTTTACTAATTTAATTTCTTTGTTTCTCAATTTCTTGGTTTCTCTAGAAACTATGCCCACTGGTTCCTTTTCATAGATCATTCTAGGATCAATCTGCACATCCTTAGAGGATTCTAGTATTGCTTCCTTATCATGAACCCATCTTCTTAGTTGAGACACATGAAAGACATCATGCATTGCTCTCATTTCTTCTGGCAATTCTAATTTATAGGCTACTGTCCCTATTCTTTCTAGAATTTTATATGGTCCTATATATCTAGGAATCAACTTTCCTTGTTTCCCAAACCTTAGAACCTTTTTCATGGGTGATATCTTGATGAACACATAATCCCCAACATCGTATTGTACTGCCTTCCTTCTTTGATCTGCATATTTCTTTTGCCTATCTTGGGCAGAGGCAATTCTTTTTCTGATCAAGGCTACCTTTTCAGAAGTCTCCTTCACATTTTCTGGTCCTAAGACCACTTTTTCTCCAGACTCATGCCAACTTGAAGGTGATAAACATGGCCTTCCATAGAGAGCTTCAAAGGGGGCCATGCCTATGCTACTGTGATGGGTGTTATTGTATGCAAATTCAGCTAGATATATGTAATCTTCCCAGCTTCCTCCCCAATCCAATACACATGCTCTCAACATGTCTTCAAGCAATTTGTTCACAATTTCTGTTTGGCCATCAGATTGAGGATGGTATGCTGTACTCAAACATAAATCAGTCCCCATTGCCTTGTGAAAACTCTGCCAAAATTTTGAAGTGAAGATGGTATCTCTATCACTTACTATAGTCTTTGGTATACCATGCAGTCTGACTACTTCTTTAATAAACAACTGGGCTAGGGTATTAGCATTTCTTTCTGATTTCACTGGTATAAAGTGGGCTGACTTGGTTAACCTATCAACCACTACCCAAATACTATCATTTCCCCTCCTAGTTCTAGGCAAACCATCAATAGAATCCATTGATATGTCTTCCCATTTCCACTGTGGTATTTGTAAAGGTTGAAGCATTCCTGAGGGTTTTTGATACTCAGCCTTCACCTGCTGGCAAACCATACATTTTGATACATAGGTTGCCACTGCACTCTTCATACCACTCCACCAATAATCTCTCTTGAGGTTGTGATACATTCTTGTGCTTCCTGGGTGTATAGTATATTTGCTTTTGTGGTAAGCATCCAAAATTTCTTGCTTCAACTCATCCACTGCTGGAACACATATTCTTTCTCCTTTCTTCAGATGGCCCTGATCATCCAACTGAAAACCTTCCACTGTCTCACCATTTAATATTTGTGTCTTATTTCCAAATAAAAATGGATCTTGGTTTTGTAGCATTGCAACTTTATTTTTCAATTCTGATCCCAGAGTAATAAAACTTAATTTTCCCATTTCTACCTTCCCACTGCATAAGCTCATGTTTTCTATGTTATCACTTTCTATCTCTGAATCAATTAATAATGATAAAGTGTTAAACTCTTCTATCATTAATCTAGCCACTTTAGCATGTTGTCTACTTAGGGCATCTGCTACTTTATTAGCCTTACCTGGTGTGTATAATATTTCAAAATCATATGAGGCTAAGAGTTCAATCCATCTTTGTTGCCTCATATTTAATTCTTTTTGTGAAAACAAATATTTGAGTGATTTATGGTCTGTATATACTTCAAATTTTGCTCCTAACAAGTAGTGTCTCCATAGCTTAAGGGCATACACTATAGCAGCCAATTCAAGGTCATGAGTAGCATACCTTACTTCACTTGATTTCAACTGCCTAGAAGCATAAGCTATTACCTGATGTTGTTGCATCAACACTGCTCCAAGCCCTTGTCCACTTGCATCAGTATACACCACCAAGTTTTCATTTCCCTCAGGTACTTTAAGAATTGGAGCTTGTACCAGTGCTTCTTTTAATTTCCCAAAGGCATTTTCACATTCCTCAGTCCAAGTGAACACTTGATTTTTCCTAGTCAATCTGGTTAATGGAATTGATATTTTTGCAAAATCTTTTATAAATCTTCTATAGTAACCAGCCATTCCCATGAATGATCTGACTTCAGTGACATTAGTAGGCCTTTTCCAAGCTTGCACTGCAATGACTTTATTGGAGTCCACAGCTATTCCTTTTTCTGATATAATATGGCCTAGAAAGTTCACTTCATTCTGCCAAAAAGTGCATTTTGAAAACTTTGTTTTCAAGTCTTCCTGTCTCAATTTCTCAAATACTATATGCAAATGGTTCTCATGCTCTCTAACTGACTTAGAATAAATTAGTATATCATCAATAAATATTAATACAAACTTATCCAAGTATTCTCTGAAAATCCTATTCATCAAATCAACAAAATAGGAAGGAGCATTTGTTAAGCCAAATGGCATCACCAAAAATTCATAAAGTCCATATCTGGTGTTAAAGGCTGTATACTTAATGCTTTCCTCTTCTACTTTCATCTGATGAAAGCCTGAAGCTAAATCAAGCCTGGAGAATATCTTTGCACCACTCAATTGATCAAAGAGATCATCAATTCTTGGTAAGGGGTATTTATTTTTAACTGTGACTTTATTTAATTCCCTATAGTCAATACATAATCTCAGGGATCCATCATGTTTCTTAACAAAGACTACTGGTGCTCCCCATGATGAGCTACTGGGTCTAATAAAACCTTTTTCTTCTAGTTCAACTAATTGCTTTTTCAACTCCATCAATTCCTTAGGCCCCATTCTGGTTGGTCTTTTAACCACTGGGCTAGCTCCTGGAATTATTCTAATTGAAAATTCAACTGGCCTGTGATTAGGAACTCCTCTTACTTCCCCAAACACATCATCATATTGATTAACTATGGGGATCTCTTCTAATGCAGGCATGGGTTTTTCATTTGACAATGCAGAAAGGTTGGCTATACTTCTATTTTTTGTTTGCCTCACAAAGAACGATTATTCTTTGTCCATCAGAAACCTTCAATGATATGGTGGATGTCTCCATATTTATGATAGCCTTATATCTACTCAACCAATCAACTCCTAAAATAATTCCTATGTCTGGATATTGCAACACATATAGGTTTGACTCAAACACATGTCCTCCTATATTTAATCCCAGTTGCATGCACATCATACCCATGACACATGAACTACCTATAGGGCTTCTAATTAGCAGTGGTTTATCAACAATCATACAGTTCAATTTTAATTGTTGTGCAATATCATGAGAGATCAATGAGTGTGTAGCCCCAGTATCATATACTACTGTTAAAGGTATTGAATGGATAAGCAAAGTACCTTCAACTTGACCATGCTTTTCAACATTTGATTCCTCAGCTGCCTTGCCTTTCCCTTCCAAAGCCCCTAATTTTCCTTGCTTAAAATCTGGACAGTTCCTCTTTATGTGACCTTCCTTCCCACAATGGTGACAATTGAAGGATGCTGGTCTAGGATTGGTGCACCTATTTTTCATGTGCCCCTCTTGTCCACAGTTGTAACAAGTGATCCTCTTCTTAACTTCAGCAGTTCTGGCTTCTTCTGGTTTCTTGGTGGAAGTTATGTCTGTTTTCTTTTTATCATAAGGGTGAAATTTACCCTTTCCCTTCTTGTTTTGATTATTTTTGAATGCCCTGAAATTCTCTCTAGCTTTATCATGTTGTTCAATGCTCAGAGTCAAATCCAAAACTTGATCAAAAGTTTTATCCTTATATGGTAGCATGGCTCTACTAAGGCTAGGGTTCAACCCTTGGATATATCTGCCATTCTTAGCTTCCTCAGTAGTGATGAGCACTGCACCATACTTTGCCAATGATTCAAACTTCTGAGTGTACTCAGTGACACTCATAGTCCCTTGCCTCAATTTGATGAATTCCTCCAGTAAAGACTCCTTAGCTGATGCAGGGATAAATCTGCCTTCCAACATTGCTTTAAATTGATCCCATGTTACTTCTCCTTCAGGTCTTCCAGCTATGATAACCTCCCACCAATCCAAAGCTGCTCATCTCAATTGCCTGGATGCAATTTGCCTCTTCCTTTGGTCTTCAACTTGCATGTCTACAAAGATTCTTTCCAAAATTCTAAGCCAATTTTGAACCCCCATAACTCCTTCTGTGCCATCAAAGGTTTTGCCTCCAAGATTGGTAAAAGTCTTGAGTAGTTTGGAAAGTTTCTCATGTGGATTTTCTTGCCTGTTGCCTACTCCATCTCTTATGGCCCTCATGAATTCTTGCACATTCACCATGGGTGGTTCACTTGTTCCTACATTTTGATGTCTAGGTCCTACCATAGCTCTATGGATATAACACTTAGGTTAGTCTATTTTGCCTAATGCTCTATAGATTAATTCATTTTAATTTATCACTTATTCTGTCATAATAGATATCAATAGTGTAAATAAGAAAAAAAAACAAAACATCCAAAGCAGTAAACACTTCTATACATCCAATGCAAACAAATTCATACAAAAATTTTTGCTATGTTATTTAACAACATAGCTCTGATACCAAATGAAATGACCCACTTAAATAATTTTTTTTTTAAAACATTCAGTGGCCATTTAATCAAGAAAAATATTTAATTCAATTTTTCTTCTATCCAGGACCTTTCTGCCAATATAAAAATATTGGTTTATTCATTTTATCTTGAACTTATATATATGAAGATATATAAGTCATCTTCTACCTAAATCAGAGTACAGAAATTTTGCAGGTAGAAATCTATTTGAGTATTGCTTAAAAATACTCTCTTCATAGCAATAGTGTTTTTCGAAACTAGGTTTTTCCAAGTGACTTGGGTTAATGCATTACTATTGATTTTTATGTCTCAAGGCTCCTTATTTTACATAAATTCTTCTGATTTTATTACTGGGTAAATTGTGCTTTTACTTGTGCATGTTTCTGTGCATGTGTGTGTCAGTGAGCAGTTCGGTGTCTTATTTTTCCTTGTTAACAAAATTGTCTGAACCTATTATATACTTTGGCTATGAAACAGATCTGAAAATTTAATTTAAACCCTTGGTTGCTGGCTTGACCCAGGCTCAAGAAAAATGGCTATGTTAGCCCTGTTCTGGTTTGCACTACTTTGTTACAAAATACCTGCTATATTATTTTCTTTTCAAAGCAACTCAAACCCTTTCTATCAGATTTTATTTTTGACTTGAACATGGATTTTCTTATGCCAGTTCTTTAGATATACATACAAACCACAAATTCTTTCAATCTCAGATTTTCTACCATTATAGCCTAACTGTTCTTGAAGCTTAAAATTCATTTTTCCTTAGCAAAGCATATAGCAAAACAAAGCACATAGTTCAGCTGAGACATATAAGTTCAACAACTACAAAACAGCAATTAACCATACATTGGTTTCTCAAAGTAATTTTAAACAATAGGTCTTAATCTAGTTCATCATGAAGGTGTAGTTTACTTCAGCAAAGTCTTTAAAAAAACATAGCATCCAAATCTTAAGCAGTTTAACATCCAAAGCCTGATCAAAGCAATTCCTATTTCCCTGCAAAATCACCATAAGCTGCCCCATATGAATATGAGACACCCAATGGTGCAAAAACACAAAAGGGTCAGACTATTTGTTTAGGGACTCATGCCATTTTCATGCAACTTCTGTTTTCTTCCAGAGATTGATTGACCGTATACATTTATAACCTATGTATACCTAAGCCTTTTATTTTTCTTTCTTTCTTTAAATAATTTTAAGTTTATTTCAGCCTAGCTCTTATTTTCTTTGTATTATATTTTATTTAAAGACAAAATTCTATCTTTATGCATATGTATTTCTAAATCAGTTATTTTATTTTATTTATTAATTTCTGCCAAATTTTGTTACACAGAAATCTGTGTGCATGTGTACACTGTCTTGTGCACATGTACATGTTTTATACTTTGTATCTGCAAATCAATTTCCTATTCCTATTTTTCCCAATGCAATTTCAAACAAATACAAACTAAATTAAATCATGAAATTACTCACAAAAATCAGGGTTATCACAGATATGCGCCGCAGTTGATAATGCCTCAGCCCAAAAGCCTCTAGACAAGCCCGCCGTCAATCTTAAGCAACAAGCTCCTTCTCGAGTAGAGTCATGTTCATCCTTTCTGCAACCCCATTGGATTGCATATCTCCGGGTGTAGTGAAATGTCTCTGAATGCCATGTTGTCTACAGAAGTTGAGAGACTCCCTAGAGACAAATTCACCGCCATTATCAGATCTCAGCACCTTCAATCTAGAACCAGATTGATTCTCAACAAGCGCTTTCCAGTCTTTGAACTTCTCAAAACTCTTTGATTTGGCCTTCATCACATACACCCGTACTTTCCAAGAAAAGTCATCAATGAAAGAGATAAAATACTTTGCTCCTCCAAGAGAAGGAGTAGCAATCGGCCCCAAAACATCTGTATGCACGTACTCAAGTACTCGCCTCGATCTATGGAATCCGACTCCAAAAGATAATTTAGTTTGCTTACCTAACACACACTCCTAGCTAAAGTCCATCTTGTCGAAGCTTTCTCCTTTGATCATCTTCCGTATTCAAAGCAACTCTAAGCCCTTCTCTGAAATGTGACCCAATCTGAGGTGCCAAAGTTTTGTGGCATCCAATGCACGAGAACTATCTACTCCAACACACGACTCTCCAAGAATTGTGGTTCCTTTCAGCAAATACAGATTTCGGAACACATCTCCTTTCATAAGAACTAGTGCACCTCTCGAAACCTTCTGACTATCCTTCTCGATAGTTACCTTGCATCCCAAAGATGCCAATTTTCCTAAAGAAATTAAGGACTTCCAAAGACCTGGAACATACCGGACACTTGTCAAAGTGCGTATTACTCCGTCAAACATCCTGATCCTCACTGTACCTTCACCCATTGCTCTACAGCTAGCATCATTACCCATAAGAATAGTGCTTCCCTCTCGTCCAATGAAAGAACTGAAGTAATCCTTATTAGGCGTCATATGGAAAGACGCCCCCAAGTCCAGCACCCAATGGTCTGAGACATCCGACACTACTGTAGACAACACATCGTCAGATACAGACTTCTCCACCGCAAATGATGAAGATCCGTCTTCTTCCTTTTTCTTCAAATCTGGACAATCCTTTTTCCAATGACCAGGTTTCTTGCAGATAAAGCACTTCCCGTCCTTAGACTTTCCTCTTCTGCCATTACCGGGCTTCCTAGACTTGGAACGCCCTCTAGAGTGCCAATTCTTCTTATCTTCTCTACCTCTTTCAACAAACAGGCCGTGACTACTACTTCCTTCTCTACTTCCTTCACTTATCTCCTTCAGCTGATCTCTCAAGCCCTCGGATAGAAGGCCTGACTTCACATCTTCCACTATCAATGTGTCTCTAGTGAAGATAAGGCTGTTAGCGAAACCTGTGTAACGCTCTGGAAAAGAACACAAAATAATCATTGCCATTTGCTCCTCATCCATCTTCAAGTCAACAGTCTTCATCTTCATCACAAGATCATCAAAGAAATTAAGATGTTCCTTCACTGAAGTACCCTCTCTTATCCGCATGGTGAAAAATGTCTTCAGTAATATCAAACGGTTGGTTAGTCAGAGATTTCTTCAAGTAGAGATTTTCTAGCTTAGTCCAAATGCCCCTAGCAGTGGTCTCACTACTAATCTATGAGATAACATTCTCTCCCATAGCTAGTTGTAAAGTAGTAAACGCTCATTTCTCCATCTTCTTGCTTTCCGCGACTGAGATGTCAGCCATCAACTCCTTAGGGGCAAACACTACTAGATGGACTTCATTCCTCATTAGAACAGCCTTCATCCTCCATTGCCACTTCTCGAAGTCTTTATCCCCATTCCATTTCTCAATTGCCAACTGTGATCTTGACGCGATATACATCCCACTAGTATAGGGTCTTGTAATAACTGGAGTTGCTTCATCTCCTTCCATAGCGTCTAACACTCCTTAATCAACTTTGCAGCTCTGGTACCAAACTGTTGGGGAAAATCCCTTCAGATGATCAGTCTAAGGGAATAAAAATCAACTTTACAGCTCCATGACTCTTATTTCTCTGGGTAAATCAGATAGAGGTTTTACCCTTAAACAAATCATTAACAAACCAAAGTTATCCAATCATAAAACATAACTTGTAAAAGAAAATTAGTTCAAACTGGCTGCCTCAATATTCAGGTCTTAATGCCAAAGTTTTCAGTGAGGTTACTCACCTTAATCCTTCTTCTTCCTATGCCTTATGAACCCCCTTTTAGTCTTCTGCCTTCTCCTATTTTCTCTGGTTTATGTCTTGTATATTATTATTTTTTAGGTTAATGAAGAACAAAAATATATGGTCTTACTATACTAGGCCTTTTATATAAATCTTGGCTGTTACTAGGGTTTTTGGACTTACCCAATGTCAGTTCTACCCCATCCCAAACATAGCCTGCCTCGGGTTTGATTCAAGAAAATAAAAGGGTATGTGGTCCTTGTCTTCCTTTCCAGAAATTAGTTCCTCTCTTTTAATTTTCCCTGGTCATGTCATATGCATGACTTCTTATTATTATTATTATTATTATTTTCTTAATAAAAGAAATTACTGAGAATAGATAAAGTGCTTGTTTAGGGACTCATGCCATTTTCATGCAACTTCTGTTTTCTTCCAGAGATTGATTGACCGTATACATGTATAACCTATGTATACCTAAGCCTTTTATTTTTCTTTCTTTCTTTAAATAATTTTAAGTTTATTTCAGCCTAGCTCTTATTTTCTTTGTATTATATTTTATTTAAAGACAAAATTCTATCTTTATGCATATGTATTTCTAAATCAGTTATTTTATTTTATTTATTAATTTCTGCCAAATTTTGTTACACAGAAATCTGTGTGCATGTGTACACTGTCTTGTGCACATGTACATGTTTTATACTTTGTATCTGCAAATCAATTTCCTATTCCTATTTTTCCCAATGCAATTTCAAACAAATACAAACTAAATTAAATCATGAAATTACTCACAAAAATCAGGGTTATCACATATACCCCTCCTTTTAGGAATTGTGTCCCACAATTCTTTCATACTTAACTTAAGTATCTTCTCTTCAGAAAAATGAATTTTTCTGATTTCAAAACCATTTTCAAACCAATCACCTATTAAGCACTATGCATATCAACACAAGATAAAAATCACAATGCATATTCAACCAACACATTCATTAGTATGTATATATATAGATTTACCTTTTCTTCAATCAAACAGCTGGGGATAATCATTTCTGATTTTATCCTCCACTTCCCATGTGCAATCATTTGGGTCTAGACTCCATTGTACTTTTACTAATTTAATTTCTTTGTTTCTCAATTTCTTGGTTTCTCTAGAAACTATGCCCACTGGTTCCTTTTCATAGATCATTCTAGGATCAATCTGCACATCCTTAGAGGATTCTAGTATTGCTTCCTTATCATGAACCCATCTTCTTAGTTGAGACACATGAAAGACATCATGCATTGCTCTCATTTCTTCTGGCAATTCTAATTTATAGGCTACTGTCCCTATTCTTTCTAGAATTTTATATGGTCCTATATATCTAGGAATCAACTTTCCTTGTTTCCCAAACCTTAGAACCTTTTTCATGGGTGATATCTTGATGAACACATAATCCCCAACATCGTATTGTACTGCCTTCCTTCTTTGATCTGCATATTTCTTTTGCCTATCTTGGGCAGAGGCAATTCTTTTTCTGATCAAGGCTACCTTTTCAGAAGTCTCCTTCACATTTTCTGGTCCTAAGACCACTTTTTCTCCAGACTCATGCCAACTTGAAGGTGATAAACATGGCCTTCCATAGAGAGCTTCAAAGGGGGCCATGCCTATGCTACTGTGATGGGTGTTATTGTATGCAAATTCAGCTAGATATATGTAATCTTCCCAGCTTCCTCCCCAATCCAATACACATGCTCTCAACATGTCTTCAAGCAATTTGTTCACAATTTCTGTTTGGCCATCAGATTGAGGATGGTATGCTGTACTCAAACATAAATCAGTCCCCATTGCCTTGTGAAAACTCTGCCAAAATTTTGAAGTGAAGATGGTATCTCTATCACTTACTATAGTCTTTGGTATACCATGCAGTCTGACTACTTCTTTAATAAACAACTGGGCTAGGGTATTAGCATTTCTTTCTGATTTCACTGGTATAAAGTGGGCTGACTTGGTTAACCTATCAACCACTACCCAAATACTATCATTTCCCCTCCTAGTTCTAGGCAAACCATCAATAGAATCCATTGATATGTCTTCCCATTTCCACTGTGGTATTTGTAAAGGTTGAAGCATTCCTGAGGGTTTTTGATACTCAGCCTTCACCTGCTGGCAAACCATACATTTTGATACATAGGTTGCCACTGCACTCTTCATACCACTCCACCAATAATCTCTCTTGAGGTTGTGATACATTCTTGTGCTTCCTGGGTGTATAGTATATTTGCTTTTGTGGTAAGCATCCAAAATTTCTTGCTTCAACTCATCCACTGCTGGAACACATATTCTTTCTCCTTTCTTCAGATGGCCCTGATCATCCAACTGAAAACCTTCCACTGTCTCACCATTTAATATTTGTGTCTTATTTCCAAATAAAAATGGATCTTGGTTTTGTAGCATTGCAACTTTATTTTTCAATTCTGATCCCAGAGTAATAAAACTTAATTTTCCCATTTCTACCTTCCCACTGCATAAGCTCATGTTTTCTATGTTATCACTTTCTATCTCTGAATCAATTAATAATGATAAAGTGTTAAACTCTTCTATCATTAATCTAGCCACTTTAGCATGTTGTCTACTTAGGGCATCTGCTACTTTATTAGCCTTACCTGGTGTGTATAATATTTCAAAATCATATGAGGCTAAGAGTTCAATCCATCTTTGTTGCCTCATATTTAATTCTTTTTGTGAAAACAAATATTTGAGTGATTTATGGTCTGTATATACTTCAAATTTTGCTCCTAACAAGTAGTGTCTCCATAGCTTAAGGGCATACACTATAGCAGCCAATTCAAGGTCATGAGTAGCATACCTTACTTCACTTGATTTCAACTGCCTAGAAGCATAAGCTATTACCTGATGTTGTTGCATCAACACTGCTCCAAGCCCTTGTCCACTTGCATCAGTATACACCACCAAGTTTTCATTTCCCTCAGGTACTTTAAGAATTGGAGCTTGTACCAGTGCTTCTTTTAATTTCCCAAAGGCATTTTCACATTCCTCAGTCCAAGTGAACACTTGATTTTTCCTAGTCAATCTGGTTAATGGAATTGATATTTTTGCAAAATCTTTTATAAATCTTCTATAGTAACCAGCCATTCCCATGAATGATCTGACTTCAGTGACATTAGTAGGCCTTTTCCAAGCTTGCACTGCAATGACTTTATTGGAGTCCACAGCTATTCCTTTTTCTGATATAATATGGCCTAGAAAGTTCACTTCATTCTGCCAAAAAGTGCATTTTGAAAACTTTGTTTTCAAGTCTTCCTGTCTCAATTTCTCAAATACTATATGCAAATGGTTCTCATGCTCTCTAACTGACTTAGAATAAATTAGTATATCATCAATAAATATTAATACAAACTTATCCAAGTATTCTCTGAAAATCCTATTCATCAAATCAACAAAATAGGAAGGAGCATTTGTTAAGCCAAATGGCATCACCAAAAATTCATAAAGTCCATATCTGGTGTTAAAGGCTGTATACTTAATGCTTTCCTCTTCTACTTTCATCTGATGAAAGCCTGAAGCTAAATCAAGCCTGGAGAATATCTTTGCACCACTCAATTGATCAAAGAGATCATCAATTCTTGGTAAGGGGTATTTATTTTTAACTGTGACTTTATTTAATTCCCTATAGTCAATACATAATCTCAGGGATCCATCATGTTTCTTAACAAAGACTACTGGTGCTCCCCATGATGAGCTACTGGGTCTAATAAAACCTTTTTCTTCTAGTTCAACTAATTGCTTTTTCAACTCCATCAATTCCTTAGGCCCCATTCTGGTTGGTCTTTTAACCACTGGGCTAGCTCCTGGAATTATTCTAATTGAAAATTCAACTGGCCTGTGATTAGGAACTCCTCTTACTTCCCCAAACACATCATCATATTGATTAACTATGGGGATCTCTTCTAATGCAGGCATGGGTTTTTCATTTGACAATGCAGAAAGGTTGGCTATACTTCTATTTTTTGTTTGCCTCACAAAGAACGATTATTCTTTGTCCATCAGAAACCTTCAATGATATGGTGGATGTCTCCATATTTATGATAGCCTTATATCTACTCAACCAATCAACTCCTAAAATAATTCCTATGTCTGGATATTGCAACACATATAGGTTTGACTCAAACACATGTCCTCCTATATTTAATCCCAGTTGCATGCACATCATACCCATGACACATGAACTACCTATAGGGCTTCTAATTAGCAGTGGTTTATCAACAATCATACAGTTCAATTTTAATTGTTGTGCAATATCATGAGAGATCAATGAGTGTGTAGCCCCAGTATCATATACTACTGTTAAAGGTATTGAATGGATAAGCAAAGTACCTTCAACTTGACCATGCTTTTCAACATTTGATTCCTCAGCTGCCTTGCCTTTCCCTTCCAAAGCCCCTAATTTTCCTTGCTTAAAATCTGGACAGTTCCTCTTTATGTGACCTTCCTTCCCACAATGGTGACAATTGAAGGATGCTGGTCTAGGATTGGTGCACCTATTTTTCATGTGCCCCTCTTGTCCACAGTTGTAACAAGTGATCCTCTTCTTAACTTCAGCAGTTCTGGCTTCTTCTGGTTTCTTGGTGGAAGTTATGTCTGTTTTCTTTTTATCATAAGGGTGAAATTTACCCTTTCCCTTCTTGTTTTGATTATTTTTGAATGCCCTGAAATTCTCTCTAGCTTTATCATGTTGTTCAATGCTCAGAGTCAAATCCAAAACTTGATCAAAAGTTTTATCCTTATATGGTAGCATGGCTCTACTAAGGCTAGGGTTCAACCCTTGGATATATCTGCCATTCTTAGCTTCCTCAGTAGTGATGAGCACTGCACCATACTTTGCCAATGATTCAAACTTCTGAGTGTACTCAGTGACACTCATAGTCCCTTGCCTCAATTTGATGAATTCCTCCAGTAAAGACTCCTTAGCTGATGCAGGGATAAATCTGCCTTCCAACATTGCTTTAAATTGATCCCATGTTACTTCTCCTTCAGGTCTTCCAGCTATGATAACCTCCCACCAATCCAAAGCTGCTCATCTCAATTGCCTGGATGCAATTTGCCTCTTCCTTTGGTCTTCAACTTGCATGTCTACAAAGATTCTTTCCAAAATTCTAAGCCAATTTTGAACCCCCATAACTCCTTCTGTGCCATCAAAGGTTTTGCCTCCAAGATTGGTAAAAGTCTTGAGTAGTTTGGAAAGTTTCTCATGTGGATTTTCTTGCCTGTTGCCTACTCCATCTCTTATGGCCCTCATGAATTCTTGCAC
Organism: Allium fistulosum; assembly: GCA_030737815.1. Classification (NCBI taxonomy): domain Eukaryota; kingdom Viridiplantae; phylum Streptophyta; class Magnoliopsida; order Asparagales; family Amaryllidaceae; genus Allium; species Allium fistulosum. Next base: position 547,745,592 of record CM060906.1, read on the forward strand.
ATTCACCATGGGTGGTTCACTTGTTCCTACATTTTGATGTCTAGGTCCTACCATAGCTCTATGGATATAACACTTAGGTTAGTCTATTTTGCCTAATGCTCTATAGATTAATTCATTTTAATTTATCACTTATTCTGTCATAATAGATATCAATAGTGTAAATAAGAAAAAAAAACAAAACATCCAAAGCAGTAAACACTTCTATACATCCAATGCAAACAAATTCATACAAAAATTTTTGCTATGTTATTTAACAACATAGCTCTGATACCAAATGAAATGACCCACTTAAATAATTTTTTTTTTAAAACATTCAGTGGCCATTTAATCAAGAAAAATATTTAATTCAATTTTTCTTCTATCCAGGACCTTTCTGCCAATATAAAAATATTGGTTTATTCATTTTATCTTGAACTTATATATATGAAGATATATAAGTCATCTTCTACCTAAATCAGAGTACAGAAATTTTGCAGGTAGAAATCTATTTGAGTATTGCTTAAAAATACTCTCTTCATAGCAATAGTGTTTTTCGAAACTAGGTTTTTCCAAGTGACTTGGGTTAATGCATTACTATTGATTTTTATGTCTCAAGGCTCCTTATTTTACATAAATTCTTCTGATTTTATTACTGGGTAAATTGTGCTTTTACTTGTGCATGTTTCTGTGCATGTGTGTGTCAGTGAGCAGTTCGGTGTCTTATTTTTCCTTGTTAACAAAATTGTCTGAACCTATTATATACTTTGGCTATGAAACAGATCTGAAAATTTAATTTAAACCCTTGGTTGCTGGCTTGACCCAGGCTCAAGAAAAATGGCTATGTTAGCCCTGTTCTGGTTTGCACTACTTTGTTACAAAATACCTGCTATATTATTTTCTTTTCAAAGCAACTCAAACCCTTTCTATCAGATTTTATTTTTGACTTGAACATGGATTTTCTTATGCCAGTTCTTTAGATATACATACAAACCACAAATTCTTTCAATCTCAGATTTTCTACCATTATAGCCTAACTGTTCTTGAAGCTTAAAATTCATTTTTCCTTAGCAAAGCATATAGCAAAACAAAGCACATAGTTCAGCTGAGACATATAAGTTCAACAACTACAAAACAGCAATTAACCATACATTGGTTTCTCAAAGTAATTTTAAACAATAGGTCTTAATCTAGTTCATCATGAAGGTGTAGTTTACTTCAGCAAAGTCTTTAAAAAAACATAGCATCCAAATCTTAAGCAGTTTAACATCCAAAGCCTGATCAAAGCAATTCCTATTTCCCTGCAAAATCACCATAAGCTGCCCCATATGAATATGAGACACCCAATGGTGCAAAAACACAAAAGGGTCAGACTATTTGTCTGGTATGAATAATCCAACTGAAAACATGATCTCATTCAATTCTCTTTATAAACAAACTTTACATGAATAAGAAACTCAGTATCTTCCTTATGCTTGTTTTTTTTTGTGAAGCATGTTCCTTCATCTCAGTGCTAACAGATTATTTATATATATAATCACCATGACTTGATTCATAGAAAACAATCATAAGATTCATCAATAAAAAGCACCAAAACAACCAAATGCAAACATCAATTCAGTTATCATCCCCTTTTCAACTTTACTGGCCATCAGGGATTTTGCCCAGACCTCTCCTGAATCTATTCCTAGAATTCATTATCAAATATAATAGGGTCTTTAGCTACTTTCTCCTTTTAAAACACACACTGCCTGGGACATCTCTCTGTTAACCCAGCACACTCAGGCCCCTGGGTATAAACATACCATGTGTGAACTTGCAATATTCCCCTTGCCAAGCTATACTTTGGTAGCCCTAAGATCCCAAGTCCTTAGTTAAATTACTAAGTGTTATTATTATTTTTCATAGCAGTGCTAATCCCTTCTGCATCTCACTTCTTAATCAGAGAAATGTAAATAATGCAAGCAACATGTATTCATCCAGAGTTTGGTAAGTTATATTCTCAGAAGCAAACATTTTATCATGAAAGAGGGAGGTGACTTCTTAGCACATTATTTTGCCTATGGGTTTCACTGGATAAGATGTAAGCATATGGTCCTGAGTAATTTGCTAGATATATATTTTCCCTTACCTCTGGTTCAATCAGATTCATGATCTGGCTAAACCACAAGTATATTTGATTTGGGTATTTCATAAAACATAGAAGCTCAGCACATGTACAACATTGCACTTCTACATTTTCTTTTGTTTTAATTAATATGAGACATAAGCAACAACACAATGTTACAGCCCATATTTCTTTCTACCTTCAGACCATATACCCACTACTTGAATCCGGGGATTTTTATCAACAACTTATAAAGAAAACTTATAAAAGAAATCACTCAATCTCAAAGCTAACCCATATCTCAGACAAACATTTTAGTTCATGAATCCATGACTCTTATTTCTCTGGGTAAATCAGATAGAGGTTTTACCCTTAAACAAATCATTAACAAACCAAAGTTATCCAATCATAAAACATAACTTGTAAAAGAAAATTAGTTCAAACTGGCTGCCTCAATATTCAGGTCTTAATGCCAAAGTTTTCAGCGAGGTTACTCACCTTAATCCTTCTTCTTCCTATGCCTTATGAACCCCCTTTTAGTCTTCTGCCTTCTCCTATTTTCTCTGGTTTATGTCTTGTATATTATTATTTTTTAGGTTAATGAAGAACAAAAATATATGGTCTTACTATACTAGGCCTTTTATATAAATCTTGGCTGTTACTAGGGTTTTTGGACTTACCCAATGTCAGTTCTACCCCATCCCAAACATAGCCTGCCTCGGGTTTGATTCAAGAAAATAAAAGGGTATGTGGTCCTTGTCTTCCTTTCCAGAAATTAGTTCCTCTCTTTTAATTTTCCCTGGTCATGTCATATGCATGACTTATTATTATTATTATTATTATTATTTTCTTAATAAAAGAAATTACTGAGAATAGATAAAGTGCTTGTTTAGGGACTCATGCCATTTTCATGCAACTTCTGTTTTCTTCCAGAGATTGATTGACCGTATACATGTATAACCTATGTATACCTAAGCCTTTTATTTTTCTTTCTTTCTTTAAATAATTTTAAGTTTATTTCAGCCTAGCTCTTATTTTCTTTGTATTATATTTTATTTAAAGACAAAATTCTATCTTTATGCATATGTATTTCTAAATCAGTTATTTTATTTTATTTATTAATTTCTGCCAAATTTTGTTACATAGAAATCTGTGTGCATGTGTACACTGTCTTGTGCACATGTACATGTTTTATACTTTGTATCTGCAAATCAATTTCCTATTCCTATTTTTCCCAATGCAATTTCAAACAAATACAAACTAAATTAAATCATGAAATTACTCACAAAAATCAGGGTTATCACAGATATGCGCCGTAGTTGATAATGCCTCAGCCCAAAAGCCTCTAGACAAGCCCGCCGTCAATCTTAAGCAACAAGCTCCTTCTCCAGTAGAGTCATGTTCATCCTTTCTGCAACCCCATTGGATTGCATATCTCCGGGTGTAGTGAAATGTCTCTGAATGCCATGTTGTCTACAGAAGTTGAGAGACTCCCTAGAGACAAATTCACCGCCATTATCAGATCTCAGCACCTTCAATCTAGAACCAGATTGATTCTCAACAAGCGCTTTCCAGTCTTTGAACTTCTCAAAACTCTTTGATTTGGCCTTCATCACATACACCCGTACTTTCCAAGAAAAGTCATCAATGAAAGAGATAAAATACTTTGCTCCTCCAAGAGAAGGAGTAGCAATCGGCCCCAAAACATCTGTATGCACGTACTCAAGTACTCGCCTCGATCTATGGAATCCGACTCCAAAAGATAATTTAGTTTGCTTACCTAACACACACTCCTAGCTAAAGTCCATCTTGTCGAAGCTTTCTGCTTTGATCATCTTCCGTATTCGAAGCAACTCTAAGCCCTTCTCTGAAATGTGACCCAATCTGAGGTGCCAAAGTTTTGTGGCATCCAATGCACGAGAACTATCTACTCCAACACACGACTCTCCAAGAATTGTGGTTCCTTTCAGCAAATACAGATTTCGGAACACATCTCCTTTCATAAGAACTAGTGCACCTCTCGAAACCTTCTGACTATCCTTCTCGATAGTTACCTTGCATCCCAAAGATGCCAATTTTCCTAAAGAAATTAAGGACTTCCAAAGACCTGGAACATACCGGACACTTGTCAAAGTGCGTATTACTCCGTCAAACATCCTGATCCTCACTGTACCTTCACCCATTGCTCTACAGCTAGCATCATTACCCATAAGAATAGAGCTTCCCTCTCGTCCAATGAAAGAACTGAAGTAATCCTTATTAGGCGTCATATGGAAAGACGCCCCCAAGTCCAGCACCCAATGGTTTGAGATATCCGACACTACTGTAGACAACACATCGTCAGATACAGACTTCTCCACCGCAAATGATGAAGATCCGTCTTCTTCCTTTTTCTTCAAATCTGGACAATCCTTTTTCCAATGACCAGGTTTCTTGCAGATAAAGCACTTCCCGTCCTTAGACTTTCCTCTTCTGCCATTACCGGGCTTCCTAGACTTGGAACGCCCTCTAGAGTGCCAATTCTTCTTATCTTCTCTACCTCTTTCAACAAACAGGCCGTGACTACTACTTCCTTCTCTACTTCCTTCACTTATCTCCTTCAGCTGATCTCTCAAGCCCTTGGATAGAAGGCCTGACTTCACATCTTCCACTATCAATGTGTCTCTAGTGAAGATAAGGCTGTTAGCGAAACCTGTGTAACGCTCTGGAAAAGAACACAAAATAATCATTGCCATTTGCTCCTCATCCATCTTCAAGTCAACAGTCTTCATCTTCATCACAAGATCATCAAAGAAATTAAGATGTTCCTTCACTGAAGTACCCTCTCTTATCCGCATGGTGAAAAATGTCTTCAGTAATATCAAACGGTTGGTTAGTCAGAGATTTCTTCAAGTAGAGATTTTCTAGCTTAGTCCAAATGCCCCTAACAGTGGTCTCACTACTAATCTCTGAGATAACATTCTCTCCCATAGCTAGTTGTAAAGTAGTAAACGCTCATTTCTCCATCTTCTTGCTTTCCGCGACTGAGATGTCAGCCATCAACTCCTTAGGGGCAAACACTACTAGATGGACTTCATTCCTCATTAGAACAGCCTTCATCCTCCATTGCCACTTCTCGAAGTCTTTATCCCCATTCCATTTCTCAATTGCCAACTGTGATCTTGACGCGATATACATCCCACTAGTATAGGGTCTTGTAATAACTGGAGTTGCTTCATCTCCTTCCATAGCGTCTAACACTCCTTAATCAACTTTGCAGCTCTGGTACCAAACTGTTGGGGAAAATCCCTTCAAATGATCAGTCTAAGGGAATAAAAAACCCAACGCAGCGGAAAACAACTAACTGGATCGTGATTGTAGTGAGACGAAACAAACAGAGATAAACACCAGAACAAACAGTCACAGATCTATGCAATGTGGAAAAATAAATAACACCAATATTTATAGTGGTTCCACTACCGCGAGGCAGTGTACGTCCACTTGGGGAGAGGAGATTTTATTAATCACTGAAGGATTAGAGTTACAAGATTGATTCACTTTTGGAGGCTATACATAAGAATAATTTACAATACAGAAAAAATTCTGCAAAGTTTCAACTCTCTAGGATGGCTCTGAAATTAGCTCTCAATTTCGACTGCCATTGTTGTCCAGAAGCTCCTCTATTTATAGAGTGAAGATATGAGGAGGGGTAGCTGCTATATGGAAGCTCAGGATTTGGTTTGGCATCTTGGTTCGGCATGTTTGGTCCGATATATGGCACTTGGCATTTAGTTTGGCATAGTACACTTCAAGTCTGGACCGGCATCTCCCAATTACTGAACGAGAAATCTGGACCGGTCTTCCTCTTCACCTACTTGGTTCGGAAAATATCGAATGAAATATTTCATTCGGCATCACCAGATCACCGAACGACAAATTTGGTTCGGTCTTCCTTCACCGCTCCAAACCAATGCCGCTCCACTTCTCTTCTTTACCGAACTAAGTTTCTCGTTCGGTCTTCTTCAATCACCGAACGAAGTCGCCACCGCTCCAGAAATCTGGAGCGGCAAATCCAAGCAACACCGGACCACTAATTTGGTCCGACAAATCAGCTTCCTCCACCGAACCACTTTGCTAGTTCGGTCTTCAGCTCCTGCTTCTAGGGCTTTGGCTTCCTCCTCCATGAGCTTCTTCAATGGCCTCTTCCCTAATTCAGGTATCATCTCTAACATATCTGTGGAAGAAGAGGAAGAAAAAGTTATTTGAACTGGGTTGATTAGACTTTATTTGTGAACAATTGGAAGTAAAATGAACTATTTATTATAGAAAACTGCATATGCTAGAGCTTATGAAGGAAGTGCCAATGATTACATTTAACGTAAGTTTTACGTTTGTCATTAACTCTTCAAAAATGAATTCCCTAACATATCCAAACTAACTGCATGTGTAGGACTATCATTCAAAGGAATTGGCTTAAGTCTTTGCGATTTGTTGGTCGACCCATTTATTGTGTCCAAGAATGGACCTTTAACTTACTTATAGTGTAGGTGGCATATCTTACCCATTTCGATGGGATAAATAAAGGAGTGAAGACAAGATTGATGCACTGCTCCTAGGGCAAGGGACATCATATCATTGCATTTGTTCAAATTTGACAAAGTTGATAATATAAAGGTTTTATTATCACTCCTTTTTTTATCTTACCTCTTCATATATATATATATATGGATATCCATAAAATTATATACTTTTTCTCACTGATAGCGTTATAAGTGTGGGAAATTATGTAATTTGATTATTATGTAATATATACTCATATGTATATATTTATCTCATTCAAAATAAAAGTAAAACTTTTATTTATTTTTATTGATATGCATTTATAACTAGGTGCGTATATATTGAATGTTGCTATTACATTATAACACATGAATAGAAATCACTTTAACTCATGTTTCTTTGATCACAACCACGAAGCATTTATAATTATGAGTTTTTGATTAGACACTCAAACCCGAGTTCTTGGATGTTCCTAGTCAAAGATATATCAAATGGTATTGATATGCCGAATGAACTAGTGTATGTAATGCACTCCATGCAAATGGACGGTTAATTAATCATAAATGTTAGTATAAAGAGGCGTCAAGAGCTTACATTAGTTCATTGCTAAATGACACAGAATGACTCTACGAGATGCTTTCATAGGTTATAATATCAATGTCAAATAGAAGATCTCATGCAACAAGTGAAGTATTCTTTAGACTTGAGATTAATATCAAACTTATTTGTAGAGATCATACTTCCATTATGATCCAAGAACATCATTTCAAATTGTGTCATAATTATAGTCGGGTATGACTTCAAACGCATAACGCAAAACACTACTCAAGATTAGATCGATCTTCTTCAATACAAGATGTTCAGTGTCAACGTCATTGGAGTATGACAGGAAGTCATAAAATCTTTGGTAAAGGTAATATTAAGCTGATTGATAAGTGATATTATCATTGGAGATTTCGATAGTTGTATCTTGTAACCAATCAAGGATGTTAGTGGATTACTGATTAAACCTTTAGACATTATGGTGGTACACGTTGACAATGAGATGAACGTGCACAAAATATCATTGCACAAAGTATGGATAGAATTTGACCTTCAAATTATTCGAATCTCATTGAGTTTATAGGATCATACTTGGAGTATTACAACCATGCTATAAGTAGTTAACAAATTGCACTAGTTATAAATATTATACAGGTGGTTTAAAAACAAATTTGTATATATTATAAAAGCACAAGAGTTATACATGTGAAATATAGATATAGAGATGATCAAATAATACAAGAGTTTATATTATAAAACATATAAACATATACAAAGAATTATTACACCAAGCATTATTTTAAAGTGTTTGAAAATGTTATTAGTACTATCAAAAATATTAAATAATGTTAATACTATGCTATGCTTATGTAATAACAAGGATACTTAGCCTACAAAACTACATTGCCAAATCATTAACTTCATAGGGATTTATCGTTTCAGTCCCCAAATCGTGCCATTTCGAAGCTTGTTTTGTTTGGGTTTTATCCATTAGCTTCCTATCATTTTATAACCAGAAGAACTCGTCCATCATATAACTTTGTCCTTAATCATTGTAAATTTCTATGCTTATCTGAATCAGATTTAAAAGTTATCCATAAATCTAATTATAAGGTTTTTGTTTATAAGAGATTAAAGGATATTTATTCTCTTTCTCTTAGTATTTGCAATAAATAATGGGAGCTTTTGGGAAGTTGATGTGACAATCATACTCTATTACATGAAGCAACATCGAAATGCTACAGCCATACATCTTGATCTCAATTTTGAGTTTGTTGTTTCCATAATGATCATAACAAAACGGCCAAATATAATCTTTTATTCAATTAAATAGTTTTTACATATTCACCCGTTGTAGCCATCCTCAAGAAAAAAGGTTGATCAACATGATCAACATATGATTTGATTGCCACACAAGAAAACAATGGAAATAAACTGCTAATTTCCTCACGCGTGTTGCCTGAAGGCATATTTGACTTCTGTTGCACCATATTTTACCGAGGGTATTTTCTATCCTTTCAATAATTATCCTTTCGACATTTAAGAAATAATAGCAGAGCATTTCTTGCCCTTTAAACAAGTTAAAAAATTTATTTTTGTATCTGAAAAGCCAAAGGGTTTGATATGTCAAACCTCTTTTACAGAAACATGTTACCTTATATAATATAAATGTTAAAATGACCATTATCTAATGGACATAAACACTGAAGGATTTCAATTTAGTCATTCTAATAATTATAAATTAAGTGTAGGACCTCAAATGGCAAGATCTAAAGGTAATATGCACCATAATCTTACAGCCCACGAGTACTTAGTTAGATAATAAAGGAAGATCAACCAAGAAAAGAATGCTTTGGATAAGTGCAAAATAATACTATGCACTATGTAGTCTCAACCATCCAATAAGGTCATGTCTCGGCAATAGATAAAACTTCTAGAAAGAGATACGGTTATGGACAAACAACACGTCATCAATCTGTAACTAATAAGGCGGATAAAGGTAGAATGCCAAATTTCAATAACTAATGAACATCCCCTACCTAGTGTGCACATCATCGATCTACACCCACTCTAAAGCCTTATAAATATGCACGGATCATGCAACAAACATTAATAAATAATTCAAATACAAGAAATACAAAACTCGCTTCTAACATGAGCACAATTGGTTAATAATGCTCATTAATGGCTTCCGCCCTACTTTTGTATCTTTGTAAATACTATGAAATAGAAAAGTAGCAACAGTGGATGCGAAGGCTTTTCCTTAACTACTATAAACCTTGGTATCTCTTTCTATTTTTACACTTATTTTGTTTTATTTCAACATTTACTTAGTTTTTTTTGGGCATTTAGTACTATTTTTCTCCTTATTACTTCTTATTAAATATCGAAGCTCCCTACTAAAGTCGGCCTTCAGTCTTTTGGTTGTTGTAGAGAAATACTGCGTCAACAATTTTGCGGTAGAAGAGGTGCCTCAACCTCTTCCTCTTATTCAAACCCAACCACCATACCTACTCCCTTTTCTCTTTAGAAGTTTAGAATAGATAAATTCAACCAAGTCCATGATTGAAATGAAGAAACTTACTTTTCAGATTCACCACTAAGCATTAGAGTTCAACTATTAACAAAGAAAAATAATAATGTCTTGCAACTTTAGTTCTCATAGGTGAAGTAAATAATGAGCTATACTGCATGATCCAAGCCTTACGGTCCCTCTACATCAAATTTCTTACGGGTTATCCTAGGGGGTCGCTTCAAGAGAATGTTTTGTCTTAGGAAAATGGTCCATGCAATAAATCAACAAATTAGATAGTCGTCCACTTAGCTACTTGAAGCTTTGGTCAAGACTCAAAGACCAAGACTTTAAAATGTGGGTTTAGATGAGAAAGCTAAAAATTCCCAAAAAAGAAAGAAACCTTGTACTTTTACTCCTTTAAATGATTCCATATTCCACATCTTCCTAGAAACCCGAAAGACTATATCTATCTAGTCTACCACCTACCGACGACCGTAGGTTATAAGGGCTATGCTTACTGTCTCTGCCATTGGAAGAATGGACATGACACTAGTGACTACCGAAATCTTAGAAACATTATTGAGCATTTGATTCAAAAGAATTTTGTTTTAGAATATTTTGAAATTAGTTTACTACTTTTTTTTTCTTTTTTTGTGGGTCGACTAATAGAATATGATTTTATTTCGACTATCTTTAGTTATCATCTACAAATTACCTGCTTATTTCGGTCATAACTATGAATCTTGGTTCTATTATCTGCTTTTGGTCTTCAAATATGATATTTTGGATATTTGTTGGATTTTATCAACAAGTACAGGTTCTCCTATTATGACTCGGTTATTAGGTTTGTTTCATATCATAGGTTTCTTTATCTCAGACCTCTTGGATAGCTCAATATTTTGGATTTATCTTCAGCTATTAGCCTTGGAAATTTTTGGTATCTATTATTCTGGTTTTCTATGGGTATTCTTTTTTTTTTGGAGCACTTATATTTTTGGCGGTATATATAGATGGCTTTCGTCAAAATTTTGGTCTTTTATGGTTTTAGCCTATCGAAATTGTCGATTTTTATTAAATTTCTAATAGATTGGTAATTTGGTCTTCCTCGAATATTAAGCTACTTTCATGTATTCTAGATTTCTACACATTGGTGTTATCATAACCAGAGTTCTTATGAATTTTTATGGAGTATTGAAATTTCTATTGGTTTCCTACAAGTGTTTTGTAACGACCCGTATTTTGGGGCTTCAAATTTGAGTATTTAATTTATTTAAATATTAGGATTTGAATTTAAATTATAATAAAATCTATGTTTCAAATCTAGATCTGATTTTTAATGACGTATTTTAAATTTAATTTATACGATTTTTCCATTATTTTTAATTTGAAAAATAAATATATTTTCGTTTGACGCGTTTTGCGCCAAACGTCCGTACTTTTAAAATTTTACAGAATTTAGTAACTTGTCTATTTTATTATAGCTTTATGATTGTGTAACATCATTATACGCGATCGTCTTTTTTTCTGTCATTCGTGACTTATAATCGGACGCGGTTCAGTGTGGCTGTGTACCAGAATTTATATTAAAAAAATAAAAACATACATAAACCCATAGTACATTATTGCCCATCCTCCATAGCTACCTTATTGTCTCAGCATGCCTTCCTCAGCAGTCTTTTGGTTTCTATGTCGCCATTGATTTTGACTTCAATTTGAAAGCTTATCTTGGATTGGTTAAGAGTTGGCCCTGTACACGAGCATCTTCTTCTCCGTCTCCATTTTTGAATTCCCTGTTATATGTCCAATTTGAAAACTATGGGGAAAGTTTAAAACTTTTCCTTCATTTAAAAATCAACATCTCCTAATCTAAGCAAAATCGTCCAAAACCACCAAAATGAAATTTGTTCCTCATCGAATCTAGTTTATTCTAAAAATAGTTTCAAGGGTTTTCGTCGAGTAGTTTGAGAGATATCTTTAAATATCAGCAAGTGGTTGAGAAAATGACCGTTTTCGACAACCACGGATTTGCGAATGGAGGATATGGATGTGACTGTAGCGTTGAATCATGATTTTTAGTGGTCGTTTTGTGATTTTTAGGGTTGTGAATTATCTTGGAGGAGGTGATGATCGAAAATCATTTGAAAAATAATTTCCGGTGAATCGGTGGTCGAAGGGACGATCGAAGATGTTGGGGAAAAGCCTGGGGACGAGGCAGAGGTGAGGACTGTGGCCGATTTTTGTTTTAGGTGTTGGGGTGTCGTGTATGGCTCGAAGTAGGGTTTAAGGGACATTTGCAGATGGGTTTGAATGCACGCTTGATGGCAATAAGCAAGGGACGTCGGAAGTCATCGCGGTGGGTGTGGAGGCTAGGCGAGGGGATGAGGGTTCTTTAGTGATGGTGGGCGAGGCTGTATGTGAGGATGGTGGGTGAATTTGCTTGATTTCCGTGTGTATTTGGGTTCCAAGTTTAGAGCTTTGGGCGAGATGATCAGATTTTGCTTCAGATGGCCAGAGAGGAAGGTGGTAGGTCGGAGGAGGTGCGCATGATCAAGCAGAGCTCATGAGGCTGTGGGCGAGGCGGCAGGTGGCTTGAGGTATGAGTGCACGTGCATGCGTGCATGATCATGCACTGTTATTGTTATCCGGGTTTTTAACCCAGTAGATACCAACAGAAAACTAGGCAACCTTAAGCGGGAGGATGATTCAAGAACTAACCGAAGATGTTTCGACTAGAGTTCAACAAGGACCAAGCTACACGGTTAAGGTGACGACAGGAGTAAACAAAGCCAAGAGACCAACATTCCTACGGTCCAATAAGTGTTTGAATATAAGCAGCCAGTGACTTGCCATCAGCATGTGATGACAATGATGAATGCCTAAGAAAACATCTCCAATTTCGGAATCCAGGAGTCCTCTGTGGACGGATCGATAGAAACTCATGCACTTCTTCAAAACCACAAACAAACAAGTCATAGAATACAAATAAAGGAGGCAGAATTCAGTTGGTGAAATAAGCTAAGTCTATGGGTCGCCAGCGACCCATGGAGTTTGCCAATTTTTGTCCACCGGATCCCCTAGGTCGCCTGTGCCCCATCTAAGAACTAATAGTGCTGCCTGGCCCAAAAACCCTTCAACCTCTATAAATAGCATGCCACCTGCAACATAAAGAGGGGATCCAGGAAGTTGATTGCGGAAGCTCTGCTGGGATTATTCTTCACTTCCAACCTCCCTCACAATGTTCTAAGAAGGAATACACCCTGATTCTCTGGTAGATTCTAACTCTAGAGATTCAATTCAGCTAGGAATTAGCCAAAGCCTTATAAACAAACAGCTTTTGTAATAGTAGTTAGCTTATAATAAAACTATAAAGTGGACGTAGGCTTCGTTAACAACCGAACCACTATAAAAATCTTCTGTCTATTTTCTTTTACTGCTTCTCTTCTGTATCTATGATCTGTTATATTGCTCTGTAAAGACAAGGCTGGTGCTTTCAAATCCAAACCAGGGTGTTGGTCCATTTTTTGGGTCAACGGTTATATTTCATTCCAGGCGCTCGCGTGAATTGGAGAAGACGGGGGGCACTGTTCGAAGTGGTGTGGGTGCCGGTCTTATGAAGTTGGGCCGAGTCCATTAAGTTTAGTAGGTGAGAGCTTTTATATTCACTTATTTAATTATTTAAAAATATTGGAAGTTTGAAATGTTCATGTTTGAGTAAATTGCATGTGCTGTTTGGATGTTATGTGATGATTTATGATGATTGTATGAATTATTTGATGTGTTAGTCATTTAGGATAGTTAGGAATATGGTCATCATTTGGTATAAATGGACAATAAAAAATTTTAAAACGTGATGCAGCCAAGACATGTTATTGCTTGAAGTTCCAAGAGACCTAAAATGAGTTGCAAGAAATTTGAAGGCGATTTGAGTTGCTAAAATTATGTCGGTATTGGAGGAAAAAGCATGTCGGTGGTGGTGCTAGAACATATCAGGTTTGATTTGCTTTGAGAAATTAGTGCAAGAGCTTCGGGCTAGGGAGAGTTTGGCTTCGAGTTAGGGCTAGAGAAGTAGGGTGAGGAAATTGGGAGAGAATGCAGCTAAGTAACATGATCAGTACCGACCATGTTGGACCTGAGGTGTTTCCATGGCAGCTTCGAGGAAATGAAGAGGTGTTTGCTTAGACATGGGATGCTTAACCAAAGTGGCTAAGTAAATCATGTCGGGGCCGACATGCCCAATCATGTTGGTACCGACATGATCGGAGTTGGCCAATGACAACCAAATTTTACGTAGGTCGCAACAGATGCCTAAGAGATCGTGTTGTGGTCACTCATTCATTCGTTCGATGTTCGATTTTGACATTATGGGGTGATGGAGGATGATGATAGACGACAGGGCAATGGGGTGGCGCTTCGATGTGATGACTTTGGAACTTCGATATGTGGATTCTACGACTAATAAAGGATGTCTAGAAGTGTTCAGATGATGACGAATCGATCAAGGGAGTCATGATGATGTTCCATAAGGACGAGTTCAAGGAAGAGAGCCTGTAGGTAGAACAAGGAAGAGTTCTACTATATAAGGTGGAATAAGGAAATTTTACGCTATGAAATGGAAACAAATGGAGCAAGGAAGGACTCGAATATGCATGAAAATGGATCGTTGATGTTCGGAATGTTTAGAAGTATGCTCATAAAGCAACTAACGACCGATATTTTACATATCAGAGGGTCGTAAAATATTGTTTTTTAAATCTATATTAGATCATATGACACTATAACTTTGGGGGATGCTAAGTAGTGACATTTTTGACCCCGAGAAATTTTATCAGATGATCTTACCCTTGAAAAATTGTAACGACTATAACTTTTTATAGAATCGAATTAGAGCCTATGACCACTTCCATTGGAAAGCTATGATGGTTTCTCTTTCCATAGAGTGGTCATAATAGCAATTTGGACTTTCTGGCTAGAAAGTAAGCTATTTGAAATTTGGTAGTTTTTGGAGCACTTAATGGGTAATTAGTGAGAATAGGGATAGACTAACCCATTTTGGTTTTGAGACTATTAGAGGATGAAATAACTTCCCCAAATCATTTTTCCCATCTCCAAATAGATATAAGCCTAAATTAACCCTTTGTTTACCAAAACCTTCATCTTTCTCCTCCAAATCAAGTCTAAATCATATATTAAGAATATATTATTAAGGGAATTGATTAGAGATCTTCAAATCAACATGTTTGGGAAAGAAAAATTAGGGCTTCACCGTTCATTCTCGAATTTGCCTCGATTTTCATGCAAAATTTAGATTGTAAAGGGTTTGATGAGTGATTTATCATCTTATATCTTATTATATATGGATTAATAGATTTTTACATATTTTGGAACCATTTTTAAAGTCAAAATTAAGTTTTACTGCTATTTTAAAACCATGCTTGTAGTAAAAAGGAATAAATGGATTTTTGGTGTTCTAATTATGTTATTTGGACATATGATTACCTTTATAGATGTTAGGCCATGTTGTAGATGCATTATATGATGTTTGTGATGATTTTTTATGTGATTTGCATGCTTGAATGTTGTTTGATGCATGTATGATGTTTGTTTGTGTGGTTGAATGTTTGAAAACACTCATCAGAGCGAATTAGAGGTAGGAACCATGAAACCAAACTTCGATGGATATGCTCAAAGATGTTAAAAGTCGTATCGATGCATACAGAATGCACAACGGTTGAAGAATAGAGGTAGTAATGAAATCAATGTGAAATTGGAAGTTGGAGAAACTACAGCGTTTCTGTTTGGGAGGCCTTGGTCCAATGATGGAATACTTCGGATGTGGCTTTAGTCTACGGGAAGGTCTACTCAATGCTTACTTTGGTTTGACAATGGGAGAGGAATGGACATCAAACGCTGCCCGGTAATGCCATAGTTCGGCGCTGTGGAAGACCGAACAAAAAATGATGTCCGGTAGCTCTACTGTTTAGGGGCCAGTCAAAGTTCTTTGTTTGAGGTAGTGTGGCTGCGTTGGGCGTTGCTTCGAGAGGGGGGTTGCCTTGCTTCGGTTCGAAATCCGGATAAGAAATGGGAAGCGGGATGTTAGAGTGGCTTTGAGTCAAGTACTTGGTTGCTTTGGGTCAAAGAGAGGATGGTTTCGTGTTGTTTCATGGAGTGACCTAAGCAGAAAGGTGGACTTTGGGAGTTTGTTCTCGGGTGAAGGCGAACGACTATGGGATGACTCGAGACATCTTTGGAGTTTCGATGGCAACTAATAAAGTGTGACGACTTTGATAGCTCGATGTGGCGAGTGACTATAGCATCTAGTGATGGATCCAGAGGACAAGTTCTACGTGATAGCTCGTGGAGTAGAATATGAGGTTGAGATATTCATCTTAGGATAAGGTAGTCTTCGTGTATCCATATTTTTGGAAGTCTGCTTGTGTCCAGCCTCTTGCCATCTGCATAGGCATGAGTTGAGCATTTACGAGGTAGTTATATTGTCAGCACGTGTGCTAAGGGATCGATGGATAACTACGTGGTTGTGATGCTTATTAGGGGACATGATACTATGCATGTACCGGTATTTTTGGACGTTTACATCTGTCCAGTCCCTAGCCATCTGCCTATGCATAAGTTGAGCATCTGTGGCATTGAGTAGTCAATGACCATCTGTGTGGGTTATTGGAGTTATTGTATATCCAATGACAGTTGGGTGAGAGATGCAAGGTTTGGTGATGATTGCTATGTTTGTTGTGTGCTTGATATGCTGTGTGATACCCCTATACCCTATATTTTCCATATGTTATAGTAGTTTAGTATATACTATATTTTTGTTCAAACTCTTTGAATGCAGGGACACATTAGGTATGATTCTACATACCTTATATCCTTATTACTATATACGATTTTTATAGTATTTTGATACGACGTATCTCCCACACCAGACTGTTTTCTTACTCGAGGTTTTATGCTTTGTTTCTTACTATCCCGGGTACTCTTAAATGAGTAGATTAGGGATAACAAGTCTGGATAGTGCATGGGGCTATATGTAGTACGAGCAGGAGGCTATGCTTTCATATATATAAACTTTGGAGTTTACTATTGCTTATATTCTGTTGTGCAGTACCGTGGAGCTATATTAGTACTTGTATTACTTTAGAGACTATTATAGAGTTTATTTTGGATATTTATGTTGTATAAACTCTTCTATTTTGGTTTTTTATAATCTGTAAACTTATTACACCCTAATGTTCTTAATTGTTGTTCATTTGGTTATATTACCATCTCACTTGTTTTACATCTATGTCATTATATTATATTTTATCGGTGCGTTGTGAGATGCTCTGCAAGTTTTATGTTTGGATTTTTGCTTTTAACCCTTAACCATAGCCCTACATTGACCGAATACCACCACAGCGCACTATACATGTATATTGGGTACTTTATGGTGTAAGTTAGTTGTTGCATTTGATATCAGAGCTTAAGTTGCATAGATAACCTAAATTGAACTTGGATTCACTAGAGATAATGAAGGAGCTATCGCCTTAGAATGGGCAAAGATATATGAGAGAGCATACTTTTCATATTTTGGTTTTCAAAACTATATGGTAGTATATATATAGTATATAAGTCGCATTGCACACGAGTACCATTGGTGTCATATTCCTTTATGAGAGACTGATCATTCTTATTGCAGATTAAGAATGAGCCGACATACAAGGAATGTCACTAAGAACTTCATTTCTAGAGTTGGCGAAGGGGCACGATTGAGGGCAACTAACCCCGACTTGCAAAACATGTTCGCTGAGATGGTGCGAAACATGGTTCAAAATGCCTAAGTTGCTCCATATGCCGGTGGTAATGGTGGTAATCAAATGCAGGCGTCTAGGGTTGACTTTGCTAAGTTGAATAAGGATTATTCTAGCTTAGGAGGTAAGTAACCTTAGACTTCCATGCCCAACTCTGTTTCATGGAACAAAGTTGGTCGTGGAAGTCTAAGATTGTTTCGATACTTGTGAAAGGATTTTTGAGGACTTAGAATTGGAGGATGCTATGAAGAGGAAGATGGCTTCTAGATTCAGGGGCAAGCTATGGGGTGGTGGAATGCCATCAAGATCACTACTCCCAAGGATCAGATTATTTGGGAGTATTTGAAGGCGAGATTCGAAGAGAAGTACATACCGACCGCCCAAAAGTCGATGCCTTTTCGAAAGTTTGCTTATTTAAGATAGGAGGATATGTCTATTTTGGAGTACGTAGTCGAGTTCGACATGCTATCAAAGTATGGCATATCTTTTATTGATACTCTACTCAAGAAGAATGAGAAGTTTATTATGGGCTTAGACGGTTATCTTGGAGAAAAGCTAGCAGGGCATATTGATGGGTCCTTGGAGAAGCTGGAGGAGAAGGATCTTCGACATGAGAGTCTATATTCTAAGTCTAAGCCAGTTGTTGCTCCTAAGGATGAGCCAAAGCCGCAAACTTGTGGGGGAGGTAAGAGGAAGTGGGACAATAGCAAGAAGAAGATGTTTTAGAAGGGTGGTCGGAAGAAGGGCAAGTGGGAGCCTACTTGCTATAATTGTGGAGAGAAGGGCCATCTTAGCGAAGGTTGTAGAAACGAGAAGAAAGGATGTTTTAACTGCAACAAACCATGGCATATGAAGAAGTATTGCCCAAAGCCACTTAGGAACAAGCAGGTAGTGTCTGCTTATGCCTTAAATAATGTTCTAGCTTTGTCGAGTGCTCCACCAGCGAAGGAGAAGGGGAAGAACATTGTTACACAGGGTATGCTTTCTATTTTTGATACACCTGTATGTATTTTATTTGATACCAGGCTTCACATTCTTTCATATCTAGTGATTTGGTAGATAGATTAGGATTGAAACCTAATCTAGTTGACAGACCTTTGATTGTTACAAACCCCGTTAGAGGATCGACTAGCCTTTGCATGATTTGTCGAGACTTAGCCTTATCGGGTCATGGATGTTTGTTCATTTATGATTGCTTTGTTTTGGGTTTCATCGGGTTCGATATTATACTGGGATGGACTGGCTATAGTAGCATGGAATTCTGGTGGATTCTAATACATCGCTGGTGACAATAGGAATAGATGATGGGTGTAGGTTGGAGATAGGCTGCCTACTTGACGGTGAGGTAACGGTTAGCTTTCTGTATTCGCTCGGGATCTTGCACAATGAGTTGTCATCCGTGCCTATAGCAAGGGAGTATCCGGACATATTCTACAAGGTGACCGAATTATGACCACATAGAGAGATCGAGTTCCATATAGATTTGGTGAAGGATGATAGACCGATTGTTATGCAATTGATGCATATGGTACCCAAAGAGCAGAAGGAACTAGAGGTGTAAGTGAATGACTTATTACGATGCATGTTCATTTGATGTAGTGTATCTGAGTGGGGAGCACCTATAGTGTTTTCCACTAAGGTGGACGGCTCTTTGAGATTTTATGTTGACTGCTTTGAGCCAAATAAGGTGATGAAGAAGAAGAAGTATCCACTTAGGCATATTGATGACTTGTTCGATCAGCTTCATGATGGTAGGGTGTTCTCTCGGTTGGACCTTGCAACGGAGTTCCATTAACTGGGAATGGTAAAGGATATTGTGCCGATTACAGTGTTTCATACACGGCCCGGGTTCTATGAGTAGTTGGTTGTGTCATTTGGGATAACTAACGCACCACTATACTTTGCTGATCTTATGAACCGTACCTTCAAGGATCATCTTAATAGGTTTGTACTTGTGTTCGTGGATGATATTCTTGTTTATTCGAGGACGGAGGAATAAAACAAGGAGCATTTGAGGATTGTGTTTGAGGTGTTGAGGACACTACTAGAAAAGGCTAAAATACCGACAGCACGTAGCGACGGCTTCCGACGGCTTCCGATGGGCCATCGGCGGCCGTCGGAAGCAGTCAGAAATTCGTGATATACAGGCTTCAACCGAGCCTCTTCTTCCCCATTCTGTAGCACGAAAATCTTAATCAAAAAACCCCCAAATCCCCAATTCAAGCTTCCAATCACCAATTTCAAGCTTTTGGATTCTCCACGGCTTCCTAATCACACTCTATTGCTTTGAATCTCAGGTATAATCTCTTATTTTCACCAAAAATCTAATTTTTACCCCAAATCTAGATTTGCATAAGTTGATAAATTAGGGCTAATTAGTGATTGCAATAGTTTCCAATAGCGTAATAATGGTTTATAGAATTCTATGGTATACCTATTTCATATGTTATCGTGAAATTTTAAAGAGTAAGTATAATTTGTGATTGTGTGTGTATGTGTAAACCATTGTATATGTGTTGTTTCTACCATTGTATTGTGTTAATTTTTATAAGACATGAGTGTTATAACATCTTGACTTGTATAGCAATAATGAATGCACCAGTCTAAAAAAAAGTTCGACTATATTGGAAAATGATAACAATATTAAAGCAGCCTTATTCAATAAAATACGCTGAACAAATGTGGTAAATTAATAATTTTTTGAAATATATAAAATTAGTAAATATTCTTTTTTATAAACTACTTTTTTTACGTCCCTTAAAGAGTTTTTAGCCCCGTCCAACGGATGTTGTACATGATCGTTATATAAATAGCTGTTTTTGTCATAAAATGACCATTTATATTCATCTGGTACAATACTTGTTGGATTTGTCCCTGTATTGGACAAGTTATAAACATAGTAAACATTTACATTTCGCACATTATTTCGTTTCAAACGGTTCACAAAATTTCGCCGTCACTTTTCTTTTTTGTTTCCTGCGTACACGCATTTGTGTACAATACAAGAAACAAAAGGGAAGTATTGCCGAAATTTTGTTGAATCGTATAAAACGAAATAATGTACAAAATGTAAGTGTTTACTGTGTTTTTAATGGGAAGTAGAATGACTGACCAGGAAAAAATATAACCATAAACCAACATTTCTATACTGTATTCTTAAGTGGGGTAAAATTGACCCGTATAAGTTTTTGTATCGATACATTGAAAAATAAAACGTGAATTCGTAATATGACCAATATTTATTTTTGAATTTGTGACATATTTTTTCAAATAGGAAAAATGATCGATTATTTTGTTGATCGAAGGAGATGGATGTATCAAAGAAGGGGATTGAGAGGCTTGATAAAGGAAGATTTTTATAAAGGTATAAACGTGTTTGTTGAATTTGCTTTAAGTAATAACGGAAACGATATAGAAATTCATTGTCCGTGTAGCAGGTGTAAACATTTAAAGTATTTGTTACTCGATATTGTGAAAGTCCATTTGTGCAAAAATGGTTTCATGCCAGAGGATTATGTTTGGGATCGTCATGGAGAAGTTGTAGCAAATATTTCTGCAGAGTCTGAATTAGACATTGCTGGTAATGAAATTGTTATGACGAACCGTATAAAAAATATGGTTGAAGATGTAGCACGATCAATGTTCCCTACGTTTGAAGTTGACGACGATGATGAAAATGTTGAAGAACCAAATATTGAAGCAATTTTTTTTATAATTTACTGGATGCTGCTAAGAAACCTCTTTGGGATGGTTGTAAAAGCGACACCAAGCTATCAGTAACCGCAGAATACATTGCGATATAGTCAAAATACAACATCACCGAAGCTGGATTTACAGCCGTTGTACAAGCTGCAAAAAGACATATGCCGCTCGATAATTTAATGTGCGAAAATCAATATGAAGTTAAAAAACTTATGTCGGCTTTTGGTTTACCTTATCAAAAAATATGTACATGTTTAAATGGCTGCATGTTATTTTGGAAAGAGGACATCACTCTTAGGAAGTGTAGAATATGTAACGAGGAAAGATACAAACAAAGAAAAAAGAAGGGAAAGGGAGTTCCATACAAACGTATAGATTATTTGTCCATCACTCGTAGGCTTCAAAGATTATACGCATCTTCTGTAACTGCATCTCATATGAGATGGCATAGTGTGAGAACAGAGGAAGTTCAATACACACCGTGATCATTCACGTGTCTTCCGACGGCTGTCGGAAGCCGTCAGATGGCCATTAGAAAATCAACGATGGGATGTGTCGAGAGCCGTCAGAAATTCTGTTCAGCAACGAAATTTTTTCCAGCGGAATTTTCTGACGGGTCCCGACGGCCGCCGACGGTTCTGAGCCGTCGAAAATTGATCTGTTTCTTGTAGTGGGAGGCACCGATTGAAGGTGAAGTCTTCGAGTTGTCACTTCTAATGGAGGGAAGAACGCTTTTTAGTTGACGTTGTCTCTGAGTAAGGCATTGTTATAAATCCTGCGAAGGTGGCAGTATCCCAGGATTAGGATCGACCTAAGACCACTACAAACACTAGAAGTTTCCTTGGACTAGCATGATACTATAGCCGTTTTATCCAGGACTTCTCTAAGGTAGTAGCACCATTAACCAACTTGATGAAGAATAATCATACATTTATTTAGGAAGTGAGGCGCGAGCATGCATTTATAAGTTTAAAGGGGAGGTTAACGTGTGCATAGGTATTAGTTATTCTAAGTGCAAAAGAAAAGTTGACAGTATTCACAGACGCCTATGATATTGGGCTAGGTGCAATGTTAATATAGACGGGAAAGGTTGTCGCATACGCTAATCGACAATTGAAACCACGGGAGAAGACATATCTGATCCATGATTTGGAGCTGGAGGCGATATTATTCGCTTTAAAGATATGGAGGCATTATTTTCTTAGGGAGAGGTTCGAGTTATAAACGAACCATAAATTGTTGAAATATCTCTTCTCATAAAAGGATCTTAACCTTCGTTAGCAGCGAGGGTTAGAGTTCCTGGCCTCCTATGACTTTGACATTTCCTATATGCCCGCAAGGGAAATGCAGCCGTTGATGCTTTGAGTATGAGACATGCCGGATTGGGTGCAATGTTCCTAGAGTGGAAGCAATTGGAGTTTATTGTTGGCTATGATTTTAGACCTCAATGTGAGCTAAAGCCAGAAGTGTTGGCTAGCTTGACTATCAGTACTTTGATTGACCGTATCGGCACTAGTTAAAGGCAAGATTCAAAACTAGCAGGGATCATGGCAAAGGTAAAGGAAGGAGTGCAGTTTGAGGTGATGAAGCAGTATCGGCTTGACCTAATAGTTGGCTCCGCAAGGATGGGAGATTGTTTATGCCCGATGTCGATGGATTGAGGGATGAGGTGCACCAAGAGTGCCATCATTCGAGATTGACTATACATCCCAACGGTAATAAAATGTACCGTGATATAAAGTAAATGTTTTATTAGGTAGGGATAAAGAAGGACTTTGGGGCATTCATCTCAAAGTGCATGAACTGTTAATTGGTAAAGGCAGAGTAGAAGAAGCCAAGTGGTTTGCTGCAACCGCTCGAGATTCCCAGATGGAAATAAGAACAAGTTTCAATGGACTTCACCGATGAATTATCAACGACCAGAGGAGGGTACGATAGCATATGAGTCATAGTCGATAAATTGACGAAGAGTGCTAGATTTATACCCATAAAGTCTAGTAGGACGTCATATAGATTGGCCGAGTCATATGTGAAGTGGGTTGTGCAATTTCACATTGTGTCGAAGAGCATTGTGAGCAACTGAGATCCTCTATTCACTAGCAAATTCTGAAAGAGCTTATAGGAGGCATTGGGGATGGAGCTACATCTCAGTACAGCTTATCACCCACAAACTAATGGGAAGACCGAGAGGGTAAATTGTATCTTGGAGGATCTCTCTTGTGAGCTTGCATTTTCTATTTCGGTGGTTTGTAGGATGATAGTTTTCATTATTTTGAGTTTACTTACAACAACAGTTATCGGTCCAACATCGGTATGGCACCATTCGAGGCATTATATGGTCGACCATGCAATGCTCCTTCATGTTGGTGGGAAGCAGATGAGAAACTGATACGTGGGCCGGATATGATTAGAGAGACTTCGAAGAAAATTGAGATCATTCGACATGGAATGAGAGCAGCTCAAGATAGACAAAGAGATGCGTTGATAAGAGAAGACATGATTTAGAGTTCTCGGTCGATGATATGGTGTTTATCAAGATCTCTCTGCTGAAGAATATTGTTCGATTTGGTACTAAGGGAAGTTGGCTCCTTTTCCAATACTTGAGAAGATCGACAACCTAGCTTACAGAGTCGACTTATCTCAGAAGATGGCGAGCGTGCACAATGTGTTTCACGTCTCTCACTTGCAGAAATTTATGCATGACATAGGCATGATAATCGAACCAAATCAAGTTGATGATATCGAGATTGAACCAAAGCTTCGAGACCTCGTAGGCCTATTCGTATTGTCGAATGTGATTACAAAGTAGTTTAGGAGGAAGACGGTAATGCTGGTGAAGGTTCAGTGGAGAGAGAGTGAAGGTGATTGTATTTAGGGGACCGAGAAGAGCATGAGAACTGCTTATTTGAAGCTCTTTACTTGGTGAGACTTTCTATTTATGGCATTCGCTTTAGCTTTCTATATCATATAAGTTAGTTTATTATTCTGCATGCTAAAGTAAATGTAGATACCATTTCATGCTTCTGTGTATGTGTTTGATTGCTTATGGTTGTTAGGTATGCGGGATAACCATGTTCTACTTTACCTTGGTTGTATTAGGATTTCAAAGACAAAATTCCTGAAGGGGGAGAGTGTAACGACCCGTATTTTATATATTGGAGGGTTGTAAAATATTATTTTTAAAAATCTATATTGGATCACATGATGCTATAACTTTAAGGGATGTAGAGTAGTGACATTTTTTACCCTGAGAAATTTTATCGGACTATTTACCTCTGAAAATTTGTAATGGCTATAAGTTTTGGTAGAAATCGAATTAGGGCCCGACGCCACTTTCACTGGAAATATAAGATGGTTTCTCTTTCCTTAGAGTGGTCGTAATAGTGATTTGGACTTTCTAGCCAAGTGATATGGTTGTTTGAAGTTTAGTAATTTTTGGAATGCTTAATGGGTAACTAGTAAGATTGGGGATAGGCCCACTAACTTGTTTTGGGTTTGAGACAATTAGAGGCTGAAATAATCTTTCCCAAATCATTTTTCCCATCTCCCAAAATAGATCTCAGCTCCGTTAACTCTTTCTTCACCAAAACCTTCACCTTTCTACTATAAATCAAGTTTAAACCATAGATTAAAGGTAAATTATCAAGGGGGTTAGTTAGAGATCTTCAAACTACATTTTTGTAAAAGAAAAATTGAGGCTTGTTTGTTCATTCTCGCATTTACCTTGATTTCCATGCAAAACTTAGACTTTAGAGGTTTGGTAAATGATGCCATCTCATGCCTTGTTTTATATATATATATATATATATATATATATATATAGGTTTTAACATGTTTTGATCCATTTTTAAAGTCAACATTAAGTTTTTTGCTATTTTAAAATCCTACTTGTAGTAAAAACATGAATAGATGGATTTTTGGTGTTCTAATCATGTTATTTGGATATATGATCTCCTTTGTAGATGTTAGGCCATGTTGTAGATGCGTTATATGATGGTTGCAATGATTTTTTGTGTGATTTGCATGCTTGAATGTAGTTTGATGCGTGTATGGTGTTTATGTGTATGATTGAATGGTTGTAAATGCACATCGAAGTGAATTAGAGGTAAGAAGCATGAAGCCGAACTTCGACGAATAGGCTCAAAGATGTTAAAAGTCGTATTGATGCATACAGAGTGCACAAGTGTTGAAGAATGCAACATAGCAGTGAAATTGTCGTGAAATTAAAAGTTGGAGAAATTATAATTCTATCCGAGAGACCTTGGTCCAGTGATGGGATGCTTCGAGTGTGGCGTCGGTCCGGGGAAGGTCTACTCAGTGCTTACTTCGATTTGGTAATAGGAGATGACATAACAACAAATGTTGTCTAGTGATGCCATGGTTCAACGTTGTGGAAGATCGGACATCAAATGTTGTCCGACAACACTGTTGTTTGAGGGCCAGTCAGAATTCTTTGTTCAGGGTAGTGCGGCTGCTTTGACCCTTGCTTAGAGCCTTGCTTCAAGATAAGGGTTGCCTTGATTCGATCCAGTACCCAAACAAGGAATGGGGAGCGGGATGTTGGAGCAGCTTCGAATCAGGGATATGGTTGCTTCGGGTCAAAGAGGGGATGGCTTCAGATTATTTAATGAAGTGACCCAAGCAGAAAGGTGGATTGTGGAAGTTTTTTCTTGGGCAAAGGCGAACGACTTCAGGATGACTTCGAAGTTTTGGTAGCAACCAATAAAGTGCAAAGACTTCATTGACTCGATATGGAGAGTGACTAAACATCAGGTGATGGACTGATAGAATGAGCTCTTCATAATAGCTCATGGAGTAGAACATGAGGTTGAGATACTCATTTTGGGACATGGTAGTTTGCATGTACCCATATTTTTGGACGTCTGTGTGTATCGTGTCCCTTGTCATCTACATAGGCATGAGTTAAGCATCTATAAGGTTGGTCTATCATGTACTGTGTTTATGTGCTAACTCTTTGGATGTAGGGAAATATCATGTATGATTCTACATACCCTATGTCCTTATTACAATATATGATTTTTATGGTATTTTGAGATGATATATCATTTACACCAGACCTTTGTCTGATCCAAGATTTTATTCTTTGATTCTTATTATCTCGGGTACTCTTAAATGATTAGATTAGGGATAATTAGTCTTGATACGCATGGAGCTATAAGGAGTACAAGCAGGAGGCTACACTTTCGTATATCTATAATTTGGAGCTTACTATCACTTATATTTCGATGTGCAGTACTGTGAATCTATACCAGTACTTGTATTACCTTAGAGACAATTATAGAGTTTGTTTTGAAGATTTGGGATGTATAAACTCTTCTATTTTGGTTTTTGTATAATCTGTGAACTTGTTGCACCCTGATGTTCTTATTTATGGTTCATTTGATTATATTACTTCCCACCTATTTTACATCTATGTTATTATATTATATTTTGTTTGTGTGCTACGAGATGTTCGACAAGTTTTGTGTTTGGATTTTTTTCCTTTCACCATCACCTACAACGTTGGAGTACCTCCACAGCGCACTATGTATGTATATTGGGTCCTGGTTGTGTAGGGTGGTCGTCATAGCAGAGGTATGTGAGGACACTCACTAGGTATTTAGACATGTACCCCAAATGGATTCATGTATCCTGGATCGAGGAAGGGATCTAGTTTCCAGAATCTATATGGCTGACATTCGATTATGTAGAAATGAGATTTTTCCATTAATCTCTAGTCGAAGAATGGCCATACGAGTTATCATATATTCAATATATATGAGTGATAGTGAGGATTGTTTGATGCATGTTATGTGTGCCATATTTGTTTATCACTCCAGGTATGTCATAGGACATGGGTATTATGGATGTGGATACCTAGGCACCTGAAATTATACTTAGGATGTAATACACCTTATGATGTTAGTAGATTAGCATATATTATTCTATGCTAACTCCTTGGAAGTAGGGAAAGGCCAGATATGATTCTTCATACCATATATCCTAAACTATATCGGTTTTCATACTATTTTGAGATTGTTTATCGCTCTCACCAGACTATTGTCTAACTCGGGGTTTTTTGCTTTGCTTTTTATTATCTCGGATACTTTTAAATGAGTAGACCAGACAGCAGGTTTAGACGACACATGGAGTTGTGCAAACGAACTTGCAGGAGGCGACGCTTTCTCATATTGATATTTTGGGCTTATTGTTGC
This sequence comes from Allium fistulosum, assembly GCA_030737815.1. Lineage (NCBI taxonomy): Eukaryota > Viridiplantae > Streptophyta > Magnoliopsida > Asparagales > Amaryllidaceae > Allium > Allium fistulosum. The sequence continues at coordinate 547,772,991 of CM060906.1, forward strand.
TCATTTCGTCGTGCGACACTTAGGAGCCTTGATAGTGTTTGACTCGTTTTATTTAGAGACAGTTATCATTTGAGTTTATTTCAGTTGTATAAACTCTATTACTATTTTGTATAATTGTATGAACCCGTGCCCTCTAATTTTATGGTTCATTTACTTATTACTATGTCACTTGTTTTATATCTGTGATGATTATTATATTTTATTCTATGTGATGGAAGATATACGAATGGCTCTGTCATTGTTTTATCAACTTTACAACCTTGACTATTATCCTATATCGGTCCGACATCATTGTAGTGCACTATTCGGGTATACTAGGTGCAGAAGATGTCGGACAGTTGTCACTTTGGAATTAGAGATAGGTTACGTAGTTGACCTAAGTTAATACCAGGATCCATTAAAGATAAAGAGGAGTTATCAACTTCGAACGCATCAAGAGTATAAGAGAGATTGTACTTGTTACACATTTTGATTTTTAAAACTATATAGTAGTATATAATATATGTAACTTGTACTTTATCGCATTACACATAGGTACCATAGATGTAGCTTTTCTATATGAGAGACCGGTTGTAACGACCCGCCTTTTCGATCCTCAAAAGTCGACACTAATACCTCCATGGTATTCCCATGCCGAGTTTCCAAGTGCCAGAAAGATAGATTGTTAAGGAAAAAGAAAAGAAAAGATAGATAAAAATATCACATCGTAACGAGTAACATATAATATGAAACAGATCTTTATAAGAGGAAAAAAATGAATACATATATCAAATTAGGGTCAACTAATCAATCAACAGCCTGGACAGTTATAACAACCTGTCCTCACAATTGTTGATAAATATAAAACAACTAATGCATTGGAAAATAGAATATACGTGAATATGTCTTAGAGGCATCCAGCTCGTCTCTTGAAGCTTCCAAGCATCCAAACTAGATCTATAATATGCTCGGTCTAACCCGAGCATTATTAGAAAAATAACACTTGGATCAGTCTGGCAAACCAGTGTGAGAAACACACCTCAAATGGATTTGTAAGTTTATAAAAATCTTTCTAAACAAAAGTACCTCGTAAGACCACGCTGCACGTAAACACGAATGGGTTTTTACCTTATGATAAACAAACCATGTATATTAGAAAATCCAATGATATTATAATAATGTCTAAGGGCGAAAATATCAATAATCAAGTAGCTATGATGCTCGTGAGTGTACATCACAACAATAATAGGTATATGCTCAAAAATCGCTAAGGCGCTTTCTCTAGTTTTGTAGGATTCCATGGAGGTGCCCTCGGTACTTCGAGAATGGTCCTCCTGCATAAGGATCAGAGTTATCCTTCCAAAGTAACAATGCATCCCTAGTGATGTACAATAGGAAATACATAGTTGTCCACGCAAGGTCGAAAGCATCACTCCATGCATGCATAACAACTGTAGGTAACACTAGGAAGGAGATGACTGCACCCTTATGGGTTAGCTAAACCCCTGTCCATACATCCTATCTCTGGTTTTAGTTATTACTGTTGGTGAGGCTATGTCCGGCATTCCAGCTCACGCACCGCCAACTGAATAGATCATGGAACCGCATATGGATTTCCATACCTCTATAGGTCTTGAAACCACACATGGGTTCCCACATCTCAATAGAGATCTCAGAATTGCACATACAGTATAGCACCACCGATGGTAACTATACCATATAATCCCTGTGTTTCACCTAAATATTTCTAGAGTTAAAATCCTTTAGTATTAAGTAGGGAAATATTTCCGTACCACCAAAATTAAGAAGGATTACATACTTAGGCCAAGATTTGATAGTTGGTTACTTAAACATCAAATAAACAAATATTCCAAACAGAGATTACATTTCCCATGGAAACCACCAAACCTCCTAAAATTAATCTTTCATTAATTTAAAATCACTTTTCAAATACTTCGAAATCACTTCCTTGTAGTTATCTTGGAAGGATAAGTATATTCACAAAACACTATATTTTCGATACTTAGAAAATATAACCATACACATATCTTAATGGCATAAGTATATCCACAAACCATTTAGAAAGATGTTCTATTTCAAATCATATTAAAATGATTAAAACCCCATATGTCATTAAAACGGAGATATTAATATTCCAAAACACTAATTCCTTCACTAAATCTCTTTTATTTCATAAATGCCTCGTTTATAAATTCCCAAAATCTATTTATAAAACTTTTTTATAAATCCCCTGATTTTATTTATAAAAACACACTTTTATAAATCTCAAAACCCATTTATAAACCTCTTTCTAAAATCAAACCAGACTTCTTTTCAAATTCCAAACCTCTTTCAAATTTATAAACTCCTTTAAATAAATCATTATTATAGAAGAAATCCTTTTAAAATCTTTCATTTAAAAATGATTCCTTTTGTAACAAATTCATTTTTAAATATAATGAATAAAAACTTTAACCTCATAAAAATATAACTTTAAACATTTTTAATAATATAATATTAAAATTTTAAAGGATTAACTTCAAAACAACTTTTAAAATATAATTAATTAGGTTTTAACAATATTACTAATAAAATAATTAACTAGCTTAAAATAATCATTAATAAAATAATTTATTATTTTTAAACAACCTAAATAAATAATAAATGTTTAAACATAAAAATTAATTTTAAAATATTATAAATGTAATAATTAACTTTACTAAAGAAATAATTTTACAAAACACTTTGTAAAATAATAATTAAACAAAACACTTTGTTAAAATAATAACTAATAAAACATTTTACTTCAAATTATAAATTTTGAAGTTAATTTAAATCCAACTTTTCAATTTTAGAAAGAGTCTTAGCGGCCACAATGGTACTTAGACAAGCTACCATTAAACTCAATTTAACTTCTCATGTTAAATTTACTGGTATTACATAAGCAGGCATATTTATAAACCAAATCCATAATTAACAATCAATGGTTAAAACATCACTTATCCAGTATTAACCAACTGGCATTTAAATGAACGTCCAAATTAATATAATAGTGGAACGGGGATTTGTTCTACAAGATGAATGACATTCAGAATAAACTCTACAATTTATTATTAGATGGTGTTTATTTGGCCCAATAGACAACACCTAAGCATTGTGCTTAAATTTACTATGTTATTATTTAAACAATGTAATTATATTAAACCGGTATTATTTTATCACTTTATACATTATCCATTTTCAAAAATGATAATTTATCTAAACCAAACAACTAGTAGATAAAACAACTAAGTAGGCAATAAATAATTTTTCTACTATATAACATACTAATTAACTGAAAAGGTGAGTTTAACTCACTGAAATTCCAGTTGGCGCCAAAGCATTTCGGTTTGAACTTAAATCGAACAAAGTCCAATTTTAGCCTAAATTTTAACTTGCTCCAAATTCAATCAAACCAGTTCCATCGCGATGCTTTCGTCATAACGAGCGTAACCAAAAAATCCACCTCTCGATTGGACCTCGTTAGAGAAAGAAATTGAAATTGTAAGATTTTGATTTTTAAACTACATAAATAAACACTATTTACTTTTTAAACCTCAATTACCTAACTAAAAAATTAATCCATCTTCTCAAAAACCCATCCTGCTCAAACCAGAACGCACGAACTCCCTCAGTCGACCGTTCCTCCACCTCTCTCAACCTACACGCTTTGCTAAATCCAAATCCAGCCTCACCATTCAACTTATTGTCAAAATCTCCAACATCCATATCCCAAAAACCTGAATTCGACCTCCTCTACCCCAACCCAACTTCGACAACTCCTTCCTTCGCTTGTGCCATGTCGAACCCCCAAAAACTAAATCACACTGCCATAACTTCCGGCTACTGAAGCTCTTTCACTCAACGAACCCAAATCCAAACCTCAATTTGCTTAAATCCACTTCCCTAGCCTAAAAATTAAAACTCTATTGTTTTTTTCAACTTATAATTCACCATCGGCATTCCGATCAACAATCGAACAACCTCCCAAATGTATGGATGCATATATCTAAACTAAGCTTAAAGATATAACCTTTCGAATTTTTAGATTTGGATTTGAATTGTTTTTTTGATTTTTACAAGAAGTCATTAAAAAGATTTTCTTCGTTTTAGAAATATGAATGAAATAGTAAAGTAGATTCGGATGGAAGAATGTATGGTGAAAGGTTTGTTAAGTGTTGATATATATATAATTCAGTTTATCTGGCATTTCGCTGCACAAATTTCTCGTTCGCCTACGAACTCCGAACGATAAAATAAAATATAGTCGTGCCAAGAACAGCGGTGCAACCCCAAAACAATAATAATATTCATTAGTTATTGGATTCTGTAAAATCATTAAAACAGTACCATTTGTTGAAAAATCATCGAACGAAAATTTCAATATTTCCCAAATTAAAAATTATGGAAAAATCAAATAAATTAAATTAGAAATACGTCAATAATAATCGAGTCGAAATATTAACAATAAATTTATGATTATTTATTTGGACCATTTATTACTGTAAAGAAATTTACAAAAATGAATTTTCCATTATTATTTATAAACTAAAGAGGTTAAATAAGGCTATTAAATACATTCAACTAAAAATCCAGCTATTTGAAAACACTATTCAAATATTAATCCACAATTCAAAGATTTTAAATAATCCCTATCTTTGAAGTCAAGTTATTAAACTTTAAACCCAATATCTCAATATTAAAATTGATTAAATATTCAAAATTCAATGACCAAAATTCTGGGTCGTTACATTCTCCCACCCTTAAAAATTTCATCCTCGAAATTGCCAAGGTGAGGAAAATGCCTCCAAATCCATTAATTTTTCAAAATCAATTAGTTAAAAAGGATTGTTATCAAATTTTCTAAGTCTTTAAAATTAAGAAAATTTTTGGCAGCGTCTCCTTTGTGCGGTTCGATCAAAAATTACAAATCCTCACTATGGGTCTAAACCAATAAAAGAAAACAAAAGCCAAGTGGCCTTCCATATCTGAGTCATAGAACCATCAACCAAACAAAAATATAAACATGTACATATTTGCCTGGCAACCAAACTTTGCTCACGAAACCAAAGGCATCAAACTAGCCTTTGCTTCTATAAACCTGCGTCTCACTTACACATAATATGCAACCATATAACCCATAACCATATAATTATGATAAAGCCCGTAAGATGTACATTTATCATCTGTACGCAATATCAAATCCGATCCCTCACTCGATCACACAAATTTTATTTCTGAACTAGTATCGCTCGCTTGACCACTTTAGTGCGGACTCTGATCCAGTTCCCTGATTAGAAACCCACATTCTTATTACATAGCCATCAACAATGACAGAAAAATTCGAAATCAAATGAGAACTCTGTATCCAGTTTCGCCGTAATCGAGTGAAAAGTCCCAACTCAGGCCGGTGCAAATCAACTCGGAACCGTGTACTCAAAACTGAATCAAACAGTTATGTGAATTAAATGGTCTACGTACTAGTGATGTATTTATTCCAATTGGTTTCTTAACTATACCAATTTTATTTTTATTCACATTCATTTAAAATCACAATTAATTTTACCAATAGTATTTCACTTTATACTAAAATCATTTATGAATTATGTCATAAAACCATTACTTAAGTTCACAATCATCTTATAACCCAACTTATGTAATTCATTCCCTTTAAAACTCAAGTTTATACACATTTCAAAAATCCACAACTTCATCTTTAAAGCCTTTCCATACTTAAGTTTATTATACACATTTTATAAAGCACACTTATGCTTATTATCCACTATAAACTTAAGTCCATATTTGTATAACACTCCGCTACGATCCAAGAGTATATACACAAATTTCAAATTTGTTTTTACGTAATCCAAATGTCCAACAAATTCAAAAATATTTAACTTACTATTTCTCAAATTTATAAATTACAAAAACTCTTCCTATAATTTTAACAAAAACACTTAGCTTAACTTTTTAATATCCTTCTGGGAGTTTTCGACTATCCAAAATCATCGAAAATCTTATTTTATTTTCATAAATGAAAATTACCAAACAACACCTCAAAATGAGATACGAAAACCAAATTATCCAAATGGATAAGATACATGAGTCCATAATATCACTTAACTAAAAATTTCAAAATTTAAACACCCAGTTTTATTTCAAATCATTTTGAAATAATAATAATAATATACATATCTTCTTTGTATATCAAATCATACTTTTGGAACCTAAAAAACTTTATTTTACCAAACAACTTTGAAGCAAAAAACTGTGGTAGCAATCCCTCACTTAGAAACTCGAAAATGAGCACCGATGATGCTGCAGTAATTATCGAAATTATTTTCCAATGACTGAAGCGATTTCAGTGCTTTCTATCTCCTTCAAATCCTTTAAAAATATTTCTATTCTAAAATACTTCAAAATAATACTATTATTTTTTTCTTCTTCCAAAACTTTGAAAATCCTTTTGAAAAACACCGGATTTAAATTCTCAAATTCTCAGCTTAAATCCCTTTTATAAATTATACTTATATAATTTCACTTCTTATATAAAAACATTTCACAAATATTACTTCATCGAAATTATAATAAACAACTTTTATTAAAGTTAAATTTTAACCCAACATTATCATCGAATGCCTTATAGTCAAATTGTGAAACTAAATTCATAAGGTATTCATTTTAATGTTCCCACAATTACTATTTACCAAACCCATGTAGCAAGAAGGATAAAACTGCTCATAATCAATCACAATAGTCAATGCCCACAAACTGGTCGGGCGCAACTACTTAATCAACAACAATAGTCAGTGCTCCTAATCCGGTGAGCATGCTAATCAAACAATAAACGATAATAATTGTATATTATCATTTCCTAACAAACAACACGCCATTAATAACTATATAATTTTTATAAAATTATTCCATTATATATATAAAATATAGTCCTAGGTAAAATTATTTTATTTACCCAATTTCAAAACAATACTATGTTGATTTATCTTATTCAATTTCTTAGAAATCCCTATCGAAACAGTGGCGTCCCACGTACCAATCAGAATTCATAAACTCAACAGATAAATCAACATAATATAAAACATTTTTATATCACAAACAAATACGCGCTCATATATATAATACACTCAAACTCATCCTAGGGTCTCACTTACCCTATCTCAAATGAGTAATCTCCACCAAATCCTAGGTGTTTGCTCAACCTAAGCACTTATACCAGGTGTAACGACCTGCCTTTTTGATCTTTAGAAGTCGACACATCGACAGTATTTATGTGCCTAGCTTCCAAGTACCCAAAAGACAAACTATTGGGGAAAAAGAAAAGAAAAGATGGAACAGAATCTCACATCGTGACGAGTAACATATAGTATGAAACAAATGTTTATAAGAGAAAAAAACTGAATACATATACATCAAATTAGGGTCAACCAATCAATCAACAGGATGGACATTTATAACAACTTGTCCTCACAATTGTTGATAAATATAAAACAACCAACGCAATATAAAATAGAATATATGTGGATACGTCTTGAAGTCATCTAACTCGTCTCTTGAAGTTTCCAAGCATCCAAACTAGATCTCTAATATACTTGGTCTGACCCAAACATTATTAGAAAAATAACACCTGAATCAATTTGGTAAACCAGCGTAAGAAACACACCTCAAATGAATTTTTATGTTTATACAAACCTTTCTAAACAAAAGTATCTTGTAAGATCACGCCGGAGATAACACGAACGGGTTTTTACCTTACGATAACCAAACCATTTATATTAGAAAATCCAACGATATTATAATAATGACTAAGGACAAAAATATCAATAATCAAGTAGCTGTGATGCTCGTGAGTGTACATCACAACAATAATAGGTATATAGTCAAAAATCGCTAAGGCGCGTTTGCTAATTGTGTAGGATTCCACGGAGGTGCCCTTGGTACTTCGAGAACGATCCTTTTACACAAGGATCAGAGTTATCCTTTCGAAGTAACAATATATCCCTAGTGATGTACAATAGGAAATACATAACTGACCATGCAAGGTCGAATGCATCGCTCCATGCATGCATAACAACTATAGGTAACACTAGGAAAGAGACGACTGCACAAGGGTTAGCTAAACTCCTGGTCATGCATCATATCTCTAGTTTTAGTCATTACTGCTGGTGAGACTACGTCCGACATTCCAGCTCACGCACCGCCCACTAAACAGATCACAGAACCACATATTGATTTCCATACCTAACCGGGTCTCGAAACCACACATGGGTTCTCACATGTCAACAGAGATCTCAGACTCACACATGGATTCCCATACCCCAATGGGTCTCGAAATCACACATGGATTCCAAAATCTCGATAGATCATAAAACTCCTCCATAAAACACATATATGGTTTTTGGAATGTTTACGGTATGAGTCATCTCTTATGAGTACACTCCTCTGCTTATCGGGCGCTCGAAAAACCAATCACCAACTTTTCGAAATGCTCAATACTAGTTCTTTTGGAAATGATCGAACAATACATAACAACGGGGATCACCCCCTTAAAATTTAAGTGGATGGATCTCCTCATCATTTGTCCTAAAAGAACAAAACAAAATTATACATACATTATAGCACCACCGATAGTAACTATACCATATAATCTTCATGTTTATCCTAGATATTTCCAAAGCTAAAATCCTTCGATGTTAAGTAGGGAAATATTTTCGTACCGCCAAAATTAAGAAGGATTACATATTTAGGTCAAGATTTGATAGTCGATTATTTAACTATCAAATAAACAAACATTCCAAATTGAGATTACATTTCCCATGGTAACCACCAAGCCTATCAATATTAATCTTTCATTAATTTAAAATCACTTTTCAAATACTTGGAAATCACTTCCATATACTTATCTCAACGGGATAAGTATATTCACAAAACACCATTATTATTCGGTCTTTTGACCCAGCTATATCCAGGCTGCTGGACAAGTAAGACTCTATGATATTTAAGGAAAGCAGCTCAGAGAGGTGATAATATAGTCCAAAGATCAAGCATAGACAACAATATGAAGTAGTGATCAAGCGAAGCCAAGAGGTAGACTCTACAGAACATCCTAGGTATAGAATAGTGCTTCCCTTAAGCAGGGAATCTCCTAAAACCTGAAAGAAACAAATCAAACAACTTTGGAAACATGAAGTTAGCATAGAGGGGAACCCAACCGACCAATCACAGCTCGCTACGTGGCCAGGAAGATCGATCGACCCCGATCGCTCAACATTGGGAGTTGGGTCTCGAAATTCTCTAGGTGACCTCGTCTACATCAGGAGATTCTATCAGTGAATTTTCAGGAAGATATTCGGTCGTCCATGCCTATAAATACAGGGTTCATAGCTCATTTGAAGGATCTTTACGCTGTTGTTTTTTGTGCTCCATTGTAATTACAGATTCTGATCTAATTCCACTTGTACTTAGAAATTCAAGTCATTAATAAAGCTATCTCTTCAAAGTGGATGTAGGAACTCAACGCCGAGTCGCTATAAATCTGTTTATCATTGTTTTTTGCTTTTCTTCTACTTGTTTACTATGTTTTAATTTTGATTTCTTTAGTTATTTCTTTACATAAAATCTATCGGGTGTTTGTGCCAACTTTTGGTCCAACATTTTGGTGCTTTCACTGAGAAACGAGTTCTTAGCCTAATTGAATCTCATCATCTACTGGTGGATTCCTACATCCACAAGATAGAACTAGATTTCTACTGACAAGTTTCGTTACTACTCTGATTTTAAGAAGATATTAAAGAAAGCAGTTCAAAGGGGTGATAACAGAGTCCAGAGATCAAGCATAGACAACAATATGAAGTAGTGATCAAGCGAATCCAAGAGGTGACTCTACAGAACATCCTAAGTATAGAATAGTGCTTCCCTTAGGCAGGAAATCTCCTAAAACCTGAAAGAAACTATGCAAACAACTTTGGAAACATGAAGTTAGCATAAAGGGGAACCCAACTGACCAATCATGGCTCGCCATGTGGCCAGGAAGATCGATCCACCCCGACTGCTCAACATTGGGAGTTGGGTCTCGAAATTTTCTAAGTGACCTCATCTACATCAGGAGATTCTATTTGCGAATTTTCAGGAAGATATTCGGTCGTCTATGCCTATAAATACAGGGTTCATAGCTCATTTGAAGGACCTTTACGTTGTTGTTTTTTGTGCTCCATTGTAATTACAGATTCTGATATGATCCTTCTTGTACTCAGAAATTCAAGTCATTAATAAAGATATCTCTTCAAAGTGGATGTAGGAACTCAATGCTGAGTCACTATAAATCTATTTATCATTGTTTTTTTTGCTTGTCTTCTACATGTTTACTCTGTTTTAATTTTGATTTCTTTATTTATTTCTTTACATAAAATCTATTGGGTGTTTGTGCCAACTTTTGGTCCAACATTTTGGTGCTTTCACTGAGAAACGAGTTCTTAGCCTAATTGAATCCCATCATCTACTGGTGGATTCCTACATCCACAAGATAGAACTAGATTTCTACTGACAAGTTTCATTACTACTCTGATTTTAAGAAGATATAGAAGAAAGCAGTTCGGAGGGGTGATAACAGAGTTCAGAGATCAAGCATAGACAACAATATGAAGTAGTGATCAAGCGAAGCCAAGAGGTGACTCTACAGAACATCCTAAGTATAGAATAGCACTTCCCCTAGGCAGGAAATCTCCTAAAACCTGAAAGCACCTATGCAAACAACTTTGGAAACATGAAGTTAGCATAGAGGGGAACACACCTGACCAATCGCGGCTCGCCACATGGCCAGGAAGATCGATCGACCCTAATCGCTCAACATTAGGAGTTGGGTCTCAAAATTTTATGGGTGACCTCGTCTACATTAGGAGATTCTATCAGCGAATTTTTAGGAAGATATTCGGTTGTCTATGCCTATAAATACAAGGTTCATAGCTCATTTATAGGATCTTTACGCTGTTGTTTTTTGTGCTCCATTGTAATTACAGATTCTGTTCTGATCCCTCTTGTACTTAGAAATTCAAGTCATCAATAAAGCTATCTCTTCAAAGTGGATGTAGGAACTCAATGCTGAGTCACTATAAATCTGTTTATCATTGATTTTTGCTTGTCTTCTACTTGTTTTCTCTGTTTTAATTTTGCTTTCTTTATTTATTTCTTTACATAAAATCTATTGGGTGTTTGTGCCAACTTTTGATCCAACATTTTGGTGCTTCCATTGAGAAACGAGTTCTTAGCCTAATTGGATCTCATTATCTACTGGTGGATTCCTACATCCACAAGATAGAACCAGATTTCTACTAACAAGTTTCATTACTACTCATATTTTAAGAAGATACAGAAGAAAGCTTTTAGCCATTGCTAGAGGTAAGTCTATTATTTCCCGTGTTGTTAATGGAAATAACGATGCTAGTGTTCAACAAGTTGATCAAAATGTACAACCGGCGACTGCCGATACCCAGAATCCAACTGAATATATCATTAGAGCCGTTTTTAAAGTCCTAATAAAGGAACTGATGGATATCCATTAGAAGCTCAATCAGCAAATCCACGCTAACATCGACTTGATGAACCAGTTGAAAGACCAACGTGGAAAGACAAGGAAGGAGCCTGCTCCATATTTAGGATCGAAAAATTCCTCCTCATCTAACTACTATCATCGAAGTAACCATTGCAAAACAGATCCATACACACCTGGAATATTAAGACGAGATCAGGTGATCGGCCAGGGCCGATTGGTGCCAAACCCTCCAAGGAGATCAGCAATGAACCCTTTAATCAAGGGGGATTGGTATGTAGGTGGAGGTGCTTACTTTAGAGATGTCGTGATCAATCAAAATGCTAGAGCTCAGGCAAATGTGGTTGAACTGCAGCTGAGAGACGACAATAGAACTGCTACTCAGGAAATGGATCAAGAGCAAGGGGAGCCACGACAATGTGGTGATGCTCGAGGGCATGGATCAGGTGGTTCACATGAGGTAGAGCATGACTACCACCTGGCACCAACTTTCCATACATCGGACTTAACAACGACGGTGAGGCAGCTAGCGAAAGAAAGTCCAAGCTTGACCAACGATGATTGGGCACTCTCCCGGATTCATACTCCATTCACCGACAACATTCTACATGCAAAATATCTTCGGATATTCCATATGCCTACGATGCCTGCCTATGTAGGAAAAACTAACCCTAGGCAGCAACTCTTGAAGTACGAATGGCACATGGACTCCGCCCGTGCCACTAATGCAGTTAAGTGCAGGTGTTTCTTTATTTATCTAGAAGATGTTGTGACTATGTGGTTCACCAAGCTACAACCACGGTCAATCTCTTCATTTAATGAGTTAGCAAAGAAGTTCCTGGAGCAGTACATGCACACGACTCGTCCCAAGGATGTAATGTCACTCTCTAGCTTGGTCCAAGCCCCGAAGGAGTCACTGAAAGATTTTTTGGAAAGGTTTAATACTATTGCTTTAGAAGTCGGTAATTCAAATGATGATGCAACACTGATGGCACTAACTAGGGGAGTCGACCCCGATTCCGAGTTTGGCGATTGGTTAGCAAGAAAGCCTCTTTCTACATTGGATCATTTCTTTGCAAATGCAGCTCAGTTTTTGAGGAAAGAGGAGGCAAAGCAAACTAGGAAGAGAGATGTTGCATGCCCAAGCACCAAGGGAGTACAAAGTAATGTAGCAGTAAAGTAGTCCGGTGATAGTTCTAGAAAAGTTCAAATCAATGTTCAGAATAAACCGAATGAGGGGAAGAAAGGCGTGATAGAAGCTGCGAGCGAAGATGGGATTGCGGGAGAGTGAAGCCGAGGATCCTATCGTTTGATACATACGCACCATTGAATACGTCGCTAGAGAATGTTATCTATTGACCTGAAACACTATGTAGTATAGGAAACCACCTCCGAAGGAGCCAATGAAGAAGCAAAGGTAGTCTGTAAAGTACTATAGGTTTCATGAGAGTTATGGACATACCACGGATGAGTGTCGCCATCTCCGTGATGTTATTGAGAAATTGATTCGAGAAAGAAAGTTGTAGTAGTTTGTTAAAGCCCTGCAGGATGGCGGGCAGGTGACATCTGACCCCAATCGAGGACAAGCTCCGCCCCGTGCCGAGGAACCTCGGGGAATAACAAGGAGATTAGTCATTAATATCATTGTCGAAGGACCACATCCAGTCGATAAAAGCTGGAATGAGATGGACCATTACGTGAATGCTATCGGACATGTTGATATCGAATGTTTCTTGAACATAGAGGATGACGCTCCAGCGAAGCAGCAACAAAATATGACAGCTGATATCGTATTTTGAATTAAATAAGCAGATAAGGTGGAGGCCCCTATGATTGACCCAACGGTGATTTCAGCCATGATTGGCTCCGCCTTGGTGAGAAAGATTCTAATTAACTGTAGAAGTTCTATGAATATTATTTTCAAAAAGACATACGATCAGATGTTACTGAAAGTCAAAGATCTGAAACAGTGCAAAGCCCATATTCATGACTTTAATAGTATTGCAACTGAAGTGGTAGGCTATGTCGAGCTATCCATGGAGTTAGGAGACGGCGGCCAAAGGAGAGTTCGAGTGCTGCCGTTTGTTGTGATGGATGTGAACTCTCCGTACAATGCTTTTATGGGCCGACCGCCCTTGTTGAATTCAAGGCAGCTATTGTTCCTTGGTGCTTAATGCTAAAATTCTTGATAGAGAATGGTGGGGAATTATCGATGGAGATCGGGCGACTAGACATGCCTATTATGTGGGTGAGTTGAGAGACGCTCAGTAAAGGGGGAAAGGAATGAATGCGGATAATCCTTTCTACATCAAAGCCAATGAAGCTTAGCAATCAACGTTCGAGCCTTGGCTCGAGGACCACGGTTGATTCTATAAAGATATAGATCTAAGAGATGAAGAAGTAGGGCCCAAAGAAACAAAGACTGCACCTACTGAGCTGCCGATTGACATCATGGTTAGCCACGACGACACATCACAGGTCCTGAAGATCATATCACAGCTTAATGCAACGATGATGAAGGAATTACCCGGCTTTCTCCGAGTGAATCTTGATGTGTTCGCTTGGACTCATTCTGACATGTGTGGGATCTCGCCGACTATCGCGAGCCATGGATTGAATATCGACCTAAGGCATGACCCAGTGAAACAAAAAAATGTGGCATGGATCTAGAGAGATCTGCTGCACTCAAAGAGGAGGTGGATAAACCCAAAAAGAATAGGTTTATCCACGACACCCTCTACCCAAAATGGGTATTGATGTGCACATAAATGTGCATATTTTTACCACCACATTTAATCTATTTAAATTAAATAAATGATCATATCGGGTATTTTAACTTGTTTAAACCAAATTAAAATTATTTTCCAATTGTCACGTATTCATCTCCATATAGGGGCAAAATGGTCATTTTTGTGCATATATTAATTTGAGAAAATTTAATTGGAAATTTCTATATTAGTTTGTAGGAATTTGGCTTCATATACAAGTGGTTTCATGAAGATATATGCATGCACAAAGAAGATACAAAGGAATGGAGATGGAAATAATTCAAAGTGATGATCATGGAGGACCTCACTTACCCACCTATCTTAATGTATACTTAGGAGCTAATGCACATGCTAAAAGGCCATTAAATCTTCATACATACTTAATGGATGATTATACGATGCTAATGATTACTTGGACACCACACTTCCTAAGGGGGCATTTTGGGCATTCCCCAAAAATATGATTTAGGGTTTCATACATGTATAAATACCCCTTATGTTTCAGGTAATCTCCTCTCCTTTAGTCTCTTCTTCCTCTTAGTTTTAGGCTCAAAATAAAAGAAAACTCTCTTTCTCTTTTCATGGCTACTTAGCCATTTCTATTTCATGTAATTTCTTTTTTTTATGAAATGTTAATTAGTGTTCTATATTATTTACATGCTTCTCTTCTTATGTAATAGTGTAGATCTCTTTTATTTTATGCAAGTAGAGTAGTTCTTCTTTTCTTTTGCTCTTGTTTTTCCTCTTATTTTTCTTTAATGTTGCATGCTACTTGTGTTGATATGATAACACAAATGAGAGGCTAATCCCTTCAATTTAGGAGTAATGAAGCCTCCAATCATGTAGCTTCAACAAATTGATAATCTTTGCTCTCTTTTTGTGCTTCATGGAAAGTTGATGTTTATGTAATTTTGTGTTTGGTATTGAGTTTGATAGCCTATGTTGTTCAAAACAAATAGGCTATGCTTAGTCATATGAATTACAAATTGCCACTTCATCTACATATGATTATGGCAATGAAGTGAAATTAAATCAAAATTTGATGGTCTATATTTCTAATCAATAGTTAATAGGCCATGCTTAAAATAGATTTCATTTTCAACTTCTTGTTATTTTTCATGAGAATTAAAAGTGGTTTAAAGGTTGTGTTATAGTTTGATGGCTTATGTTGAGCTAATTAATAGCACAAATGAGCCATACTTATGACAAACACATCATTTAAACTCACTTATGACCAAAAAAGAGAGATCATAATTTCATAATTTGTTGAACTATATGATCTAGAGAGTGGAATTATCTCTAAATTGTCATTTAATTCTCATATTTTATCACTTTCTTTTTGTCATTTTTCTTACATTTTCTAGCTAATCACTCTAAATCTTTGGTTAATTTGATTGAATAGATTTTTAAAATCTAACATTTCCCTGCGGATCGACCCATACTCGCCACGTACTATGATAGTACACTGTGCGCTTGCGGTATAAATTTTATTTCAAAATTCGTTCGGCTATTTTCTAACTCGATAGACATTTAGCCGTCCGAACAGGTATCCAATCCAATTCTTATGAGAAAGTCTAATGGGAAGTGGTGGACCTATGTCGATTACTCATACCTAAATAAGGCATGCCCGAAAAGACAGCTATCCACTTCGGAGGATCGATCAGCTGGTAGACTCAACCACTGGATATGAATTTCTTTCATTTATGGATGCATATTACAGATACAATCAGATTCCAATGCACATCCCAGACCAGGAATACACCAGCTTCATTACTGGCCTAGGATTATACTGCTACATTGTGATGCCTTTTGGACAAAAGAACACTGGAGAAACTTACCAGAGAGGGTTCAACCGGAAGTTCAAAGACCAGATCGGGCGATCAATGGAGGTATATGTGGATGATATGCTCGTGAAGTCATGGCGATCAAATGACCAAATCGATGACTTGGTGGAGATGTTCAGTGTTCTCCGGAAATATGAAATGTAACTTAATCCCTTGAAATGCTCTTTTGGCGTTGCATCAGGAAAATTCTTAGGTTTCATCGTCAACTCTCATGGAATTGAAGCCAATCCCGAGAAGATTCTGGTAATAAGGAATATCCAGGTGCCAAAGACAATCAAGCAGGTGCAAATTATAAATGGGAAGGTCGTCGCCTTGAGCAGGTTTGTTTCCAGAGCCACCGACAAGTGCATTCCCCTCTTTGACTTAATCGGGAAAGGGAAGAGAAACTTTGAATGGATGTAGGATTGTATTGATGCATTTCAAGCTCTGGTACATCACTTAGAGAGACACCCCATCTTGTCGAAACCACTGGATCATGAAGATTGTATATCTATTTAGCAGTGTCGGTACACTCCACAAGTGCCATGCTGTTGTGCAAAGATAATTGAATCCAGAGGTTAGTATACTATGTTAGCAAATGGTTGACACTTGCTGAAAGGAACTATCCTAAGCTAGAAAGGCTCGTGTACTTCCTGTTGATTGCATCAAGGAAGCTCCGCCCTTATCTCCAGGGTCATCCCATCAATGTCTTCACCGACCAGTCATTACGACAGGGCCTACAGCAACCTGAGACGTCTGGAAGGTTACTCAAATGGAATATTGGATTGAGCTAGTTTGATATCACTTATCTCCCTCGGAGAGCCATCTAGGAACAAACACTGCAGACATCATAGCCAAATTCATTGCACAAGATGAATCTCCGAAGAGCAGTGAAGAACCTACCGTCCAATGGAAGATGTAATCGGATGGAACATCTAACGATCGATGTTCTGGCACCAGAGTCATACTGGTAACTCCTAAGGAACGCTCAATCTGCTACGCCCTGAAACATGACTTCCCTGCAACAAATAACAAAGCTGAATATGAAGCCTTGATAGTTGGGCTTAAACTGGCTAAAGAGCTAGGAGTGAAAGCTTTGCAAATTTTCTGTGATTCCCAGTTAGTAGTTTATCAAGTCAGGGGAGAATACCAAACCAAAAGTGCGCGACTTGCTCCTTGCCTCAACCGGGTCCAAGAACTGCTGACTGATTTCAAGCATTACACCAATACACACATCCCCAGAGAACAGAACGAGGAAGCCGACTCACTGGCTAAGTTGGCCAATTCCGGGGATGCACAACAAATGGGCTTGGTTCTAGTTGAAATACTCAACGCTCCGAGCATTAACCAAATGGAGATCGATTGGGTCTTAGAAACGGAGCCTGAGCAGGAGTCGTGGATGACTCCGATTAAAGATTATTTAAAAAGGGGAATCCTCCCGAGTGAAGGAATAAAAAAACAATAGATCCTACGTAAAGCTTCACGATACATCCTTCAAGAAGGAGTCATGTATAGGAAGGGTTTCTCTGACCCCTTCTTCGATGTATTGCCAACGATGAAAGCAAGTGAGTATTAAGAGAACTTCATGAAGGAGAATGTGGCAATCACATCGGGGGGGTGCAAACCCTGGCGAAGAAGATACTCCGCTATGGCTATTTCTGGTCAGCTGTCAATCGAGACGCAACTGATTATGCTAGATAATGCGACAACTGCCAGATGTTTGAAAAAATTTTAAGAGGCCTACCGATGAAAATCACTCAAAGGGTCGGTCCATGGCTGTTTGTTACTTGGGGTATTGACATCATCGGCTCTTTGCCGATTTCCAAAGTTGGTGCGAAATACGCCATCGTAGCAGTTGATTACTTCACTAAATGGGCTGAAGCCAAACCTTTGGTCGTGATCACTACGAAGAAAGTAATTAATTTTGTTGTTCAAAAAACATTATTTGTCATTTTGGTTTCCCCCAAACAATCATAACCGACAACGAGACCCAATTCGATAGTGCTAGATTCAAAGACTTCTATCGCCAACACTATATCGAGAAAAGATTTGCGGTAGTTGCTCACCCTCAAGCTAATGGATATGTTGAAGTTGTCAACAAAGTCACAAAGTTCATTCTAAAGAAGCGTTTGGAAAAGGCTAGAGGCATGTGGGTTGATGAACTCCCATCAGCATTATAGGCATACAGAACTACCCACAAGTCCGTAACTAGCCATACTCCATTCTCCCTTGCTTACGACTCCGAAGCCATGATTCCAGTAGAACTTGAAGTGCCTCTCATTGAGTGACTTATTATGACCCCAGAACTAACAAAGATCTCCTTTTAAAATCTCTGGATATGGTTGATGAAAAGCATGAAGAAGCTGATTAGAGGGCAGCTACACACCGACATCGAGTTGCCCGATACTATAATGTTAAAGTCTGAACCACGACCTTTGAAATTGGTGATCCTGTCCTAAAATGGATCTTTCCTAGCCTCGTAAACATGGGTTTCGAAATGGGAAGGGCCGTATGTCATCATTTAGAAGCTTGGAGAAGGAATCTTCAAGCAAACGACTGTTGATGGCATCACACTTCCTAGAGCATGGAATAGAGAGCATTTACGACACTATTTCACTTAGTTTTTTTTTCATTCGGTTGTATTTAATTTAGAATTTGCTTTTGCAGTTGAATTCAAAGCCATGTAATAAGACAAATTTTGTCGCTTTCTTTTCAATTTGCAATAAAATCTAAAGTCCCTTGCACATCTGCGAATTGATTATACATAATATAATATTTGTGATATACGAACAACTTACATCCTGCCTAATGCAAACCAACATGTGCCCGAATTTTGGTGCCAACCAAGTACTCAGGTCCATAATCAAATTAAACAAAATAAACATGACTCGACCATTCATCCATTAACTCTTGTCTGCAATCCGATGGGCTGAGTATAAAACAAAGAACGGGTGACCATCTGTTAACTAACTCCATCTCCAGATCTGATGGTTAAGAATGTAAAGAAAAAGTGATCGTGATATGACCGACCACTCTTTGACTTTTGCCCCAAACTTGGAAGCAAGGGAATTAATCAAAGGAAACATGATTCGACAGTTTCCTAAAACAACTTTAGTCTCCAGAGTGTGGACTAGATTGTGAACATCAAATGGGTGTGATTAACCACCCATATCGACTAACTCAAATCGCCAGAGTGCGGATAAGAGTATAAACAAGACGAATGTGTGCAATACGACCATTCATTCTCCAGCTTTGGCCTGAACCCGACAGGAGGAGTATAAACTCGTTATGGATGGGACTCGACCTTCCACATACTAACACCATCAACCCAAGACCCGGGGGTAGGAGTATAATCACTTAACCACTGAGCATGACAGCGTAACACTATGGCTCACACCTAGTGTTTGATATGACTTAAGGCCACGACCGAAAGGAGGCAATTTATATGGATTTGTTGGATCGATGCTCGAAGCAACAAGTGATCGAAAGACATTACAACTTAAATGACGAGCAAGGAATTACAAGTACGTTGAATGGAAAATGTAATAGCTCAAACACTTAAAGTTTCATACAAAAGCTGAATAGAAACGAAAGAGTTTTTGTTTATATACTGAAAACTGGAAACTAAGTACAAATTTATTTCAGATACTAAAACCAAAAACGAGGGGCTGTACACACACAATTACGGCCAATAAAAAGAAACCACCAATCTAGTTACTTACTACCCAAGCCGGTTTGACGGCTATATTTCCCATTTTTTGGGCTTCTTCAGGGTGGATTATCCGAAGCTACAGCCTCGTCCTCTCCTCTTCGACCCTTTTTTTCCCTTGCTACCCTTAGGAGAGATTCTTTCAAAGACAAAGGAAGTCTCACTTTGGAATATAGAAGGATCGACCTTTTCAGGAGTGATGCTACCCGACAGTATAACTTGAAGAGGAGTAATATCCACTTTGGCACTCTCCTTCTTGGGTTGCAACTCCCGCTCCTCCTTTTCAATGAGCTCCTTCATGCTAAGTTTACCAGTGTATTTGGAGGCATGGGTCACTATGACATCCTCTATTTCATCCTGGCTCTACTGGTCATCAACCTTTTCTTCATGCGGAGCTCCTATAACTTCAACATCCGGGGCTGGAGTCTCAACGGGTTGATCAGTAGGAGCCACCTATATAGTAACGGCCATAGTAGGCTCCACGGTCTACACCTTCTATCCTAGGAAAATATCATCATCGAAAGCACAGACAAATGCAGACGGACCTACAATTTCATGAAAACCAATGGGTAATCCCATGACTATCAGATGTGAGATGTGAACCTTCTTGAATATCAGAGAAGTAAGAGATATACGTTCACTAGATTAGCCTTTGGTTGTAGCTGAAGTGCCGCCTTCCAAAATCGGAGACAGCCCAAAAGGTTTTTCCATCCCTGGGTGGTCTGGGTCATAGCCCACATCCTTCTTTGGGGCGTGAGATATTGAAGCACCAGTATCTTGAGTAGTAGGAGGTCTTGGGAACCAGATCTTAAGGCTTCGCCACCATATTTACCCTTTCTGGTGATCGCTGGATCGTTGAGTAAACTGAGCCGAGCATCCCTTAGCTCATCAGGCTCTTCATCGCACAAAATTTCGCACATAAGCTGCTCTACATCTACTACAGCACCACCAAGGAACTTCTTTCTACAATATGGTTCCAGGCTTCGATGAGCGATTTGGGATACCCCTCTCTGAGGGAGCAGAGGTTGTGATTCATCAGGACGTATGCATTACAATATATCAGCAGTGGATCAAACTCGTCCTTTATCTCTGTCCAGTCCACCTCCTTAGCCTTTTCCTTAAGGGCTTCTATTTGTCGGATTTTTCTATCAGCCTCTATTTTTGCTTTGCGAGCTTCGACAATCTCCTTGCTGTATCGCTTGGACTCCAGTTGAGCCTTAAGTTTCTCCTGTTTTTCCTTCTCGAGCTCTCCCTCAAGCTGTTTAATATAAACGGCCATACATCATTGTCCTTTTTTAACACCTCCTACTCCTTCTATAAAACATCTTTTTCAAGGACTAAAGTACCGCTTTGATGAACGATAGTGTCCAATTCAGCTTGGTGCACTTTCATTAAATGCTCAAAAGCTTTAGAAAATTCGTTGGCTTTTTCTCAGCATCGGCCAGCTTCGTATCCAACTGCTTGACCTCCTCGTCCAAGCACTTAATGATGTCTTTATCGTGGATTGCCTCAAGAGTTAAGCGATCGATTTCATGTTTCCTCTCCATCGACTCTTCATAAATTCTCTTAGCAACACAGAGAGTTGTACTGTGCTAGACATAGACATCATTAACGTAGGAGAGCACTATGTCCTTGGCCTTTGCAGGAATTGAATGCAAAGAGGGAACAAATTTGAACCCGTCAAAGCATAACTTAGGAAATGTGGCCTTGAGCTCAGTCATCTTCTCAGCAGCAGTGGCATTAAGAGTAGTCAGGACTGAGAGGGCCTCTATGTCGTGCATGCGGGATGAAATATCAAGGCCTTCTGCACCAGACTAGCGGTCCAAAGATCGACGGGCGCTTGAAGAACCCGAATGTTGCTCAAGCGCAGTGGCTGAAGTAGGGGCTGAGGCCGGACTTGCTGCCACTATGTATAGGGGGTGTTTACTAACACCCTTTTCATGAGAATATTGAGTTTTTACTTGTGCCTAGACGAAGAGTCCTTGGATTGATAGCTTCGGTCTCCGTCTTCTCTCTCTTCACGACCTTCTTTATCTCGACCAAGATCCAGACCTTGATTGGGACCAAAGTACGATAGCTTAGAGTACGCCGATCTTTTCAAGCGATCATAGTTACGAGGGCATCCCATCGAGCCTGCAAATAAAATATAAGTGTATAAGAATCACTGGAGTTAAAGGTGGATAAGTGTCATGCGGTGCAATGCACGTGATCATGAGTATCCTAGTATCCCCCAACAGACCAGTTACTGGAGCTTTGCTTGCTGGAGTAGTCTCTCCTATGTCAGTATGAGGAATGTCAGCGCCAAATCGAATAGAAGATTAGACCCCTTGAGGCTTAGGTTGGCAAGATCATAATTTTCGACATGTTTCGGGGGCAGGATGTCTAACAACCTCTCAAATAGATTTTTTAAAGGCAAAGAGCTAGACTGGTCTGTAGCAGTAGAGGTTGATTTGGGTTTCTTTGAGACCTGCCCTCTACGAAGCTTATAAGCAAACCTTTTTCTTTTTTTATTTTCCATGGCAGGGAGTTATGTCCCTTGGGAGGATTCAACCGTGGCCTCATGGCTTAAGCACACATTGTTACGACCGGGCTCATTAGCAGCACCCCTCACCTCGCCTTCCTCGATGACATCTTAAGCCATTTGACTGGGGGCACGAAAGGATCAACTTTGTCACCTCCTTGACCAACAATGCCTCTTCTTACTACAGCTTCCTCATCGGTGTTTCTAGGCAGTCCCGTAGGGCGACCTTATTCTAGTAAGCTGAAGACAAAAAGGTGCTCATCGTGAGAAGAGATCTGATGTCTCTATCCACCACCGGTATGTTTTTGAGTGCTGGAACCACCTTGAGTATATAGCTCCGGTAGGATATGGATGGCTGCCTACAATGTTCAATGAGAAACTGCTTAATTCAGGAAATGACCTAAATAAAAGCACTTAAAGTTAAAATTGAAGCGACATTTACATCCTTCCAACCACCATCCTGCAAAATCAAATGTGCAGCGCACGTAGACCCACTCGGTCTAAAAAACGCTCAATTTGTTCCAAGCATCAGTTACAACCTGGTTGTTTGTGACTGATCCGTGGAAAGTATATGAGAGGTTGCCTCTTTGCCATTTGAGGTTGTAAATGAATCTAATGACTTCTGGAGTCGGCTCGCTATATAAGAACTCGAGGAATATCATGTATGTGTAGTGAAGAAACGCATAGCTATTTGGATGCAGTTGAGCCGGCGCCAATCTTAGATAATGCAACATTTTTCGAATGAATGGATTGAAGGGTGAAACACAACCAGCCTATTACATGAACTTATTGCATGCGGTATACCTCTACGGGGTAAGTGAGCCCTATCGTTACGAGATGGGACTCACACATCTTCATCCATAATCCCATGTTTAATGCACAGCCTGTGGAGAGAGGCTTGATCAACCTTTGAAACCACCGAGTCCTACGGATCATTTAAAAATATGGCACCTTCTAAAGTATCAGGAGCTGGCTTGATTTCTACTTCGGGATTCAAAGAAATTTCAGGCACTTGATGAGAAATTTCAGGCTATTCAGATTGCTGGCTTGGAGAGTCTTGAGCAGATATTGTTGCAGAACTTGACTTAACGTCCGAATTGTCATGAGAAGTAGTTTGCTATTTTCTCGTAGCAGCTAAATGCTTCAAGTGTCTGGAACCCATAGGTGTCAAACTTAGTAGATAATAATCATTAGAAAAATAAACTTGTTCCCTCTGTGCTAAGTGTAAACTAGTGTAGTGTGGTGCAGTGTTGTGCAATGCAGAGATAAACAGTTCAGAATTCAAATGACTGTCATGACGAGACTTTAGGATTCAACCGAAGTGACCGTCATCGCTGACTGTCCCAGCCGGCTTTCATGTCGATAGTTATGGATTTTATCTAAGCTTTGGGATCAGTCATCGGCATATTGGAGTATGAAATTTGCATCCAAGATCATTCGAGACTATATGTTATACTTGTTCAAGTTCGAGTCATATTCAAAGGTGTGCGACTTTGGTTTCCGATGATTCAAGTTATGTAAGTTCCAATGCAAAGACCAAAAATTCACATTCTAAGTCATATGCATTGACATTCAAGTCAAAGTGCTAAGATAATAGTCGAGTCCCATCCCGAAGTTCAAGTGTTCAAGTTCAAGTCCAATGTTAGATATGCAGACATTCATGTCCGAGTTTATTCACAAGTTCATGCTCCTATGGAAGGGCTTGGGTTCATTCATGCATACAAGTTCAGGAGATCAAGTCCAAAGTTCAATTGTGCTTGAATAAGGTTGAAAAATGGCTAAGTCCCTCAAGGCATAGGGATCGTACCTGATACCTCCCTAGGCAGTTTGGCCTTATGCATTTTTAACTCCTAAATGCCTAGACCGATCCCTACATTCATCTCCTCAGCAACTAATACCAATCGCTTCCTTCATCGATCGCCTCTTATCACATCACTCCACTTCAGATCATAATCGATCGCTCATCTACAATATGCTTCCATCCAATCTCATAAGCCGATCCCACCTCATTCGATCCCTTCCCCTTATCATTCCACTGCATCTCCTTCATGTCAGTCATGATCCACAACCGATCGCTTGTTATGAGCCGATCCTTCCATCTTCACTACTTCACTTCTTTTCATACTACCGAACGCTAAGCCCATAGATGTGCTAAAATCCATTATCCCATTGCCTCATCATGTTAAACCATAAAATCATATTGCAAGCCTATCTATGTGATTACAATCAAAAGAGGCAACGACAAGGGATGGATGAAAGGTTGGGTTTGATTTGAGTTGTGAAATTAGGTGTGGAGTTGGGTTGATGAAGGCGGTGGATTAATGGCAATAGCGAACGATTTAGAGAGATGGAGGTTCAAATGGATGAAGCTTTGTGGTTTATGCCTATGGAAAGGGGAAGAAAACAGATCAGTTCATTTGCAATATGAATGAAGAGAGGTGAGGAGATAAACTAAGTCATAGCTTATATATGGGGTGCGGCCTATCTCATACTACCCGCTTTTTAACAGCCTTGAATTGGCTAAGTTCACATGCATGAAGAGATCAGATCTGATCCCCTACTTAGAGGATTGATACCGAACCCTTGCAAAAAAAAAGAATGAAAAATGAAATGAATAAAAGTGATAGCAAATTGCAATGCGCTTGCACTTCAACTACATGATATCAGCAATGACCCATGAACGTGTTAACGTGATTTTATGCCAATGACAAAAGTGCGTACGTGAATGAACATGCACGTGTACATCCCAACATTTGATTTCTTGAATTGACAGAGATTAAGTTATTACCTGGTTCTCACTGAAAAGATTGCTATAGATGACTAAAGCCTTCTAACTCAATCAACAAGCTCAATGGAACCGAGCATAGACAAAAGCTAGGGATTACATAGAATTTATATTGATGAATATAGACCAAGCGCTATGATGAATGGAGAGATATACGACTCTTCAAAAAGAAAATTCAACGGAAGGATAACGACTGTTCAGGAAACTGAGTGGAAATTCTCCTCGCGACTCTAACTTGCTTCGATTCAAATCAAGTCATATTCGAAACAAGATGTTCTTTGAGGGGCAAGCATTATCCAGCCTTCTGACCCGGCTATATCCAGGCTGACTGGACAAGTTAGACTCAATAATATACGAGGAAAGTAGTTCAGAGGGGTGATAGCTGAACTTAGAGATCAAGCATAGACGACAATATGAAGTAGAGATAAAGAGAAGCCAAAAGATAGACTCTACAGAACATTCGAAGTATGGAATGGCACTTCCCCTAGGCAGGGGATTGGATTAGATCACTATGGTTATGAATAACTTGGATCAGCAGTTCAACTCAACGGGAACCGATCGATATGTCTTAAAATCTGAAAGCAACTATGCAAACAACTTAGGAAACTTAAAGCAAGCATAGAGGGGGACCCACTTGACTGACCACGGCTCGCACGTGGCTAGGAAGCCTGATCGGCCTTGATCGCTAAACATTGGGAGTTGGGCATCAAAATTTTCTGGGTGACCTCATCTACATATGGAGATTCGACCAATGAATTTTCAGAAAGATATTCGGTCATCTACGTCTATAAATACAGGGTTCGTAGCTCATTTGAAGGATCTTTACACTATTATTTTCTTTGTACTTCATTGTAATTACGGATTTCGATCCAATCCCTCCTGTACTCAAAAATTCAAGTCATTAATAAAGCTATCTCAAAGTGGATGTAGGCATTCAGCGCCGAACCATTATAGATTTTTCTGTAATTATTTTTTTCTAGTCTTCTACTTGTTTACTCTAATTTAATTTTGATTTTTCATTTATTTCTCTACACATAATCTATTGGGTGTTTGTATCAACTTTTGGTGCAAATAACTATATTGTCGATACTTAGAAAATATAACTATATACTTATCTCAACGATATAAGTATTCACAAACCATTTGGAAAGGTTTTCTATTTCAAATCATATTAAAATGATCAAAACTCCATATGTCATTAAAACGAAGATATTAATAATCCAAAACACTAATTCCTTCCATAAATTTCTTTTATTTCAGAAATGTCTCCTTTATAAATTCCCAAAATCTATTTATAAAACTTTTTTATAAATCCCCAAATTTTATTTACAAAAACACTCTTTTATAAATCTAAATCCCATTTATAAACACTTTTTAAAATCATTCAAACGCGACTTCTTTTCAAATTCCAAAACTCTTTCAAATTTATAAACTCCTTTAAATAAATCCTTTTATAAAAGAAATCCTTATAAAATCTTTCATTTAAAAATAATTCCTTTTGTAACAAATTAGTTTTTTAAATATAATGAATAAAAACTTTACCCTCATAAAAATATAACTTTAAACATTTTTAATAATATAATAATAAAAATTTAAAGGATTATTAAATAATATATTACATTAACTTCAAAACAACTTTTAAAATATAATTAATTGACTTTTAACAATATTACTAATAAAATAATTAACTAGCTTAAAATAATCATTAATAAAATAATTTATTATCTGTAAACAACCCAAATAAATAATAAATTTTCAAACATAATAATTAACTTTAAAATATTACAAATATAATAATTAACTTTACTATCATATGGAATAATAATACCTTCCCTCCACTAAAATAAGTTTACAAAACACTTTATAAATAATAATTAAACATAACACTTTGTTAAAATAATAATTAAAACACTTTACTTCAAATTATAAAATTTGAAGTTAATTTAAATCCATAACTTTTCAGTTTCAGAAAGAGGCTTAGTGACCATAATGGTACTTAAACAAGCTACCATTAAATCCAATTTATATTCTTAAGTTAAATATATAGGTGTTACATAAGCAGGTATATAAGTAAACCAAATCCATAATTAACAATCAATTGTTAAAACATCACTTTTCCAGTATTGACCAACTGGCATTTAAATGAATGTCCAAATTAATATAATAGCAGAACAGGGATTTGTTCTGCTAAATGAATTCATTCAAATAAACTCTTCCATTTATTATTAGACGGTGTCTATTTAGCCAAATATATAACACCCAAGCAATATGCTTAAATTTACTAAGTTATTATTTAAACAACGTAATTATATTTTAGACCGGTATAATTTAATCACTTTATACATTATCGATTTTCAAAAATGATAATTTATCCAAGCCAAACAACTACTAGATAAAAGATCTAAGAAGACAATAACTAATTTTTGCTATTATATAACATATTAATTAACCAAAAAGGCGAGTTTAACTCATCGAAATTCTAGTTGGCACCGAAACATTCTGGTTTGAACTTAAATTGAACAAAGTCCGATTTTAGCTTAAATTTCTACTTGCTCCAAATTCAACCAAACTAGTTATATTATGAAACCTTCGTTATAACAAGCGCAGCGCAAAAATCTACCTCTCGATTAGATCTCGTATGAGAAAGTTATTGAAATTGTAAGATTTTAATTTTAAAATTATATAAATTAAACACTAATTACTTTTTAAACCTTAATTACCCTAATTAAAAACTTAATCCATCTTCTCAAAAGCCCATCCCACTCAAACCAGAACGCACGAACTCCCTCTTCTGTCTCCCTCCATGCTTTGCTAAACCCAAATCCGGCCTCACCATTCAACTTCTCGTCAAAATCTCCACCATCCAGACCTCACAAACCTGAGTTCGACCTCCTCTACCCTAGCCCGACTTCGACGGGCCCTTCCTTCGCCTATGCCATGTCGGACCACCAAAAACAAAATCGCACCTCCACAACTTCCGGCTGCCGAAGTTCTTTCTCCCAACGAACCCAAATCCAAACCTAAATTTGCTTAAGTCCACTTCCCTAGCCTAAAAATCAAAACCCTAATATTTTTTCAACTTATACTTTACCGTCCACGTTCGGGTCAACGGTTGAACAGCCCCCCAAATGTATTTATGCATAGATCTAGACTATACTAGGTTAAAGATATAACCTTTTGAATTTTTAGATTTGGATTTGAATTGTTTTTGTGATTTTTAAAAGAAGTGGTTAAAAAGATTTTCTTTGTTTTTGAAATATGAATGAAATAGTAAAGTAGATTCAAATGGAAGAATGTGTGTGAGAAGTTTGTTAAGTGTTGATACATATATATATATATACATAATTCAGTTTTTCTGGTATTTCGCTACACAGATTTCCCATTCGCATACAAACTCCGAATGATAAAATAAAATACGGTCATGCTTAGAATAGAGACGCAACCCCAAAACAATAATAATATTCACTAGTTATTGGATTTTGTAAAATTACAAAAACACTATCGTTTGTCGTAGAATCGTCAAACGAAAATTTCAATATTTCACAAATTAAAAATTATGGAAAATTCAAATAAAATAAATTAAAATTACATCAATAAAATAGAGTCGAAATATTAACAATAAATTTTTCGATTATTTATTTTGACTTGTTTATTACTATAAATGAATTTACAAAATGAATTCGCCGTTATTATTTATAAACCAAAGAGGTTAAATAAGGCTATTAAATACATTAAATTAACATTCAATTAAAAACCCAGCTATTTGAAACACTATTCAAATATTAATCCATAATTTAAAGATTTTAAATAATCACTATCTTTGAATTCAAGTTATTAATGTTTAAAACCAATATCTTAGTATTTAAAATTGATTAAATAATTTATATCCGACGACCAAAATTCCGGATCATTACACCAGCAATTCTTATTTTA
Source organism: Allium fistulosum (assembly GCA_030737815.1). Taxonomy (NCBI): domain Eukaryota; kingdom Viridiplantae; phylum Streptophyta; class Magnoliopsida; order Asparagales; family Amaryllidaceae; genus Allium; species Allium fistulosum. The sequence goes on from CM060906.1 coordinate 547,802,108, forward strand.
GATTAAGAATGAGCTGACATTAAAGAAATGCTACTAGGTAATCTATTCCTATAGTTGAAGAGGAATGGGTTGGCTCGGGAGCTACTAATCCTGATTTATAGACGACATTTAATACCACGATGAGGAACGTGATGCAAAATGCTCATGTGGTTGCTTTGAATGTTGTTGGTGGTGGTGGTGCTCAAGTGTAGGCACCTAGGGCCAATTTCACAAAGTTGAATAAGGATTTTACCAATCTTGGCGGAAACCATTCCAAGGAACGGAGTCAGCCATCGAAGTGCAGGATTGGTTGGACAGCTTCACGAGGATATTTGGCGACCAAGAGGTAGATAATGTTAGGAGGAGGAGGTTGCCTTCTCGACAACCCCCAGTAAGGCAATGAATTGCTGGAATACTATGAAGGTTGCTACTCCCAAGACCAGTTTACTTGGGATTAGTTCATAACCAGGCTTTAGGAGAAATTCATACCAGCAGCCCAGGATTCGATTTTATTCCGTAAGTTTGCAGATCTGAAGCAAGGATACATGTCCGTCTTCAAGTATTTATGTGATTTTAATGCTTTGTTGAAGTATGGGATGTCATTTATCAACACTCCATTAAAGAAGAACAAGAAGTTTATTATGGGCTTAGATGATTATCTAAGAGAAAAGCTAGTGGGACACATTGACGAGTCCTTTAAGAAACTTGTTAAGAAGGCTCTCCAGCATGAGAGTCTATACCCTAAATCTAAGCCAGTTATTATTTCTAAATAAGATACAAAGCTTCAATCAAGCTTGGGAGGCAAGAAGAAATGGAATAATAAGAAGAAGTAGTTCCAGGACAAGAATGCTCAGAAAAAAGCCAAATGGAACCCTGTTTGTTATAGCTGTGGTGACTTAGGCCATTTGAGTAAGAATTGCACAGTTGAAGGAAAGAAGTGTTATAACTGCAATAACGTGGGGCATATAAAGAAAGAATATCCTGAATCAGTGAAGCAGAGGCAAATGGTGAAGACATATGCATTGGATGCTGTTTTGACCTCGTCAAGTGCTCCTTTAGCGAAGGAGAAAGAGAAAGGCATCACTATTCAAGTTATGCTTTTTATTTATGATGTTCCTATACGTCTTTTTTTAAATAAGAGGGCTCCACATTTCTCCATAACTAGTGATCTGGTAGCTAGATTAGGATTGAAACCCAAAATTGTTGACCGGCCCTTGGTAGTGGCAAGCCTTGTTGGTGGCTCCACTAGCCTATGTATGGTTTGTCATAGTTTGGTCTTATTGAGTCATAGATGCTCTTTTGTTTGTGATTACTTTGTTTTGGATTTTGTAGGGTTTAATATTATTTTAGGGATGGACTGGTTGAGAGAGTATGCAGTAGTGGTGGATTGGAAATACTATTGGTGACAATTAGGGCGGAGGATAGGTGGAAGGAAGAGTTGAGCTGCCTACTGGACAACGAGGTTATCGTTAGCTTTCTATATTCGCTAGAGGTCCCATAGGATGAGTTTTCATTTGTGCCTATCATTAGTGAGTATTCGAGCGTATTTGAGGAGGTGACTGGATTATCGCGACATCGAGAGATGGAGTTCCACATAGATAAAGTGAAGGGTGCCAAACCAGTAGTTATGCCTTTAAGGCATATGACACCCAAACAGCGAAAGAAAGTATAGGTTTAAGTTAATGAGATGATGAGGAAGGGGTTCATTCACAGAAGTATATCTGAGTGAGGTGCATCTGCAGTATTCGCGACTAAGCCGGATGGCTCTTTGAGGTTGTGTGTTAGTTATCGTGAGCTGAACAAGGTAATATGAAAGAATAAGTATTCACTCTTGTGTATTAATGACTTGTTCAATCAGCTCCATGATGCGAGGGTGTTCTCTCGGTTAGAGCTTACGATGAGGATTCATCAATTAAGAGCAGCAAAGGAAAGTGTGTTGATCCCAACATTCCGTACACCATATGGATTTTATGAGCGATTGGTTATGCCTTTCGGACTGACCAATGCACAATACATTATTGATCTCATGAACCATATCTTCAAAGAACAGCTGAATAAGTTTGTGCTTGTAATTGTGGATGATATTCTAGTTTATTGTAGGACACAGAAGGAACACAAGACACATTTGGAGATTGTACTTGAGGTGTTAAGAAAGCACAGGCCGAGAGAGAAGTTTTCAAAGTGTCATTTCTAGAGGAGGAAGTGAGATTCTTGGGTCATATTATTTCCAAACAAGGCATTGTAGTAGATCTTACGAAGGTGGCAGTGGTTCAAGATTTAAACCAACCCAAGAACGCTATAGATGTAAGAAGTTTCATTGGATTAGTGGGATATTATCGGGTTTTATTAAGTACTTATCACAGGTAGCAGCACCGTCGACCAATTTGATGAAGAAGAACCAGACTTTTATTTGGGATGCGATGTGCAAGCAAGCATTCTTGAGTTTGAAAGAGAGGTTGACCTGTGCACCAATGTTAACCATACCTAGCAGGAGTGAGGAGACGACGGTATACATGGATGCTTGTGGTAACATATTGGGTGTGGTGTTGATGCAAGGAGGCAAGGTTGTTACATATGTCAGTCAACTGCTGAAGTAGCATGAAAGGATGTGCCTAACCGATGATTTAGAATTGGCGGCGATAGTGTTTGCTTTGAATATCTAGAGGCATTACCTATTAGGGGAAATGTTCGAGTTGTTTACAAACCATAAGTCATTAAATTACCATTTATCCCAGAAGGACCTCAACCTTCGTCAGTAGTGATAGTTGGAATTCTTAGCCTCATATTACTTTGGTATTTCTTATATGCTTGGTAAGGAAAATGAAATTGCTGACGGTTTAAGTAAAAGATATGCTAGTTTAGGAGCAATGTTCATGGAGTGGACATAGCTTGAGTTTATTGTTGGCTATGAGGCCTCACTACGAGTTGGAGCCAGAGATGTTGGTGAGTTTGATTACCTGACCTACATTGATTGAGAAGATCGGTACTAGTTAGAAGTGTGATGCTAAACTAGCAGGGATCATGGTGAAGATTAAGGAAGGGGTAGAGTCTAGAAAGATGAAGCGTTAAGGATTTAACCGAGATGGTTAGGTCTGTTTGGATGGAAGAATGTTTGATCCTAACATTGATGGATTGAGAAATAAGGTGCTTTGAGAGTGTTATCATTCGAGGTTGGCTATACATCCCGACGATAATACGATGTACCGTGATATAAAGCAGGAATGATATGAAACAAGCATATTATTGGGAAGGAATGAAGAAGGATGTTAAGGCATTCATCTCAAAGTGCACGAACTGTCAGTTGGTAAAAGCAAAGAAGAAGAAGCTAAGTAGGTTGATGCAACAACTGGAGAATCTTAAATGGAAGTGGGAACAGATTTCAATGAATTTCGCCAATGGAATGACAAGGAAAAGAGAAGGGTATGATATGGTCATCGTCAGTAGATTAAAGAAGAGTGCTCAATTCATACCCATTAAGACTATTAGGACAGCATCCAAGTTGTCAAAATTGTATGTGAAGTGGATATGTGATTCTATGGTGTGCCGAAAAGCATTATTAGTAACCGAGACCCTTTATTCACTAGCACATTTTGGAAGAGCTTACGAGAGGAACTGGGGATAGAGATGCATCTTAGTATGGCTTATCACCCCTAAATCGAGAGGGAATCGTATCTTGGAGGATCTCTTACAAACTTGCATTCTCGACTTTGGATGCTTGCAGGGCAATCACTAGCATTCAGTAGAGTTCACATGCAACAATTGTTAGCGGTCTAGCATCGATGTGGCACAATTCAAGGAATTGTATGGCCAACCGTGCAATGCACCTACATGTTAGTGGAAAGCGGGTGGAAAACTAATACTTGAGCCAGATATGGTTAGGGAGACTTCGAAAAAGATTGAGATTATTCGGCAACGAATGGAAGCTGCTCAAGATAGAAAAAAATCTACATTCATAAGAACATAAAGATTTGGAATTCTATGTCGGCGACATGGTGTTTGTGAAGATCTCTCGATTGAAGAATGCAGTTTGATTTGGTACAAAATTAAGTTGGCGCCAAGGTATGCAGGTCCTTTCCCGATACTAGAAAGGATTGAGAACCTAGCTTATAGAATTAACTAACTTAGAAGATAATGAACGTGCAAAATGTATTTCATGTTTCTTATTTACATGAGTGTGTGCACAGCTCATGCTGATGTTTCACTGGTTCAAATGGTTGATTTTGAAATTAAACTGTATGCTTCGAAACATCGTAGGCTCATTCGTACTGTCAAACGAGATATGAAGCAGCTTAGGAGGAAAACGGTGGAGTTAGTGAAGGTTAAATGTAGTGAAAACGAAAGCGATTGTACAAACCGCAGAACGCATAAAGGTCCACTTATCTGGAGCTCTTTACCTGGTAAATCTTTATGTTTATCACATTTACATTCATTTTTTTGGGATATAATGTAGGATAGCTTAGTATCTTGCATTCTAGGATAGACATATATATTATTTGATTGCTTATAATTGCATTGTCGTAAGTTTGATGTTTGAAATGATTGTTTATTATTGCTTGGCACGAGAGGTAAATGTGGTTGATTTTTTCTTGATCGATTAGGGATTTTGGGGGTGAAACTCCTAAAGCGGGAGAGTGTAACCACCCATATTTTACATATCGAAGGATCGTAAAATATTATTTTTAAATTCATATGAAGTTGTATGACTCTATAATTATGGGAAATGTTAACTGGTGACATTTTTCATCCTTAGAATTTTTATCCGACGGTTTTGACCTTGAAAATACAGTAAGGCCCATAACTTTTTATTGGATCCGAATTAGAATCTAAAACTACTTTCATTGGAAAAGGATGATGGTGTCTCTTTTCTTAGAGTGCTCATAATAGGAATTTGGACTTATCATTTAGGAATTATGAATGTTTGAAGTTCTGACTGACTTTAAGAAGATTAGTGAGTAACTAGTAGATGATTAGTATATCCCATTAGCCCAATTTAGAATTAGGGCAAATACCAACTCCAACCGGCAGCCACTAATCATTTTCCTTTATTCACGGTTACCTATAACTGCCATTAATCCGAGAGTAGACCTGGATTCATCCTTTTCTTCAAGTTAGTTAGCGTATTTAGTAGATTAAAACGATATTAGAAAGGGAATATTGTAGATTTACTGCATGGAGACCTTGGGATTCGTGTATATATTATTAAACATCTGATTTATCATGAAATTTAGGTACTTTAGTATAAGGCGAGTGATATTGCTTCTCTAACCATTCTATGTTTATTGATATAGTAAAAATGTGATTTTTATATGGTTTCCAAAGTTCAAATGTTTTAAAACTTAGTTCTAACATTAATAACATCTTAGAATAGAATTTAAAATGATAGATTTGCATTTTAATTCATTTTTCATCAATCACTAATCATATTGCCATTTTCACACCAAAATCAGATTCAAGAAGATATTTACTTTTCAATCACGTTTAAGTTTATCATATGTGTTGTTTAGATGTTATGCGATGATGAATGATTATTGTATGAACTGTTTGATGTGTAGTCATTTAGGATAGCTAGGAATACGGCCGTCGTTTGGTATAAATGGACATAAAAAATGGTTAAATGGTGGTGAGGCCAAGATATGTTGTTGGTTGAAGTTCCAAGAGACTCACAAGAGATTTGGAGTCAGCTTGAGTGGCTAAAATCATGTTGATATTGCAGGCAAAATCATGTTGATGGTGGTGATGGAACATGTCGAGTTTGGGTTGCTCTAAGGAATTGGTGCAAGGACTTTGGGCTAGGGAGAGTTTGACTTCGAGTCAGGGCTAGAGAAGTAGAGCGATGGAAATTTTGGATAAATGCGGCTAAGCAACATGGTCGATACCAACCATGTTGGACTCATCTTGTTTACATGGCAACTTCGAGGAAATGAAGAGGTCGCTTTAGGTTTTGCTTAGACATCATATACCTAGCCAAATTGGCTAAGTTAATCATATAGGCATCGACATGCCCAATCATGTTCATACCGACATTATTGAACATCGATCAAGGACAATAAAATTTTACGAAGGTGCGAGTGATGCCTAGGAGATCGTGTTATGGGCATTCATTCATTTGTTTGGCGTTCTATTTTGATGTTGTGGTATGATGAAGGATGATGTTAGTCGACGGGGAGACGGTGTGGCGTTGCGATGTGATGACTTCAAATCTTCAGTATGAGGATTCTATAACAGGTGAGGGATGTCTAGAAGAGTTCTGATGATGATGACTCGATCGAGGGAGTCATGATGATGATCCATAAGGACGAGTTCAAGGAAGAGAGCTTATGGGTAGAACAGGGAAGGGTTATACTATGGAAGGTGGAATGAGTAAGGGTTCTACTATGAAAAATTGAAACAAGTGAAGCGAGGAAGGGCTTGGATACACATGTGAAGGGGTCGTTGATATTCATAGTGTTTGAAGTCTGCTCGTAAACCAAGGGTATGTGAGGATGTTCACTGGGTATTAGGACGTGTACCCTAGATTGAGGAAGGGATCTAGTTTTTAGCATCTGTGTGGTTGGGGTTTGAGTACCCAAAAAATGAGAATTTTCCATTAATCTCTAACAAAGGTATAGCCAGACAAGTTATCATATATTCAATTCACATGAGTATTAGTGAGGATTGTTTGATGGATTTTAAGTTTTCCATGTTTGTTTATCACTCTAGGTATATCACGGGATGTAGGTATTATGGATGTGGATACCTAGTGTTATCTCGCCTTTTGGCAAGGCCATGATATCATCAACTTGGCTAGAAATAGATGTTTATCAGCCTTGAGGATTAGTTGTATACAATACTATGGACGATGGTCGAGCAGATCCGGACCAAAATCCAATCGAGGTGCAATCAGAATGGAGTGACATGCATAACCCCATGAAGCTACATTCGAAATTCCAGGTCGATCGGAGTTCATATGCTCGAATTACGGACAATGCAAGGATTTATATGTATCGATCAAGAATGATCCATAAAACAGCTCAAATCAGCGAAGGTTGATCGATATCTCAAAATCCACAAGGCCAATTCACTTGAAACTTTCAGGGCATTAATATATTGAATGGTGGAGCCCATAAAAATGATCGCAGGTCAACACTCTTAGGTTCAAGAAATACCAATCGTTTTATGTCGATCGTTCCTAACGATCGGTGTAACTCAGCAAACAACCTAAATACGAAAAAGATTGATCCATATCTCATAAACGACAACTCTGAATGACTTCATATTTTAGGAGCAAGGTCTAGAGGCATGTGGGACCCCTCAAAAACAATCGCACGACAATCAGAAGCAAAAATAATGATCGGTATAATTTATACCGATCGTTTCAAAACAATGCATGACGATTACCGATCGTTATGGTGGGCCCCTATGGACCTTGAGAACCCTCTACGGTTATCTTAGCAGAATATTTCATCATCTCATCCTATAAATACAGATCTATTGGTTCATTTCAGGGGATGGACACTGCTTGTTACTCTAGACTCCACTGTAATCAAGTGCTGGCTTTGTTCTACTGTTGTAATCAGATTCACAAGAGAGTAACAAAGTATAATCTTCAAAGTTGACGTAGGCATACAAAGTCGAACCACTATAAACCTCTATGTCGTTGATTTTTGCTTATTCTCTATTGCTTACTTATTCATTTACTCATTTTAATTTTACTTCTCTACAAAAACTATTCTTGGGTGTTTGTGACCATTTTTGGTGCAAACATTTTGGTGCTTTCATTGAGAACCTTGATTCTCAACTTATCAGGATCCCTTTGTTGCTACTGAATTGCATAAATCCCCCGAAGGAGATCCATAGTTATCTTCAGGAAGTTTGCTCTTTCTACTCAGAATTGCAAAAATATAAGCAAAGCTATCAATAATGGTGAGGAATACTAGATCTACTTCTCAGAGTGTGAAAGGAAACGAAAACTTTAGTATCTAGAAAGAGGCCCGAGCAGTCAACCAGTGGATGTGAATGCTGACCCAGTTGAAGTCCAGAATCCAGTTGATTCTATTACAAGAGCTGAATGCTAGAATCTGATGAGAGAGCTAATGGATAGCCGTCGATAATTAAATCAGTAGATTCAGCCAATATCAACCTAATAACCAACTCACTCAGCAATAGCGAGGAAAAGCTAGGAGGGACCCCACCCCTTACTCGGCATCGGAGAGTTTTAGTTCATCGGATAAGTATCATGGGCATAGGTATTGCAGAACAGACGGATATCACGTAGAAACTTCGAGACATCAATAGGCAGACCATCGTGGTCTGCTAGGAACGATCGGTGCTGATCCCTCCTCTAGAGAAGGAAACTTACCTATCCACGCTGGGATTCAAACTGGAGCTGTTGCTGCTGATTTGGATGATGGAGTTCAGTTAAATGTTTACCAAATGCTTCCCCGGAATGATGATGAAGTGAATGTACGAGATACAAATCGAGAAGATGTTGAACTTAGAAGGCATGGAATGGCCCGTAGACATCGACCGGGCCATCCACGTGAGGTGGAACATGACCACCGCCTGGCACCAACTATCCAAACGCAGGACTTGTCGGCTATGGTCAGCTAGCTAGTGTGGGAGAGCCAAGGCTTGACCAATGATGACTGTGGAATTTCGAGAAGCCATACCCCATTCACTGATGATGTCCTACATGCAGAGTATCCAAAGAGGGTCAACATGCCGTCGATGCCTGCCTATGAGGGAAAAACTGACCCCATGCAGTGCATCATGAGATATGAATGGCTAATGGATTCTGCATGAGCAGATGATGCAACCAAGTGTAGATATTTTCCCATAACTCTCTTTGGAATAGCAACGATGTGGTTTACAAGGCTATCCCCATGGTCGATCTCTAGATTTGATAATTTGGCAACAAGGTTTGTGGAGCAGCTCTGAATGCACGCAACTCGCCCCAAGGATGCAATGTCCCTGTCCAGCGTGATCTAGGCTCCAGGAGAATCATTGAAAGATTATTTGGAGAGATTTCATTGTGCTGTTACAGTAAGCAGTAATCCAAATGATCATGCAATATTGATGGCCGTGATAAGAGGGATTGATCCAGAATCTAATTTTGGCGATTGGTTAGCTGGCAAACCACCCGCAATGTTGGAACGCTTTTACGCAAAAGCAGCTCAGTTTTTGAGGAAGGAGGAAACTAGATCCTCTAGGAAGAAGAATGTTACGGGACCGAGTGGAGAGGGAGTATAGAGTAATATTGTTGTAAAGCAGACTGATGAAAGCTCTAGAAAAGTTCAAGTGAATGTCTAGAACAAACTGAATCAACAAAAGAAAGGCAGAGATATGAGCTGAGAACAATAGAGGGATTTTGGAAGAGGGAAGCCTATGATTCTGATGTACAATACTTACATGCCACTGAATACGTCCCTGGAAAATATCTATTTGTCTACCTGCAATACCATGCAGTATAGGAAGCCGCCTCCGAAAGAATCAACAGAGAAGCAGAAACAAACTAGGTAATATTGTTGGTTTCACGAATAGTATGTGCATAACACAGATGAATGCAGGCATTTTCAGGATATTATTGAAAAGTTGATTCGAGAAAGGAAGTTACAACAGTTTATAAAAACCCCGTAGGATAGCGAGATGGGGACATCCGACCCTAACAGAGGACAAGTACCGCACGGGGCTGAAGAACCTACGCAGACAGGTGGAAGATTGTTGATCAATACAATAGTCGAAGGACCACATCCAGCTGATAAAACTTGGCATGAGATGGAGCACTATACTAGCATAATTAAGCATGTGGATGTTAAATGCTGTTCAAATACGGAGGATGGAGCTCCGGCAAAACAGCAATGTACAATGGCAGATGATATCATTTTTAGAAGTAGAGATGCAGACAAGGTGGAGGCTCCAACGATTGAACCAACGGTCATTTCGGCCATGATCGGCCCCGCTTTTATGAGAAGGATATTCGTTGACTGTGGAAGTTCTGTAAACATAATTTTCAAAAATGCTTATGATCAGATGAGGATGGAAGCCAAGGAGTTGAAACCATCTAAAGCTTGCATTCATGGCTTTAATGGTGCTACAACCAAAGCTATTGGTTACGTTGAATTACCTATAGAGTTGAGAGAAGGTGACCGTAGGAGAGTACGTATTCTGCCTTTTGTTGTTTTGGATGTCGACTCACTCTACAACGCTTTTTGGGTCAACCTACCCTAGCTGAGTTCCGGGCAGCTCTTGCCCCCATGGTATTTGACTTTGAAGTTCTCGACAGATAATTGTGTTGGAGTTGTTCATGGTGGTCAGGCGACTGGACATGCCTGTTATGTAGCTGAGTTGAAGGATGCTCAACGGAGGGAAAAAGGTAAGGATATGGACAAGTCAGTCCACATCCAAGCCACTGAAGATTGACAACTAGCACCTGAGCCTTGCTCGGGTGCCATAGTCGGTTCTATAGAGATATAGATCCAAGAGATGATGAAGAGGAGCCCAAAGAGACCAAGGCTGGACCGGCTGAGTTGATGATTGACATTATAGTTAGCCACGATGACCCTTCACGGGTCCTAAAGATCGGATCACAGCTTAGCCCCCCGATGATGAAAGAACTTGCTAGATTGCTTCGAAAGAATCTTGACGTGTTTGCTTGGACTCACTCTGACAAGTGTGGGATCTCACTTGCCATTGTGAGTCATGCATTGAATATCAACCCGAGGTATGTCCTGGTGATACAAAAAATACGTGGCATGGATCTGGAGAGATCTTCCACTCTTAAAGAGGAGGTGGATTGACTTAAAGACAATGGGTTTATTCGTGATGCCCTCTACCCTAAGTGGGTATATAATCCTGTACTTGTGAGAAAGGTGAATGGGAAATGGCGGACGTGCGTTGATTACTCGGACTTGAACAAGGCATGACCAAAAGATAGCTTTCCCTTTCCAAGGATTGACCAGCTGGTGGACTCAACCACGGGACACAAATTGCTATCTTTCATGGATGCGTACTCAGGATATAACCTAATCCCGATGCACATTCCCGATCAAGAGCACACCATTTTCATTACCGATGTTGGGTTATATTGCAATGTGGTGATGCCGTTTGGACTAAAAAATGCAGGAGCGGCCTATCAGTGCCTAGTTAACAGGATGTTTAAAGACCAGATCGGAAAAACAATGGAGGTATATGTGGATGATATGCTTGTAAAATCACGACAATCTAGCGACCACATTAGAGACTTGGCAGAAATGTTCGACATCCTCCGACATTACAAAATGAAGATTAATCCTTTAAAATGTTCCTTTGGCGTTGCATCAACAAATTTCTTGGGTTTTATCGTTAATGCCCACGGAATCGAAGCTAATCCCGAGAAGATCCAAGCTATTCGCAATATACAAGCACTAAAGACTATCAAACAAGTACAAACCCTGAATGGGAAGGTCGCTGCCTTAAGCCGATTCATTTTCAGAGCTACCGATAAATGCATTCCTTTCTTTGAATTGATTAGGAGAGGAAAAAGGAATTTCCAATGGACACAAGATTGTAAAGACGCATTTCAAGGTTTAGTGAACCACTTGGAGAGATCTCCTATCTTATCAAAGCCAGTGAATCATGAAGATTTATATATCTATTTAGCCATGTCAGTACATGCTATAAGTGCGGCGTTACTTTTCAAAGAAAATCAAATTCAGAGACCGGTCTATTATGTTAGCAAGCGATTGACAGGGACTGAAAGGAACTATCGAAAGATAGATAAATTGGCATACTGCTTGCTTATTGCATCACAAAAGCTTCGCCCTTACTTTCAGGCACACCTTATTGATATTTACACTGACCAGCCGTTACGACCGGTCTTGCAGCGACCTGAGATGTATAGAAGGTTACTCAAGTAGAATATCGAACTTAGCCAATTCAACGTCACTTATCTTCCTCAGAGGACTATCCAAAATTGGGCACTGGTAGATTTTATAGCAGAAATTACTGTGCAGGATGATTCCCCGGAGAGCAGTGAAATTCCTACCATACAGTGGAAGTTGTATAGAGATGGAGCATCCAACGATCGTTGTTCTAGAGCTGGGATTGTGCTTGTAACTCCCGAAGATCGGTCAATTTGTTATGCTTTAAAGCTTAATTTCCCTGCAACAAACCACGAAGCCAAGTATGAGGCTCTGATCGCTGGACTTAAGCTCGCTAGAGAACCGAGAATAAGATTTCTTGAAAACTTTTGCAACTCACAATTGGTAGTATACCAAGTCAGGGGAGATTACCAAGCTAAAGGACAACAACTTGCTCCATACCTTACCCAAGTCCAAGGGTTATTTACCGACTTTGAGTATTATGACATTACATACATTCCTCGGGATCAAAATAGAGAGGCTGATTCATTGGCAAAGTTCGCTAGCACCGAGGATGCACAACAGATGAGCTTGATTTCGGTCGAGGTATTAAATGCTACAAGCATAAGCCTGATGAAAATTGACCGGGTACTAGAGATGGAGCCTAAGAAGGAATCGTGGATGACTTCGATTAAAGACTATTTGCTACAAGGAGTTCTTCCCGAAAGAAAGAATGAAAAGCGACAAGTCCTTCGCAAAGCTTCACGGTATATCATACAAGAGGGAGTTACTTATAGAAAGGGTTTCTCCATTCCCCTTCTCCAGTGTATCACTCATGATGAAATAAAACGAGTCCTAAGGAAGTTCATGAAGGGGAATGTGGCGATCACATTGGAGGGCAAACCCTAGTAGAAAAAATACTCCGTTATGGGTATTATTTGCTGATCGTTAATCGAGATGTTGCTGATTATGTAAGGTGATGCGGCAAATGCCAAAAATATGCAAAAGTTCTAAGAGCTCCGCCAACAGAAATTACGCAAATGATCAACCCATGACCGTTTGCCATGTGGGGTATATATTATCGGTTTCTTACCGATCCCTAAAGGAGGTGCAAAGTATGCTATTGTCGTAGTTGATTGCTTCACCAAATAGGCTGAAGCAGAACCATTAGCTACGATCACAACGAAGAAAGTAATCAACTTTATTGTTCGGGACATCATCTATCATTTTGGTCTTCCACGAACTATTGTAACAGACAATGGGTTCAAAAACGTTGAATTCAAAGACTCATGTCGTCGGCATTGTATTGAAAAGAGATTTGTGGCAATTGCTTCCCCTCAAGCGAATGGGCAAGTTGAAGCTGTGAATAAAATCATAAAATCCATTTTGAATAAGCGTTTGGAAAGGGCTAGAGGCAAGTGGGTGGATAAATTCCTAACAGCACTATGGGCTTATAGGACCACCCACAAGTCTGCGACTGTCCTTACTCCATTCTCCCTTGCTTACGGTTCCGAGGCTGTTATTCCTATTGAGCTCAAAATTCCTTCTCATCCAATGACTTACTATGATCCCGGAAGCATGAGGAAGCTGATTTGAGGGCAACTGCACACCGACACCGAGTCGCCCGATACTACAACACTAAAGTCCGACCTAGAACCTTTGAAATTGACGATCTTGTCTTAAAACGAGTTTTCCTACCCTGCTGCATATGAACCAACCTGGGAAGGACCGTATGTCATAGATCAGAGGCTTGAAGAGGGAAATTTAAAGCTAGCGACTGTTGATGGTTCACACTCCCAAGAGCATGGAATAACAAGCATTTACAATGCTGTTTCATTTAGTTTTTTTTCTTTTCCACTTAGCTGTATTTAATTTCAGTATTTGCTTTAGTATTTGGTTTTTTCAAATATATAATAAGACATATTATGTAATTTCTTTCCATTCAGCAATAGAGCTTTAAATTTTTATCATATCGGTGACCTGCCATTGTAGTACATGTTAGTTGCGATATACGACCGACTAAATCCCACTGTTCGATGGGACCGACATAACTCCAAAGTGATTGAGATTCGAACGGTCACTTGTTGTCAAACCCCATACTTGAGGGCAGAACGACTAATAAAAGAAAACTGAATTTGATAGTTTTCCAACTAACTCACACCCCCGGAGCATGGTTATGAGTATAAATGCTAAATGGGTGCAACCGATCACCTATGAAATGAATCTCATCCCTATAGTGCAGATGTGAGCATAAACAATAAAAAAGGTGCGATCTGACTACCACTAACTAACTCATATCTCCAAAGTGCGGATATGAGTATAAACAAATAGATGAGTGTGGTTTGACCACTCACTATTCCATAAATTCTAGCCTGAAACCGATAGGAGGAGTATAAACTCATTAAGGTTGGAGTTCGACCATCCACTACCTAACTCTGCTAACCTGAGACTCGGGGCAGGAGTATAATTACTCAAATAGCTGAATTCGACGACATAACACTAAGGCTCAAGCCAAGTGTTTGATATGACTCAAGGCTATGACCTCGGAGAGGCCTTGGGATGGATAAATCGGATCGATATCCAACCCAACAAGCAACAAATTACAAATACATTAAATGGAAAGCGTAATAGCTCGATCCTTTAAACAAGCATGCATGAAAATTCTACATAAGAATAAAAGAATTTTTATTCACACTAAATTTGCTGTTCACAATTCATGTTTATCCAAAATGAGAAATAAAAGTGGGGGTCATACCCGTACAAACACGACCAACAAAAAGAAAAAGACATCATCCAAGTTATTTACACATCACATCAACCCAATGATTATTTCTTAGATTTCCTCTCTTTCTTTTGTTTCTTGGGAGTGGCTCCATCCAAACTGCCACTCGATCCTCTCTTCGATCCTTTTCCACCTTGGCTTTTCTTCGAAGAAACATTTTCAGTTATGGGGATCGAGGAAGCGTCATCTTTAGAAGCAGAAGGGATCAAGGCACTCTCAACATCGAAAATAGGAGGGGACCTCATCTCGGGGAATTGTCTCGCCACAATGGATTACCAGAAGTGGGTTAGGAATAGGCTCATTGAAACCATATCAACAGGCTCAGCTTTCGCTTTCTTTTTCAACAACTCTTCCTTCTCAACACGCTCTTTCATGCTAAGCTCATCAGTAGGTTGGAAGAGCCCTTGATTACGACAACCTCATCAAAAGGAATTATCAAAAGTAATTTCGTGGTGTAGGTCGCCTCCTTCCTTGAATAGCGCCTCCATAAATTGATCATCGATAACGAAGGTTTCTTCTTGAGCACACTGAGCAAGAGCTGAAGTTGTAACATTAATGGATTCTGTCATGTCTACTTGTGATCCCAATTGAGGCTCTTGCAAGGGAGGAGGAACGACACCTGACAGATTTAAAACTGGGGAAATATAGGCGAAAAGATTAGAAATATCAACTTATAACACCCTAACCTTTTGAAATACAGAAGATGTCAGCGAAGTACCTTCCTTAGTATGGCTCCCAAGTTGAGCCGAAATACCCTCAGAACTGCGCTCAAGAACGGGTGAAAGTTGAGGCTTGTTTGTATTATACTCAGAGATGGTTGAAGAATCTGCCATGGAGCTTGGGATAGCCCAGGATGCCGTGGGCAATTCAGTTGTAACATCGGGTTGTGCCGACCCGGATCCTTCACCCACTTCATGTAACGAGGCATCAGCGGATTCTTTCTGAAGTGTAAGCTGGATATAATGCAATGTTTTGGATTCATTGCCCAATAGTATTTCACCTTTAAGCCTGGATAGTCGATTTCCTCAGTGTTAAGGAGTCTCTTTTCTTCTGCAACAAGAAATTTCCATGCACGCCAGAGCTGGTAAGGGTAATCATCCCCAAGCCATGTTAAATTTCTGTGCTTGAGAACATTGGCATTGTACAGATAAGAAGCAAGTCGAGCTTGTTCATTATCTCTTCCCTAACCTTATCCTTGGCAGCTTCTACTTCGCGCTGAATGAGTGCATCAACATCTTTGGCCCTTTCAATGGCCACATCTCTCTCAAGTCTAACATTCATCAATTCATCACAAGCATCTTGAGCAATTTTCTGAGCATCATCTTTCTCTTTGTTTGCTTACTCGAGCTTAGCCTTAAGTTCCGTTATCTTCTTCAAGGCTGCAGATTCATTACTTCGAGCTGTATCTCTCTCGAGTGTTATTTCTTGATTTCGATGATGTAACACTTGGACCATATCTAGATGACTGGACTTCATCTCCTCCATAGATTTAATGGTGGCATTAGCTTTACCCTCGGCCTCTACTTGAGAGGTCCTAGAAGCTTCTAACTCGTTTTTCAAAGTATCGATAATTATTCTATTCTAAGCCTCCTGGCATTTTAAATTTTCAATTTCCACCGCACGCTTGAAAGATACTTTCAACATCTTCTCCACTGCTTTCATCCATTCATGGTACTACTTGCGGATATCAGTAATGCAATCGATAGTCATTTTTTGGACATGGTCTATGACCCTCTTCAGATTAGGAGGGAAAAAGAAACCTTCGAAACATAGGTTTGGAAACTCTTCTCGAAGTTGTGCCATACGAGCAACTGGTTCGATCATAGGATCTCCAACAGTGATTTTGAATTCAGTGCTTTTCCTTGCCAGGCCTGTGAGCAGCAACATGTTCACTATGGCGACGGTGATCACTAGACCGCTGAGAATGAGAAGGAACCAAAGGTTGTAGAGGAACCGAATGGGAGGGGGACCACTAGATGGATCAACAGGTAGGTCCCGACGATCAATTGGCTTATCAGAACGCTTTAGAGGACGGGACCTAGATCTTGATCGATGCTTATCTTGAGATGGTCTATCCTTATCACTCTTATCCTAATCACCCCGGTCTCGAGTGCTAGAATCATAGTACTATCGACTGCCTCCTTGTCGGTACAAGCTAGAATGTGAACCAGAGGATTGGTGGTGTATATCCCAAAGAGAATCGAACATATTTGTTTTCTTCACCATTTTTCCTATAAGGAAAACAAAAGTTGATCAACTTTAAGCATTAAAAGGCACAAGTTAAGCACAATGCAATGTTCAGGGGTGCAAGTGTGTGCAAGTCTCCTTGTGTTTCCCCTCGACGGACCAGATGCAGAAGCTTTGCTCATTGGAGTAATATCCCCTTTAGAAACTGGAATTTCAATGCCAGTTCTAGTGGGAGATTCCGATCCATCAACACTCATGTCAGTGAAGTGGAAAGCATCAAGGTCATGCGGTATTGGCAGACCTGACAAAGAATCGAGCGACGGACTTGAATGCTCCGACGGTTGAGAAGAGGATTCATCTTGAACAACCTTAGGAATCATCAACAACTTGAGTTGAACAGAAAGACGATTTTTAGGAAATTTATAAATAAGTGTTTTTTTTCTTCTATCGAGAGCCGAAGGCTGTAAGGTCTACAAGGATTTGACCTCGACTCCAAGACTAGATCCATCATTATTACGACCAAGCACATTGCCTTTATCTCCTTCGACATTAATATTGGTGAATTTCTGAGCACCCATAGCAGGTGGCATGATAGGATCGATTTGATTGCCCCTTTGACCGGCTGCAGCCCATGGTCTTACCCCTACAGTTTGAGCAACTTTTGTTAGCCCGATGTTGAGGCCCTCTTCCATCAAACAAAAAGTAACAATGTATTCGTCCATGAGAAGATATTCGATGTTCCTATCTTCAGGTGGTGCAATTTTAAGAGTCGTGACCACCTTCTCATAAAGATTACCGCTGGTCTATTTGACGGTGCTTGTAAAAAGGATTACATAATCAGGAGTACGGCTTGGATATCGGTTTTCCATACTAATATAAAAATGATGGATAATGCTTACGTCTTTCTAGACATTGTCGAGCAAAACCGGGAGGACATCGAACAAAGAACCACTCGCTTTTAAAAGCGCTTAGTTTATTCCATGCGTTGGTTAGAATCTAACATTTCTTCGTTGACTCAAGAAATGTAAACGAAATACTCCCCGTTCATCGCTTGAAAGAGAATATGAACCAAATGTCATTGATGATCGGAGAACGATGCAGGAACTCCATAAATACCATATAAATACAATTGAGCAGAGCTTTGCTATTCGGATGAAGCTGCGCTAGAACTATCCTCAAATAATGGAGAATTTCGGAATGTATGAGTTAGATGGAGGGATGCATCCGGGCCAGCACATGAATTTGTTGCATGCTATATATCCTTCTAGAAATCTATGGGCCATATCATTCTACAACAGAACCAATACATCGTTAAAGGGAATGCAATGCCATATGCAGATTCAGTGAAGAGCATCTTCCTTAATTTTAGAGGCTACAGAATTAGCAGGATCCTCTAGAATAACTGCATCCTCCAGAGTGTCGAGAGCAGGATCAACAACTTATGTTGGAAGAATGGGAATTGCATTAGAAAAATCAAACTGTAGGCCTGGGCTTTTCGGTTGTTCTGAATGATGACTTGAGGATAGACTATCAGATTCGGTTGTAGAACTTGATTCCACGCTAGGATTATCCTGCTGAGAAGATGATCCAGCTGGCATAGCTGCAAGACACTCAAAACGTCTAAAACCCATTGCTATTAAACTCAGCAAAAATTATGATTAGATAGAGTAACATGTACCCCCCAGTGCACAGATGAGTGCTAGCGTGGTGCGGTGAAGTGCTATACAATACAATAATAAGTTGTATGAAATTAAAGACAAAAAAGACGACGAGACTTTGAGGTTCGACCGGAGTGATCGTCATTCCTGACCGTCTCAACCATTTCTCTATGTCATTAAGGAACGATACAGTTATAGTTTCACGATCGATTGTCAGCAAATAAAAGTTCAATTTTTATGTTCGAGTCACAAATGAGCTTCAAAGGAATTGTCAAAGGCATTGATTCATGCCGAAGTTCAAATATCATATATTTACGAATGTGCAGTTCAAGTCATATGCAAGTTCGAATGTCCATTCAAGTATGCAATACCGAAGCTCATCATTTAGTTCAAGTTCATTTATTTAAGTTCCATTTTTTAAAGTTCATTTGCAGACAACAGATTGTTCCCCAAACAAGATCGGTCGTTCACTCCCTCACCTCATCTGATCGTTCACTTAGAACATTCACACTAATCATTTACCCCAGCCTTCCACCCGATCATTTTTTCATTGCCATCCTGTCGATTGTTTGAACAAGTCACCTACTCCAAAAATCCCTCAAGTCCACAACTGTGGCCGATCGTGTTTGCACAAAAAATGGACAAACACCTCAAAGTCGTATGATTTAGTAGGTTTTATGTTGTTCTTAGTGATTTAGGTGATTTATGCAAATATATGAAAAGCAGGCGGTGAACTGTAAAAGACACGCAGATTTATAGTGGTTCAGCCAGAATGTGCCTACGTCTACTTTATATGTTATTTCTCTTTTCTTGTTTAGATTACAAGTACAAAGCTTTGATACAAGTAAAAGAAAGTTATTTGAAAGTTCTCTCCGTGCTTGAGCTCTCAAACTTGTCCCCCATTGTTGTACCCCTGCCCCTCTATTTATAGAGTGAGGTTGGGGGTAGGGGTCTTGGATGTATACAGCTGCTGATGGGCCCGGGCTGATACAATCTAGCCTGGCAAATTTGGTTCGGCAATGCCTTGGTTCGGTAGTAGTTGGTTGGAGATGAGGTCTTGGTTCGGTAGTACTTTGGTTCGGTGGGACTTTGGTGGAGTGGTTGGTTCGGCAGTGCTTGGATCGGTAGTGGATGGAGGGTGGCTGGTTCGGTAGCACTCTGGTTGGTGAATTTGGTCCGGTGCCTTCTTTCTCACTCTGATTCGGTGGTGGAATGAACGTACCCAACAGATCGTTTGTAAACGATCGTTCTACATTGAAACAGCCACTTCACTACTTCATCTTCCCTAAAAAATGATTGTCTAAAGTCACTGTCTTCTTCAACCTCACTTCCTCTAGCCAACTTCAAATCCACCTAACCCATCAATCAAAACAAACACCACCATATTGATGAAACCTGAAATCTTGTGTTCGAATCACAATACAATTCCAAGGATAAACCTATCTAAGTATGGATTGGAAGAATGGGATTGATACGAACTTGATTTTCCATGAGATCTAAAGCAACAACAATGGATAAGAGGAGAAATACGATCGACTAGAGATTGAGTGGAAAAGAGATGATTCTTCGCTGGAGAATTCGGATCATTGTTTGGAGCAATGGAGGAGAAGAGAGAGGACGATTCATTTTTCTTTCTATTTGAAAGCTTGAACAATGCGAAAGTGAAAAGTGGGAATGGAAGTTGCTAAGTAAAATACTTTTATATGGATAGATAGGTCGATCCTTTGTAGCCCAAAAAATTGCACCGATCGTTTTAAAAGATCCAAAATTCTGCAAGCCTGGAAAGGATCGGACAATATCATAAAATGGTTAGGTATGAAAGCTTTTATAGGAAGAGTGCATATCAATCATTCAATCCATATGATATACCGATCGTTACAAACTGGAATTCCTACCGATCATTCCACTACCCAGACGATCCGAAATTCCTCTACATACACTAACGATCGATGTAGATAAAAAAATTTATATACATATATAGAAAATGGCGACGAATGTACAAGGACAATCATAAATAGATGGGTATGAAAATCCATTCAGTGATAACGATCGGCCTTGATCATTTGTTTTTAAAAAACGATTATACAAAAGCGAATTCTATTCAATGATAAACGATCGGTCGTGGTCATTCAAACAAAATGAGAAATAACTTTGAAACTTAACAACGACCGTGGACGTGCAATCATGATCGAGGGTCAGTATAAACTCATATACGAACCAATATATGTTCTAAAGTTCAATTTTTGAAATTGATAGAAATTGAAATTGCACCTGAAATCAACCGAAGAAAGATAAAAACCAGATTATTGTGTCCTGGTGGTCACCAGAAAAACAACAAGATGATTATCGACAAGCAATTATCTAGTATTTATACTATTGGAAGTCGCCGATGGTCATAATGATCCTTGTAACGGCTTTCTTGAGCCCCTCCTTCTGGCTTTCCTCTCCACTGCTTCTTTCCTTGCTGATTAAACTTCCTCTTGTTTGGGTTGTTGCTATTATTGTTGCTTAGTGCTGCTGCTGGCTTCTTCTTCTCAAAAACTTCATAACACAAAGCCATATCCACTAAGTCCACAAAAGACCCATTTAGATAGGCAGTCATCTTCTTATGAAATCCTTACCTCATCCCAACTACAAATATCTCATTCTTCTTAAGAGGGGTATCAATCAATCCCGGACCAAATCGCGATAACTCGTTGAATTTGGTTTCATATTCAACTATCGATGAATCTCCTTGCTTAAGGTCCAAAAAGCTTCACTACGAACAGGTCATCCCTGCTACGGGCATATACTGGTCTTCAAACACCTTTTTAAACCCTGTCCAAGAAAAATAATCCCCTAGGGCGTTCGCTGTAATCGAATCCCACCATGTTGATGCTCCATCCTGTAATAGCTAAGATGCTAAGAAACGCTTCTACTCATCCGAAATATTCAGCCCCTTGAAGATCTTCTCATAAGAATGAAGCTAAGCTTGGACTTCGATAATGGATTTCGTACCCTTGAATGGCTTTCCTCCTAGATTAGTATAGTCCTTGCACATTGCTGCAAAGTTAACACAAGGTTAGGCAAGTGCTGCCTCTTCAATTGCTCCTATCCTTCCAACATTCGAAGCTTGACCATAACTGGTCGTGGCACTACTAGCTCCCCTCCCTCATTTTCCTCTATTACTCACTCTTACTACCTGGATATAGTAAGATAACTTTAGAATACTTAGACGAGATTGACTTAGGGAAAAGGGTACTAAATCAAACATACCAAGGCTGATCAAAATAATTTGAATATATATATATATATGGATAAAAACTACAAGTATGTGCTCTCATAAACTAAACTCATTCTAGGATATTACTAACCCTATCTCTAATGAGTTGACCCAAACCAAGGCCTACGTGTTCGCTCAACCTAAGCTCTGACACCACATGTAACGATCTGCCTTTCTTACTCCTAAAGATGACACTTCATACATCCATGGTATTCGTGTGTCGATCATCTAAGCGTAGGAAAGAAAAGCCGTTAGGAAAAAAGAAAAGGAAAGACAAGAAGAAAGAAACACAGAATCTCACAATGTATGGAAATCATATATAATAGAACATAAGATAGTACATATGGTCACTCCAAAATGAAGCATCAAAGTTACAATACGTACTAACTTTAGCCAGGGACAGTTATAACTGCTTGCCCCCACAATGCTCTATACACACACAGTGGAAATAAAATAGATAACTAGATAACGGTGAAGCCTCCTACTCTATACCCCTCCAAAATGCATCCGTAAGAATATGGACTACTTGGCTACTCAAAAACTAGAGCACCTAAAAGTTAAGAGAAAGAAAGAAAAAATTCGTGTCAGACAAGGGATTGGTGTGAGGGAACTCAAAATGTATGAATTTTACACTTATAAAACCTTTCAAAAATATAGGTATCTCGTAAGCCCACACCGTACATAAACACGGATGGGTTTTTAGCTTATGAAAACCTAACATTTCTATAAGAAATCCTATGATATTATAATAATGTCTAGAGTTTCAAATAAATAATTATCATAGCTGAAATGGTTGCATTAACTACATTCCAACATACTTAGTATACAATCAAGTCCGTAAAGCTCGTAGTGGAAAATGGATTCCATACAATGACATGGCTACTGCGATACAGCCTGTCACAGTATACGTCTAGAAAAATATACTGAGATCGCTAAACATTTGCACCTCTACCAACACAGAATCAGCTTACCCCTTCCTAGATAATACTGATTATGATCATCCCTCGGTTGAGATCAACAACCGTACTGGGCCCGAAGCACACATCAAAAGGAATAATATCAATCTAGATTAGGGATGATCATACCTTAATGGGTGCAACCTACATAGCCCTACTGCATATCCCATGTTTTAGTCATTCCGGGGTGTGAGGCTGGAGGCTAAGTTTTTCCTTTTTAGTAAATCCCACTTGGAATGCTAGAACTACACTCCAAGCAATAATGCGGTACCAGCATCCATCCGTATAAGTTGTTCAGGATATGAACAAACCGAAGGCACTACTCTACTACATCTTCAGGATTAGTAGTAAGTAGCCCTTGCACTTCGAACAACCCTGTCTTATATTCCATCCTCTTCAAGATGTCTTCAATTCGAATGCTTATGTCAATTCGAATGCTTATGCCAATTCGAAGTGGTTTTTGTAAAACTCATACTTATCCGATCCAACCAACAATCGATAGTTTTCGATAAACTCAACTTTGGTTCTTTTGGAAATAAATAGACAATACATAAGAGCGGAGATCACCTCCTAACCATTTAAGCAGATGAATTTCCTTATCATTTGTCTTAGAAGAACACAACGAGTTTATACGTACAGTGTAGCATTATTGAAGATAACTATACCGTATAATTCTCATGTTTTTCTAGATTTTTCTAGAATTATACTTGGTCAAGTTATCAATAATGGACAAAGCACTATCTGATGTAAGTATAGTATGCATATGAAAAATAGGACAAGCTATACTTATCACCACTTTTCGATTTCAAATGGTACTATCAGTCGATTAACAATGAAGTTGGACAAGTAAGAAAACTATTCTTGCCCTGACATACATTCTTATTTCTTAAGACAGAGACGAGTTTCCATACCTCACAATTTAGCGTCAAGTATACGATGAAGTACCTTCCATATACATAATTAATCACGACTTATTCATAGAAATTAACTCTCTCATATATCACAATTCCAACATTTCGACTTCTTTATCCATTGTCTAGAAACTCTGGTTCTAGATCTCACAAATAGAGGAAAGTCTACTCATTGGCTTTTAGTGTTAAATATAAGATGACTTACTTCCACAAACTTGCTAACATTTTAGCACTACTTATCACATTTGTTAGATTTTACTTAATGGCATAGACAAGAAATCCCTTGTATTTAAAAATCCTTTTTAAAGATGGTTGCTTTTAAACAAAATTTGACTTTTGAAACAAAGCGGTTGAAACTTAAACCTCTTGTTTAAATAACTAAATAAATTATTAAAAATATATCTAAAGCTTTAAATTCCATTTTAAAGACTTATAAACACATATGAAAGATTTTTTAAAATATCTAAGATAGATAATTGTTTTTACTTTAAAAAAATCATTGCTTTTCGAAACTACATCCAAAGCGACTACCGCTATATAGACCATAACTTTTGAAACTTGTTTTGTAAATCAAAATAGCTTTTAAACCCTTTCTTTCTATATTTTAAACGTCTTTAATAATTTTGCAAAAAGGTTAGAAAACCAAAATTCAAATCGAAAAAGAAATCATTAAAACTTTCTCGGAGAATGAAGTAGTAAATTAGTTTAAAGAAAATACGGGATTTTCAATGTCACATAAAAACAAGTTATCAAACAAACAACTATTGCCAAGCAACAAAACATCCGTCACATCTTACGTAATATACGAATATGTAAATAAACATCCACAAAGCAAGGAAAAATTATCCTATGCAAATTATCACTTATGCACTTCGAAGTGTGTTCTAGCGACCTATTCGCTATGAACACTTCGACTTCATTTCAAGTTCCCTGTAAACATCCTACTTTCCATCTGCTTTTAGGTGGTAACCAAACCAAATAATAATCATTCCATATACTTATAAACATAAGCAACCAACCAAAATTATTCTAACAAAATAATAAATTTTAAACTTGTGTTTAAAGTGAGGTTTACTCACCTAAACCAATACGATCTTTTACCAAAACTATTGCAACTTTGAAAACGACACTCGGACCAAGCTTCATTTTATAGAACTTGATTTTAAGACCTAGAGGAGGTAAATAGGGCTCAGTCATAGTGCTTGGAGAGCTCGATTATGGAGCCAAAATGGGGTTTTGGGTTTGATTTCGGAGGATAAGTGATGTAGAGAAGAATGAAAGTGGTTTTAGCAACTTGTTTAAGGATTAAATGTGGAAAGGAGTAATTTTTAATTTAATTTCTTTTAGGATGCCATGGAAGAAGAAGTGAAGAGAGTGGATAGGAAGATGAAAGAAATCGAAAAAGAAATGAAGTAAAGTGGAAAAGAAAAGAGTGGTGTTGTTTTTGTAGATGGAAATGGTAAATTATTAAATTACCCTTCACTTAAAAAGAAATACTTACCCTCTATCAAAATTTTGACAACACACTCCTACACCATCATGAAGCATACGCCACCCCCTTATCATTCATGCCATCTCATCTTCTCTTTCGTGTGTACTTTGTCTTAGATTTTGTGCTTATTTTCTTTTTAAATTAGAAAAGAAAAGTCCACCTTCCACTTTATTAACCTAATTATATTCTTAAGCTTACTATAATCTAATCACTTCACTAGTCAAAGTATATGTTATGTTTGTATATTTGTTCATATATACACTAGTGTGCACAACATGTTCTGACAACTTTTAGATGATGAAAAGTCAAAAGTCCGAAAAATGATTTTCCATCACATTTTCGATTTTACTCTGACTAACTATTATAACCAAATTTTAAAACAACTTTACCATCATTAGTTATTACATAAAAGAGGTCTATTTGAGTAATAAAATCCATTATTTAATTATTTAAAAAATATCAAATATTCGTATCTAAAGTGATTAAATTACGGGTCTTTACAGTCGACTTACCTTAAAAGATAGTGGGAGTGCACAATGTTTTCCACATTTCTCGTTTGCAGATGCACGGCTCTGGCATAACTATTACACCAGATCAACTAGACAATATCGAGATTGAATTAGAAGCTTCAAGACCTCGTAGGCATATTCGTATAGTTGGACGTGATACGAAGCAGTTTAAGAGGAAAACGATGAAGTTGGTGAAAGTTCAATAGGTGAAAGCGAGAGCAATTGCACTTGGAAGGCAAAGGAGAGCATGGGGATCACTTATCCGGAGCTCTTCACTTGGTCAAGATTTCCATTTAATCGTTATATTTCGCATTTGATATGACAATTGGTATTGTATTTGATAGTTCAGTACCTTGCATGCTACAATAGGCATAGATTTTATTTCGGTCTCATGTGTACATGTTTGATGTTTGAAATTCTTGCTTATGGTTGTTGGACATGAAGGGTAATTATATCATTGGACCTTACCTTGTTTGATGGGATTTTGAAGGCGAAATTCTTAAAAGGGGTAGAGTGTAATGATTCGTATTTTACATACCCGAAGGATCGTAAAATATTATTTTAAAATTCTAAATTGGGTTTTATGAGGCTTTAACATAGGGAATGTTGAGTGTTGACATTTTTAACCCTTATAAAATTTATTGGATGATTTTTATTTTAAAAAATATAAGGGCTATAAATTTTGATAGCAGCCGAATTAAGGCCTGAAACCATTTTCAAATGAAAGATATGATAGTTTCTCTTTCCATAAAGTGTACAAAATGGATTTTTGGCTTTACCTTTAGGAGATACGACCATTTGAAGTTAAACAACTTTTAGATAGATTGGTAGATAATTAAGGAGGCCCGGATTAGCCATTAGCCTATTACGAGATTTGTGTCTAATGGAGTTGATAGGATAGCCTCTCTTCATTATCACACTTCTCAAAAATAATTCAAAACAACCATTAATTTATTTCTTAGTCAAAAAGCAACCAAAATTCATACTTTAATTAGCCAAATCAAGAGATTAGCATGGGGTTAGTGATAGATTAATTAATTGCTGATTTAGGGTGTCTTGGAATTTTGGAAATCACTGTTTATCTCAGATTTATCTTAGTATTTGTGCTAAGAAGTGAGTGGTTTGCACTCTCACTATACTATATATACATCCTTATATAGTTAAAATTAACGTTCTAAAAATGGTTTTGAATGTTAGAACCATCTTTATGATAGATCTAAATATAACATTAGTTTTAAAATGAATTAAAAGACTAAATGTTGATTTTAATCCATTTTGACTATTGACCAAACTAGTCTTCATTTTTCAATATAGTTGATTTTGGATGATATAAATATTTGAATCTTATTTGTATTGCTTAAATATGATGCTTGTATGTTGTTTACTATTTGTATATGGTCATTTGGATGTATGTTTGATACATTTTGAAGCATTGAGTAACCAGTGTAACTTTGAGTGAATTGAGGGATTAAAGTACTCGAAAAATGATGCGATTGATATGGGGGTTGATGATGGCCTAAAGAAGCTACTTTTTTGGTGGAAAGTTGTTTGGGGACAAAATGAAGAAGTTATGGCAAGATAAAGGGGTGGTCGGTGGTAGATCTAGGAGAAGTCGATGGCATTGAGGCTTCGGGACTTAGGATGGTGGACTTCAGGGATTTTTGAGTTGAACTTCGGGTTTTAGCTTCAAGGACTTCGGGGAATACAACCACCAAAAGGTTTGGGTTTAACCCTGAATGGTTTAAAGGGCTGACATTTGGAGCTTCGAGGTTTGGATGCAGGGTCTTCGGATTCATGAAGGAGTTGCACGGAGAGCACTTCTTGGCTTTAGAGAAAGGCAGCATGAGGTTTGTGTCCCAACACTTAGCTAATTTTTAGATAAATGACTAGGACCACACGGTCAGTGACGACCATTTAAGGTCGGTACCGATCATGTCCGCTTTTGTTGGAGTGGAGGAGGGACTTAGGGGAGCGTACTACAACCGATTGCATGCTCGTTTGATGCTTGAATTGGAAGTTATGGCCCTATAACGAGTTTTTTTGCAAGTGAAGAGATGATGCAACACTTCGACTTGTTGACTTCGGGCTTCACCTAGGAGATTTTCCTAGTTGCTTCGGGACTTACCAAGAGATTTTGTGATGAGATTTTGGTACGTACTAGCAGTGACTCTACGAATTCTAATGGACATCTAGAGATCTTCGTATTAGAACTGGGTCAACTCGTGGCAGAGTAATTGGGTAAATTTCGGAACAAATTCCCTTATTGAACCTTTAATGGGCCTATATAGTCTAATTCATTTAAGACTTTTCTAAATTTTCTATTAAATAAAATCACTATTTTATTTAAATTTATAAATATTTTATTTTATGTAATTTGTATTATATTTTATATATGTGTACCATATATGCATATTTGTATGTGTGATCATGCAATAGTACAATGTGTACATGGTTTGACATGCCCATGTATAGATGTTGAGATTTACATCGCAATGAACATGTTATCCACTCGTGTATACAAATGGATTGTCAAAATGTGTCTATATATATGTGTATGTGTGTGAATCAAAATATTATGTGTGTGTATATATATGTGTGTGTGTGTAAAATATAGTTCTATAATTATTATAAATTATTGGTTGTAAATTATTTACCCTAAGCATTTATTAAAATACATATACATATATATACGTATAAATATATATAAAAATAAATATAACGAAATTATAAAATTATTATCTAAATTAATTTAGAATATTCATAATTTGAAATCCAAATTGATTTTTTTTTATTAATTTAAATGTATATTACATAAAATTAGTTATAATTATATATATATATATATAATAAATATTTATAATTAAATATATATTATGTTGCTGGTTTTGGCCGAAGACTAAAAATAATTTTTTTTAGAAAATTTAATTTTCAGTTTAAAATAATTTATTCATTAAAAACCTATAATTAAACAGAGAAAAAATTTAAAATCATTTTCAAAACCATAATATATATTTTATATTATATAAATTTTTACAGAATTTTATATTATGAATAAATATATACATATACACACATACATACATTTTATTTATATAATCAAATTTGAATTAAATAATAGTGTATATATGTAATAAATATCCAAAAAAATTAAAATAAGTATTATTGCTGAAAGCCTTTTAGGTATGAACAAAAATTTATAAAATTTAAAATATATTTAATATATGATTTTATCTTTTGTGTTTAGATTTAATTCATAAAATCATATAATAGATTATTTTAATAATTGTTTTTATTGTGGCTGTGAGCGTCATGAAAGTATACATAAAAAATTTTATATATATACACACGTACACACTTATATATACAACTACAAGCATGTGATAATTTATCGATATATCGATTCGTGATATTTCTAACTAGCAGCATATGGAACAATGAATATGTAAACATTATTATATAATAATAAACCAATCAAGTACATTTCACCAAGCTTAAAGTTCGCATGTTGAAACGATGAAATAGACACCTTGAATCCAATCCCAATCTTGAAGTTGCTAACTTCCGAATTGTCTTACCACCGACGATGGAAACAAAGCAAAATAATCTGAATTAGTGTTTGGATTTTTGGGGTTGTTATAGGGGTGATGGCGGCCTGATATGAGCAGAAAAAATAAGAATTCAAAAGTATCCAGAGAAGTGAATGCGAGAGAGAATAACTAAATTAGGGATGTGAGAGTGAAATAAGGCCATGATCCTTGTTTTTCTCTTACTAGTTCTCTCCTTTTGAATTCAAAATTCCTTCCTCTAGACCAATACATGGCCGACACCAATTTGTGACCCTATAGCCGACTAAACTAAGCCCCAATTGGGGCTTAAAACTATTTGAAGCCCGAACAATATTTATTGCATTTAAATCTAATTTAAACGCTTGTCGATATCATGTATAGATTAATGTTGTATAACCATTATTTGCACACTATTTAACATTGTTTAATTCACGTCAAATAATATTATATAATAGATATTAATTAACTTAATTAATATATAACAATTACAAATTAATTAAATCAGGTGGTAAATATGAGTATTCAACGTTACAATTGTGTGACCTTAGGTGTAAATTCAGTCAGTGATTAATATCAAACAATTCGAATATTAACGTTCACACTTCACTTAGCAGGTGGTGTGACATTATGGCCAAATTTATAGCTTACTTAGTTTTGGTAAAATCCAATTTTACTTTACAGTGACAATTATTTACACCAATTCTCTCCGTCAAAACTATATTACTTTGGACTTATAGAATTTGGTAATGGTCAAAATTCCAACATCATCCACATTCCACTCTATAGTCTAAACACAAAGTTCTTGGTTCAATAATAACAATTATTATTAACCGAAATGTTCTAGATAGTGACTTTGAGTTGATTTTAGTTGACTGTGAAACTAATCTCATATAACCGAGGTGACGAATCCTCTTTTGAATAATGTTTCACTTCCAATGCTTTTACTGGACCCAACTATAGTCGTTCGATGGACAATGTGCCACGAATTAATTATAATCAAAGTGGAGCTTCTACATTGAAGATCAATAGTACTATCAAGTTAAAAGAACTATGTAATTTTGTCACATCGATATTTTCAGTTTGACCTTAGTTATATTAACCAATAAAAAACTATTGAGTGATTCATTTCGTAATTATCTAATAATTATCAGTACATGACCCCTTGGTGCCTCCACCAGTCATGAGTAATACACTGCCTAACATTTGCAGAGCGTTACGTACTCTAGTTTCAACGGGTGTATCGATATCCAGTCTCGATATATCTTGACTAGGTTAATTTAAAACAGTATTTTAATTTCATTTTGATAAATTACACATGACTACAACACTTTGTAACTACTGTCACAAAACATACCATTTATGGATTTTCTAATAAATATACTTCTAATTAAATTAATTAATTAATATATAACATATTATATCAAGTATATAATATAAAGAAAACACCTTTTATTTCAATATTAAGTTAAATATATGGAACAATTACATAATTGGCTCTATAGCACACCTCTAACCTATCAATCACTCACTTGCATTTGGGTCAATCATAAAACCCAAATCTTATCACTTTGATCAGTTTGATGAGAACTAATCGAGTTAGACCCTTCTCGAATGGATCTGGTATGTTGTTTTAATTATTTACTCTCTCTATCAACTCTCTCCAATGCTGATAAACTTGTTGGAACTGGGCCAGCCCAAAGTGAAAGTTATGGATGAATTTCAATTTTTTTTACCCTATTGGATCTTTATTAGGCCTATGAAGTCTAGTTTATTTAGAACATTTCTAAATTTTATTTAAATAAAATCTCTTATTTTTTTTAAATTCGTAAATTGATATAATTTAATTTATGATATAAATATGTATGTGTGTATTATATGTATGTGTGTATTATATGTATGTGTGTGTGTATGTATCATATACATATACCTGTGTGCATATGCCACATATAAATTCATGCAAGGTATAACATGCCCGTGTATAGATGTTGAGATTTACATTGCAACAAACACGTTAGCTCGTCCAATATGCAAATATATTGTCTAAATGTATGTATGTGTGTATGTGTGGGTATATATACTATTATTTATATGTAAATATTATAAATATTTATATATATACACTGTAGTTTTGTTTAGATAATTTTGTATAAGTGTATAAATGTGTGTGTGTATACACATATTTATATATGATAATATATATAAAATATTAATTTTGTATATACATATTATATAATAGATTTATATAATATAAAGAATTTTTTTTATTTTAAAATATGCAATTTTTTTATAAATCTGTAAGCAATACACTCACATATACATACAAATACAATAATAATTTTTTTAATAGTTATATATATAAATATATGTGTGATAAAATTATATATATATATATATATAATTCTCAAAATATATTGATAATTATAATTTCTAGATCTTGTATGCATCTCTGAAATATATATATATATATAATATTTTTTTAATTTTAATATATATGTTTAATTTAAATATCTAACGGAAAAATGTTAAAATATTAATTAAAAAATTATTTCTAATTTCTATTTCAAATTTAATTTTCTAAAAAATTCCTATCTGATATTTTATGTTTTGAAAAACCTTTCCACGATTCTTTTTGGTTTAAAAATAATTTGAATATAATTTTTATTTTCGACCGAAAGTAGAAATTAATATAAAAATAAAAATATTGCTTTTTATTATTGGCCGAGAGCTTCTTTACTACTTTTATTATTTTATAAAATATAAAATATAATTTTTTTATCATATCAATTAATATAATTTATATATGTAATAATTGATTTAAATAGTATTAAATAATAATAAAATACTTATAAAAAATATATTTTTTATTCCAAAATTTTTATTGTTTTTATTTTTCATATATAAAATTATATGACTATTTTTAATTAAAGTATGATGTTGTATTTATTTATAAACTACATATATCAACTAAATAATATATATATATATATTAATGTAATAAAATAATAAATATTTTTTATTCTGAGCCGTACTGACCTGATGCATATTTGGAAAAAACAATTAATATATATACATACATACAACCAAACAACTTTGTGACAATATTACTTCCATATTAGAATCGTCGCCTAACTAACAATGTAATATTAATATATAAAATAAAATATTATAATTGTGCATCAATAATTTTTATTTGATTAAAACCATACCTTAATTCCATAGCGTTGAAGTCCACCTTGAAAAGATGATTTCTGCCCCTTGAAATTGTTTCCAATTCAACATCGAGCTAGTCCATGACCTATTGACCACAAGCTATCGAATAACAATCGAATTTGACTTGACTTGAGCTTGATGAATTTGGGTGACTAGAGATGATATTCGACCAGCAAGGAATAAAGGAGGAGGTAGCAAAAGATCCAAATCAAATTAGGTTGGAGATGCTTATATAGTGGACAGAAAGAAGAGAAGTTTGTATCTCATCTCATACTCATTCTTCTTTAATCTAAGTCATCAAAAATCAAGCCCCCTTTACCCAAAAAATGAGCCGCCTTTGCTGCCGAAAATAAAAATCCCTATGATGGGACTTAAACCCATTTAAACCTAAGTAATATATTATGCAATTAAATCATGTTTTAATCGCTTATCAATATCATATCGGTTGATATATTTATAACTATGTAAATATATTTAATAATATTTATTCATCAAATCATGATCAAATTTTATAATTAATATTTTATAAATATAATTAATTTGCAGCACTTATAAATTAATTAAATCGTTTGGCCAAAGGACAATTCATCGTTTCAGTTGTGTGACTCGTTAGGTTTAAATTTGGTTGGCGACTAATATCGAACTATTCAAGTATTAACGTTCATAGGTCACTTAGTGGGTGGTGTGACATTTGGGCCAAAGTTAACACTTACTTGGTTTCAATAAAATCCAATTTTACTTTATTAAGTGTTACCGATTATGATTATATTTACACCAACTCTCTTCTTCAAAATTATATCACTTTGGACTTATGGAATTTGGTAATGGTCAAAATTCCAATATTGTCCATATTCAACTCTATAGTCCAAAGACAAAGCCCTTGGTTCAATAATAACAATTATTATTAACCGAACTACTCTGGCAAGATTTTGACTTTGAGTTGACTATGATACTAACACCATATAACCAAGGAGACGAATCCTCTCTTGAATAGTGCTTCACTTCCAATACTTCCACTCGACTTAACTATAGTCACTCGATGGACATCACTATAGTCACTCGATGGACGCCATGCCATGATTTGACTATAATCATAGCGGAGCTTTCATATTGAAGATCCATGTTATTCTCAAGTCGAGAGCACTGTGTAAATAAGTCACATCGATATTATCTATTTGACTTTAGTTATATTAACCAACATAAACCTATCGAGTGACTCGTTCCATGGTTATCCAATAAGTACCAATACGTAACCCCAAGATGCCCCTAGCAGTCATGAGTAATACATTGCCCAACATTTGGAGAGCGTTGCATACTCTAGTCTCAACGTATACATCGATATCCAGTATTGATGCGTCTTGACTAGAATTATTTAAAGTGATGTGTTTTATAATATTGTGATACAATACTCATGATTACAACCATTTGTAATTTCAATCATAAACACACCATTTCTAAAAATCTGTTAAATATATTTAAATTAAGCATTTAATTATTTAACACATTATAAAAAATATATAACAGAAAGAAAAACACTTTTATTACGAACGAGAATTGATTATAGAGTTAATTAATTTACAATAAATTGCAGAATTTCCCCTAAGGCATACCTCAAACTCTATCAATCTCCCACTTGCACTTGGGCCAACTATAGAATCTCAATCCAATCTCTCCAATCAGCTTCTTGAAAGCTGACCGAGCTAGACCCTTAGTGAATGGATCTGCTATGTTTTCCTTAGTATCTAACCTTTGTATCACGACCTCTTTCTTCTCAACAAATTCTCTAATCAAGTGGAACTTTCGAAGAACGTGGCGTGACTTCTTGTGTACTCTGGGCTCCTTTACGATCTGCATCACTACATTGCTATCATAGAAAAATGCCATAGGATTCTCGGTATTGGGAATCACTCTGA
Source organism: Allium fistulosum (assembly GCA_030737815.1). NCBI lineage: Eukaryota > Viridiplantae > Streptophyta > Magnoliopsida > Asparagales > Amaryllidaceae > Allium > Allium fistulosum. The sequence continues at coordinate 547,836,349 of CM060906.1, forward strand.
GCTCACTCAAAAACTTGCACATTCAGACTACCTCTTTAGCTGCTTTATTAATGGCGATGTATTCATCCTCCGTCGTGGAATCAGCAACTATTTCTTGGTTAGAACTTTTCCAACTAATGGCTCTGCCATTAAGCATAAAAGCATAACCATACACTGACTTATTATCATCTATATCACTTTGAAAACTCGAATCTGTATACCCCTTCATAAGGAGATCTCTATTCCCGTATATAAGGAATAAGTCCTTTGTGTTTCTCAAATACTTAAGTATAAATTTTATGAACATCTAATTCTTTTCTTCGAAATTAGAATAGTATCGGCTTACACATCCTAATGTGTATGCCATATCTGGTCTAGTACATAGCATATCATACATTATGGAACCTATAGCTGATGCATAGAGGATCCTCTTCATACGCTCTTTCTCCTCATCGGTATGAGGAGCATCCTTCTTAGAAAGGACGATTCCAGACTACGTTGAAATGTTTCCATGCTTGGAATTCTCCATACTTAACCTTTTCAATATGGTATTTATGCACAGGGATCGAGACAATCCCAACAGCCTCTTAGATCTATCTCCATAGATTTTTATACCAAGTATATTAGCTATTTCTCCCAAATCCTTTACAGAGAAGTTCTTGGAAAGCCAAGCTTTCACTGATTGCAACAACAAAGTGTCATTGCTAATCAATAATAGATTATCGACATAGAGAACAAAGAAAACGATAGTGTTGCCCTATTCTTTTCTGTATACGCATGTTTCCTCTGTGTTCTAATAAAAACCAAAGTGTTTGATTACTTGATCAAAACACTTGTTCTAACTCCTTGAAGGTTGTTTAAGTCCATAAATGGACTTTAATAAATTGCAAGTCTTGCCACCACTCCCACTGACCACAAAACCCTTGAGCTGTGACATACAAATGGTTTCTTCTAAATCACCATTTAGAAAAATCGTCTTCACATCCATTTTCCATATTTCATAGTCATAAAATGCAATGATGGCTAGCATAATCTGAATGGACTTAAGCATGGCTACGGGTGAAAAGGTCTAGTCATAATCAACACCTTGAATTTGATGAAATCCTTTTGCAACTAGCCTTGCCTTATAAGTCTCTAGTTCTCCATCTACATTTAGCTTTTCCTTAAAAATCCATCTGTAGCCGATGGGTTTTATCCCTTCAGGTACGTCTGACAATGTCTAAACTTTGTTTTCGTACATGAAATCCATTTTGGATTTTATAACTCCAAGCCAGAGTGTAGAGTCTTTATCCTACAGTGCTTGTTGGAATAATAGAGGAGCATCATCATCTAAGATGCAGTCCTCCTTCTGCCATCCATAAGAAAACTGTGGTATCCTTCTGGTGCGTGAAATTCCCTACTAGACCTTCTAATAGGTTGCATGTTTTCATATACAGATGAACTTGGTCCTCCCATTGGTTTAGTCTCGGTGTTAACTTCTTAGATCTCATCCAAAACTACAACCTTGTTGTTAATTTCTTTTGACAGAAATTCCTTTTCTAAAAAGATAGTGTATCGAGAAACAATGACCTTTTGTTCCTCGATATTATAGAATGTATATCCCATCGAGTTTTTGGGATATCCTATAAATTTACATAGCACCGATCTTGCCTCTAGTTTATTCGTACCAACGTCTTAATGTATGTTGGATAACCGTACACCTTCAAATATTTGAGTTGGGTTTCTTATCATACCTCATCTCATATGGTGTTTTAGGCACCGATTTAGTGGGTAAAAAGTTCAACATATGGGCTTGTAGCGCATATCCTCAATATGATGAGTTAACTCAACTTTACTCATCATGGAACGAACCATATATAATAGGGTTTGGTACCTTCTCTCCAACACACCGTCGTGCTGCAGAGTATAGGGTAAAGTAACATGATAGATAATCCCATTATCTTTTAAGTATCATTGGAAATCCTGTCCAACATACTCATCTCCTCGATCTGATCGAAGAATTTTAATCTTACGGCCTTTTTGATTTTCTACTACATTTTTATATTCAAAAATTTCTCATAGACATCAGATTTGTTCTTCATAAGAAATACATATCCTAGTCTTGAGAAATCATTAGTAAAGTTTACAAAGTAAGAACTATTTTCTTTAGTAGCCATGGGCATCGAGCCATATACATCACTATGTACTAACCTTAAGAGTTCATCAACTCCTTCATTTCTCCCACTGAAGGGTGCTTGATCATTTTACCTTTGAGACATGACTCACATGTGTCAATTGATTCAGAATCAATTGACGGTAGAAAACCTTTGGTTTTTAATTTGTGTAGTAATTTCTCAATAGTATGACCTAGCCTACAATGCCAAAGATAACTATCATTTATATTGTTAGAAGCATTATTCACAGAACACATAATTTGTATTAATAGCATAAATGACATTTTCAAGAATACCATCACAAACTTTATTTCCATCCATACTAATGTTCACAACATTATTTTCACAATGAAATATATATATCTAGTCTCAAACAATCTAGAAACAGAAATAGTCCCACAAAAAAAGTCTTTTACAAAATAGCAATTATTTAATACTAATACTTATCCACTGGGCAAATTTAAATGATAGTCTACTACTACCATTGCATCTACCATAGATCCATTCAGGAACTTGGAACCCCATCTCTCTTCTTGCCATGCAGTGCCAGTTCCTAAGCCACTGTAAAGACTTATATATTCGAGTACCAAGTCCAGTATCTAAAACCCATGACATTTTATTGATTACAAGACAATTTTGAATCACAAATGTACCTGATGGATCCACAGAACCATTCTACTTCTTTTCCCTAACAATCTTCAAGTATTCAGGACAGTTCCTTTCCTTGTGACCTTTCTTATGGCGGTGTTGACATTCACCCTTGTCATCACTCTTCTTTTTCTTACCTTCTCTTTTCCACTTCTTCGAACTCTTCGAAGATAATGCATCAACCTTAACAACAAGTACAACCCCTTTACCCTTAGATTTTGACTCGACCAACCTCAACATATTGATGAGCTCCATAAGATTCACATTCAATTAGTTTATGTTATAATTCAGTATGAACGGTTCATATTGAGGAGTAAGTTAATCAAGGATCAAATCTACTTGCAATTCATTACTTGTTTGTACGTCTAATTGCAAAAGCCTATCGATATAGCCCTTCATCATTAGCACGTCATTGTCCACTTTCTATCCTTTGGTCATCTTAGTATTGAAATGTCTCCATAAACTCGTACCTTGCAAAATATGACTATTCACCAAAAAGAGCCTTGAGACTATCAAATATCTCAGGACAGACATATTTTCGTGCTTCCACTGCAAAGGCCTATCTAATATAGACAACATGAACACTTGGACGATCTCTAAGTCTGATACCCATTTTTCATAAGCAAGTCGTAGTTCAGGGTCCGCATCATCGACGGGTTGTTCTTGAGGTTCGCATGTAATAGTAGTCCAAAGGCGCTCGTAAGTCAACACTATTATAATTATACTTAGCCAGTCGGTATAGTTAGGTCCAGTAAGCTTGTCAATTTCAGAAAACAGTTTTGAAGTTGTCATTTTCTACAAGTTTAAGTGGTAGATTATTATGATAAATTATAATATATGTTCTTATATTATTGGTAAGGTTAAACATTATGTTTCATTTTACTAATCTGGCTCGAATCTTTTCATACAATGGTAAGCATTGCAGTTTGGTTATTCTTCAAGTAGCTTGAGGAATACCTAAATAACTCAGAGATTCATGATTGGGCTGAAGGGAAGTAGCATGAAGAATTTCTTGATAATGAAGCTGGCTCACCCCGACAACTAGGATGTCAGATTTGCATAAGTTAACCTTAAGGCCAATGATCCTATAGAATAGGTCCAGGCCTTCCAGGATAGCATGAATTGAGGACATATCACGTTTAGTGAAGACAACTAAGTCATCAGCAAACATCAAAGATGTTATCTGAGGCTTTTTACACTTTAGATGAAGTTTGAATTGGCCATTCAGAACCAGGTTAATGAAGATTTGATTAATAACTTCCATAACAATGATGAAGATGTAGGAGGACATTGTGTCACCATGTCTTATGCCCTATCTACATTGAAAGTAACCCACAATGGAGCTTTTAATAATTAAAGAACGTCTGGCAGTAGATATGTAGGAATATCCAAGCGACTAAGTGCTTAGGAAAATTCACTGATGCCACAATTCTAACTATGGAGTCCCATTGAAGAGTATCATAGGCCTTCCTATTGTCAAACTTCAACATAGCCCTTGGTGATATTTGAGAATTATTGTAGCCTTTTAATAGTTCATGGGATAGAATTACATTGTCCAAGATACTTTTAGCAGGTAAAAATGCCGCTTGATTAAGAGAAATTAAGTTAGGTAGGACACATTTCAGTCTAGTGGCTATGATTTTGGAGAGGCACTTATAAATGGCGTTACAACATGCTATAGGCCTGAAGGATAGAACAAAGTCAACATGTTTAGCTTTTGGGATTAGGGCAATATTAGTTGCATTGATGGAGCCCAACATTTTACATTTGTTAAAAAAATTCTTTACTGCTCTGTATATATCTTGCTCGATTATATCCCAACAAGAGGTGGAATAGACCATATTAAAGCCATCTGGCCCCCCCGCAAGACTTATGATTCATGGAGAAAAAAGATTATTTGATTTTAGCATTAGAAACCTCAGTGCAACGAAAAGAATGTTTCTGGGCATTAATTCTAGGCAAGGAAATATTTTCAAGAGCATCTAAGTCAGGGAAAAAATTAGTTGAGTTACCTAAAAGGTCTTTGAAGTAAGAATGAAGCACCTCTTCAATTTGTTAAGATCAGAATGCAATTCACCATACTGGTTATATATAGCATTGATGTTCTCTCTAGCATGTTTATTTTTTAGGAAGGAAGGAAAGGAAGCAGTATTTATATCTCCATCAATATCCCATCTCATTCTTAATTTCTATTTGAGCATGCTAGCTTGTTATTGTAGGGAATAATTATATTGTGTTGATAAAAACGCTTCAAGATCTTAAAAGGTAGGATCATCCAAATGATTGAGCATGTAGTTCTGCACTTCATCAAGCTTGTTCTTCAAGGTAGTTGATAGCGTGTTTCTTTCTCCAAACTTTCTCTTTGACCAAGACTTCAGGGCTTCTTTAGTAGCTTTCAATTTTTTCTGTAAAACAAACATTGGGTTACAAAAATAATGTTAGACCAAGCCAGTTTCACAATATCAAAAAATTCAGGGTCTTTAATCCAAGCATCAAAAAATTAAAACTTTTTTTCCTTTTATGGCAACATCACCAGGGGTTATGATTTGAAGGGAGTGATCGGAAAGGGAAGGCATAGGAAGGAGGTTGAGTATATTAGTCCATACATTAAGAGTTTTATGATTGCAAAAGGTAAAATCAATTTTTAGAGAAGGTCCTTGTGCCATTCCTTCTACAATTATTCCAAGAGAACTGAGCTCCAGCAGTTTTTATTTCAATCAATGAGGAGTTATCAATTGCAATATTAAGGGGTTTAATTTTAGACAATGATAAGGCATTGCCTCCATGCCTATCAGAGATTCTCAATGAGCAACTAAAATCTCCAATTGCAATCCAAGGATGAGATACCTATCTAGAATGAGGTACAAGTTGGACAGTGAAGAATGTGAAAGTGAATAAGTTGGGTGAAATAAAAAAATTGTATATTTATATATAGATATATATGTATGATAATATATATATATATATACGTACATATATAACTCTCAAAATATTTTAATAATTGTAATTTACTGGGTCTTATGCATGGCTCTTAAAATATATATAATATTTATTTTAATTTTAGTGTAGATATTTTATTTAAATACCGATGTGAAACATGTTAAAATATTAATTTCAAATTTTTAATTAAAATTTTAAATTTCTAGAAAATCCTAACTGATATTTTATGTTTTGAAAAATATTTGCACAATTTATTTTGGCTTAAAAATAATTTTAAAATGATTTTTATTTTTGGCTGAAATTAGAAAATTAAGTTAAAAATAAAAAAATGGGTTTTTTTATTTTTTAGCCAAGAGCTTCTCTACTACTTTTATTATTTTATAAAATATAATTTTCATAATATATTTGAATTAATATAATTTATTTATGTAATAAAATAATTTAAATAATATTATATAATAATAAAATATTTTAAAAAAAAATTACTGCCAAAAATTATTGTTGTTTTAATTCTTCATATATAAAATTTTATGACTATTTTTTATTAAAGTATGATGTTGTATTTATTTATAGACTATACATATCAATTAACAATATATATTAACAAAATAAATAATTTTGAGCCGTACTGACCCGATGTATATTTGAAAAACAAAATTAGTATATATATACATACAATGAAACGACTTTATAACGATATTACTTGCATATCAGAATCATCACCTAAAAACAATGTAATATATATATAATATTATAAATGTGTATCAATAATTGTTTTGATTAAAACCATACCTTAATTCCAAAGCCTTAAAGTCCACATTGAAAAGATGATTTATGCTCCCTTGAAACTGTTTTCGGTTCAACAGAGAGGCAATCCTTGAAACGTTGACCACAAGGTATCAGGTAACAATTGAATTTGACTTGATTTGAGCATGATGAGATGGAGGGACTGGAGATGATATTCGGCCAGCAAAAAATAAAAGAGAAGGCAGCAAAAGATCCAAACCAAATTAGGTTAGAGATGCTTATCTAGTGGAGAGTAAGGAGAGAAGTGTGGATCTCATCTCATGCTCATTCTCCTTTAATCTCATCCATTGCCCCCTTACCTAAAAAAATAAGCAGCCTATGCCCATTGTTGCTGTCGAAAATAACAAGCCCTAAGACGGGCCTTAAACCCACTTAAGCCTAAGTAAAATATTATGCAATTAAATCCAATTTAATTGCTTATCGATATCGTATATCGATTGATATATTTATAACTATTATAAATATATTTAACAATATTTATTCATCAAATCATGATTAAATTTTATAATTAATATTTCATAAATATTAATTAATTTACAATATTTATAAATTAATTAAATCATTTGGTCAAAGGAGAATTCATCATTTCGGTTGTGTGATTCGTCGGGTGTAAATTTAGTCAACGATTAATATCGAATTATTCAGATATTAACGTTCACCTAGCAGGTGGAGTGACATTTTGGCCAAATTTATCTCTTTCTTGGTTTTAATAAAATCCAATTTTACTTTATTAAGCATTACTCGATTGTGACTATTATTTACACTAATTCTCTTCGTTAAAACTATATCACTTCAGACTTAAGGAATTTGGTAACGGTCAAAATTCCAATATCATTCATATTCAACTCTATAATCCAACACAAAGTCCTTGGTTCAATAATACTAATTCTAATTAACCGAACTACTCTTATTAGAGATTTTGACTTTGAGTTGACTTGAGTTGACCGTGATACTAACCCTATATAACTGAGGAGACGAATCCTCTCTTGAATAGTGCTTTACTTCCAACACTTCCACTCGACCCAACTATAGTCACTCGATGGACGCCGCACCATGATTTGATTATGATCAATGGGAGTTTTCATATTGAAGATCCACAGTATTCTTAAGTCACGAGAACCGTGTATATCGGTTACATCAATATTTTATGTTTGACCTTAGTTATATTAACCAACGGAAAAATATCGAGTGGGCTATTCCATAGTTATCCAATAACTGTTAGTACATAACCCTTATGTGCCCCTAGCAGTCATGAGAATACATGGCCCAACATTTGAGAGCGTTGCGTATACTAGTCTCGACGAATACATCGATATCCAGTCTCGATACATCTTGACTAGGAACATTAAAATGATTTGTTTTGTAATATTGTGATGCAAAACTTATGATATAATACTTTAAACTACTATTTAGTGATCTTAATTTGGATTTGATATTTGCTTCATGTATTAAATACGTAAGACAATTATGACATTGTAGACAGTACAACATATGATAATACCTATTGCTAAAGCATAAGGAATAAATCTTACATGTTCCTTATTAAACATTTTAATAAGGTGTCTTCACATATCGTTTGGGACATTCCTAGCGCCATTTACACTTATTATAAAAGATATAATTTACAAATCCAATATCAAGTGTTAAACAACCAAACTAGAACCGAGTTTAACATAAATACTTCGTTAATAATCAGTAGTATGTTGTTCATTTATAGTTTTAGAAATATCTATGTATCCTTTAACATTTTTTCTTATAGATCAAACGCGAACGAAATGCTATGCAGTGTGATGCCGGGAATTTGTAAATAAACCAAACGTCAACACTAATATTTATCAACAGGCTTACTTTTCTTTTCCTCCTTCTCTACTTTTACAAACTTCCTGTAAAAGAAAGAAAATCAACCCATCATCTTTAAAAATTAAAATCAACTAATCCACTCAATGAAAAATTATAAACAAGTTTCTTTGAGTTTGTATCGAGGAGATCTATGAATCTATATAGTTTTGTTGTGTGCGATGTTGTTTTGAGAAGCTTGACAGATTATCATTGAACTAGGGTTATGATTTTCAAGCATCGTAGATGGAGTTAGGCACCGTCGAGGGTGTCATCGAGGTTCTCTTGGCTAAATGAGTTTGTGGAGGCGAAATAAATTGGTGCGGCGCCCAAGAGTAGATTACATCTATAGGGTATGGGCATGCAACTTGGTCAGGTTGCAATCACGATTGTGGGGCCGAGAGTCGTTTTTGGGATGGGTCCTGTAGAGCTCACATAGAAGAGATCATCGGTGGCAACGGGAGTCGATTTCATGGTGTGTGGAGCGAGATTGGAGGAGAGAGGTGGATCGGTTGGTGGTGTCTGTGTGCACGAGATGTCAATATTGGAGGGAAATGTAATTTTTAATTGGGGAAGAAGGCTTAAAAGTTAATATAGATGAGTAATTGTTAATTAAGTTAATTTACTAATTTAATTAACCTCAAAATCTTATAAATAGAATAACTCTTGCATACGAGGTTAGATTTGGATGCAATCTTTTGCGTTGGACTCATACCGACGTTATCTACGCGTTGGAATTGGATTCGTTGAATTTGAAGCTAACTGAATTCTAAGCTAAACTCGTTCGACTTTAGACCAAAACAAAATGCGAAAGCATCAACTAGAATTTTGGTGAGTTTATTCACCTCTAAATAAACTATATGATATATGTGTTGTTATAGATTATTGTTCAATGCTTGGATGATAGTTTATAGTTTTAATGAAGTGTAAATTAATAGTAAAATTATAGTGATTTTAACTATGTTTAATGTTGTTAAATTAGTTATACTTTGTTTGTGATGTCTATTTAGAAGAATAAAACACCATTCTGCTATACTTAAATTGAGTAGATTATTTTTGACATCTATCGAACAAAATAAATCACCGTTCTATACTTGCAAAGTAAAAGGATTATTTCTGGAGTTAATTAATATGTGGATTAATTAATAAATGATATGTTAGCTAATTGATTGCTAATTGTTGAGAATAATATGTTTGTTATTATTGTTTGATTGTTTGTTTGGATTTGAATTCCCGCTTGAAAGGTGGATTGCATAAATAACCATTATTTTGCAAAGGACTTTTGTGGAAAGACCCTAAGGGGTTTCTCACCATTATTAATTTACTGTTATATGCATCTTACTTATATTCTTATGATGCTTATATCGATGTTTATTTGAAATATTTAGGACATACTGTTTGATTTTTGCAAATGTTGTTATAGCAATTATCGCTATACCGATACTTATGAAGTATCATCTCCTTAACCCTTGTGTGTTGAACTTGAGCTTGTATTTTTATAAAATAAATGTTTGATCGTGTTTTTGAACTTTGAAAGTTGTTGAAACTATATTTTTAAGTATTTTGAGAATTTTGAAAATAAATTATAAGTGTTGATTAAAATTTATAAAAGGAGTTATAATTCTAATTGATCATCTTTCGAGGTAATTAATGTTGTTTTAAATTTATAAAGAGATTTTAAATTTGATTAATTATCTTTTGAGGTAATTAATTTTATTTTAAATTTATAAATGATTATAAATTGGATTTAATTATCCTTTGGAATAATTAATGTTGTTTAAATTTATAAAGGTTATTTACCTTAAATATTTTATAAAAATTTTCTCAAATGGGTTTGTAAGGATTGTATAAGTATTTAAAAAGAATTGGAGGTTTAAATATATTCTTAATTATTATTTAACTATAATAAAGTTAATTAATAAATTTATTAATGGTGTTTAAAGTTAATTAATTTAATTAATAAAAGTGTTTTAAAGTTAATTAATCGATTTAATAAAAATGATTAAAGTAAACTTAACTGATTTAATAAAGGTGTTTAAAGTTAATTAATTGATTCATTAAAGGAATTACAAATTTGATTAATTTTCTCTTGGGATAATTAATATGGTTATAAATTTATAAAATAATTATATCAACTATCTTTCAGGGTGATTAATATTGTTTTAAATTCATAAAAGCATTTTAATTGATTTATTATCTTTTGGGATAATAAATGTTGTTTGAAATTTATGAATAATAGTTCATAAATGAGAAAATCTATTAAACAAAATTGTTTGAAAATAAAGCTAAGTGCAGATTGTTTTGGATTTATAGTAAATAATATTTTAATAACATTTTTTTACCCTCCATTTTAATACACTTAGTAATATAATTAGCTTTTTGAAGGAATATTTTTAAAGAGTGTTTTTACAGTGTTTTACAAATATTTGTGATGTGAAAATCAAGCATAAGTGTAATTCAAATGTTTTAAAAGCTTGATACATTTATTGGTGGTAAGTTTATGCGATTAAATTTCCATATATAATCATTTTGTTATTCTCAATATTTGATTTATTGACTATCGATTTCGATTCTGTTATCTACTTTGTGTTTCATCTATTCAGATGATATGCTGCTCTTTTGAGCATTGACATCCTTTGTTAGAAATGACTAAAACTAAAGAGCGAGTGGGGATCAAGCTATATGGAGTTGCTCCCATTAGGGTATTTTCACATCTACTCTAGTTTGGTTTTGATTATATGCGCATTGAGATGTGAAATACTTGGATTCTCAGTAACGTTGGCGGGGTCCGACTTGGAGGTTTTCGAGAGCCATCATAGTTCTCAAGTATAATTCTAGAGGTATACTTTCGGTAAGGGAGGCGCACTTTCCTAGTTATTGTTGGAAAATTCCTTTTCCTTATTTGATTCAAATCTTTGAATCGTTTTCTTAATTGCATTGAGAAGTACCCGGAGCTCTTCCCGATGTTTAATTATTTGTTTTCATTCTTTAAGTCTGATTTTGTTCCAACTTATCTCCATTCTTTCATCTATGGATGTTGCCTTGTGGGGTAAAACCCGCTTCGTGTTTAGCGAAGTGGTCTCACAGAATTATTAGTTTTCTTACGTTGGTTTTCCAAACTAATCTAGGTGTTATTTTATTATAATGCTCGACCAAGTATTTTTTCCAGGTTGTCGTTGGTGGGACATGGAGCTTATGGAGTAGAGCAGGATGTTCACCTACCATAGTATTTTTATTTCCACTGTATTATTATATATACTCATCAACAATTGTATGGTCAGGAAGTTAAAACTGTTCAGACTAATGAGGTTTTTTAACTTCGATATACCATGTATCTTAGAGAGACGACTTTTACTATCTTTATTATATTATATATTGTCATTCCGCTGTGAGATTCTGGTTTCCACTATCTTTTTTCTTTTTCTTTTTACCCTACCAATCTTCCATTCCAACACATGGATGCTTGGTATTTAAATACCGTAAATGTATTAAGTGCCAACTTTCGAGGGTCGAAAAGGTGGATCGTTATAGAGAGAGTGAAATAAGGTTAAGATCTTTGTTTTTCTCTTACTAGTTCTCTCATTTTGAATTCAAAATTCCTCCTTCTAAACTATTATATGACCAACCCCATTTTGTATCCTTATAGCTGCCTAAACTAAGCCCCTGTTGGGCCTTAAAACTGTTTCAAGCCCAAATAATATTTATTGTGTTTAAATTCAATTTAAACGCGTACCGATATCGTGTGCTGATTAGTGTTTATGTCACTATTATATGCACACTATTTAACATTTTTTAATTTACATAAAAAAAACTTTGTAATTAATATTTCATAAATATTAATTAATTTAATTAATTTATAACAATTATAAATTAATTAAATCGGGTGGTAAATAGGAGTATTCAATGTTTCGGTTGTGTGTCGATTACCGATTAACATCGAGCAATTCGAACATTAACTTTCATACTTCGCTTATCAAGTGGTGTGACATTATGGCCAAATTAATCACTTAGTTAATTTTGATAAAATCCAATTTTATTTTATTAAACATTACCCGATAGTAATAATTATTTACACTAATTCTCTTCATTAAAACTATATCACTTTGGACTTATGGAATTTAGTAAAGGTCAAAATTCCAATATCGTCAATATTCCACTATACAGTCCAAATACAAAGTCTTTGGTTCAATAATAACAATTATTATTAATCAAAATGCTTTGACCAGAGACTTTGACTTTGAGTTGATTTTAGTTGACTGTGATACTAACCTCATATAACTAAGGAGGCGAATCCTCTCTTGAATAGTATTTCACTTCCAGTGCTTCCACTCGACCCAACTATAGTCGTTCGATGGACGTCATACCACGATTTAACTAGAATTAAAGCGGTGCTTCTACATTGAAGATCAATGGTATTCTCAAGTCAAGAGAACCATGTAATTTTGTCACATCGATATTTTCCATTTAACCTTGGTTACATTAACCAACAGAAACTATCGAGTGAGTCATTCTATTGTTATCCAATAATTATCAGTACATAACCACTTGATGCCCTCAACAGTCATGAGTAATACACTGCCCAACATTCAGAGAGCGTTACGTACTCTAGTCTCAATGGATGTATCAATATCCAGTCTCGATACATCTTAACTAGGAATATTTAAAACAATATATGTAATTTCATTGTGATGAATTACCCATGGTTACAACACTTTGTAACTACCATCACAAAACATACAATTTATGGATTTTCTATTAAATATACTTTTAATGAAATTAATCAATTAACATATAACATATTATATCAAATATATAATAGAAAGAAAACACTTTTTATTTCGAACAAGATTGGTTATCGAGTTAGATATATGTAACATTTGCATAATTACTCTTAGGACATTATACCCCTAACTCTATCAGTTCCAAACTTAGACGACTCGGTGATGGGAGTTGTAATGATGATCCATAAGCAAGTTTATTGAAGTGAACCTGTGAGTTGTAACGACCCGTATTTTTCGGTAATTAAAATATTAATTAAATAAGATTTTAGAATTTTATATTGAAATAAAACTAAAATTTGTGATGTTATAATGAGAGTAATAACTAGAATGAAATGTTAGTAATGTTAATATAAGGTAATTGCTAACTATTTTAATGTAATTCCAATTAATTGAAGTGACTGTAAAGTTATAATTGGTTATAACTATAAATAAGGAAATACATTGAATGTTAAAATTATATGTAATCAATTAGAATTTGAATATGAAATCAGTGATGTTGTTTGAATGTTGTTGATAACTATTTAATGTAATTTCAAATTAATTGAAATAAATTGTAGGTTGACTTGGTTATAATTGTAAATAATAAAATAAATTAAATGATGTAGTTAATGGTGAACTTGTATGTAATTAATTGAAATAGGTTAATATTGAATACAAAACCTTTTTGGGTAAGCAAATTTTAACCCTTGGTTGTAAAGAATAAGATAATGGGTATGAATTATTGTTATAAACGATTGTATTAACTATTTTCTCATTAATTTACCCGTTTGAATATTGAATGGGTAACTAATGGTATTAAGGCAATTGAATGTTGGGTTTAATGTTGGAATTGTATGTCAGTAATTGAAGTAATTGTAAAGTTATTTGGTGATAAGTTGAAATAAGGAAATGAATTAAATGTTATATTAAAAGGGGAAAATTATATGAAATTAATGGAAAATTGAGTATAATCAGGATTGTGTAAGTAGTCATAACATTTGTTGTTGATAATAAACTTATAAATATGATTAAGTAAGTAAAAGGTAACATTTGTCATTTATCACCTATTTATTTAATCCATTGAAATTAAATTGAAAATCAATTGCTAATAATCTAATTACTTATTATAGTTAATATGAATTAAAGTGATAACTATAGAAGATTGAGGTAATGAAATGATAAATCAACGTTAAGTATATCTATAAGATGATAATTGATTGAATACTAAGATGAAAATAAAAATAAAAATATATTGGAATTTAAATTAATTAATGAATTTATTACCGTTAATTTGACTTGGAATCTTTCAATAAAAGGGAAGGAGAATTTATTTGAAATTAATGGCGTTTAATGAAAGAAATGTACGTTTGTTAGGATCCGTTTTAAGGTGTAATTTTGAAATTAATTACAATTATGTCGGTTTGGAATCTTTCAATTTAAAAGAAAAAAACATTAATTTTAATTAATGGATTTAACGAAAGAAACATGCATTATTGTTAAAAATAAAAAGAATGTTTTATTGAAAATAAAACGAACATTTTCATTTTAAAGGTAAAAATAATTTTATAAAAAGAAGAAAAAATGAATTTTAAAAAACAATATTTTACAATCATTAAATATCAATTTGAGGTTGTATATAAGTAATTTTAACACTAATCTTGAAATTTAAATTAAATTAACATTTTAGGTTTCGTGATTGCGCTTTGAGAAAAACTTTATTTTGAAAAAAACTTGAATTTGAGTTCCGGATCATCTTTTATTTTGTGTAACGTTACGCTGGTTGTTGTATTCAAATTTATTTATTGTATGTTAATTATGTTCAAATGGGTGTAAAAAAAGTATATTTGGTGTTAATATATTTAATTGAGTGGAACATGTAATTAATTAGATCCTAAGTGGTCCCTTCATTTCCTTATTATTCAATACACCTGCCACTATTTCCACATTTTGTTTTATTGCAATTCTATGATGTAGTTGAAACGTGAATTCACATCCTTTCTCATTCTTCCGTTTTATTTATTTTATTACCCAAAGTATTTACTTAGATCATATAGCTTCATTTTATTTGTCCCTTCCATACCTATTTCATTTGTTACTTCCCTTTCTTCTTTTGTTTCATATCATATCTCATTCTTTCCACTAAAACTTCATTATTTTTCAAACATCAGGGCCTCTATTTTTTCCCTCAAAGTCTCAATGTCAACATAGCTTTATACCTCCACTTAGTTACTGCCAATTCATTTTTACTGAAGCTATGTTCAAAAAAAGAAAGTGTGAGCATCTATTTCTTCCTCAGCCATATCCACACCTTTCCTCATCACCTTGCCTTCTTTTGCAAGAAGCCTTCAAAAAAAAATAAACAATGAGAATTAGCTTTCATGGTATTGGCTTTCTACTTCTTGCCTTTGTTTTGGGTACATCAAATTTGAAAACGTGAGTTATTAAAGTTTCTTATTTTAATAATTAAATGTGTACGTATTTTTTTAATATATCCTTATAACCTGAATATCTTCCACATATGAGCTCTGATACATGCGTAGTTTCTTCCATTGGACTCGTATTAGAATTCCTGACAACATGAAATAGGTTTAGCTGAGTTTGGAGACTATTGGGAAAGGCATCCTTGTTTGGATTTTTGCGCTCTAAATATCAAAGGTTGAGTGTTTTGACCCACTCACGAATATTAAATTATCTTATGTTAGCTAAATTAAATTTATGCTATGATTAGAAATTTATTGATTGCTGTTTGGTATTTTTTAGATTGTCATTTAAGTTAAATTTAAATTTATGTTGAATTGAATTTCCATTTAATTAATATTGAATATAAATTACTAGTTAAACACCTGATAATGATAATCAATTAATTGTTGTGATTTATTGGTTGATTTAGATGTTGGATTGTGATGGATGTTATTAGTTGAAATTTTGGATGCTTGGATGTTTATTTATATATATATCTCTGTTATCACTATGGATTGAAATAATAACCCGAGCGATTTCCATTGATTTGGAAATTTTGATTTTGGATACTGGTTTAAATGACATATACCCATATAATTTTTTGAATTTGGATTATTTATTGGAATTGAATTATTTGAAAGGTTTAAGTTTTAAATTTAAACATTCGGATTTATTTTAATTAAAATGATTAAGATTGGTATTTCGAATTATTTGAAATCTTTTAAATAATTATATCACGTTGTACACTTGATAGGAGATGAAAATCCTGTAACATCTCTGAAGCCATTACAGTAATATTTCTATTCTACTTATTTTGATTTGACTTACATAAGATCTTTTAGTCCTGACTCGAGTGTTTTGTTTTTTCATTACGCTCGGGTCAGTCTAAGCTTTTCAGTGTATTGAAGATCATTTTATTTTGGAGGATAAAGACGGAGATGAGTCTACTATTTATTATAAATATTCCACTACATCATGTGTTCCGCTGCATTTTTTATTTATTTTGCTGTATGTATAACTCTGATTTGTATTGTAAAAGTGTAATCAAATGTCATTTGTAAAACAGCTTCATGGACTGTTTATTTGATTATTATATTTTGTCATTCCGCTGCGAGATTCTGTGTTTTGTTTTTCCTTCTTTTCTATTATTTTCTTATTTACCCCATTAACAATCCTCCCTTTTGAATGGTTTGAGTTGACATGTGTGATTTATCGTCGATTTAAACCGTCCACAAAGGTGGGTCGTTACATGGGTGGAACATTGATCTGTTCTATGGAGATGTATGAAATGGAACATCGATGTGTTCTATCATGAAGACACGTGCAAAGGGATCGTTGATAACTCTGAAGTTTCAAGTGTGCTCGTATGGAGGAGGTATTTGAGAATGCTCACTTATATTTTTTATTTTGATCCCGGATCATTGTCATGATCTGTCTTACCCTTGACTTTTTGATGTTAAGTCAAATTCTTGGCATTATGAAGTGGCATAGAGACGAGCACTGAGAAACATAGATGTTAAGTAGCTTCTGGAGGTTGATGTAGCCATACGAGCTATCATATATCCAATGCACTTGAGTGAGTGATGTGAGGATTGTTTGATGGTTGCTATGTTTTGCTAAGGATGTCCATGACGTAGGTATTACTAACTTAGATGCATAAAGACCCGACATTGTACTTGACTTATAGTACACCCATACGATGATGATAATATATATTGATGTTATGTACTAACTCTTTGGATGAAAGGACAGGTCAGGTATGATTCTCCATACACTTGTCCTATTTACTATATTGATTTTTATAGTATTCTAAGATTGTAGGTCGTTATACCAGACAACTGTCTGACTCGAGGTTTTATGTTTTTCTTTTTATTATCTTAGGTACTCTTAAATAAGTAGACTAGATAGCAGATATGAAATAGCGCATAGAGCCATAAGAGGACGAGCAAGAGGCTTGCTTTTATATATCTACTTTTGGAGCTTATCTATTTCATTTTCACTGTGCAGTGCTGTAGAGCTTTATCAGTGCTTATTATTAGAGACATTTACATTTGGGTTTATTATTTGATGTATAACTTTTTGATCTGTGTATATAACTATGATGAACCTGTTGCACTTTGATTATGTGGTTCATTTTAGTTATTACTGTCTCACCTATTTACATCCGTGTTGATTATTTTGCTTTATACCTACATTGCGAGATATACGACAAATTCTATTTTGAAGTTTGATTACTTTACCTCCTTGATAATCGTTCTACATTGGCTGGATATCGATGCAACGCACTTTATAGGTAATATCGGGTATCGAAGATGTAGGTCGGTCATCAAAATTTGTATACAAGTATCTAGTCCAACTTCAGAATCCTTAGTTCAATAATAACATTTATTATTAACTAATATATGATGGTCAGAGACTTTGACTTTGAGTTGATCGTAGTTGACCGTGGTACTAACCTTTTATAATAGTGGAGACAAATTCTCTATTGAATTTTTAGATCTTCCTTTAGTCTCCCCTTACATTTGTTATCCCCCCCTCTATAATTTTGATTTAGAAACCTAATGAATGATAGAATGAGGTTAAGATGTTATATATGGTAGTCCGTTTATGCCATTACTTGGAAATAATCATGTAGATTTTTAGTCTAGGAGTGTAGGTCAAAATTTTGATTTTTATGAAGACTTTAATCTTTTTTAAATTTATAACTTTACTGGATGTAGTGAAAAAATAAACATAATACTTGGGTGAATAGAAAAAAATAGAGAGTCAAAAATAAAGAGATGTAGTTTATTATAATTCGATAATGTGCCTATATTCATTTTTGTTAATTTTATTGTTGTTTAACTCTCATTAGATTCAGTTTCAAATGACAACAATAGAGATAACGTAGGTACAATGACGAAAATGATAAAATTTGACTAAAGTAAGAAAAAAATCTTATGATTTCAATCTTCAAGTATTAAGATATTTATAAGGGGTCTTGGATAGGATTAGCCTCGAGGATATCTCCTACAAATCGAATCTGGAGGTTTGAATGAGCATACACGCGAAAATATCTCATTTAGGAGTAAGAATAGGTCGATTTTGACCAAGTTAAAAGGTTGAGTTACTAGTGAAATTTCAACTGGTTCTTGTTGCTGGTGTTCGACTGTTTTGCTCTAGTAATTTTCAACCGCTCGTCCTCTTATCCTTCAACCCCTCTTTCATAATTTCGATCATTTTGTTCTAACAATTTTCAACTGCTTATCTTTAAATGATATAAACAATTTTGTTTATGAAGAAAATAGTTTTTAAGGAAGATCTAATTTCTTCTATACCTTAAACATCTTTAAATAATTTAAAATTTTTGATTATGACCTCCCTTTGTGAAATAGCGGTGACATTCACCACTCTTCATTCTAATTGTGTTTATGTTACTACCATTCTTAGACCTTTGCTTCGTCTTCTTAAAGGTCGTAGAATTACTAGAAGAAAATACCTTTTCTATTAAAATCGAAATTATAATTAAACCCAAAAAACAAATATTAATGGCTCCTAAAACCTTTCATCTTAACCTACCGCCTTTGTAATCGCACCACTCTTCTCCACTTATCTCCTCCCTTCCTTAGGCCAACTGAACTACTTGGATCTAAGTTCTTTAAGCACCGAAAACTTCACCGCCTTATCTCTTACTGTCAACGTAGTCAATTAGATGAAGTCTAGGTTCTTATCACCGAAACTTATGGACGCGTCTTCAATCACCCGATTTGAAAAGTTTTTCCAAAAACTATATGTTCCCCTCTGTGACGATCCGGGGTTCCCTTCTTTGGCCCGCGAATCGACAAAATTTCATGCAGTTGAATTAACAACAGCCTACTTTTACAACTTCCCAATCTTATATGAGCTATTTCCTATTTTTGAAAAATGTAAACGCAAACCCATCTCTGGCATCAAATCGCAGTCCACTCCCTAGCCTTCTCAGTTAGCTGACATGCTGCCTTCAACCCAAAACTTAAATCACTACAGTGCAACCCAAACCAGTAGCACAGTTAGTCTTCTGCCCTCCTCACAAGATGCTGATTATGTTCCTGAACATCTGCCTGGAGATATGTTTGTTGATGTCTCCTTGCCATCGAAAACCGCGCCTTGATAATCGCTCCTCTCCTAATCCGAGTAATGCTTAATGGTATATTCCTTAAAATTGTGAAGCTCGTGGTGTTAACAAATTACTTGTTCTTTTCGTGAGGTTTGTTGAAGTCAGTAAGGTCTTTTAGGAAAAATCATCTTGTTGGTTTCTCCGTGAACAAAAATTTACCTTATACCATTGTCCAAAGATATTTCTTAGTGAATAGAAGCTAAAAGGCATCGTTAAAGTTATTTTTGACAATGATATGTTTTCCTTTTCTTTCACTTGTCCGAATGAACGTGTTTAGAATTCTTGAATACAACCCTTATACCTAAAGAGACAAAATAATTATTATCACAAAATGAACTTTCACTATTGATACTGCCCGTGAGCAAGTTAGATCTATTTGGGTATGGGTTATATTCCCAAATATCTCATCTCTTTACCAAACTCTAAAAGGCCTAGATTGGTTTGTTAGCCACATTGGGAAACCTAGTTGTTTGGATGAAACTACAAAGCATGGAGATGATTTAGCTTATGCTAGAGCTTTGGTTTAGATTACTCCAGACAAAGAACTTCCCTCTTTTCATTCTGTATACTAATTTGAATATGTTATTGGTTGTATCAATGTTTCTTTCCTTTTGAAACCTTCTGATATGCACTAAGTCTTTTGTTCTCTCTGCTATGTCATGCATTCATTCATTCTTCCATTCCCCTAAAAATTCCCTTACAAGAAACTCTCCTTAAAGAATGGAGAGCTAAGCCATTTTGTTTATGATGTCCTTTGACCAGCCATCCCTATGTCCTTTCGACCGTTCTAGCTTTGACTGACTTTGACTTCAACCACCACGTTTCACGCACGTTCTAAGGCCTTTGTAGTATTTAGTTTTGAGTATCTTCACTTGTCTCTTTGCGATATATAAATGTCTTTTCCCTACACTCTCAAGCACATACACTGCATACACATTTATGCGCGTGCACTGGGCATTATTTTACGATTGTACAATCTTCGTATTGGAAATGGCATAAAAATTGTCGTGTTACAAATATGTAATGCGAAGACTTTTGATGGAGGAGGAATGCATCAAATTCCCACTTCAATATTTAACACATGCACTACAAAACAAAATACATTTGTCATTTTTTTAAATACATTACTACACCTTCTCATGTAGTACAAGTAGCAAAATTTAAAAAGTTGATCAAGTTTTTAATACAACCATTGTATCATACATTTTTTCATATGAAATCTTTTTACCTTTTTTTTTTTTTAATTTGTCTTTCAGTGTCAAAATAAATTTCCATTACCTACAAGGGACGTACAAAAAAATTTCAAAAAGAACAATAGTAGATAAATATGTTAGATGATAAAAATTTCTATCATCTTTGCGGTAGGAGGCTAAAATTTTGTTTAAATTACAAAGAATAAGAACTGCAAAAACCCACAGAATTTACGCAGACAATCCCTTAACAGAATATACTTGGTATCTCAAAATTTAGTGATATACTTCTTGTTTAATGCGTTAAAGATACAAAGCAAATGCGTCGAGAACTAAAACATTTAAACATAGAAGCATCCAAATAATAAGACAAATTAGGTGTATCAAAGTTGTTACAAGTATCAGAAAACATGTCCATATGCATATTATTGTTTCCCTCGAAAAGTTTCGAAGTTCACACTGTTCCACATAGTCAAACTGCCTTAATGTCTTCTCATAACCGCATGAGAGCCACAAGCACTTTCATAAATATCTCAACTTCCATGTCGTTTTGTTTGGCAATTTTCTATGTGTGTAACTACACCATTCCATGGTCATAAAAGTTACCACATGACTAATGACAATAGTAATGATATGTTTGGATTGACTTAAAATTACAATCATGCTGACGCTGATAACACACTGTCAAACAAAAGAATTACTACATCTGCCACTTTGTATGTAACCACGTGAACAGTGTTATACAATGTGACAGGTTGCACTCTTTTTAAAAAGCTAATTACTAAAACAAAACGTTTCAAACAGAGATTAAGATAAGCCAGTTCACATCCATCCCAAGTGTACAACCAGAAATCCAAAGCAACCAATAGAAGCTCCCACAACTTCCTACTCAATATCCAAAACGCAACCTCTTCAGATTTCCCACATAAAAATTCCTCATGTAGTTTTCTCCACCACCACGTGTCCACTTCCTCTCCACTCTCAAATTTTAATCAGTGGCCACAATCCCTCCCTCTCTTCTTTCCACTCGATTCAACTTCAATTCTCTATACATATTCTCATGCAAGCTCTCTGCACTCTGCTCACTCTAGCCAAACCACATCATTCGCTAACAAGAACAACAAAAGAACTGCATTTTAGAGTTCACTAAATAAACATCGCCAATGGCCTCACTGGTTTCAACTCCCTTCACTCTCCCAAACTCAAAACTAGAATCATCATCCCTCTCACAAAGGCGAACATTTCTACATTCCTTCTTACCCAAAAAGTCACTAAAAATCAGATGCACAGCCACGATAGGAGGCGGTGGGCCTGGAAACGGGCTATTCACCCAAACCAAACCTGAAGTCAGACGCATCATACCTGAAAAAAACGACTTAAATTTGCCTAGAGTAAAAATAGTGTACGTAGTCCTGGAAGCGCAGTACCAATCCTCCCTGTCGGCAGCAGTCCGAACCCTGAACAGAAAAAACAAGCACGCCTCCTTTGAAGTAGTCGGCTACTTAGTCGAAGAGCTCCGCGACCAAAGCACCTACAAAACGTTCTGCGAAGACCTCGCCGACGCTAACATTTTCATAGGGTCCCTCATTTTCGTGGAGGAGCTGGCAGTGAAAGTGAAGGAAGCGGTCGAAAAGGAAAGAGATAGAATGGATGCGGTCATCGTGTTTCCATCCATGCCCGAAGTGATGAGGCTGAACAAGCTTGGGTCGTTCAGCATGTCGCAGCTGGGGCAGTCGAAAAGCCCGTTCTTCCAGCTATTCAAAAAGAAGAAAAGCTCCGCTGGGTTTTCGGACAGCATGCTGAAATTAGTGAGAACTTTGCCCAAGGTTCTGAAGTATTTGCCAAGCGATAAAGCACAGGATGCGAGGCTGTACATTCTGAGTTTGCAATTCTGGCTTGGGGGCTCGCCTGAGAACTTGGAGAATTTTGTGAAGATGGTGTCGGGAGCGTATGTGAAGGAGCTGAAGGGGGTGAAGGTGCCGTACTCGGATCCGGTTTTGTTTTTGGACAGTGGGATTTGGCACCCGCTGGCACCGTGCATGTACGAGGATGTGAAGGAGTATCTGAATTGGTACGAGACTAGAAGAGATGTGAGTGATAAGCTGAAGAACCCGAATGCACCGGTTGTGGGGCTAGTGCTTCAGAGAAGTCATATTGTTACAGGGGACGAAGGGCACTATGTGGCGGTTATAATGGAGTTGGAGGCAAAAGGGGCGAAGGTCATACCTATATTTGCGGGTGGCCTTGACTTTTCTGGGCCGGTTGAGAAATACTTGATTAATCCGATTGACAATAAGCCGTTTGTGGACTCGGTGATTTCCCTTACCGGGTTTGCACTTGTAGGTGGCCCGGCTAGGCAGGATCATCCTAAGGCGATTGAGACATTGAGGAAGCTTGATGTGCCTTACCTTGTGGCACTTCCTTTGGTTTTTCAAACTACGGAGGAATGGCTTAATAGCACTTTGGGGTTGCATCCTATTCAAGTGGCTTTGCAAGTTGCCTTGCCAGAACTTGATGGGGGTATGGAGCCCATTGTTTTCTCTGGTCGGGATCCTAGGACAGGTACTTCACATATTTTATTTCAATTAATCTAATTTGGCGTGCATAATTTTATTTTATTTTTTAAAAAAGAAAGAAAAAAGAGAGAGAAACAAGAAAAATTACCTATCACCTATCACTCTCTCTGTCTGCAGGTTGAAAAGTGAAATTTTATTTCAAAATTCAAATAACACCAAATTTTAAAAAAAAATATTACTGCTATTTGAAACAAAAATACATTACTGCTGTCTGAAACAGAGCCAATACAATTGATGTAGAAATATAATATACTAATGCTAAAAACAACATCTAAAAAAAATCGCTTTTTGCAGTAGAAAGTATCGTATTTTTGACATAGTTTTGAGAAGGTTCGCATATGTAATTTGTATTAGAAATAACCTAAACGGATAAAAATCCCAACAAAAAAGGATAATGTTTCGAATGTACAACATATTTAGATTACTGTAGCATATTTGTTTTAAACTTTGTACTATAGCAATTCAGTAGCGACTAGTGTACAATGAACAACTTGCTGAATAGCATATGTATGTTATAGGAAAATCACATGCATTGCACAAGAGAGTGGAGCAGCTCTGCACAAGAGCAGTTAGATGGGCAGAACTTAAGAGAAAACCAAAGGTTACATTTCTTTTTATACTTAAGTTGTATGATGCAAAAAAATATACTTAACTTTTCTGTTAACCTATACGTCTATATACAAGTAATAATAAAAAAATGTACCTTGTCTACGTTTGATTTTGCAGACTGAGAAGAAGGTAGCAATTACAGTCTTTAGCTTCCCACCAGACAAAGGCAACGTGGGCACAGCTGCATACCTAAACGTATTCTCCTCCATATACTCGGTCCTCAAAGACCTAAAATCTGACGGCTACAACGTAGAAGGCCTTCCAGACACACCCGAAGCCCTAATCGAAGATGTGATCCATGACAAAGAAGCAAAGTTCAGCAGCCCAAACCTCAACATCGCCTACAAAATGAACGTTCGTGAGTACCAAAACCTAACACCCTATGCTTCGGCTCTAGAAGAAAGCTGGGGAAAGCCTCCAGGCAACCTCAACTCAGACGGTGAAAATCTCCTAGTCTACGGCAAGCAATATGGCAACATCTTCATTGGCGTTCAGCCCACCTTCGGATACGAAGGTGACCCCATGAGACTCCTCTTCTCCAAGTCTGCCAGCCCTCATCATGGTTTTGCCGCTTACTACTCTTTCGTAGAAAAGATCTTCGGTGCAGACGCTGTTTTACACTTTGGCACACACGGATCTCTTGAGTTCATGCCTGGGAAGCAAGTCGGTATGAGCGATGCCTGCTTCCCAGACAGTCTGATTGGCAACATTCCAAACGTTTACTATTATGCAGCCAATAATCCTTCAGAGGCGACCATTGCAAAACGTAGAAGTTACGCAAACACGATCAGTTACTTAACCCCACCAGCTGAGAATGCCGGACTTTACAAGGGACTGAAGCAGCTGGCAGAGCTCATATCTTCGTATCAGTCACTTAAAGACACTGGGCGTGGTCAGCAGATAGTCAGTTCAATTATCAGCACCGCAAGGCAGTGCAATTTGGATAAAGATGTGAGCTTGCCGGATGAAGGCGAAGAGCTTTCTGCAAAAGAGAGAGATTCGGTGGTTGGAAAAGTTTATTCCAAGATTATGGAGATTGAGTCGAGGCTTCTCCCATGCGGGCTTCATGTGATCGGAGAGCCACCTTCAGCAATGGAGGCAGTGGCGACTTTGGTAAACATTGCAGCTCTTGATCGACCTGAAGAAGGGATCTATGCGCTGCCTGGAATTTTAGCTGCGACTGTTGGCAGGAGCATTGAGGATGTGTATAGAGGAAGTGATAAGGGAGTTTTGGCAGATGTTGAGTTGCTTAGACAGATAACCGAAGCTTCTCGTGGTGCGATTTCTGCGTTTGTTGATCGTACCACGAACAAAAAAGGTCAGGTGGTCGATGTGGCCAACAAACTGAGCTCGATGTTAGGGTTCGGGGTGGAAGAACCGTGGGTTCAGTACTTGAGTAAAACTAAGTTCTTGAGGGCAGACCGTGAGAAGCTGAGGGTTTTGTTCGATTTCCTAGGGGAGTGTTTGAAGCTCATAGTTCAGGATAATGAGCTTGGAAGCCTGAAGCAAGCTTTGGAAGGCGGGTATGTGTTGCCGGGTCCAGGAGGGGACCCGATAAGAAACCCAAAGGTTTTGCCAACGGGGAAGAACATTCATGCATTGGACCCACAGGCAATTCCGACTGTGGCTGCAATGCAGAGCGCGAAGGTGGTGGTGGACAGATTGCTAGAGAGGCAGAAAATTGACAATGGAGGGAAGTATCCCGAAACAGTTGCACTTGTTTTGTGGGGTACAGATAACATTAAGACTTATGGTGAGTCGTTGGCTCAGGTTTTGTGGATGCTCGGGGTTAATCCGGTTGCGGATGGGTTAGGTCGTGTCAACAAGGTTGAGCCTGTTAGTCTTGAAGAGCTTGGAAGGCCAAGAATTGATGTAGTTGTTAACTGTTCGGGCGTCTTCAGAGATCTCTTCATCAATCAGGTAACATTTTTATCTATAAATAATACAAAATCACATAACGATGCTCTATATATAAATCAACTTGGTGTAAATGTAACAGATGAACTTGCTCGATCGAGCAGTGAAAATGGTAGCAGAGTTAGATGAACCAGAAGACCAAAACTACGTGAGAAAGCATGCCAGGCAACAGGCAGAAGAACTAGGGGTCTCACTGCGTGAAGCTGCAACTCGCATTTTCTCAAATGCATCCGGTTCATACTCTTCTAACGTGAATCTGGCAGTCGAAAACTCATCGTGGAACGATGAGAAGCAGCTTCAGGACATGTACTTGAGCAGAAAATCGTTTGCGTTTGATTCAGATGCACCTGGGATCGGAATGACTGAGAAGCGCAAGGTCTTTGAAATGGCATTAAGTACTGCAGATGCAACTTTTCAAAACCTGGACTCTTCGGAGATTTCGCTGACCGATGTCAGCCATTACTTTGATTCTGATCCGACCAACTTGGTTCAGAATCTGAGAAAAGATGGGAAGAAACCGAGTTCATACATTGCAGACACGACAACAGCAAACGCACAGGTGCGTACATTGTCTGAAACAGTGAGACTGGATGCACGGACTAAGTTGCTCAACCCGAAGTGGTATGAAGGAATGATGTCTAGTGGATATGAAGGGGTCAGGGAGATTGAGAAAAGGCTGACGAATACAGTTGGGTGGAGCGCGACTTCAGGGCAAGTTGATAACTGGGTATATGAAGAGGCCAACACTACTTTTATTAAAGATGAAGAGATGCTTAAAAGGCTCATGGAAACTAACCCCAACTCATTCAGGAAGATGGTTCAGACTTTCCTGGAAGCCAGTGGGAGAGGATACTGGGAAACTTCCGAAGAGAATTTAGAGAAGTTGAAACAGTTGTATTCGGAAGTGGAGGACAGGATTGAAGGAATCGATCGATGATGCAAAATCGTCATCAATGTACATTGTACACAATGTAAACTGATCATATTCCCAAACGGTTGATGTATTTGATGTAATATTCATATAAAAGATTGCATTTCTCTCAAGATTGCGATTTGTAATCTTTTGTTTATCCCTCAATTGGAACAAGTCATTCAATTGATGCAAAATCTTAACCAATCGCTCAACCTTCAATTATAAATCATAATTTATGTAACAACCACACATTAAATTCTCTTGTTAAAAGCAGCGGAGTTGACAAAGACAGAGATTCCAGCCAAGTTCACCAGAGATCCCCCACCAGATCGCCAGAGGAGGAAGCTGGAGTGTCGGAAGTGAAGGGGAGGCCTGACATAGGGATAGCATGGCAAACGATGGAATATTTATGCATGTATCACCGTGTGCATGCGTGTGCATGCTACACACACTGATATAGTGTCTATTCTACATTTAGATTAATAAAGAGTGAATTAAGACGTGGATTAGTTGTAATGGGTGTTGGGCTAGTCGGGTAGGTCGAATCTAGGTTAGGGCAGATGGTTAGCATGAGTTATGCATGGGTTGTCTATATAAATATGCACGGTAATGAAATCGTACTCAGGTTGAAATAAAGAAAAACATTTTTCCTCTTCTCTCATTAATATTATGTATATTCTTTCTTCGATATCTATTAGAGAATGAGATAAAAGAACGAATACAAGAGTTAACACAATCGAATATAACTGAACCAGTCAAGCCCAAAGTTAAACCAGTCAAGTGCCAAGGGCAACTTTGTAATTTTCACAACTATGGAGCGGGCCGAAGAATAGCATATATATATATATATATATATATATATATATATATATATATATTGTATACTGATACACTTTTGTACTAAGTTTCTCTTGTATCAGATATCAAAATTAATAAAGTGGTCATTTCTCTTTTATGGTATCAGAGCAATGCACAGCCTAACGGCAACCCAATCACAACGCATCCCTCTATCAACTCATCTTCATCATCTAGAAGGTGGTGTGTTGTCAAATCTTTCTCCTCTAAGAAAATTATCATCATCAAGGAGATTTTCTCAATCATTCTGACCAAGATCTCTGTGCATTCTGATCAAGAACCCAACCCATAGACATTCAGTGCCTCGCCAGAGAAGACTGATCAGAAAGATATCATCATTTCAGTTCTTGGTTGCACCAAAAGATCATCAGAGACAGTCTCTTCATTTGATCAGATCCTTATTCAATGGAAGGAGATGATGATAATACATCTCATGCATCATCACCACCTCAAGCCACTCAGACCACCCATACCTCTGAAATTGAAGAAATCACTAAGAAAATCATCAATCCAAGAAGTGAACTCATCAACATACAACTTGATGAAAGCAACTTCTTTCTTTGGAAGTATCACGTTCAGACTGCCATAAGAGGATATGGCCTAGAAGAATTTATTCTTGGCACATCCCCAATTCCTGCAAAGTTCATCACCAAAGAAGGAGAGTTAATTAGCAATAAAGAATACATGATATATCAAAGACAAGGTAGTATGCTAAGTGCATGGCTACTATCAACTATCAGTGCAAGTTTTCTACCACAAATAATAGGATGTAACACTGCTTATGAAATCTAGACTACAGTACAGCAAATATTCAATGCTTAGTCATCAGCAAGAATCATGAATAACAAGAGGCAACTGCAATATATACGTAAAAATGAAATGTCAATGAGGAAATACTTATCAAAGGTGAAAACCTTATGTGATGTGTTAGGTTCAACAAGTCACAAAGTTTCTGATACTGATCGAATACTTGTTATTCTAAATGGATGGATGTAACATCCTGCCGTTTTTGACCATTCAAATCGACAATAAAACCACACATGTCAGACTTGAATAATTCAAAACAATAGATTGTTAATAAAATTTGGGGCAAATAAAATCAATCACAGAATCACAGACACAGAATATTAGAATAACTCGCAGTGGAATAAAATAAACATGGGAGTTCATGAAGCTCCTAGATACATAGTCTCAAACTAATACATAATACCCAAGTCTGAAAACAAATACAACGAAAAGTTTAGATACATAAGTTCTCTACTACAAAAGCAAAAGCTGAGTGGAAATAACTGGAATGGAAATATCAGGTAGACAGCTAAATCTCCGGCGGATCTCTAGCTCCAAAAAGGATGAAACCAAAGCTGTGAAACTCAGGCTGACCCGAGCGTAAAGCAAAAACATAAAACACTCGAGTCAGGACATACATACTTATAAAATGTAAATCAACTCAAGTGAACTGTAAAAGAAATGCATCAGTAACTTAAAGGATGCTTGGGATCACCC
The DNA here is from genome assembly GCA_030737815.1 of Allium fistulosum. NCBI lineage: Eukaryota > Viridiplantae > Streptophyta > Magnoliopsida > Asparagales > Amaryllidaceae > Allium > Allium fistulosum. Next base: position 547,865,630 of record CM060906.1, read on the forward strand.
ATCCATTAAGGGTCTGTTAAACTATCTACTATGTAGTAATATACGCTATTATAATAATGTCTAAAGTAAAGTAAACTATTAAAATAGCGTTAAGGCGTTACCCATTTCCCCCTTAACACATTTTATAATGCCAATAGTCTATACAGCACCGTAACTCCCCGTAAACTGGGGCCGCCATAGGATACCTCATAGGTACGACATTAAAAAAAATCGTAGAAGGCGTGCTAGGGTAGGTGACACGGCACAACTAGGCAATGCCAGGGTAGATATACCAATTATACTTCCGGACTATTGGTAATGCATAGTCGCCACTACCGCCCAACTCGATCCATACTCCCGAATCAAAGATGCGCACCAAATCAATCACAAAGTAATAGAATGGCTAACGATGAAGTGTGTCCGATCGGAGGAGCTACCTCACTTGGCCCGTCAATTGCTCCTGTTTTAGCCACCTTATGCTAACTCATGGGAGTTAGGTCCACGTATGTATACCTTTAGAATCGTCGCCACCATCCTACTTCATTCTGGAATCTCCACCGCGTACACAGTTGTTAAAGTGGTTTTCGGTATCGACAAAGAATATGCCCATATCCGATCCCGGTCTCTTTAACAACCAAACGTTATTATAACCCGTTGGTATTCAATTTCAAATGGTTTATTTTTCATATCAAACATATTCCTTTCAAAACCATATAAATTCCATATCATTATTCTTTAAAATATTATTCATTTTTCCAAAGTCATACACTTCCAAATTCATTTAATTATATCCCCTTTGAAACGTAAAAATTTAGAGATCATAGCACTTTAAAAATGTAACCTTTAGAACCATAACATTCGGAACTGTAACCCTTTAGAAAATTTTGTAGCATTCTGGAAATGTCACTTTTAAGAAACGCGGCAGTACAGAAATGCTACTGTAAGAATTCGCAGCGGTGCAGAATTGTTACTGTAAGAATTTGCAACGGTGCAGAATTGTTACTGTAAGAATCTGCAGCAGTGCAGAATTGTTACAGTAAGAAATCGCAGCAGTTTTGAATTGTTACCGTAAGAAATCGCAGCAGTTTTGAATTGTTACCGTAAGAAATCGCAGCAGTTTTGAATTGTTACTGTAATACTTCCTACTACAATAGTTTATATAATCAAATAGTACATATATTTACTGTTTTTATCATAGTCATTATATTATTCTTATTATATTACTCTAATTTTAGCTATTTGGTCATTAAAGAAACCACGCCTTTAGTTAAATAACTTTGTTACTATAATGTCAAATTTTAAAGCTGAAATCCTTATGCTAAGTTAAAAGTACGTTATTAACTTACACTTTATTTTCTTTTCAGTAAATATCATTTATCATTTTTATTACCCAAGTTATACCATTGACATTAGTTAGAACTTACATGTCAAATGTACATATTAACTTACATTTTTTTTTCACAAAAAAACCATTTATCATTTTAATTACTATTACATGAATTAAAACTTACAATTTATAGGTTAGAAGAAAATGCCATTATTAAGTCAAATCGGATTATTAAACTTCAATTAACCTTCATACTGTAAATTAGATTTCAAAATTTACATTTCCAACTATTTATTTCTTATAAAAAATTTAACTCATGTGAACAAATTCACAGAAATTATTACATTAAATTTTAGTTGAGATTCATATATAGAAATCCAAAATACTTAATAATTTTTAGAAAATCATTTTAAATCAACCACGGAGTCTGTATAAAATCTCTACCCTAGGGTCAAGTAAATACAGACATATATCATTTCAATCCGCAATTTATTAATTTTTCAGGTTTTATATCATTTCAAACCCGCAATCCCAAGTCAAATAAAATTGCTCAGGCATATCATTTCAGCCCATAACAATTTTCCTTAATCTAAAGATCATTCGAGTATGTATCATTTCAACCCAAAGTGAAGTAACTTGCAGTGTGAGAACAGAATATTAAATAAACATAACAATATTCAATATATCATGGCATATGATCATAACAGGTAAAATATGATATGAAATAACATAATATATAAACATCGGTGAAATTCTCAACTTGCATATACAAATCCATACAATTCTATTGTTATCAATTCACCAAAATATAAGTACATTGTCAAGAGTGATTACTCACCTTTCTTTGGTTAGAGAAGTGATTCAAAATGCAACACAATGACCACGACGAGCACAACAAATTACGGACAAGCTTGAGTGAGAGGAGAATCCAAATCCGACGCTTTGAAAAATAAAAATAAATTCCATACGTAAACAAATAATTCACATAGAAAAATAAAAGTAGAAAAATTATATATTTGTAAACATGTGAAGAGGGCTTGTCTAGGGAACACATAGGTTTGGTCTAGGGTTTATTTGGGTTCGGCCATAGGGTTTATGTTTGGGTTCGACCATAGGGGTTTGGACTAGGTTAGGGTTCGATCATAGAGGTTTTGGTGGTGGAGGAGATGGTCACGGCCAAGGCAAAGCAAGGGGAAGGGTTTGAGGAAGTTCGGCTATGGGGTTTGTGGTGGGAAGAGGAGGAGTGGAGGCCGAAATTTGTGAAGAGGGAAGGGAAAAAGGAAAGAGGAGAACTGGTTTTTGGCTAGGGTTTGTGGTTGGAGGGAGAGGAGATAGGTGTGGCCGAAATTTTTGAGGGGAGGAGGAGGAAAATTTGTATAGGAAAAGAGGAAGAAAGTCTAGGGTTTTGAGGAGAAAGATGAAGAAGAAAACTTACACTGATTTCTTTCTGCAGAGTCACAAATGAAAAATGAGGAGTCTAGAAAACCCTAGGATATTATATAGTCATCTCAACGGGTGGCTTCTCATCTAAGTAAAGCATTTCCTAGCCCACTAGTATAAGCCCAAACAAATCAAAATATAAATAAGATAAAAGTTATAGGGAAAATAACTACGTGTAATACGCCAAAAGTTGTAAATTTTAAGAAGTAGGAATCAAAATTTAACAAAACGAAAAACAAAGAAAATATTAGAATTAAATACATCTTCATAAAAAAAGTAAAGTTCAAAATTCAAATTTTAAAATTTTCACAGAAAGTCAAACTTTGACCAAAGTTGATCAAAATTTGCATTTTAAGAAAAATCTTTATTTTATTAAATTTGGAAGAACATTTCACATCAAATCCCAAAATATTACATTAAATTTCCAAATTTATCGAATTTTAAAATAATTATATTCAAAGTTTCAAATGAATTTTTATTTAAAGTATTTTCAAAATTTGCGGGTTGTTACAATAGATGAAGAATATGAATCAATTGTTACAGTTATGTCATCAATTGAAACACTGCCAAGTATATCATATGTGCATTCTGCTTTACTTGCACATGAAGGGAGACTTGAACAAAGAAAATCATCTATAACATCAACTATGCATCCAACTCATCAAATTTCAAGTTCAAGAATCAAAAAAGAAATCAGAATTCAAGAAATGATTAAAACAATCAAAGAAGTGGTCAAACTTATAGAGGTAGAGGCAGAGGAAGATGGAATAACAACACCAATAGGGTCAGATGTCAAATTTATGAAAAATATGGTCACACTGCCAGTAGACACGACTTCAGATTTGATAAAATTATTCGGCATGTCAACTGGCAAGTAGTCAAAGAAATTATCAACCAACTGTTAACATGGTGTACACAAGCCAAGAATTCAAGAATCAGGGAGAAAACTCCAAGATCCAAGGAGATGTTGAAGTTTTGGCTAGACCAGAAGATATAGTGAATGAAGCATGGTATCCTGACTCAGGTGCAACAAATCATATCACTAGCAACTTAGAAAATCTGAATCTAGGCAATAAAGAGTACAACGGTACACATCTATTTTCATGGGTAATGACAAATCTATTAGTATTTCTCATATTGCACTACACCAGAACAGGTGATTCCCAACGAGTATAACTGTCGCAAACAGTTTCAGCAACGGTTATTAGCGTCGCTGTAGGGGCGTCGCAATTTATTGCCAACGCTTATAAGCGTTGGCGAGTTTAGTTTCCCAACGCTTATAAGCGTTGGAAGGTTGTATTCGCCAACGCTTATAAACGTTGGTGTATATTATTTAGCAACGCTTATAAGCGTTGAAAGGTTGTATTCGCCAACGCTTATAAACGTTGGTGTATATTATTTAGCAACGCTTATAAACGTTGGCAAATTAACCATCCAACATTGTTTAATATTCTATGCTGACGCTTATAAACGTTGGTATATTTTAATTGCCAACGCTTATAACGCTTTAACAGCATTATTATACTACATTCAATATGAACCCAAAATTTACAATATTCATGATCAAATAACAACATAAATTTCATAGTCAACTACTTCATAACAATGTCAACTACTTCATAACAAGTACAATACATAATCAAGTTGGTTAATTCAATACATAATCAACTACTTCATAACAATGTCAAATTGGAATACAAAAGACAACGTAAATTTCATAGTGAAATTCTACAAATACCGAATACGAAACTCCGGCCATATAACGAAACCTCCATCTGAAAAATCACATAACTTGTAAATTCCATTTTGAGGACCATCATAAATTGGTGCATCCGGTTCAAGAACATCATCCACCCAAATTACTTTCTCTACATTCGGTATCACGTTAAATTGAATTTCCACCCTTAGAACTATCATCCAACTTCCTCTTTTTTTCCGCTTCCTCTAGAAGTGCCTGCATTTAATATCACGTTAAATTGAATTTGCAGTTCCTTTATAAAAATTAAATTGAACATTAAATTAAGTCCAACCAACAACAACAATGTCACGTGATTATTCTAGATTACAAACCTCTGATATTATTGTAGATGCGGGGTATAAGAATGTACACTGATACAAATGAAATTCTATATAATAAAATGACTTGTATGTTGTGATCCTAAGTAAATTATACTTAAAAGGAGAACTTTTATATATGATTAAGCACTAGTATTTTTGCAAATAAAAGACAGTAAAAAAGTAAGAAGGAGAAAAAGTTGAAATTTACATTTTTTGGCTTCAACTTGCTTGCTAAATTTAATCCAGTTTATCCTGATCCTTGTGTTTTGATTAAAATAGTATACATGAACTTCAAACTCATACATGAAAGTGTACATACCTTGCTAAAATGCATCTAGTATGATGCCCATGTACACTAAAAGTATATCTACTATGATTCTATAACAGAGTAGCTGATGTCAATCAAATTTTTGATTATTACATTCTAACGACCAGTGTAATTGAAAATTACTAAATGTAAGATTAGTATATATATGTCCACTGGTTGTGTTAAAGAAGCAGATTTTATACTATCGTTTTAATAGCTCAACTCTACTGTAAATTATTGCTTAAGGAAAACAACTATAAACTATATCAATAATAAATAAACTTTGAGAATTGAGCACTGATTAGTTATAGTGGATACATGAGAGAAAATATGCTAAACATGATGGATTAGTAGGAATCAAAGTTTGAGAAGTATACAAGAAATAAAAGCAACTGATATATATGTGTGTGTGTCACACCACCATTGATCTCTTGTGTAAATGAGTTTGCCACAAAATAATACTTCACTGAGCACTCAAAAGAGGACGTTGTTCTTATCTGTATACGATTATAACACATCCACGAATAAGTAATATACTGAATTAAAAGAAGGAATTAAGATTGATATGAACTCTAAATCAAGCGACTGGAACAACAACGTCTATAGCATGCAACTGAGAATAAACTACGTAAATAAACTACGTCTACATGCGCATTTTGAAAATGCGCATACATAAATATGAAAATGAGACCTATTTTTGTAATAAGTTTCCAAAGATGTCTATTCTTGAAATAACTCTTTGTGGATGCCTATTTCTAAAGTTTGTTCTAGTATATATGATAAGCCAATGGCCAAATTTAGTTCAAAAGGAGGGGCAAAAAACAAAGAGGAAAGAGCATGTAAATCCAATTATATTTGCTTGTAGGTTATTATCAACATGAAGATAATTTCAAATTTTTATTCAATCAATTAACATGCTCAAATGAACTTGTTGCCAATATAATTCTTAAGTGATTTTCTTACAGGTTGTGTTGGTCAACCTGCTAGATAAAAGAGGCTACAGGTAAGCTCTCCCAATTATTCATAATTTAATCATAATCACACCATTGTGTTCCATACTGTATCAAATATTGGTGCCTGATTAATAAATTAAAAATAACGCAAGTATAAATTTGTACAAGATGTGATAAAGGAGATTTTAAAGATGGGAGTGGATGCTTACAATATCCAGTGGTGCATAAGTCAGCAAAAGGCGCCATTAGTAATAATATCGACATAAATCAAGTTGAACACCATTTTCCTTCTGTTATATCTTTCACTGAACACCTTCCACTTGTTGGCCATGTTTCTCATATTGCTACTCCTGAGTCGACAAGCAATCATGTAGCTTCAACATCCCAATCTGTTCGTGATGTGCATATAGTAAGCACAGACATTTCTTTTGTGGAATTTGTACTTGAAAATCAATGTCTTTCAAGTATTTAAATTTGTTTACAGTCGGGGAGGTGTATAAAGTGAACCGAGCGCTTATTCAACAATGGTTTTAGGCGTTTGTTCAACAAACGCCCGAAGGCTAGGTGCTTGTTCACAAATTACACTCTGATTAAATATACCAGTTAAATTAAATTGCCATAAAGAATGAGTTGATAATTTATCTGTCTAACCACCAAAATAAAATAAGAAATGAGTAAACAATAAAAAACAATTAGCTAATAAGAAACTGGACTCAACCCTAAAAAGAGTTTAGACTGTGCAATAACAGGGATTAGTAAACAAACTTGACTAAGGATAACTTGGGTTTCACAAATAGAACTAGCAGCAAACACAAACGTCTTGAATTGCTGTTCTGCTGTTAAATAGAAAATTTGATGTGGCACTTTATATTCAACATATATTTATCAGAAATAAAGTCAATACAAGTTCGAATTGCAGTCAGAGACAAAATTTTCAAAAAAAATTGAACTGAGACAATTTTGTTATTTTTTCTGTAGCTTAACAGAATCAGCTTCCTACCACATGAACATTTTAGCCTTTTACCCATAAAGTTACTAATTAGTAACTAGGTTAAGTAAATCTTACCTCCTCACGTGGATAAAATATTGGATCTTCATCAATTACAGCTTCTGGACACCACCTAGAAGTTAAACAGTTTTACAAATTCACATTAGACGATGTCTACCTTAATAAGAAGCCGAGGTCTTGAGCTTCCAAGGTTACCCTTGCTACTTTTATAACGTTTCCTACAAAAAGTCTGCAGAGGAAATCATTATTGTATCGGTGAATAACACTAGAGTGCTCAGTAACTTTAGTACAAAATCTTAGCAACGGCATAATGCCTAATATAGGTTACACTATCACATGCTACTTATTGAACATTTTGATTAACTGTGATGGTTCAGTCTAAGTTACCCTACACATGTTTGTAGAAAAATATTATTGTTTGATTGTTATGATTCTTCCGCAAGTTAGTTTGCTTATGACTTAATCTTAGGTTAGAACACTTCAGTTTGCATTCAATTTCCATCAACATAAACCCAAGAATATGATGTGAAGCAGAATAAATTTATGGTTGTAATAGAACAGATTGATAAAACAAAACTTATCCTTGAAAGATTTTGATGAAGTAATATATCTTTTATTAAACTGATTACAAAAGATATTACAAAACAATGTTGTAGAAATTGCGGTATTCAATGAACTCACTAGGCTCACCCATTTTGTATGAAGCTATAAGTCACGTATTCACCATGATCGAAGTTCCCAAAACCAAAAGTAAAATCAACCTTTCTACAAAAAACTTAATTTTTTCAATCAAAACTGAGAAGATATCTTCTTCCCAGTTAAAGCATTAAATGTCAAATATTAGCTTTTGGCACAAATACCGTAATAACTTAGTTTTATTCTTTGGAATCTTATTTCTAGATTTAAAGAGTATATAAGATTACTTTTATAATTTTAGTTCACTATTATTAGATAAAACAATTGAAAACGAGATCACATAGTAAATAAACAGTACTAAATCAACAAAACAAAGATCAAAACACCAAAAAATACAATCGGTTGTTTCGAAATCGAATCACCTGAAGTAATCATCTGAAATCGAGAGCTAGCGCGTGGAGTCGATGGCGAAATCGAGAGCTTGAAGTTTTGTTCGAAATTGATTCGCCTGATGTTGAGGCCGAGAATCGCAAGTCGAAATTGCAATTGAGATTAGGGTTACGGATGTTGAGGCTGAAATAGAACAAGCGTTGAGAAGTTAGGAGTAGAGTTAGGGATGACAAAAGCGGCTGATTTACTTTTTTGCCCTAGCAACATTTTAGAAATTGCAATTTAACCAGATTTCCCAACGCATATATATGTTAGGAATGAAAAATGTTTTAATGTGTATTTTTGGTCACACATTTTTAGCTTACCAACACATATTGATGTGACTAATTTATAACACAAATAAGCGTTGGCAACTCAAAAAAATAAGTGTTACGAAATGGTTGTTATGGTGTAGTGTTGGCAATCCAAGTATCAAAGGCAAAAGAGAATTACACTTGAACAACTTACTTAGAGTACCAAAAATTAAAAAGAACTTAATGAGTGTTTCTCAATTAGCCAATGATAATCAAGTTTATTTTGAATTTTATCCAAATATTTGTGTGATCAGAGACTTGCTAAGCAAGGATATTTTATTACAGGGTAAGGTACATAATGGGCTCTACATGTTCAATCTGATGAAGAATAAAAAGGATGCTATTGAAAGAAACTGGTGTAATTACACAAGCTCTTATGACAATGTAAATGACAAAAGTATTTTTGATGTATGGCACTGTAAACTTGGACATATAAGTGTTAATGTTATAAGGCAAGTTCTCAGGAATAATAATATCCATTTTAAAGATGTCACTTTACCATGCATATGTACATATTTTCAATTGGAAAAAAGTCATAAACTGGCATTTCCCAAATCTATAGCTGAATACAACAAACCACTTGAAATGGTGGCTGGTGATTTATGGGGACCTACCCCCATCAATTCAGACTATGGATATAAATACTATATTTCATTTGTAGATGCATTTTCTAGATTTACTTAGATTTATTTCTTAAATTCAAAGGCTGAAACATTTTATGCAGTAGTGCAATTTACTAATATAGCAGATAAGCAAACCAGTCAACCATTAAAAATTATACAGACAGATGGTGGAGTTGAATTCAAACCACTAAAAGATTATTTTGCAAAGAAAAGAATTGTACAGAGAGTTACTTTCCCTCATAGTTTAGAGCAAAATGGTTTAGTAGAAAGAAAACACAAGCATATTGTTGAGATAGGCCTCACACTCATGGCACAGGATTCTTTACCCATTAAATTCTAGCCAGATGCCTTCTCAACATCAGTATACTTGATAAACAGACTTCCAATAAAAGTATTGAAATTTAAAGCCCTCGGTGAAGTTCTTTTCAACACTAAAGTGGACTATTCAAGCCTGAGGACATTTGGATGTCTCTGCTTTCCATGCTTAAGACCATGCAATGCCCACAAGCCCAGCTTTAGATCTGCACCCTGTACATTCCTGGGATATGCAACACAACAAAAGGGATATAAGTGCTTAAGTAATAACGGTAAAACAATCATTTCTAGACATGTTGCTTTTAATGAAAATGTTTTTCCTTTTTCAGGGAAAGATGTGAAAGTCAATCAAAAGATATACAATGCTAAAGCTTCTATACCTCCAATGCCACTGAATAATGAGGAATGTGAATGAAAAGCAGATGCTACCACAAATTATAAAGCTGATGAGCAAAATGAATCAAAGCAATTAAGTGAAACATCAAGGCATACAAGCAATTCAGCTAGTTATAATCATGACAATGAACAAATATCAGATCACGAGCAAGAACTTCATGAAGATAATAATCAGCATGAAGCCACTCAATCACATGAGCCAACACCTGCACAAACTGGACATCATATGATAACAAGGTCAAAAAGAGGCATTTTCAAACCCAAAGTATATACAACAACTTCAGAACTTGAAGAACCATCCATATATGAACAAGCATCAAGAAGCAACAGATGGAAAAATGCAATGATTGAAGAATATCAAGCTCTCATGAAAAATAAAACTTGAGATCTAGTGCAGAGACCAGAACATCAAAATATAATTTTAGTGCAAGTGGACATTCAGATTAAAGAAAAATCCTGATGAAACCATCAATAAATACAAGGCAAGACTTGCGACCAAAGGATACACACAACAAAGTGTTTTTGACTTTACAGAGACCTTCTCCCCAGTAGTAAAACCAACAACAATAAGGATTGTTCTCACCATTGCACTACATAAAAACTGGAGAATAAGGCAGCTAGATATAAATAATGCTTTTCTGAATGGGGTTCTTAAAGAAGAAGTGTACATGGAGCAACCACAAGGGTTCAAGCAGAGCAATGATGAAAACATGGTATGAAAATTAAATAAAGCAATATATGGACTAAAGCAAGCACCTAGAGTATGGAATGATAGACTAATAGCAACTTTGTTACAATTGGGGTATGTAGAAGCCAAATCAGATAACTTATTGTACATAAAGCATAGTAAAGATACTGCTACTTTTATACTAGTATATGTAGATGATTTCATAATCACTAGAGATAATGAATCAGAAGTTAACAAGGTGGTTCAGCATTTAAATCAATAATTCAGTATCAAAGATTTAGGTGAATTGAATTACTTCCTAGGCATTGAAGTGAAGACAAAATCCAATTCAGAAATCATACTGAGTCAAAAGAAGTACATTTCAGAGGTTCTCATTAAAAGTAAAATGGTTCAAGCTAATCCACTACCCACACCAATGGTAAGTAACCTACATCTATCCAAGTACAGAGGTGAAGTTATATGCAATGAAAAACAATATCGAAGTATTGTTGGAGCACTTCAATACATAACCATCACAAGGCCTGAAATAGCATATAGTGTCAACAAAGTCTGTCAATTCATGCAACAACCACGTGATGAACATTGGAAGTCAGTAAAAAGGATACTCAATCATTTAAAAGGCACAATAAGTCATGGATTACATTTAAAAGAAGGAAATAATTTAGACATACAAGGATTTGCAGACGCGGACCGGGCTAGTGACCCAGATGATAGACATTTAACTACTGGTTACTGTATATACTTGGGTGAAAACCCTATTTCTTGGTGCTCTAGAAAACAACCCATGATATCACGATCAAGTACGGAGGCAGAATACAGAAGTGTTGCTGCTGCAACAGCCGAAATCATTTGGATAGAATCACTGTTGTATGAAATAGGGTTTCTAGTAAAACAAAAACCAACAATCTGGTGCAACAATTTAAGTACCGTGTCACTATCGGCATATCCAATCTTGCATTCATGAACAAAACATATGGAAATCGATCTATATTTTATTCGTGAACGAGTTACCAATGGAAAGCTGAGCATAAATCACTTACCAGCTACTTACCAGAGAGCCGATCTACTTACCAAATCACCGTCGAGGAAGAACTTTGAAAGATCGAAGCAGGAGTTTAAAGTTTTTGATGGCGGCTGATAAAAGAGGGAAGCTCAAGAAAAACCCAAGCTCAATTTGAGGGGGAGTATTAGAGAATGAGATAAAAGAATGAATACAATAGTTAACAAAATCGAATATAACTGAACCAGTCAAGCCCAAAGTTGAACAAGTCAAGTGCTAAGGGCAACTTTGTAATTTTCATAACTAAGGAGCAGGCCAAAGAATAGCATATATATTTGTATACTAATACACTTTTGTACTAAGTTTCTCTTGTATCAGATATAAAAATTAATAAAGCGATCATTTCTCTTTTAGTATCCACTTCTTTCTTGCCTGAATCCCAACTTTCTGGTCATCTTCTTCTCCATTTTTTGATCAAAGCCTCCTCTCTATATCTCATTCTTCCTCATCTCTCCCCCGCTGCTTCTTCTTCTCCAATATTTGTCTTCTTTTCTTAATTTTTGCTATTCATATTCATCTTAATCTTATTGAGAAATATGTTAGGTGTAGCTCGCATTATATTAGAGTGGATGCATAGATTGGATTATGATTAGTCCCACGTCGCAAGATATTCTAAAAGAGATGAGCATATATATGAGATTGGTAGCATGTAACAACAAGGGATTCCTTTTTATTACAAATAAATGTTGCTATGAAAATATATGTGCTCTAGGGGGGTGTAGGGATATCCAATCATGACGCTGGCACCAAAAGAGCTTTGTTCAGTGGCCTTACCTCTTCTACACTAAATGAAGTGCGCGCATAGCGAAAGATGCGAGGGGTGCCAAAAATTATAACAAAAGACATTTCAGTGAATCAAAGTGCTTCCAAATTGGTATAAGAGCATGAAATTGCGCATGACTCAGACCTACAATTCCATTGCCATACAACTATTACCAGACCTCTCTTTCACCACAAGGTCCAGCAAGGAAAATGTAAGAAGAAATCAACAGTCGAACTAACTTTTCTTTGAGGAATCTGGAGCATATCACACAAGGGCTATCAACTAAATTTGAAGGAATTCACACTGTTTTACCTACACTGGCTCAAGATCCGCAGCACATCAGAATGCAAACTCATCTCCTCTGCATCATTCCACTATTCTCAATCAAGAACCCCTAGTGCCAAAACCCTTATTCAAATAATGCCTCAAATCACATGTAAAATTCTCATAATTTAACCATTCTGCCACCAAGAATTGCCTCAAACTTTCAAAATAACTCAAAGCATCATTAAGAACATTCAAAATGCCAAGAAACCCCTACCAAACTACCAACCATCTTGTGAGCACCACCAGATTCTTTCCTTTACATTTGTTGAAACTCGACTTTCCCACTTTCAAAATAGAGGATTGGGTCACTGACTGGGTGAGGCAGGTTGAACAATTCTTCAGGTTTCATCATACTGAGTAGAAAAATTGGGTGGTGTTGACTAAAAATTTAGTCAACCTTTAAATTATATTAAATGTGTTTATATTAACAAATATTACTTGTTAATACTAGGCTTAAAAATTGAAAATGAGGAATAAACAACTAAACTAAAATGACACAAGATGGACATAAGGTGTATAGTGGTTTCGATAAATTTTCTTACATCCACTATGAAGATTTCTTACTATATTGATCCTTTACAATTACAAGAGAATAATATGAAATGAAGAACACTTATGATCACAGTGATGTTAATGCTTAAGAGCTCTTGTAATTTTTTTGTAGTGAAAATATGATTATGAACCCTTATGAAGTTTCATGACAAGGGGTATTATAGTAGTTGAAATAGATCTTTGAATGGTTGAAATTCCATGGTTGAAGGGCTAGAATTGCTCTGGGCCGTTGATCTGATCATCTACGCTGATGGAGAACAGTTGAAAAGGTGGTACGATTATAAGGCTAAGATGTCTGTCAGCTATGATTCTGTATAAGGGGCGTTCTTTACACAAAGCAAGGCGACATTACACAAGGATAGGTACTTTTGTCACGGTGGCACTTTTGTCAAATGAACAACATCGTATAGTACACTTTCCCAAAAACAAAGCTGAAGAGAAACTTCTTTCATAGTAGCGGTCAACCGTTCGTAGCTTAAGTCTGCTGAATAGAGACAAGGTTAAATATGATAAGTTGAGTCATGTATGTTGCGACGAGGCGGGCTGAGAGAGGGCAACCGTAGGCGGGCTGAGAAAATGCTAGGCCAGGGGCTAGTTGCATTTGAGCTGGGTCTAGTCAAATGATGACTGTTGTTGTTGAGTGGGGCCAGCCGTAGACGTGCTAAGAAGAAGTTGGGTTAGGGTCAGTCTCTTTTGAGTCGGGTCTAGCTAATTGAGTTGGTTTTTGATGCTAGTTTGAGTTATGTCGGTCGCAATAGGAAAGCGAATGGGCTTAAGAAGATTTAGAGTTGACATTTGCTTGTTGTTGATTTGCGGGTTGGCTTGAGCGGGGTCAGGATAAGATGTGTTGGCCGGTTAATCTTTTACTTACGAGAAAATTGAGCAATATATGAAAATATATTATTTCTACCTTAAGAAAGAGGCATTCCAGTTGTCCCATTGGCACACCAACAATGAACCTAACTATGAGACCCAGCCAATATTCAAGGAAAAGATTATGGTTAGGCTTAAACTAGAGAAAATGGAGAGACCCTATGAAACTCTGGTCAGTAACTAAATAAACCACTACTGTGCTAGTCTCCCTTAATAAATTTGAGCAGTTGTAGATAGTTCTTGATACCTTACCCCCTAAATTCCTTTGAGATAGATTCATTGGTAGTTCGAGGGAGGAGATTATATATGATGTGCTCATATCAAAACCTGTTGACTTCAGAGAGGTTGTTTCTTTGGCTAAAATGCTTGAGAGTAAGGGCTGCATAGCGAGAAAAATTACAGATCTCCCTCTAATACCCTTTATGTTCAAAGAAGTTGCAAACCTACTCCCTCACAGTATTCAAGGAATTCTTTTAATTCTTCCACTAACAAAAGCTCTAAAGAATGGGGAAGTAAATCACTAAAAAATCTGGCTAGAAGCAAGGGTCTAACACTTGACCAACTCATTAAAATGAGGAGGCAAAACTTGCGCTATGGTTGTGAGGAAAAATGGCACATCGATCATAAATGCATGAATCCACACATTTATGTATTAGAATGGGTCATGACACTATAAGATCAAGAAACCAATAATGATTTACCTATTGAAGGAATAAGGGAATCGAAAAATGAAGATATAGTGGAGGAAACATTATCAATCACCTTACTAGCTATGTGTGGTATACCAGCACTCTCCACTATCAAAGTAAAAGTGATCATTCATAGGAAATCCTCATTGACTCAGAGTCTACTCATAGTTGCATCAATGGCAAGTTAACCAATAAATTGGGTCTAAAAGTTGATGAATCTAGGTCTTATGAGATAGTAGTGGAAATTGATAAAGAACTGACGGGTTCTGGCATATGCAGCAGTGTGGTACCTAAGTGCCAAGGGTGAAAAATATATGTAAACTTACTCTTACTAGCTTTGGAGGGGTGTTAGGTAATTCATGGAGCATAATGGATGAAAAAACTTGAAAAGTCATAATAAATCTATAAAAAATTGCAAGCCAAATTCATATACAACGAGAATTATGCATGGCGAGGTCTAAAGAGAGAATAACTGAAGGTAATTAGAAAGATCATTAATAAAGAATGTTCTCAAGGGAAACTTCTTATGATACAATGCTCACAACAAATTTCAAAATAAGAGTCTCCTCAACGTATACCATCGGAAATTGATGAACATCTCCAACAACCCCCGCAGATCACTTGTAATAACTCACTTCACCCCAAAAAGAATGCATGATCACAAAATTCCTTTGTTGTCAAGATTCAAAACAATATGCCTAAAACCTTATAGGAATTCATATCACATCAACAATGAGCTAGAAAAATCATCAAGGAATTATTGGAAACAGGGTCATCAGGCACAACGGTAGTTCCTACTCCTCTCCGATGGTGATGTTGGGAAAAAAATGATACATAGAGCTTTGCATTGACTACAGGACCTTTAATTCTCAAACCATAAAAAATAAGTTTCTCATACCCATAATTGATGATTTATTTGATGAACTCCATATGTCTAAATATTGTTCTAAGTTAGATCTTAAATCTAGTTACCACCAAATTAGAATGCATGAGTTTGATGTCCATAAAACTACACACACAACTCATGATGGTCATTATGGATTCATAGTTATGTCTTTTGACTTAGTTAATGCCCCTCAACATTTCAGGTACTTAGAATGATATTTTTAGACAATATTTAAGGAATTTGCATTAGTTTTTTTTGATGACATACTAGTGTATAACCAAACATGGTCTGAGCATTTAGAACATCTTAATCTTACTTTTCAAGTCTTGAGTCAAAATAAATTTGTAATCAAATTATCCAAGTGTGACTTTGCTAAGGAATCAATTGAATATCTAAGGAATACCATTTATATTCAAGGCATAGTTTTGGATCCCCGTAAAGTGCAAGTAGTGTTAGACTAGCCCTTACCAAAGAACTTAAAGGCATTTAAAGGCATTGAGAGGATTACTTAGGTTGACTGGCTGCTGCAGAAAGTTCATAAGAAGCTATGGATTGATTGCCAAACCTCTTACAAAATTTCTAAAGGAAAAAGCTTTTAAATGGAGCGATGAAGCAAGATGGACCTTTGAATAACTCAAGCAATGTTTAATCAATCTTCTGGTGTTAACAATACCACATTTGGACAACCCTTTATGCTTTAGTGTGATGCTAGTAGACAAGGAGTAGGAGCAGTCCTCACTCAAACTGGCAAAACCTTAGCCTTTTTTAGCAAGACCTTGCATGGAGGGAACATATTACCATCAAATTTTGATAAGGAGCTGTTTTCAATAAACATAACTACAAGAAATTGGCTCAATATTTAATGCTAAGGCAGTTTATCATTAAAACTTATCGTCAAATTCTGAAATATCTTTTATCCCAAAAATTGCACACTTGAATACAAAATAAATGGCTAGTCAAATTGCATGGTTTTGACAACAAGGTATAGTACAAGAGTGGGAAAGAAAATGTTGTGGCCAGCGCACTTTCAAGAAGAGAAGAAGACCCAATAGAAGTTGTCGAGCACAAGCTATTTCAGTGGTGCAAACTCTTTGGCTACGAGGGCTGAAAAGCACTCTCCAAGAATCTACATGGTACCAGCAACAGAGGGCAGGGATTAAAAAAAGAGTTATCATAAAATAAGTACAACGTAGTGGATAATTTGATTTTCCACAAAGGAGGAATTTTAGTTGATCATCATATAGACAGTCTACTACAACCAGTAATCAAGGAACATCACTCATCATCTTTAGAAGGTCACTTTGGTATCAAAGGGACATTAAGGAAAATAAAGCAACTTTTCTACTGGAAAAAATAAAGAAAAATGCAGAAGAATTTGTTAAATTCTTATGATGTTTGTCAATGAAACAAAATAGAGAATGTTGCAACCCCTTCCTACTTCTGAAAAGATTTGGATAGACATATCGATGGATCTCGTAATTTGTTGCCCAAAAATTCATAAATATATTGTCATCTATGTGGTAATTGATAGATTAAGAAAGAATGGTCATTTCTTTCCCCTCGGCCATCGATGCACTTCAAAGGAGGTAGCAACAGTTTTCTTTAATGAGGTATTTAAGTTGCAAGGCATGCCTACAACTCTCTTCATTCTCTCCTTCTCCTCTTATTTTAATTTTAGAATTATATTAGGTTTATGATACCGCAGAGCAAAAACTCAAAGCTCTTGTTCACTATAGTCACATATACGATAGTTTGAATTGATTTAGTAGTGTCACGACAGTCGATTAGAAAGAATTACTTCTCTGCTCCATTGTATCTTGGAAGATGATTTGCTGTAACTCTAAGCACCCATTCATTTGCTTAACCGATTGGGGATGACATATAATGTCTTAAGGAAAGCGTCATCAACATGCCTTGGAGTGATCTTTGTTTATTTGATTACTGCTGCTATTATCTCGATTCACCAGAATCCAGAATATCCACTAACAATCTTAAGACGTTAATTGAGACAATGGCACCGCACAATTTAAGAGAGTTTTCTTCTAATTTCACCAAATTAAAAGGATTTAATGGCATTAATTTCATTCGCAGACAGGAGAAAATGTACTTTTTATTATCTGGATTGAAAGTTGTATATGTGTTGACCATGCCAAAAAAGAGAGGTGGAGGATGAACCAACTACAGATATAATATGTTGGAAATAGGCTAACCCGCAACAGAAGTAATTGGTGAATTTCAAAAAATTCCATTTTAGACCTTTATTGGAGCCTATAAATTCTAGTTTATGTAGAACATTTCTAAATTTCCATTTAAATAAAATCATTATTTTATTCATATATATATAATATGGTTTTATATTAATAAATTAATATTATAATATATATACAAATGAACCATATACACATGTATATGTGTATGCATGTGTCACATAGCAATTCGTGCAAGGTTTAACATGCATATATATAAGCGTTGGGATTTACACCGCAATGGACATGTTAGCTCATCTAGTATATAAATATATCATCCAAATGTATATTTATATATTTTGTTTTTTATTCAAAATCTTACAATATATATATATATAATTTTGAAATTAATTACAAATATATAAATAAATATATATGTATGAAATTTATAATATATATGTATGTATGTGTGTGTGTATATTTGAAATTATCTAAAATTTTATTTATTTATTTTACTGTAAATTCAAAATTAAAATCAATTTTTTGTTTAAAATAAACGTATATAATATATATATATATATATCTTATATATAATTTAGTAATAAATAAATATATAAGTATACTTAAATGAAATATATATATGCACATATGTAAGTATACTTAAATGAAATATATATGTACATATAACATATATAAAATAAATATTTACCTATCATAATGCTCACATCAAAGGTTGATTTTTTTTGTTTTTTACTTTCGAATATATATATATATAAATTTCCGTACGAGAATTAATAAAATATTTAAAATAAAATTCAAAAGAAAATTTCAAATTTAAATATTCCAGCAAAATTTCAAAGATATTTTAATATTTTATATTTTATAATTAAAATATATTTTATAATCGATTATTACTTTCGACTATGATTTAATCTTTAAATTGTACCAAAAAAATTAATTTGTTTTAATTCCCAAAAGTATCATTACATGTAAATTTAATTTTATAAAATTTAAAACATATTTTATATGATATATATATATATATATATATTATTTATTTGTAGAATTAAATGATTTAAATGATAATTATATATATATAAATATATTTATAAAATTACTTTAATTATGTTGAAATTTCATTAAGTATAAAATTATTTGTATAAAATTGTAAAACTATATTTGAATTATGAAGCAAGTATAATTAAATAATGCATATGAATTAATTTAAATAAAAAATCAGTTTTTTTAATTTTGAGCTGTGATTATTAAAGGCATATACATAAAAAAAATATTATAGACAAGTATATAAACAAACAACCATTCTAAATGTGACGATACATCGATATAATACAATCATCACCTAACTAACAAATAATATATGATATATAAATTAATTATCTAAGTATTATCATAAAATTGTAAATTAGAAAATTACTTTATCTCCAAAGCCTATTAGTACACCTTGAAACGATGAGATCAACTCCTTGAACTAGTTTCTAATCCAGCAAGTTACTAGCTCCTGAACCGATGACTACCGATTATCAAATAACAACTATTTTATTTGCTTCGAGATTTAGAAATGAAGGGGTAGAAGGAGTATAATTTCAGCCAGAAATAAATGATGATGGAGGCTCTCAGAAAAATTGAATGAGTGTGGGTAATGATGCTTATATAGAGGGAAGAATGGAGAAATAAGTTAGGATCCAGATTTACTTTTCTCTCTTACCGATTCTCTTCCTTTATCTTATCAAATTAAGCCCTTTATTTTCCATCATATGGTCATCCATCATGCTCCATCATAGCCAAACACACCAGCTCCTCTATGGGCTTCAAATCCATTTAAAGCCCGAACAAATCATACTACATTTAAATCTAATTTAAATGCATATTGATATCGTATATTAATTAATATATTTATGACTATTATAAACATATTTAATAATACTTTTTCATCAAATCAAAATAAAATTTTATAATTAATATTTCACATTAATTAAATTAATTAATTTATAAAAATTACAAATTAATTAAATAGTTTGGTCAAAGGCGCATTCAATGTTTCAGTTATGTGACCCGTTAGGTGTAAATTTGGTCAGCGATTAATATCGAACTATTCGAATATTAATGTTCAGACTTCACTTAGCAGGTAGTGTGGAGTTTTGGCCAAATTTATCGCTTACTTGGTTTCGGTAAAATCTAATTTTACTTGTTAAGAATTACCCAGTAGTGACGATTATTTACACCAATTTTCTTCATCAAAACTATATCACTTTTTGCACTTATAGAATTCGGTAATTGTCAAAATTACAGTATTATCCATATTCAACTCTATAGTCCAAACATAAAGTTATTAGTTCAATTATAACAATTATTATTAACCGAACTGCTATGGCCAAAGACTTTGACAGTGGGTTGACTTTAGTTGACCATGATACTAACCTCATATAACTGATGAGACAAATCCTTGCTTGAATAGTGTTTCACTTCCAATGCTTTCACTCGACTCAACTATAGTCGTTTGATGGACGATGTGCCACGATTTAACATAATCAAAGCGGAGCTTTTACATTGAAGATCAATAGTATTCTCAAGTTAAGAGAACTGTGTAAAATTGTCACATTGATATTTTCTATTTGACCTTAGTTATATTAACCAATAGAAAACTATCGAGTGAGTCATTTCATAGTTGTCCAATAACTACCAGTATATAACCTCTTGGTGCCCCTAGTGGTCATGAGTAATAAACTACCTAATATTTAAAGAGCGGTACGTACTCTAGTATCAACGGATGCATCGATATCCAGTCTCGATATATCTTGACTAGGAATATTTAAAATGGTAAGTTTATTTTATTATGACGAATCACTTATGGTTACAACGCATTGTAACTACTATCACAAAATATACCGTTCATGAATTTTCTATTAAATATACTTTAAATTAAATTAATTAATTAATATAACATATTTATCAAGTGTATAATAGAAAGAACACACCTTTAATTTCAAACAAGATTAGTTATCAAGTTAGATTAATGCAACAAATTACATAAATCAATCTCCCACTTGCACTTGGGGTCAATTATGGAATCTCTATCCTATACCTTAAATCCATTGATGAGACTGATTGAGTTAGGCCCTTCGTGAATGGATATGCTATGTTGGTTTAGTTAACTACTTTGTCAATCAATTTTCTTCGATGTTGATAAACAATACTTATCATGTTGAACTATTCGGAGTATGTTTCTCGACTTCTATTGAGCTCTTATTATTACATTGTTATCATTTAACAATGTCGTAGTATTCTTAATACTTGGAATCACCCCGGTTATAAATTTATGCTTTTATATTTATATACATTGCGGCGCTATTGAAGACGATATACTTAGCCTTTCGTTGAATCAGCCACAACCTTTCGTTTGGAACATTTCCTACTAAAAGTTTCTTAATTATGGTTTGAACATGAATCTAGTATGGACATATTATACTCAATATCACTCATAAAGTTTGAGTCCGTACGCTCCTTCTGAGGAGTTCGTTATTTCTATAGACAATTCTATAGTGTTTCGTAAATACTCAAGAATACTCTAATCTACCATTTAGTGGTCTTAACTTGGATTTGATATATGCTTCATTTATCAAATACATAAACGAGTTATGACAGTGTAGACAATACAACATGTATTATAATTTTTATTACTAAAGCATAAAGAATTCATCTTACATGTTCCTTATTAAACATTTTAATTAGGTATGTTTGCATATTATTTAGGACATTCCCTATATTCTTTATACTTGTTATAAATGATATAATATACAAACCCAATACCGAGTATTAAATGACCAAAGTATTACCGATTTTAACATAAGTACATCGTTAATAATTAGCATCGCATTGTTTACTTATAGTCTAGAAATATCTATGTACCTTTTAGTGGTTTTTTCTTATGAGCACATTCTTCCTCTATATTTTGACTGATAATCAAACTATTTGACATATCTATCAAACACCTGTTCAATTTCGATGCTTGTAGAGCGATACTTTCGTTTCATTTCTTGGTTTATATCCAAAAACCCAGAAACTCAATACCGCACCCACTGACTTCGAGATACTTTGGTTGTTATGTACAAATATCAATTCTAAATCATTACTTAGAATTTTTCATTTTAACATATATGTACCAAATCACAAAGTCATACCAAGCGATAATTTTGTGTGTAAATCCGAATTAATTTGAGCATGTTGAATAATGAATTTACTACGCATAATTTCAACAACTGAAATTTACAATTTAATTCTTATCAACGTTGCTCATTATATTCCAACTACATTTGTCTTTCTCTTGAAGGTTCATTCACGACCGATGGATCATATCACTAGGATACAACTACCAAAATCATATTTTGATAACGTACTTGGAATCCACTTTGAATTTGTGCACCATATCATATCAAGGAGTCAAAACTCTTAATGATTTAATTGACAACTAAGGATTATCTTTCTTGAAGTGATAAGAAACTAGTAGTTTCTCTTCAATATGCGAGAATATCATTAGAAATTCTAATGTCTTGTGTTCATTTAGGTTAGGTTAATTTCATTTCAACCCACGTAATCAGTTTTATCTTTGGATCATATCCAAATCTATTTTAGTACCAATAATTTCTTAATGAAATTCCTTCGTTGCGAAGTTGGTATTTTTTGAAACAACAATTGTTTCTCGGTTCAATGGAATGGGCGTTCACAAATATTTTATGAATTGTCTTACAGATAAAACTGATTCGGCTTTAGCTTATAGTACTTATGTTCAAAACATAAATTGGTAATTAAATAACAGTCGTTCCCAAACTCCTTTTGGGGCGGGTCATGCAAGATCCTTCATGACAAATTATTACCTGCAGTCTTTTGACTAGCACAACCCGCCACCTCCTTGGTCTAGGATATGTTGGGGTTTCTTATAAAACCTTATATTGTATGACTTTGTAAACCATCCTTTGGATGAAATCAATTTTAATCTTATGTACTACTCTTTAAGTACATAACCTTATAGAAAGAAGTTAACTCAACCCCACTCACAATTAATCGTACTTTGTTCAACAAAGTTCGATTACTCCTTATCAATACATCATTATGTATCATAAAGAGGATTGACTTTTAAGATTGAATCTTAATTCATTTTAGGTATGTTAGAAATTCTTTCCAATATACTAATCCATTCGACCAAATCGAATCAATTTTATTTTCTATTTCACCTTATTTTATTTACTTCCGTTATATATTCTATGAGCTTATCATAAACATACTACGTATGTATTAAACACACATGTTCATGTCTACGATAACTTATCTATGAATACAATGAAGTATGTGGATTGGTGTTATTAGACCTACGATTGCACACATCTATATGCATCAATCCGAAGAGTTCACTAACTCTTATCACGCTCCCACTAAATGGATGCTTTGCTCTTAATTGTTTGAGATATAATTCACTAGTACCATATGATTCATAATTATATAATTAAATAATTATTTCTCCAAACTTTGACTTATTCCATAATTCAAAAATAATTGTAAATAAATTTAGATACTTCTGTATTTTTCAGTGGATCACAAATACCACTATTATAGTTTTATTTTATAAAGAATATTCATAATATTCATATTGAAATAAAACTATGTCTATTTTTCAGTCAGTAATAAAAATAATTATTATTTCATAAATAATGTTTGGTACATTTTACGAAAATAATTTTCATAACTTGATGTGGCCAATAAGTGTTATATGGCATGCTCCCACTATTTCTGCCATTACTATAGTATTGTATCATATATAAAGCTCCATTCAACCACTTAATATAGGATATTTCTTTCATTTACTGTAATTGGTTTACAGTCGAGAATTTTCAGATCAATTATCTTAAATTCAAAGAAATAAATCTCATAGAAAACAATTTTCTATTTGCAAATATATTTTGGAATAGAAATCATATTTCTAATTTCAATGTTAAGTATTAACTATTGTTTTACAATTCTTGTTTCTGATGTTTCTTTATGAAGTAGAATTGACCATTCACTGTTTTCCTCCCAAATGTATTTTAGTTTACATCCACTCTTATACATTCGATTTTCTTTCTTAATATTTGAACCATTTAGAAGAAATCCAAACACTTTACAAAACTGCATTTGGTCATCCATAACTTTTAAGAACATAAAATAAATTGCACTTTACGTAAACTGATCAAACTGACATTTCAGTGATTGAATCCTTAGATCTATCTTATAGCCTTTGGTCTAGTGTTACATTTAACACAACAAGACCATAATTGTAATCAATCATATTGAATACACGACCTCACACTATAGTTTATTTGCTTATTTCAATGGACTAATTTCTTCGAGGTATCTACATTATGAATTATTATCGTTCACCATATAACATTTATATGTCATTGTATATGAATCCAATATTCATATTCTGGTATTTCTTTTAGAGTTTGAAACTCTTTGAAGATAACACACAGTATCAGGCAAGTAAACTCGTAAGTGATCAAGTAATGAACGTATTTAGCGGTTGTATAGTTAGACGCTTGCATGAGTCACTATGCAAAAATATTTATTGGTAAGTATATTTAATATTTTTTGTCAGTATTTATATTCAGTTTCTTTGTATATTTTAATTGATAAATATTTTATCAATATATTTAATGCATAAATTTATCGAATTGGATTATTTTAATTATACATACTAGATGTTCTTACAATATTAGAAAGGTTAAATGTTACAATTTCTTTTTTCTAATAGGGTTCCCACTAGTATTTTATGTTTCTCCAAACCCTAAGACGAAACATAGAAGTCTTTTGACTTCACTAGTGGGTATTAGGACTCGTATATCTTGGGATTCTAACCTTGAGGAAAGCTCATCAAATCATACTCCCATGTGCAATGGATAACTCCTTATTGATTATATCACATACAACTTCTAACCTTGTGATCCTTGTCTTAATCTCGTCTTTACCTTGAAGAAAGCTCAACAAATAAAGAAAGATTATTCGCTCGTTCCTACCATTTCACGACGGCCTAAGCATATTATACACACCTTGAGGAAAGCTCAACAAATATATATAAGTTGCTTACTGTGTCTAGTCTATATTTTAATAGTACCACATATAACATCCCTAGCTTGACGAAAGCTCAACAACCAAGGAGTATGTAAGCAATCTATTAATATATAAATGGAAGAGGACAACTTTATATTAAAGATTGACAATTTTTAATAAATTTAGTCGAGTGATATTGACTTATGGAATAATGTATTTCTTATGAAATACCATCATGATTCAAATGTCGGACACATTAGAAATCACAATTTATGTACTTTACATATGTATTTATTCCTTAAGTCTATTTAGGGTTTTTTTAATGTTCCACCTTAAATTTATACATTCATATTATATAAGTATTATTATTATATAATTTTTATATTTTAATTTACCTATATAATAGTCTTAGGTATAATCTTATATAAATTAAATCTTATTATTAAATTTAATTAATTATTTATTTATTTAATTTTATACTATTCTAATATAACAGTTATATATAATATTTATTATTATAGTATAACACGTATATCATATATATATATATATGTGTGTGTGTGTACATCATTTAATTGATTGCTCTTTAATTAATTTATTTAATTAAATACTTTTAGTTAAATTATATTAATTTTGAAATTCATTTTGTATACACACATGTATAGTTATGTTACTTTAAAATTTAAAACAACATAATATATAATACATGCATATATTTACTAATTAATTAACTCATTTAATTAATATATTTTATTGACCCTGTTAATAAATTTTAAAAGTCTAAATTAATTTTTATTGATTTTCAAACATTTTGAAATTTTTTATTATATTATAACTTTTATAATGTATGTATATCTTATTTTAAATTTAACTTTTAAATTTAAAATATTATATTTTTAGTTTTGAAATAGTTTTGAAAATTAGCCCAAAGCGCAATTCAAATTATGCCTTTATTAGGGACAACCTTTGGGCTCACATGTCTGTCCAGACCAGGTTAATAGTCAGGTAGGGTAGAATACTTGATTACCCAAACTCAATCCTGTGACACTATCTTTGTAGACACCCTATTATCCAAGTTGTGAACTTAATTAGTCAACCCTAACATAATTAATTTAGACCGTACATGCTATTAGGCTCTGACACCATTGTTAGAACTGGGCCAACCCACAGCGGAAGTAATTAATGAATTTCAAAAAAAAATTCATTTTGGATGTTTACTAAGCCTGTGAAGTCTAGTTTATTTAGAACATTTCTAAATTTCCGTTTAAATAAAATCATTATTTTATTCGTATATATAATATGGTTTTATATTAACTAATTAATATTATAATATATATATATATATATGTATCATATACATGTGTATATGAGCATACATGTGCAATCCATGCAAGGTTTAACATGTCCGTATATAAGTGCTGGGATTTACACCGCAACAGACATATTAGCTCACCTATCATCCAAATGTATGTTTATATACTTTATTTATGTATTTAAAATATTGCATATATATATTGCATATATTTTTTATTTTGAAATAAATTATAAATATATATAAATAAATATATGTATATGAAATTCATAATACATACATATATATACCTATATGTATATGTATATTTATATATTTGAAATTATTTAAAATTATATTAAAATTATATTTATTTATCTACTGTAAATTCAAAATCAAAATCAATTTTTTTATTTTAAAAAAACGTGTATATAATATAAATATACATATCTTATAAATAATTTAATAATAAATGTATATCTATAAGTATACTTAAATGAAATATATGTGCATAACGTATATATGTCACGACAAAGGTTGATATTTTTTTGTTATATATATATATATTAATTTCTATATGGAAATTAATAAAAAATATTTTCGAAAGAAAATTTTAAATTTCAATATTCTAGCAAATTTTTTAAGATATTTTAATATTTTACAATTAAATAGATTTTAAAATCAATTATTAATTTCGGCTATGATTAAAATATCTAAATTATATGAAAAATTATTATTTTTTATTTGCCAAAAGTGTTTTTAGATGTAAACTAAATTTTATAGAATTTAAAACATATAATACATAATACATATATTATTTGTAGAATTAAATGATTTAAATGATATTTAAACAGACACACACACACACACACATATATATATATATATATGTTTTTTTTAATTATGCCAAATGTCCATTATGCAAAAAATTATTATAAAATTTTAAAACTATATTTTGTGTACTATAAGAATTAATATTTTAATTATGAAGCTAGTATAATTAAATAAGTATATTAATTAATTTAAATAAAAAATTAATTTTTTTAATTTTGAGCCGTGATTATTAAAGGTATATACATAAAAATAATTTGTTTATTATATGCAATTATATAAATAAACAACCATTCTGAATGTGACGATACATCGATATAATAGAATCATCACCTAAGTTCAAATAATATATGATATATAAATTATCTAAGTACTATCAAACAATTGAAAATCACAAAATTACCTTATCTCCAAAGCCTACTAGTACACCTAAAAAATATGAGATCAACTCCTTGAACTAGTTTCCAATCCAACAAGGTGCAAGCTCCAGAACCGATGACCACCACATATCAAATAACAATTGTTGTATTTGATTTGAGATTTAGAAATGGAGGGGGAGATAAAGTATAATTTCAGCCAGAAATAAGTGATGATGGAGGCTCTCAAAAAAGTGAACGAGTGAGGGTAATGATGCTTATATAGAGGAGAGAATGAAAAGATAAGTTTGGATCCAGATCCATTTTTCTCTCTTACCCATTCTTTTCCTTTTTCTTATCAAATCAAGCCCTTTATTTGCCATCATATAGCCGCACCCATCATGCTCCATCATAGTTGAGCACACCAGACCCATATGAGCTTCAAATCTATTTAAAGCCTGAAAAAATTCTATTGCATTTAAATCTAATTTAAACGGATATCGATATCGTATATCGATTAATATATTTATAACTATTGTAAACATATTTAATAATACTTGTTCATAAAATAAAAATAAAATTTTATAGTTAATGTTTTGTAAATATTAATTAACTTAATTAATTTATAATAGTTAGAAATTAATTAATTTGGTTAAAGGACTATTCTGTAGAATATAATAGACTATGATTTTTGTTTGATGATAATAAACATATATGTATATATATTCGTTTAAATGTATTTGATATTGTACTATTTTATTTTTCACATAATTAAATAAATATTTATTGAATAAAATAAATAACACAGAATTTAAATTCAAACAAATATTTTATTCAAACAAGTATTTTATTATAATTTTGAATAGTACAAATTTGAGCTCTCATTATATATACAAAATTACAATACAATTTCAAATTACAACACAATTTTTCACTATACAATTGTCACTTACATTGCACCTCACTACATATCACTCGTTCACTCATATTTGTTCTTCAACTATATTCCAATTTGTATCCAGCATCTAAATTATCTAAAAAATAAACACCGACGTAGTAAAATTGAAAAAGAAATATTTTTGCAATGTAAAATAAAATGTGTTTTTGAAAATATTATTTGCCTCGGTTATTTGGGTTGTTCGTCATCATTTATTTTGAATTTATCATACACAAACAACTTGTGAGATGCACAGTGTATCACTGTACAAGCCACAAGGCCGTGTACACCGATATAAACTTGATAAAACTGTAGGGACAGGTGAGCACAAGGTCAAACCCGAGCCATAAGCTGGATTAAACTCAGGTGCAATACAAAAGCATCGCAAAATTGTCGAGTACAAGTTCTCATGCAACAAGAATCCAAAACCAGACCATGCTAACAAGTGCACAAATGTATACACATGAGAACAGACTCGACAGTGGAGTCAAAGCAATATGAAAACAAGTTTATATGCAAACAGCAGCTCAAATAAGCAATTTCAGACAAGACCAAGTCTTAATAAAAGGAGCTTCACATGAAAACTCACTAGTTCAACAAAAACATATGATCAGACACAAGAATAAGGAAACAAATGCATTCAGACTTAAATGAAACAAACTGGAAATACTTATAAATAGAGAAAAGGGGAACGAATTTTTTATCACAGTTTTTCTTTAGGCCAACTTATAATTTCGTTTAGGCTTTAAATTTTAAAATTAAGGTTTTATTGTTTTGAGTTGTTTTTTATTTTGTATTTTACTTTTAAACTTTTATAAAATTCTAGTCGTGTGACTAGGGGACGAACTACGGTGGTGTAGTTCGAGAATTCACAACTCAATGGTTGAGTTGTGGTAGGGTTTTGAGCGTAGAGTTAGGTTAGTCGATAGCGAGTGTCGCAAGTTTACGTGTGTAAGCGTCTAAATACTTAATTTATAGTAGAAACCTTGGGGGCAGCACGTAGGCAGGGTTTTGCCGAAGCTGGGTAAATCTGTGTTGTTTTATTTATGCTTCTATTATTCTGCTATTATTTGTGCTGCAATTATTTTATATATTTCCACATTAATTTTTATTAGGACAATTTTTTGATCAAGGCTTAGCATCTTCAAAAACTAATTAGCAAAATAGGCCTCGTTTACGTTTTTGTTTGCGCAAAAATGGAATGCGCAAAGCCATTTTTTTAAAACTTAAATCTTGCGCATTCCATATTTGCGCAAGCTTTAAAATATAGCTTGCGCAAATATGGAATGCGCAAGCTTAATTTCGGGCATCAAAAGGACAGAGAGCTGAATCTGGAGTCATTATCATACCTATCCCCTTTCTTCCCAAAACCCTCCCCATTTCCAACTTCAAACCCATTTCAAATCCAAATATCTTAAGTCAAAATCATTTTTCTCATCTATTTCTTCATACAAACACTTTATTGCCCATAAAATGAAAGCTAGCTCTTCATCTACGTTGATTAGAGGTAATTATAATTCATTTTTTTGAAAATTAAGATGTAATTTTGCTATTGTTGATGTTGTTGAAAATGAAGAGTTATTGGTGGTGGTGGTGTTAATTATTAGACAATGATGTTGTTGTTGAATTAGTTGTTAGTGTTTGATGAATTGGGAAACCCTATTTAAATAGTAGTAAATTAAAAACCCTAATTTACACCTTAATTGTTTATTGTTTATGATGACGGTAGATATTAATGATTGGGAGATAGACGACGAAACATTGATGAAACATTTTGATGAGCTTGAAGAGAAAATCGGAGTTGCAAGTTCAAGTCATATTGACTTTGATGTCGATCATGTTCCGGAAACACAGTTTGAACCAGTACCGCGTAAATTTCATTCAGGATCATCAACCTTACACGGTCGTTTATGTGAAGTTGTTTCTGCGGAAATGTCCGGCCATCAACATAGAGTTGGTGGAAATTTGCTGACGCCTATACATCCTATTGGTCCATCCATGCCAAGGGGACAACGATCATATCCAACTTGTTATTGCGGAGTTATGTGTGTAGTGGTTGTTTGTAGAAAGGAAAAGAATGCTGGACGAAGGTTTTTCGGATGTAGTTCGTACAATGAACATAGATTGAATCCTCGTGAATATGATTGTTGCAATTATTTTAAATGGATTGATCAACCCCTGTGCGAAAGGGGACTTGAGTATGCCCACGAATTACAAGCCGAAATAAGTCGTTTGAAAATTGTGAATGAAGAATTAAGGACGAACATTGGAAGGCCTAGAATGTGGTAGATGTTTGTGGCTTGGTTAAGTTGTCATATTTGGATTTTATGTTGTACCGTTGGATTTGTATTGAGTTGTTGCGAAAGTGTTTGTATTTGTTGTAACCCGTATTGTGAGCATGGTGGATAGTTTATTATGTTTTTGAAATTCATTTGATAGTGTTGACTTCAATGACAACATATATTGGTTACATTATTATATTGATTTGCTTGTTTCGGTTTTTTTAAAGATTGAGTTGACTCCTTTTGGTTGAGATTGCATGCGGAAGCAAAATCTACTTAGAAAAAATAGGTAATA
The DNA here is from genome assembly GCA_030737815.1 of Allium fistulosum. NCBI lineage: Eukaryota > Viridiplantae > Streptophyta > Magnoliopsida > Asparagales > Amaryllidaceae > Allium > Allium fistulosum. Next base: position 547,896,530 of record CM060906.1, read on the forward strand.
ATTCATCAAATTGATGTTTATAGTTATGTCAGTGAACAAAAACTATAAATGTAGTATTGGAACTTATTTTGCAGATAATGTCAAAGGTTCCGACTATATTTTACTTTGATGGCGAATTGTTGGTTGATGATGAAGGTAAACCTAGATATGTGGGCGGGAGGCGAAAAGGATCGACAATAAAAAATCATTGTAGTTTCGAAGAGCTTAAACAAAGGGCATTTGAAGTGACAAAAGCAAATCTTGTGATATATGATTTAAAATTAGCGGTGAAATGGGTTCGGGATGATGGTGCATCCGCTATTGATTTGGAAGACGACGACGATTTGAACTCCACCTTTTCAGTTGGAATGAGAGTGATAGAAATATACGTTGTGAGAGTGGAACATGAAAATGTGGTTGAAACACAAGCGGTAGTAATATCTGGGGATGAGTATATGCACACTACACAGTTACAAGAAACACAATGTTCGGCGTATCCGTCGTATTTTTCAAGCCATCAAGATGGAGAGTTTACAAACTTACTTCAAAGGTACAGAGGAGTGGTTGGAGTCTCTTCTAGTCAGGAACAACATATGATGCAGAACGCTATAAATCCAAATCAGTCGCAGGCGTTTGAAAAGTGAGTACTATTATATGTTTGCACTTGTATTTTGACTTACGTTAATGCTAAATATATGACCTTTGTTTTTTGTATTCCTAGTGTGGAAGATGCATTTACTGGTTGTGACGACGATGGTGCCGATGATCATGTTCTTACTCCACACGAGTTATCGCATATCTTCACAGTTTCAACACCCTGCAATATATCAACAAATTATAATTAGGACTTCATATTTGACTTCCCCGGTTTACCAATATCGAACATTTACCTCCATTAATGTGTAGTTTTGGCTCCTATGGTGTTCTTGAAGATAGAGAACACTTCTATCTTCGGCCCTAGGAGACAATTCTACAAACAACAACAACCGTTTATCAATACAAAAACTATGTACAAAGTTAGGGTTTTTGCTATATTACTACTTCAAATCCTTTTGCATTGTCATCAAAGAAACCAACAATGTGAGTACATTCACATCAACATCATCAACACTACCTCTTCCGCAAACAACAACAATCATTTCTAAAGTAGTATCTTAATTTTCAAAAAAATGAATTATAATTACCTCTAATCAACGTAGATGAAGAGCTAGCTTCCATTTTATGGGCAATAGAGTGTTTGTTTGAAGAAATAGATGAGGAAAAATGATTTTGACTTAAGATATTTGGATTTGAAATGGGTTTGAAGTTGGAAATGGGGAGGGTTTTGGGAAGAAAGGGGGTAGGGTTGAAGAATGACCCCAGAATCAGCTCTTTGTCTTTTTGATGCCTGAAAAAGAGCTTGCGCATTGCATATTTGCGCAAGCTTAAAAATATAGCTTGCGCAAAAATGGAATGCGCAAGCTCCGTATAAAAAAAATATACTTGCGCATTCCATTTTTGCGCAAGTACAAAAGTAAACCAGACCTATTTTGGCAATTAGTTTTTGAAGATGCTTGTTGTTTTAATTAGTTTTGGTGCAAGGCCTTGATCAAAAAATTGTCCTTTTTATTATTATTAGTATCACCCTATTCACCCCCTCTCTAGGGTGAAAATGATCCTACATATTCAACGTTTCAGTTGTGTGACCCTTTAGGTGTAAATTTGGTCAGCGATTAATATCGAACTATTCGAATATTAATGTTCACATGTCACTTAGCAGATGATGTGACATTGGCAAAATTCATCACTTACTTGGTTTCAATAAAATTCAATTTTACTTTATTAAGCATTACCTGGTAGTGACGATTATTTACACTAATTTTCTTCGTCCAAACTATATCGCTTTGGATTTATGGAATTTGGTAATGGCCAAAATTCCAATATCATATGTACTTAACTCTATAGTCCAAACATGGTCCTTGGTTCAATAATAACAATTATTATTAACCGAACTGCTCTAACCAGAGACTTTGACTTTGAGTTGACTTCAATTGACCGTGATACTAACCTCATATAACTGAGGAAATGAATCCTCTGTTGAATAGTGTTTCACTTCCATTGCTTTCACTTAACCCAACTACAATCGTTTGATGGACGTCGTGCCATAATTTAACTATAATCAAAGTGGAGCTTCCACATTAAAGGTCAACAATATTGTCAAGTCAAGAAAACCATGTAAAATTATCAAATCGATATTTTCTGTTTGAGCTTAGTTATATTAACCAAAAGAAAACTATCAAGTGAGTCATTCCATACTTTTCCAATAACTATCTATACGTAACCCCTTGGTGCCCCAAATAGTCATGAGTAATACACTGCCCAACATTTGGAGAGCGTTACGTACTCTAGTCTCAACAAATGCATCAATATCCAGTCATGATACATCCTGACCAGGAATATTTAAAATGGTTTGTTTATTTATTTGTGATAAGTCACTCTTGGTTACAATGCATTGTAACTACTATCAAAAAACATACCATTTATGGATTTTCTTTTAGATATACTTTTAATTAAATTAATTAATATAACATATTGTATCAAGTATATAATAGAAAGTAAACACCTTTTATTTTGACCAAGTTAGTTATCGAGTAGATATACATAACAAATTACATAATTGCCGCTGGGGCATACCCATAACTCTATCAATCTTCCACATGCACTTGGGGTCAATTATGGAATCTCTATACCATACCTTAAATTGGTTCGATGAGAACTGATCGAGTTAAACCCTTCGTGAATGGATCTGCTATGTTGGTTTTGTTAACTGCTCTGTCAATCAATACCCTTCGTGAATGGTTCTGCTATGTTGGTTTAGTTAACTACTCTATCAATCAATTCTCTCCGATGTTGATAAACTACATGTATCATGCGGAAATATTCAAAGTATGTTTCTCGATTTCTAGTGAGCTCTTATTATTAAATTGTTGTCATATAATAATGATTAGTATTCTCAATACTTGGAATCGCTCCTAGCTCAATTATAAATTTGTCCAGTTATATTTATATACATTGTTTTTATTATGGCTCTATTCAAGGCGATATACTTAGCCTTTTGTTGAATCAGCCACAACCTTTTGTTTGGAATATTTCCAACTTAAATTTTCTTAATTATAGTTTGAATATGAATTTAATATCGACATGTTATACTCAATATCACTCATAAAGTTTGGGTTCGTACACTCCTTCATAACAAGTTTATTGTTTTCATATATAATTCTCTAGTATTTCGTAAACACTCGAGAATGCTCTAAACTAACATTTAGTGGTCTTAATTTGGATTTGATATTTGCTTCATGTTTCAAATACATAAGCAAATTATGATAATGTTGACAATTCAACATGTATGATAATTTTTATTGCTAAAACAAAAGGAATCCATCTTACATGTTCCTTATTAAACATTTTAATTAGGTGCCTTTGCATATCATTTAGGACATTCCCAATATCTTTAAACTTACTATAAAGGATATAATTTAAAAATTCAATATCAAGTATTATACAACCGAAGTATTATCGATTTTGACATAAGTATATTGTTAACACAATAGTATATTGTTTACTTACAGTCTAGAAATATCTATGTATCTTTTAGTGGTGCTTTCTTAAGAGTGCACGCTTCCTATGCATTTTCACTGAAAATAAAACTATTTGATATTTCTACCAAAACACTTGTTCAATTTTGATGCTTCTAGAGTGATGCTTTCATATCATTTGTTGGAACGTATCCAAAAATCCACAAACTCAATATCGCTCTCTTATTTCGAGGCACTTTGGTTGTTATGTACAAATAGTCTTCTAAATCATTTTTTAGAATTTTTTATTTCATCACATATTTACTAAATTACAAAGTCATACTAAGTGATAATTTTGTGTGTAAATCTGAATTAACTTGAGCATGTTGAATAGCGATTCTATTATGCATAATTTCAACAACTGAAATTTACGATTTAATTCTTATCAACGTTGCTCATTATATTCCAACTGCATTTCTCTTTCTTTTGAAGGCTCATTTGCGGCCGATGGATCATATCACTATGATACAACTACCAAAATCATATTTTGATAACGTACTTGGAATCCACTTCGGATTTGTGCATTATATCATATCAAAGAATCAAAATTCTTAATGGTTTAATTGTCAAACGAGGAGTATCTTTCTTGAATTGATAAGAGACTAGTAGTTTCTTTTCAATATGCAAGAATATCATTAGACATTCTAATGTGTTGTGTTCATTTAGGTTAGGTTAATTTCATTTCATCCCACGTAATCGATTTTATTTTTGGATCATATCTAAATCTATTTTACTACCAATCTCTACTATTAATAATAAGAATTCAATCCATTGTTTTCAACCGTGTCTTTTGGGATTTCCAAAAATGCCCTTTTTATCTTCTATCCTTCTACATTTCATCCCATCTCACATCTTAGTTGATGCATAAAGGACCTTAATCACCGAAACTTTAATGTCGTCGTCGATAATCTATTATCGACGCCAATCATCCGACATCGCTTGATCACCAAGGCTATTTACTGCCGAAAATTACACCTCCTCCACAATGCTGCAATTTGAATGCGCACGATTTTGCAGACTAGGGTTAGTTCATTATGCTCCGATCCTTCTACTTTGCTAAGTTATTGTGCTCCAATTCATCAACTGTCGCTCCTTCAACACGATCTTTGACCACTTGATGTGCACGTAAATGTGCATATTTTTACCACTATATTTAATCTATTTAAATTAAATAAATGATCATATCGGGTATTTTAACTTGTTTAAACCAAAATTCAAATTATTTTCAAATTGTCACATATTCATCTTCATATAGGGGTAAAATGGTCATTTTTGTGCATTTATTAAATTGTGAAAATTTACTTAGAATTTTCTATGTTGTTTTGTAGGAAATTTGGTGAACTTTACAAGTGGCTTCATGATAATATATGCATGCACAAGAGTGAAGAGAACAAATGAAGATGGAAATAATTCAAAGTGGTGATCATGGAGGACCCCACCCACTTACCTTGATTTTCAAATTAGGAGCTAAGCACATGATAAAAGGACATTAAAGCTTCATGTACATTTAAGTGGAGATTAGTGGATGTTAATGATTACTTGGCCACCACACTACCTCAAGGGCAATTTGGGCATTCCTCAAAATATGAATTAGGGTTTCATACATGTATAAAGACCCCTTATGTTTCATGTAGTTCTCCCTTAGTCTCTCTCACTTAGTTTTTAGCTTAGGAAATAAATCAAAGCTTTTCTCTATTCTTTTTCCATGGCTACTTAGCCATTTTATTTCATGTAATTTTTCTTTCTTTTATGCAATGTTAATTCTCTTTTATTTACATGCTTCTTCTCTTCTTATGTTAGTAGTGTAGTTTACATTCATGCAAAGTAGATTAGTTTTAATTCTTGTTAATTAGCTTCTCTTTTCCATTAGCTTTCACTTTCCTTTCTTTTTGCTTTCATGTTGCTAGCTACATTTGTTTATCAAATGACAAATATGAGAGGCTAAACCCCTTCAATTTAAGGGTAATGAAGCTCTCTAATTATGTAGCTTCAACTATTTGTTAATTCATGCTCTCTTTTTGTGCTTAATGATGATCAATGAAGTGTTTTATTTGTTGTTCTTGCTTTGAATTTGATAGCTTATATTGTTGACACCAAATAGGCTATGCTTAAACAATCACTAACACAAATGCCTCTTCATCAAAATATGATTTAAGGCATAAGAAAGTGATTTGAAATTAAAATTTGATGGTCTATATTTCTAATCAATAGTTAATAGGCCATACTTAAAATAGATTTCATTTTCATTGTCAAGTTTCATGAAAGTTAGTAAGTGGTTTAAGGGGTGTGTCAAAGTTTGATGGCTTATGTTAGCTAACTAATAGCACAAATATGTCATACTTATGATAGACAATGAAAATGAAAATATATTTTTAAACATCTGCATTTTTTCCTGATTTGTTCCTTATTATCATTGTTCCAAATTCGACTACAAACTAGATTGTATTTGATGGAACGTTCAATTCAGTATTTTGAGGATGTATTGTTTAACTGCTGTATCACATATAAGGAGTGACAAACATGGATTGATTTATATTGTTATTTGCAGCCATATATATTTTCTTTAACTTTAGACTGATAACCATACATTACTTATATGAATCAATGGTTGAAAATGTAGAATTGGTAGATAATAATGCATTAAGTGAAATTTATCTTTAAGAGGAGTTAAGTGGTGAAATTGGTGATATAGGATAATGGCACAATAACTTTAACATATGAATAGTGAGAAAGCTTATATGTATAAGATTAGAACCCTTTGCTTATCTATATTTTAAAACGAGTGGGTAAGTTTCAATATTGTTGCACCAGACTTTAAATGTGGTGGAAGTATTTGTATTGGTTAGTGAAACTAGGAGACGGTTAATATATGGTAGCATCCCTCCATTATTACCATTATTTATATTATGTTGGTGCATTCTAGAATCTGGGAAGAATGGTATAAAGTGATACAAAGTGTTTGTACATGTCCATAAAAGAAAATCCAACCTGTTGCATAAACAAAATGGAAAAAGATTTACTATAAGAAGAAACTATACGAACTATTTTCTTCGTCATTTTCGAATTTTTTTTAACCATTAACGTCATGGTATAGGTTTCAGATATTTTCAATGACAAATGTAGCTTTAAGTTTTGACATCATAATGACCCACTGTTAAGAGCCGCACAAAGCTTTCAAGCATGTTTTTTGAGCTTGAACTATCTTTGCTAGTATTTTACGTTGGAATTTAGTTTTTTATTTTACAAGCTTGCTTATTATGCCATATGGTATCTAGCATTTTAATTAACAGTACCTGGAAATTTCATATTTCAGAAGTCCAGCAAACGGATGCCCTTTAGCATAAACTTGATAAGGGAAGTTACTGGATTTGCACCAATGAAAAGAGAATCACCGAGCCCTTGAAGGTTGGCAAGGATAAGCATGCATTGAAAGTAGCACAAGAAAGTTGGGAACCCATAAGGGAGCTAAGAGCAAGAGAGAAGAGATGGCAAATTTCCTCAAAAATAAGGTAAGTTAAATTTCTAATCGTGGTCACGCCTGTCTACTTCCACTCTCAAGCAAACTCATGTTACTGCTTTATGGCTTATGAATTTCTTTATACATAGTTTATTTTAGGATTTAACTTTTATTAACAAATTTTGTGTTTTTGTGCATTATCTATGACTGATTAACTTTATTCTCATTAATTATTCTAGGCTGTAACATGTAATGTTGTAGACATATTGAACTTGAATCAACATCAGTCTCTAGGTTGTGATAGATTCATCGGGTTAGTAAAGTTATTTTACATCATCTTCTATGCTTATTCCTAGGCAAACTATGATGCATAAGCATATAATTTCATACTTACTTAATCTAGGATGCCTATCATGCACAGATGTTAGTTATTCTTACATATTTCCCTAATATATTAACTCTGAGTTGGAAAGAACAAACCCTATTTGACATATCCTAATAGTTTTATTATTGTTGAAAAATATAACAAAATGTCTGATTTACTAAATAAACTATTTAGATTTTGTGCAGCATGCACATAATTGCAGTTTTAAATGCTCTTAATCGGCAAGTATACATGGATGTGTGATTAGGATAATAGTTCATTGAATTTTGAATAAAATACCGAAAGCCATGTTGAATTTAGCAAATGTACATTGTTGAAGCAGAAAACCTTATCAACTTTTTTTTTCACGTTTCATTTCACTGTGTTTTTAAGTAGTGCCCATAATTGGAGGTGTTAGTTGCTTTCTATATGATATAAACAGATACGTTTTCAAAAAAATTCCACATGTTTCTTTAATACATAATTCTATGCTATATACTTTATTTATTTTCTGTGCATTTTTGTCATTAAAGTGAAGAGAAAGGAATGCTAAGTGAGTTTCTTGCCATTTGGCATAGCCTTGGCTACATGCAAGGGCTGTAAACTTGGTTGGGTTTTGCTACCTTTACAGTAATAATTTCTACATAGCATTATGTTGACCTTTTTTACTTCTTGCATACTAAGGAAAAACATATTATGGGTTATTATAGCTACGTTATAAAAATATGGCTCGACGACAAAATACATGTCCATCTAGACGTGCATATATACTTGTAAGTTCTTAAAGAAATTCATTCGCTATGAAGTTGATATTTTTTGAAATAACAATTTTTTCTCGGTTCAATGGAATGGGTATTCACAAATATTTTATGAATTGCCTTACACATAAAAATGATTCAGCTTTAGTTTATAGTACTTATGTTCAAAACATAAATTGATAATTCAATGACAGTCGTTCCCAAACTCCTTTTGGGGCGATTCATATAAGATCCTTCATGAAAAAGTATTACATGCGGTCTTTTGACTCGTACAACCCGCCAACTCCTTGGTGTAGGATATCCTGGGGTTTCTTATAAACCCTTATATTGCATGACTTTGTAAACCATCCTTTGGATGAAGTTAATTTTAATCATGTTCATGTGTACTACTCTTAAATACACAACCTTATAGAAAGAAGTTAGCTCAACTTCATTCACAATTAATCATACTTTGTTCAACAAACTTCGATTACTCCTTATCGATACATCATTATGTGTCATAAAGAGGAGTGACTTTTGAGATTGAATCTCCATTCATTTTAGGTACGTTCGAAACTCTTTCCAATACACTAAACAATTCGATCAAATCGAATCAATTTTATTTTCTATTTCACGTTATTTTAGTTACTTCCGTTTTATATTCTATGAGCTAATCATAAACATACAACATATGTATCAAATTCATATATTCATATTTGTAATAACTCATTGGTGAATAATATATCGTCCAGATGTATGTTTAAATACTTTATTTATGTATTCAAAATATTGCATATATATATATATATATTATTTTGAAATTAATTACAAATATATAAATAAATATATGTGTATGAAATTTATAATATATATATGTATATATTTGAAATTATTTAAAATTATATTTATTTATTTTCCTGTAAATTCAAAATCAAAATCAATTTTTCTATTTTAAATAAACATATATAATGTATACATACATATATCTTATCAATAATTTAATAATAAATATATACATAAGTATACTTAAATTGTGACGCCCCACCTCTATGCTCACAATAACAAAGGTTATTATAAGGAATAACGTCTGCTATTGCGAAGAATAAGGCTTGTGAGGAGCGACCATCTGTAAGTTATGCCTTAGACGAGTACTGATTACATCGATAGGAGTTGTATAAATTACTCCCAAAGATATATATTCAATCCAAATCTAAAACGAAACTACAGTGGCTAAAGAAAAATTCAGAACAACTCATAATAACAACAGCACTGATAGTATAATCACATCAGAACAGAAATATCAGATATATAGCGGAAGACAAGTCTGGAATACATGATACAACAATCGATAGTTCATAGGAACCAAGTACACATATACATGGATATCAACATACATAAGATGAGAGTCAAAATAACCAAAAGAACTCCTCGAAGGCTAGATAAAAGATGATGTGAGATCCCAAAAGCTGAAGCTGCTACTGAATCAGAGATAGCGACTATCCTGAAATAACTCGGTCTGACCCGAGTATTATTTAAAAGAAAATAATAAACGGATCAGTCTAATTTATTCTTAGAAGTGTATGCATCATAAATATCATCAAAGCAAAATAATAATAATCTCAAATGAGACTATTCAACATAAGAAATCAACATAGTTAAATGAAGAAATCACATCAAACTCCATCAAAATCAACTTTCAAATTCACAATTGAATTCAAAACAACAATTCATCAAAATCTAGAAATCAAAAATAGACAACTAGAAAATCAACATAAAAGTGGATCGATCCCATCATATGGCGAGTCTAAGCTACGCCGCACGTGCATCTCATATGGCCGAAGCCTACCAAGTACTATCATCATAATTTTGGCGCCCAACATATGACCCGAAGGTCCAACATATGACCCGAAGGTCTAGTACTGGTATTTGACCCGAAGGTCCATCATATGACCCGAAGGTCCATCATAGTCGCTCGAAAGCGCACAAAATCATCAAAATCATCAAACAACAAATATTTCAATTAACGAGTCCGGATTTAACCGAAATAGTAAAAGTGTGGTTCCATACTCCGCACTTTTGCTAAATCGTTTAAATCTCTTCATCGTTTCCTTGAAAGTGCAAAATTGTGTATTTTATAAAAATACATTTTACGTTCTCAAATGGACAAGTCCGGAATTAAGCGAATCAGTAAAAGTAAGGGTTCATAGTCCTCAATTTTGCTGAATCGTTTAAATCGCTTCCTCATTCTTTTGAAAGCGCAAACTGTAGAATTTTTGAAAACAATTTCAATTTAAAACCATTTTTAAAACACGTGATTAAAATAGTAGCATCTATAGCAATTTCGAAAAGGAAATTGCGCTTCACAAAACACCGTAAAAACGGTTATCAAATCAGCGTTACGGAATAACCGCTTGAAAATTCGCTTTAAAATTAACAGTTACTGAAGTCAAACAACCGAAATTTTTATTCGCCAAAAAAAAATCTCATAAAAACAACGCGCTTCAAAAGTATAATACCGGCGTAAAAATTCCGTTACAAAAATAACGGCAACGAAATACGTTTTAAAACGTAACACCGGTTCAAAATAAATTTAACTGTAGACTGCACTAAAATTTTTCAGGTATGAAAAATGATGTCTGGACCATATATTTCCCCTTTGCACGTAACACATTAAAATGTTCGGCTAAACTAAAATGCACGTAACCATTATATTCCAGTTTGCATGTATACTACTAAATATTACCACTTACATTATTATAACTGACTACCATTTATACTACCTGCACTTGCACTTGTATTCACATCCACACGTTCACTTGCATTTCATTTATACGTTCATTGCATTTTCACTTTACAGTGGCGCATGCAAATATTAACATAGAGTCTGGGAATAATCAATATAACAAGTATGCACAAAAATATGACTTTGTCCATAATATACAGGCACGCTACTGAAGGAATGCAGACACGTATTAGTTTTAGTTTAGGCCCGCACGCTAATAAAGATAAAACAACATCACACTAAAATGAAATGACCTGGCAACTGTTTTCGTTTACAACAAGGATTAGATAATGTGTCTAACCTGCATGTATGTAAATATAAGGCCAAATACTAGGCCATGTTGGAACGCCTAAACTTTTCCATGAAAGCATGTTTAACTAAAATGGAGCCAAGTAGAACCAGGGTATCACACGTATGCAAACACAAAGCACATATTAAATCTGAAAGGAATTTAGCACGCACGCAATTTCAACAAGGCTGGAGCATTGCGCTACACTAGTCAGACACATGCACACACGCCCTGATGTTTGCACACTAGTTTAAAATGGCTTGTCCCTTGAAATATAAACCAACGTTGGACACAATTTCACTGCAGTGGAAATTACCTCTCAAGAACTGTCTCGAAATCATAGTAGAGAAAGGCAGTGAAAAACTCAGGTTGCAAGGTTACCAAAAATCACAACAAAGCAAAATTCCAAACCAAAGAAAACCGTGTTTTCAAAACAAAGGCAGAGACTTGATGATTAAAAATTAGAAGTGTGAGTATAACTCACCTTAATTTGTTTCGAATACAGCTAGAACAAGGGATTCAAATATTGGAGCTGCTGCCATTAAGGTCTTCTCAGAATTTTGCTTGCTGAGACGAAAAGTTTGCAGAGAAAATGTTATTCTCTTTTCTTCAAATGGCATAAGTCAATGAACTTGGGTGATGGCCATCTTTCAGGTACATATTGCATTTAATGCAAAGGTGTATTTTGAAGTATTGTACACTGCAATACTCGGCTAGTGATAGACAGAAAAATGATATTCGAAAATATGATACCTGATAATACACACTTGCTTTCACACTAAGATTTGCTTTTGTGAACATGCTTTTACATTGCCATTTGCATTCTAACGTGGGGTCAAAGGTTGCATAATTCACTTTATATGCAAATCTTGTTTCCAGCGTGAATAGTGTATTATGCATATGACAACAACGTGAATAAACTATTTGATTGCCACTATGCAATTGTTCATCAAGTCAAAAATGCAAGAAAAATTTAAATAAAATACGCACTTCGACAGTAATTTAACAATTACGGTCGTTACCGATTTTAAAATATTTATTATGACGGTAATAAAATCACGGTCGTTACATAAATGAAATATATATATAGTATATAAAATAAATATACGTCTATAATAATGCTCACGGCAAAGGTTGAATTTTTTTTTGTTTTTTTTAAATTTCAAATATTTATATATATCTATTAGTTTCCACATGGAAATTAATAAAAAAATAATTTAGAAAGAAAATTCAAATTCAAATATTCCAACAAAAATTGGAAGATATTTTAATATTTTATTTATATATTTTATAGTTAAAATAGATTTTGAAATCAATTATTAATTTCGGCTATGATCTAAATATTTAAATTATATAAAAGTTTATTTTTTATTTGCCAAAAGTGTTATTAGATGTAAATTTAATTTTATAAAATTTAAAACATATTTTATATAATATATATTATTTATTTGTAGAATTAAATGATTTAAATGATATTTGAATATATACATATATATATATATAATTATTTTAACTATGTTGAAAGTCCATTAAGTATAAAATTATTTGCATAAAATTTTAAAACTATATTTTTTATACTATAAGAATTAATATTTGAATTATAAAGCTAGTATAACGAAACAATGCATATTAATTAACTTGAATAAAAAATCAATTTTTTTAATTTTTAGCCGTGATTATTAAAGGCATATAAATAAAAAAATTATAATTATATACAAGTATATAGATAATAAACTATTATGAATGTGACGGTATATAATAAAATCGCCACCCGACTAACAAATAATATATGCTATATAAATTATCTAAGAATTATTATATAATTGTAAATCATAAAAGTGCTTTATCTTCAAAGTCTAGTAGTACACCTTGAAACGATGAGATCAACTCATTGAACTAGTTTCCAATCTAGCAAGGTGCTAGCTTCCGAACCGATGCACCAACTATCAAATACAACCGTTTTATTTGATTTGATATTTAAAAATGGAGGGGGAGATAGAGTATAATTTCAATTAGAAATAAATGATGATGGAGACTCTAAAAAAAGTGAATGAGTGAGGGTAATGATGCTTATATAAAGGACGGAATGGAGAGATAAGTTAGGATCCAGATCCACTTTTCTTTCCTACCCATTCTCTTCCTTTATCTTATCAAATTAATCCCCTTATTTTCCATCATAGTGCTGCACCCATCATGCACCATCATAGCCTAACACACCAGCCCCTATATGGGCTTCAACCCATTTAAAGCCCAAACAAATTATATTGCATTTAAATCTAATTTAAACGCGTATCGATATCGTATACTGATTAATATATTTATAACTATTATAGACATATTTAATAATACTCATGCATAAAATCAAAATAAAATTTTATAATTAATAATTCATAATATAAATTAAGTTAATTAATTTATAATAATAACCAATTAGTTAAATCATTTGGTCAAAAGACTATTCAATGTTTCGGTTGTATGACCCGTTATGTGTAAATTTGGTCAGCGATTAATATCAAACTATTCGAATATTAACGTTCACACATCACTTAACATGTGATGTGACATTTTAGTCAAATTTATCTCTTACTTGGTTTTGGTAAACTCCAATTTTACTTTGTTAAGCGTTACCCGGTAGTGACGATTATTTACACCAGATTTCTTCATCAATAGTATATCACTTTGCACTTATGAAATTTGATAATGGTCAATATTCCAGTATCATCCATATTCAACTTTATAGTCCAGATATAAAGTCATTGGTTCAATAATAAAAATTATTATTAACCGAACTGCTCTAGCCAACGACTTTGACTTTGAGTTGACTTCAATTGACCGTTATACGTACTCTAGTCATGAGTAATCACTACCCAATATTTGGAGAGCGTTACGTACTCTAGTCTCAACAGATGCATCGATATCCAATCTCGATATACCTTGACTAGGAATATTTAAAATGGTATGTTTATTTTACTGTGATAAATCGCTCATGGTTACAACACATTATAACTACTACCACAAAACATGCCATTTATGGATTTTCTATTAAATACACTTTTAATTAAATTAATTAATTAATAGAACATATTATATCAAGGATATAATAGAAAGAAAACACCTTTTATTTCGAATAAGATAGGTTATCGAGTTAGATATATGTAACAAATTACATAATTGCCTCTAGGGCATACCCCTAACTTTATCACAATATCACGACTAAAATAGGAACAATATGCCTACATTTGCAAGGGACACATATTTAATGCAATTATGGATATGTTATTTGATATGTACTACAACAAACCGACTACAAAGAATGTCTGGGATGCACTAGAAATCAAGTATATAATGGAGGATGCAATAAGAAGTTTTTCGCTATAAAATTTATGAATTACAAAATGATTGATGATTGGCCAGTGGTAAAATCAGGCCTGTCCCAAGACTAAGGCAAGTAAGGCATTAGTCTAGGGCAATGAGGAGCATAGAGGCAATAGAAAAAATCATTTTCTTCTTAATCTTGCAACGCCCAACCTCCACTCCACTCTCAATCGCCATCACCCGACCATGCCATCTTCATTCGTCGTTGCCCTAATTTCATGATGTAGCCTCAATTTCAAAGTGATGTTGCCCTAATTTCATGATGTTTCCCTATTTCAAAGTGTTGTGGTGCTACATGATATTAGAAGGTTTTTGGAACATAATGAATATCAATACATTTACGGTACAAAATTATTATATGAGCTTCAACAATTAAAAGGGATTCTACCATCGGAAGTAACGAAATCAACTAATATTTTAATTTTTTGAGGTATTATTGGGATGTAAGTGGATTTTTAAATGTTTAGATTGTTTATCGAATTTTATTGACCATTTCGATTATGGTTAGTTCAGCGGACAGAGGTTTTTTAAAATCAAAATTGATAAATATATATCTTCGGACACTATGTCGCAAGAAAGGTTAAATGGTTTAGCTATGATTTCAATTGAAAACAAGTAATTGGATATGCTTAACTATGAAAAGATTTTAGACTAGTTTCCTTCAAAAAATGCGAAAAGAAGTTGTTTTCGTTGATTGTATTTATATGTTATAATATCATATTGACATTTAGATTTTTGATATGTAATCTAAATGACTTAGTTGACCAAATTTTGTGATCATATTTTAATATATGAAAGAATTTTTGTTTTGTTTTTACATTTAAAAATAACTTTTTTTCAAGAAATGAGATAAAACAATGAAAAATTAAAACTTGCATAGAGCATTGTATACTCTTGGGTCAGCCCTGAGTAGAGCAATTCAGTTATATTACAATCTAACCAACACAATATGAATATGGATAACGAGATTAAAGTTTCATCCATAATAGAAAAACTTCCTCCTTTCTGGAAAGATCAAGGAAAAATACTAAAACACAAAAAGGGGAAAATGAATCTAAACAACCTAGCACAATATCTATAGGTTGAAGAACAATCGAGGCAGAAGGAAAGTAATGAACTAATGGTGTATTAGTCAAAATCCTAGAGGAAAAAAGGCAAATAGTGCCTCTGAGCGTTCTTTTAATCAAAGCAGGAAGTTTCAAAATAATAACAATTTCAAAAACAAGAAGGTTAAGAGATTAATGGTTGTTACAACTATGGAAAACTTGGTCATTTTAAAAGAGATTGTAATTTCCTTAAAAAACAACAATAGTCAAAATAAAATTTGCAGCCATAATCTTTAAAATTAATATGAATGAAAGAAAGGGTTCTTGATGGATCAACTCTAGTTACTAAGCATATCTGCAATGATTAGAGTCAATTCAATATTTGAGGATGAAAACTATCTCTATACGGGGTACTGAACCAAAGTAGAGGTCAAGAGAAAGGGGATAGGAGATTTGGAGTTCACATCAGGAAAAATTTCGACACTAAATGATGTATGTTATATATCCGAAGGTAGAATGGACCTGGTTTCTGATAGTCTTTTATATTGACCTAAAGCGGTAGGTTTATGAGAAAATGTTATGTGTATGATGGAATGTTCAAATAGAATATTAATAAAACTTTTGTTTTTGCTTATATTACCGACTCCTTTCTTTATGGCATAATAGATTAGGACATGTTAATGCTGGACGTACAAATGATATGATTGCATTAAACATGATCCCTAAGTATGTTGATAAATTTAATGATCAATGTATGATATGCTCTTTAACAAAAATAACCAAAAAACCATTCCCGTTAAAATCTGTTAGTACCACTAACTTGTTGCAACTAATTCATAGCGATGTTTGCGACATGATTAGTACTCCTACCAAAGAAGGAAAGAAGTATTTTGTTACTTTCATAGATGATTATCCAAAGTATTGTTACATTTATTTAATGCATCCTAAAGATGAAATATTAAAATAATTTTTGACCTATAAAACAAAAGTAAAAAACCAATGTGATTAAATCTAAAATTAAGACCTGTAGATTTGATAGTGGAGGTGAATATTATTTACCTGCATTTTGTGAATCTGTAGGAATAATACATGAAATATTTATAGTTTATACACTATAAGAAAATGAAATAACAGAACAAAAAAATAGAACCCTCACTGAAATGGTTAATGCTATGTTATGTAATTATGGACTTAATACTAGTTTCTAATTGAAACATTATTGGCTTCATGTTACCTATTAAATAGACCACCTTACAAGAAAACCAAAGTCACTCCATATGAACTTTAAAAGAAAAGAAAGTCCAATCTAGAAATATTTTAAAATCTAAGGTTGTATGGCAGTTGTTCTATTACTTAAACCAAAATCAAAAAATTAAAACAAAGTGGTATTAAGTGTTTTTTTTTAGAATACGCTCAACACAACAAGGGTTATAGGTTCCCAATAATAGTACCTAATAAATCAGTTGAGGTAAACATAATAATAGAATTAAGAGATTCTATGTTCTATGAAAATACATTCATGTCTATTCCATCTAATTCATCTACTAATGAAATAGTGAAGATCAATATATTTGTTTGTGAAATGGTGGAGGTCAATGAACCTACTTGTGAATTTGATACCACTTAGACAAATAATGATGAAACCAGTGAACCTCTCTGGAGAAGTAAAAGAATGAGAATTGAAAAATCATTCGGATCAAATTTAGTCATTTATTTGGTAGAAGAAATCAAGAAATGTTATTAAATATCAAGCCATGCTTTCTACATGCGTAGAGTCCGATCTTTTAACATATAATGAGGCAATAAAGCCTTGGGGTTCATCTTTTTGGCAAGAAGCCATAAACAGTGAAATGGATTCTATCATGGAAAATGAAACTTGGAAACTAGTAGACTCGCATCTTGGTTCTAAAGTAATAGGATGTAAGTGGATATTTAAGAGAAAGTTAAGAGTAGACGACACAATAGGAGAGCTTAAAGCCAAATTAGTCGCTAAAGGAATTACTCAAAAAGAATGAATATATTATTTTGATACATATGCATATGTAGCTAAAATTTTAGCAATTAGGATATAACTGCATTAGCATTTATCTATAAACTTAAAATTCATTAAATGTATGTCAAGATTGCATTTTTAAATGGAGAACTTGATGAGGAAATATATATATATATGTCATGATTAGAAGGTTTTGTGATGCCTAGACAAGAATATAAAACATGCAAAATTATTAAATCACTTTACAGTCTTAAACAAGCACCAAAACAATGTCATGGGAAGTTTGATAAAACTATAGTATCAAATGTTTTTAGAATATGTGAATCAGACAACTGCTTCTATAGCAACTGTTGTGTCGGTAAATGATATGTTGATATTTAAGACTGATACTTAAGTAAAACATAAGGATTTCTATTTTCATGTTTTGACATGAAAGATATGATGGAAGCTGAAGTGATTTTAGGAATAAAAATCATGAAAACAACATAAAAGTTGGCCATTATCCAGTCTCGCTACATTGAAAAAATTCTAAAATTTTTAGTCAATTTGATTGCAAATCTATAACTATTCCATTTGATTCAAATACGCAATTATATTCTAATACTGGTAGATCGATGGATCAACTAGATGTGCTAAAGTTATTAGGAGTCTAATGTATGCCATGACATGCACTAGACTTGATATTGTCTACATTGTTGGCAAAATGAGTGGATGCACCAGCAACCATAGTAATATTCATTGGATAGCTATACAAAGGATTTTAAAATACTTAAAGGAAACAATAGATTATGGTATTTATATAGTGCGTATCCAAGTGTAATATAAGGATACACGAATCCGTTTGGAATACTGGAAGAGATCATAATAATAAATCAACTAGTGGATGAAAATTCACTCTTGGTAGAAGAGCAATATTCTATGCCTAAAAAAACATGTATTGCTGATTCTACTATGACTGCTGAATTTATAGCATTTGCTTCTTATAGTAAAGAAGTAGAATGGTTAAGATTCTTATATAGTCAAACAATGCATTTGATATATATGCATTGTGATTAGCCAAACAATACTATCACGAGCATACAGCTAGGTGTATAATGGAAAATTTAGGTATATTGGCCCGAGGTAGTGTGGCAAGACAATGCTCACTGATGGGGTGGTTAACGTGGACTTCGTGGGATCTAGCAAAACTTGGCAGATCCATTTACAAAAGGACATGCAAGGGACTTGATGTTGAAAACATCAAAGGGAATGAGTTTAAAGTCAATATAAAACAATCGCCTATAACGAAAACTCAACTCAACATAATGAAATTCATTATCTTGAGTTCAATAAGAAAAAGTACATTATACAATGTGATTGGAAGCACTATGATATTAGTCTAAACAACTAAAATTATATTTCATTTCAAGAATAATGTTTGGTATTTATAAAGATACGGTGGAGGTTATATTGCTTAGTACTTAATAGATATACAACAGAAATATTATTGAAGTGTATAATTATATAACATTACCGATAAACCTGCCTATATGGATGCACGAAGGTGGCGCCGCCTTCTTCAAAACTGTGACTTAGTCTCTAAGGGCATTTCATAAAACCAAGATATAAACACAAGGTCAATCCACGTTTCGTCTTTTAAACTATTCGAGAAAAAGAAAACAAGACTGTGTAACACATCCAGTACGTCGCATATGATTGATGGTTCAATGTTTAGTCAACCACTTTATCCTGGCGTGCTTTGATTGATTACCACTATGTATATATAGATATAGATTTAAGCCCACAAGACTTCTATACTTTTGCACAAGTTTTCCTACAACATGTGGCAATAGAAAATTTTATTAAAATTTGATGGAAGATTGTTAGTGAAATTTTATGAAAATTGCATGAATAATTTTTTGCATTGCAAAAGGAGAGAGAAAAAGAAGAGGAAGAATGTGAGTAATCATACATTGTAGAATATTTAAACCTATACTTGTTCAAATATATGTTTTACAGGAGAAATGTTGAATCTTTTAGACACCAAAATGTTTTCTCTTGAATTGAAGAGGAAAATCACATATGTTAAGTCATTAAGACACGCGCATCGCCGTTGCTCTGACCGATCAAGTCGGGATTGGGTCCAAATTATTTTTTGAACAGAATTTTATTTAAACGGACCAGTTTTAAGAACGATTAGAAACTAGACCATTATGGTCAACAGATGCTTCCTTTAGCCAACGGATACTTCCCTTTAAGAGGAATAGTTGTGGATGAATCCTTTGACCAATAAACACAAGTCATGGCATCTATATAAAGGTACATGGTCTTCTTCTTCAAAATTCAATCAATTCGAAAAAAATTCCAACTCACTTCATTCTCTCCTCTTTGATTCTATGTTGCTTATCACAAACTCGAAACTCTTGTTTATTGGAGTCATTTATATGATAGTTTTAATCGATTTTGGCAGTGTTACCACAGTTGATTAGAGAGAATTACTTTTCTACTTCATTGTAACTTGGAAGACGATTTGCTATAACTTTGAGCATCCATTCATTTGCTTAAACGACTAGAGAGGACAAATAACGTCTTAAGAAAATTGACATTGACATGTCTTGAAGTGATCTCTATTCGTTTGATTACTATTGCTATTGTCTCGACTCACCAAAATCCATAATATCCACACTATATAATGTGGAAGATAAGATAGGAAGGTTGGCTTACAAACTGCGGCTGCTTAAAAGTGAAAAAATACATCGAGTTTTTCATGTGTTTCAACTAGAAAAGAGGGTTGGAAACGGTATTGTAATTAAATATGTCCCCCCTACTTTTGAAGAAGAGACGGTGGAGCAACCTGAAGCAATCTTAGATATAAGGTTGATACCCAAAAATAATGATGGAGTGGTTCAAATATTTGTTAAATGGAAAGAAAAACCAGTCGAGAAGACAACTTGGGAAGACTATTAGCCAATGATTAGGAGATTTCCAACATTAGACCTTCATATGAGGTCTACTCTTGAAGGGGAAGGAAGATGTAACAACCACACACAGATTTCCCTTGTTACAAGCAGCAAAATGGATGAAGATAAGGATTCCGGCAACTACCAAAATAGTGAATATTAGAGGCTCAAAGATAGAGGCAAAATATAAAATCAGCCTCTATTAATTGTCAATTAGGGACAGAATAGTGTATTTCCCCCAACAAATAATAATGGTGGCATCTACAAGCGCATCAAACATTGTTAAAAATAATATTTTCCAAGTGGAGGGAAATTTAGCAGACTCATTTACATCAGCAGCAAAACTAAATATTAGCTCCAACAAAATCTTCTACCCCCAAATCGAAACCAGAAACCCTAAGAAAAATAAATCCTTGGTCTCTCTGTCTTTCATTATAGATTCGATTTTATTTCTCTAGAAAACACCGGGCTCATAGAATTCATCACATGCATCTTGCAATTGAAGATCGACACTTCATCGAATCCATGCCTCTTTGAAACTGGAAAACCACAATGATTCTATGAAGGTATGCGATTGTTCTACCTTTAATAAAATTAATTTTACTTTTGTTCTATTTTGTAAGATTGAAGAGTGACTGCATATTCTTTCTATATCCATACTCATAATTTCCATGGTTGCCTTCCTTCCCCCCAAACCTATGGATATTTGATATCTCACTTTTCTGGAACATTCAAAGATCTGCTCTTACTTGGAGATTTTGAGGGTGAGCTTTTTCTTCATAAATCATTATTTTTCCATAAAATTATTCTTATTTGTTGATTTGTCATATTAATATACTTTTTTTAGGTTAATGCTTATGAGGTTGACTTTCTATGTTCGGAACCATAATTCACAACTGAAATTGTATGGTATACATTACATTTTAATCCAGCGGCTGTACAAATATTATTATCTATTGATTTATAAATTGTTGATGGCAAGTTTGAATTTGTTTACCATGGACGAGGTTTCTCTTTTCAAAACTAATGAAAAGAATTTCATATTCCTCGTGCTATGCTCCACCTACTTTGTTCAATTTTCGGTATGAACTTTTTCTATAAGTGAAATAGACTACTTAGTGGAAATTTTTCTTTAGTTTAAGTATGAACATTTTCTTATCAAATTACATAAAGTACTGAAATTTGACATGTTACACGTCAAAGAAATTATAGAGCACATTCTTTTAGCTTATCATAATTTCAAATTTTCCGGCTGAATACTCTTTGTAAAGATAGGTCATCATTCGTATGCGACAAAGAAGTAACAGTTTTTGCATTTTAGAGTCAATTTTACTGAACTCAATTATTTGTATCAGCTCACATATATCATTGAGTAATCAACTTTGAGTAAATCTTGATTGGTGTTTATTAATCTTATATTCAAAGTGAATTTGGACTTGTTATTCGGGTTTTTAACCCAACAGAAACCAACAAAAAACAGACAACCTTGTGTAGACAGGATGGTTCAGGACTAAACCAAAAAAGCTAGGGCGAGGGATCGACAAGGGCCAAGCTTTGTGACTAAGGCAACGACTGGAAACAATGAGGCCGAGAGACCAACATTCCTTTAGTCCAATCAGTAGCTGAACGTAAACAGCAAGTGAGTTGCCGTCAAAACGTAAGAGCAACGATAAAAGGATATAAGAACATCTCTGAATCCAGACTCCAGAAAAATCCTAAGTGCATGGCTCATTAGTGACTCATGCCTCTGCTCAAACCATCAATCAAACCAGATATGGAACACCATCAAGAAGAGCTAAGATTTGGTCCGCAAAACGAACCAAGTCCATAGGTCACCAACAACTCATGGTTTTGGCTCGTTTTGTGAGCCAAAGCCCCCCTAGGTCGCCTGTTAGCTACCTGCAAGCTGATGAAGACAGGCCTGATCCAGAACCTCTCTGGTCTCTATAAATAGCGTCCTACTTGCAACATAAAGAGGATCTTCTCCGGACTGGTTGCTGAAGCTCTGTTGGAACTATTCTTCACTCTCTGCCTACCTTATAACAATCTCCAAAGGAATACACTGTGATTCTCTAGTGGATTCCAACTCTGGAGATTCAATCTAGCTAGAAAACCATCAAAGCCTTGTAATCAAACATCTGTTGTAATAGTAATCAGTCTATAATAAAACTATAAAGTGGACGTAGACTTCATTAACAACCGAACCACTATAAAAATTCTTTGTCTACTTTCTTTACTGTTCTTTCTTTATATCTGTGATTTGTGATATTGCTTTGTTAGGACCGGGCTGGTGCTTTCAAATCCAAACTAGGGTATTGATCCATTTTTTGGGTTAACATTTTGGTGCTTTCACCGATAACTCCAACTCAGGATCCAGATCTAGCTATCTACTTTGGATCTCATAGGTCCAGAAGTTAGATCCCCAATCTTTGCTTGAAGAACTTGCTGTTTTAGAACCAATGGCTCTTGGAAGAAGAAGAACCGCCTCTGAAAGATCCATATGGGCAGTAATAGCTGAAGAAGGAGCTAGTCTCCAACAAGCTGAAGTAAATGGTGCTAACTTAGGAAACCAGGCACCGACATCCTCCAGTCAACATGAATTTGTCGCCAGAGATGAGCTGAATAAAATGGCTGAGGAGATCAATCAAAAAATGGAAAACAATAAAAAGGCTCTAATGGAGAAGCTCAACGCTCTATTGACCCTACAATCAAACCCCGCTCCAAGGGCTGTGCCTGAACCAGTGACTGCTGTAGAAAAAGTGAATTCTTCTATCTCCGGCCTGCATAGAAGGAACATAAAGCAGCCACAAAAAGGGTAACAACAGGATGCGGCGTGGAGGAGAATGAGAATACTCTGCCCGGCGCAAGGCAACCAATCTTGAATGTGAATCAGGGGGCCAAAACACTACAGGAAGATATCGTTGTCAATCTCTCTGATTCAGAAGATGGAGAGCAAGGTAATTAGATTGAAGAGAACATCAATGCATTTGATGATGCTAGAAACGTCCAAACTGCCCTAGTTAGGCCAACTGCAAGCCAATGAGGTCCCGCGGGAGTGGCTCTCCCGGAGACAGGTGAGCCTAGGCATCAACCTATGCACCAAGACTGTTTGCAGAACCAAACACTTGGTGCAGTGACTGATTGTCGCCCCCAGGACTACCAAACATTAGAGGCATACATAGCAGACACAATCAGATGACTGATGGATGAAAGTAAAAGCCGAAATGATGATGAGTGGGGATCTGCTCCAAGTCGGACGCCTTTTACCGACGAGATCTTGAATGAAAGGTACCCAGATAAATTTACTATGCCGACTATTCCTTCCTACGACGGAACAAAGGACCCAAAACCCCATCTGTACAAGTACAGCTGGTACATGGACGGAGCCAATGCTCCAGAAGTCGTTTGCTGTCGATATTTCCTCATTTTTCTAAAAGGAGTTGTGTCTATGTGGTTCACCAGACTTCCCCCAAGATTTATCTCTACCTTTGACCAACTTGCAATGAAATTCCTTTACCAATTTAGGCTCCATACCGCGCAACCAAAAGACGTTATGTCCTTATCCGGGCTAGTTCAAGGGCGCAACGAGTCATTGAGATCATTCATGAGCAGGTTTAACACTACGGTGACAGAAGTGAGCAACCCCAACGAGGACATGGTTTTTATGGCGTTAGTGCACGCTATCCATCCGAAAACGGAATACGGAAAATGGATCAAGATGAAGCAACCTACCAACAGGAAAGACTTCAATCGCAAAGCAAGCCAGTACTTGAGGTTGGAAGAAGCACAGGAGCTGGAACGAAAGGCCTATGGAGTACAATAGATGAACACTGAATAGAATGGCACGACGACAAATCAACGCATACATGATCCTGGAAATAGTCAGGGAGTCGCAGGGAAGAGTGGGAACCAGAAGAGAAGAAATCAGAATTCCGACAAAAGAAATAGTGGTGGAAGCAACAAAAGATTTAGACTAGAAGACTATACCCCCTGAATGAAACTCCAGAGAATATTTATCCCGCAACACAAGAAACTGAAGAGTATAGGAAACCTCTTAGAAAGGAGGCAACGGAACAACAAAAGCGCTTAGGGAAATTCTGCCTCTTCCACGAGATGCACAGGCACAATACAAACGAATGCCGCCACCTTTAGGACCTCATCGAGGGGTTAATCCGAGATAATAAACTCCAATAATATATGAAGGAGCCACAAAAACCCAATCAACCTATAATCCCTCAACCTTCTAGAGAGTAAATAAATCAAGCTGGAACCAGCGAAGAAGGGTCAAAATGAACTGACCAAAGGCTTATTATCGGGACAATATCTAGGGGACCACACCCCACGCAAAGAAGTTGGGGAGAGATGGAGCGATATCCGAGTTCATTGAAGCATGCTCCAAAGGAATCGTGTTTAGCAGTAGATGATGAAACTATGGCCAAGCAGTAGAAGGTTCTAAGCGATGACATAGTGTTCCGTAATCAGGACACCAAAGAGGTTGAAGCTCTAACTCTCGACCCAATGGTGGTGACAATAGGAATCGGTCTCGCCGTAGTCCGACGAGTGATGATTGATAGTGGCAGCTCAGTTAACGTACTTTTCAAGCGAACTTTTGATCAAATGAAGATTGGCATGAAAGCGTATCTGCGTGCCAGACTAAGATTCAGGAGTTTACTGGAGAACCCAAACAACCGGTGGGTACAATCGACCTACCTATGGAGCTTGGAGAGGGTGAGCGACAAGTCTCCCTCATTCAGACTTTTGTGATCATGGATGAAATGTCAGCATACAAAGCATTCTTGGGACGGCCCGCATTAGCCAACTTCAAAATAGCATTGGCCCAATGGTGCCTTACAATGAAGTTCCCTACCGAGCACAGAATTGGAATAGTGAAAGGAGACCAAAACGTTGCCCGAGAATGCTAAATCGTAGAATTGCGCGAGTCAAGAAGAAAGGAAAGGATGTGGGGAGGGCCCTCCACATCCGTAAGCCCTCCGAATAGTAACTACAGAGCCGTCCCCGGCTTGGGGACCATAGCCGATGCGATAAGGTCTTGGACCCTAGGAAAAAGAGCTTAGGGGAGGATCGGGCAGCGCCTGCAGAGTTAATGGTGTTTATCCCAGTCTGTATGGATGACCCAACATGGGTCCTGAAAATTGGGTCGCACTTGGGAAACAGATGCGATCAGAGTTAACCAAATTCCTCCGTGCCAATTTGGATGTGTTTGCTTGGACGCACTTTGATATGTGTGGGGTGTCACCTGAAATTGCCTGCCACACGCTCAATATTGACCCCAAATTTACACCAGTAAAGCAGAAAAGGTGCATCTTGGGCCCCGAGCGGTCCAAGGCACTAAGGGAGGAAGTAGATAAATTGATGGCCAACGGCTTCATCCGAGATGCAACTTACCCTGAATGGGTATCAAATCCGGTCCTAGTCAAGAAGTCTAATGGAAAATGGCAAACCAGTATTGATTTCTCAGACCTCAACAAAGCCTGTCCAAAGGATAGCTTCCTGCTCCTGAGGATTGATCAACTGGTGGATGGAGCAGCAGGACATGAGCTGCTGTCGTTTATGGATGCATACTTGGGCTATAACCATATCCTGATGCATGAATCGGACCAAGAGAACACCAGCTTCATCACCAATTTGGGACTTTACTACTATAGAGTAATGCCATTCGGCTTAAAAAATGCAGGGGCAACGTACCAAAGTCTAGTGAATGCTATGTTCAAACGCCAGATTGGGAAGACTATGGAGGTTTACATGGACGATATGTTAGTCAAATCCCGAGTAGCTGCTAACCATCTGGATAATCTCGCTGAAATGTTCGAAATACTCCGCAAATACGGAATGAAGCTCAACCCACTTAAATGTCACTTCGGAGTAGCCTCAGTGAAATTCCTGGGATTCATAGTAAGTGCCCGGGGCATCGAAGTAAATCTGGAGCAAATAACAGCATTACGAGAAGTCCAAGCCCCCAAAAATAAGAGAGAACTTCAAAGCTTGAATGGAAAGGTCGCAGCACTGAGTCAGTTCATCTCCAAAGCTACAGACAAGTGCATATCGTTCTTCGACAAACTGAAGAAAGGAAGGAAAAACTTCAAATGGAGTGAAGCTTGCCAGACAGCTTTCGAGGAACTTCTACGACACATGGAAGCTCCCCCGATTTTATCAAAGCCGGTGGATGGAGAAGACCTATTCATTTATTTAGCGGTTTCCCCGCACGCACTAAGTGCGGATCTCGTGCGGGAAGAAGCGAGAATCCAACGACCTGTGTACTACATTAGCAAGTGATTCACCGGAGCTGAGCAGAATTACCCAAAGCTGAAAAAGCTAGTGTATTGCCTTTTGATTGCATCCCGGAAATTACGACCGTACTTCCAGGCCCACCCGATTAAAGTATTGACTGACCAGCCCCTAAAGCAAGTTTTATATTGGCCAGAAACTTCTAAACGATTACTCAAGTGGAATATAGAGTTGAGCCAATACGACATCACATACCATACAAGGAAAGCAATCAACGGGCAAGCGTTGGCCGACTTCATTGTCGAATTTACCATAAGGGACGACAAGGAGGAAATTCAGCCAGAAGCAGTCACACAATGGAAGCTCTTCGTCGATGGTGCATCAAACAACCTCTGTTCGGGAGCAGGGGTAGTGCTTGAAACCCCCAAGGGGTAAGCCATTAGCTATACCTTGCGCTTGGAATTCCCAGCAACAAATAACGAAGCAGAATATGAAGCCTTGATTGCTGGACTAAAGGTTGTGAAGGAACTCGGGATAAAATCTATGCACATATACAATGACTCCCAACTGGTCATCTGTCAAGTGAAAAGGGAATACCAAACGATTGGAGAAAATCTTGCCTAGTACCTATCCAAAGTACAAGAGCTATTATGTGATATCGAGCACTACACCATAACTCACATCCCACGAGAGCAATACACCAGAGTAGACTATTTGGCCAAGCTAGCAAGTCCGGGGAAGCCCAGTCATTGGGATTTGTCCCGATTGAAACGCTAACCAACCCGAGCGTAGATGAAATGGACATGGACTGGATTCTAGAAACCACCGTCGAGCCAGATACATGGATGACACAAATAAAGGACTATCTACTTGTAGGAATCCTACCAATTGACCGAAATCAGTGGAAGAAGCTCCTCCGTAAGGCGCCAAGGTTCATGATATAGGATGGGATACTCTATCAAAGGGGATTCTCGACCCCTCTTCTTAGGTGTGTGACCGATGATGAAGCACGACAAATCCTGAAGAAAGTACATGAAGGAGAAAGCGTAGACCACACTGGGGGCAGACGCTAGCAAAGAAAATCCATCAATACAGATACTTTTGGACAACAATAAATCGCGACGCCGCAGATTATACCAGAAGGTGCGCTCGCTGTCAAAGATTTAGCAAAATTAAGAGAACTCCTTCAATGGAACTGACACAAATGGTCATCCCATGGCCATTTGCGATATAGGGGATCAATTTGATTGGTGTCCTTCCAATAGCTAATGGAGGAGCCAAATATCCTCTAGTTGCTGTAGATTATTTCACAAAATGGGCCGAAGCGGAACCGCTGGCCACCATAACCACAAAGAAGGTTATTAACTTTGTCACTAAAACCATGATTTGCAGGTTTGGTGTGCCGAAAAAAAGCATCATTGACAACGGAACTCGATTCGAGAGTGTCGATTTCAAAGACTTATGAAGGCGCTTTCGAATCGAGAAAAGCTTTTCCACAGTGGCTCATCCGCAAGCAAACGGGCAAGTGGAAGCAATAAAAAAGATCATCAAATCCACCATTAAAAAGCGATTAATAAAGGCGAAAGGAAATGGGTTGACGAACTTCCACTCGCACTATGGGCATATAGGACGACACACAAAGCGACAACTGGCCACACTCCATTCGCATTAGCATTTGGTTTAGAAGCAATGGTTCCTGTTGAACTAGAGGTCCCTTTGCACCGAGGGAAAATTTTTAATCAAGCACAAAATGAGCAGCTCCTACTCGAATCGCTAGACATGATTGATGAAAAAAGAGAAGAAGCAGAGTTGAAAACAGTCGCCTACCAAAAAAGGGTTGCATGGTACTTCAACTCCAAAGTTCATAGTCAGACTTTCGAAGTTGGAAATCTTGTACTCAAGCGGGTTTACCCTGTCCCGGGAGCCTTCGGACCGAACTGGGAAGGACCATTTGTCGTTAATCAAAAGCTTGGGACGAGACCTTCAAGCTGACAACTATCGATGGGGTCGCAATCCCCAAAGCCTGGAACAGCGAATCACTCTGCCGATATTTCATTTAAAGAAAAAATCAACTTTATGTATTTTCTAATTTTCAGCAAATAAGCCATTCCGGAAATGCCGGAGGCATTGTAAATAAGTAAAGAATCTTCCATGCTTTTCTTAATAAAGTTTGCTTCTTGAACCATCCAAACTGTGTTCATAATAATTACCCACCGAGTCGACGAAAGCAAATCGACTCAAACCGCTAGACCGGTGGAACCCGATCCTTACCCTTTGAAAATCAATGCTGCTCCGACTGCACCAAGAGGGCCACAAATTCAAACTCCTCACGTTGCCCGGAGATAGACGATGCCGAGGAGCTCCAAAATCAAACTCCTCGCATTGCCCGGAGATAGGCAACACCGAGGAGCTCCAAACTTAATCTCCTCGTGTTGCCCGGAGATAGGCGACGGCGAGGAGCACCAAATTCAAACTTCTCGCGTTGCCCGAAGGTAGGCAACGTCGAGGAGCTCCAAAACCAAACACCTCGCATTACTTGGAGATAGACAATGCCGAGGAGCTCCAAAATCAAACTCCTCGCGTTGCCCGAATATAGGCGACGCCGAGGAGCCACAAATTCAAAATACTCGCATTACCCGGAGATAGGCAACGCCGAGGAGCTCCAAAATTAAAACTCCTCGCATTGCCTGGAAATAGGCGACGCCGAGGAGCACCAAATTCAAACCCTCGCGTTGCCCGAAGATAGGCGATGCCGAGGAGCACAAAATTCAAACTCCTCGCGTTGCCTGGAGATAGGCAATGCCAAGGAGCCTCGTAAGCCGCGCACTCAAGAATTGTTAGTCCTTGAGAAGGATGGTTTTGATGACAACAACCTTAGGACTAGTTATAAAATATAAATACTAACATTATAGTTTATATATATATATATATATGTATATGCAGGATATAAACATGTAGGTACCAAGAATGAAGACTGTACAGTATAGAGATAAAAGACTGATGAATTTTAAAATCAAAGATATCAAGATTGAAGACTCGTGAGTATCAAGAAATCAAGTTATCAAGAGTTCAAGATTTTAATAGTACAAGATAAGTATTGAGTCTAGAATTATGTTAAAACTTCATAATAGCACGAAAATCTTCATTCCATATTTCATTTGGGATGGAACCCATTTCTACCTTCTTAGTGGCTTACAAACCCACGACAAGTAGCTTACAAACCTACAAAAAGTGGCTTACAAACCCACGAACATCCTGATTTTGTACAAGTTCTTGAGTCCTAATGTGATGAGATATTCTGCAGAAAGAAGCTTGCAAAACTACTTCAAAATGGTTTTACAAAATGATTTTCAAAACTGCTTTTCAAAATATTTTAGCCTCAAAACTATCTTTATCATTTTTAATATTTTGATTTCAAAATTGTCATTGATTTTAAACTATTTCTTGTTTTAAATATTTAGCTTTAAAATATATATTTACTCAGATTTTAAATCACTTTATGGATTAAGATTATATATATTAAAAATTACTTTCTAAACTCTTTTATATGTTTAAACTATATTCAAATATATTTACAAAGTTTAGAAATCGTTTTGACAAATTATAGAAACCAATTTTAATAAGAAAATCAAAATCATCAATTTTGCCTAGAGCATGTCAACATCCCTCAACCCCCCATGTCGACATGGTGTCCGTTAAATTCAAAATTCAAATTTTCAAAAGAAGTGTCTATTCGTCGTATCCTTTCACGAATAGATATGGCTGTTGATTTCCTGTAAATACCAATAGTTTTAAACGAATTTATCATTAGATTTCACTTGTTTTCTCTTCTCTTCATCTTCCACATTTATTCTAAAGAATTCCAAACTATACTCTGCCGAAATACCAAGTGAATCAAACTTGATTATCTCTTGTTTGAATCTCTGTCACTCTCTCCATAAGATCTCTGTGCTATTCGGAGTTATAGGATTATTTGTAAATCAAACTGTTGAGTAAAAGGTGCGTTTGAGCCTTGAAATCAATTGGGTGTGATTGTTGCCTCGGAAATCGATTAGGTGATCTTGTGGCCTGGTAAATCAAGAGAGTTTGCCCCGGACTCGAATACAGGAGGTGTACCTCGTGGCCTTGAAATCAAGGGTGTAATATGGGAGATTATTTTTGATAAGAAATTTGTACGTTTGTATGGGACTGGATGCAGGGTAACTCCGATCCAGTATAAAATCCTGGTGTGTTCTTTCCTTTACTGCTTTTATTTATTAGTTGCATCTGTGTCTGTGAATTGCATTTGTTGGTGGTTAAATTTACATAAGTTTCAAAAAGATTTAGAAAATCCAGAAAACACTATTCACCCCCCCTCTAGTGTTATTCCAGCCTTAAGATCCATAATCCGCCACTACAACAAAAACACCTTTTAACAACTGCCAAAAACAGTTGTAATAGGTCTATTACAACGGACAGTCGCCCGTCATGATATCCAGAGTTGTAATAGAGCTATATTTTTTACAACGTTCTTCCATAGTTGTTAAATAATTTTTTACAACTGCCCACCGCAGTTGTAAAAAATCTTTTACAACTGCCAGTGGTAGTTGTAAAAAAGTCTTTTACAGTTGTCAATAGCAGTTGTAAAAGACCTTTTCACAACTACTATAGGCAGTCATGGTTAAAAAATGCAACAAAAAAAATTAATTTTTAAACACATATTGCAATGCGGTAAGAACATATAAGCAATGGAAAAAAATTGACATAAATTCAAAGGGATCATAATTCATTCACAGAGAAGACAATACAACTTTATATTCAAAATACAAACTATAATTATACACCATCACGGTAATATATATCCATTCTTTATTGTTAAAGATGATTGCAAAAACAAACATCCGCTTGAAGGGTATCTACTTATCAAATGCATACAACCTTACTACTCCTTGCACAAAATATAGCATAACACGAAACAATGTCACTAAGCCTATATCTAATTTATGCATGCATAACCAAAATAGATGTCAACTAAAACCCAAAATAATGTCACTGAGCCTTGATGTCATACTTTCTCATAGGGAAGTACATCTCCCTCTTGCTTTCTCCCTCTTGCTTTCTTGCTCAGTCTTCAATGACTCCTGCAACACATAAATAAGATCACTTGTAAGGGAAATAGAACAAATGCATACTGAAAAATATAAAGATGGTTTTAGCTTAATAGCAAGTGTGGTCTCATTTTCTAAAGGAACACAACTACATTAATACTATATGCTAAAAATATGCCAGATTATCAATAAATTTAACCTCCATAATTTTGCAAAAGGATATGCCAAATTACCAAAAAATTTGCCTTATTGGGTGTATAAGAATTCTGAAAGGTTTGCTGGTTTATCAAACTTTTGGTAATAGGCATTAAAATTTTTTACAAACTTGAAACTCAGTTTCTACTTTAATGAAGTGGGTAAGATACATCTTATATCCTAGACAATTTGCTTTGAATATCTAAGATTACCATGGCTTTTTCCACGCATCATTAAATACGTTTTTTTTATAATTGGTCTATAAATAACCAGATCTACGTTCAACATAATGTCAAAGAAAATGAGAATGACGACACCACACAGCTAGAAGATTCAATTCAGATATGGGTGGACATTAACTTCAATAAACAATAACCAAACCAACTTCATACAACATTATCAAATTTATGCATCATAGTTCGACAACAACGGTTTCAGAGATATACCTGAACCAACTGGCATCAGAGCAAAGGCTTTCAAATCGGCAATCATCCTCAAATCGGCAGCATCAGCACAACATCATTCACCTCCAGGTGAAGCCTGATTCATAGTCAGTCTGACTCTATTTAGTTAGTTGTAGTTCTATTTAGTTCAGACTGTACAATTTCAACATATTGTTGGAGCATGAATATGCACTGCAAATCATGTATTGAAAACTACAAGCAAAACATAGTCAAATAACATGCTTTATATGCAGGAATAAATTATATATATTTGTAGGTATACACAAAGAAAGTATACATGTATTGGGATTTGCATTCAATCAAACAAGATATGATACTCAACAATCGGACTAAAGCAACTGAGTCAATGTGGGTGAAAAGGCATCATATCTCTACTAAAAACAGTGTTATAATTGCAAATAAAGCGTCAAGCAACCCTAATTATACATCCAATATATAATCGGAATAGAGTTATTCAACACATTATTTTCGTATAAGTTACAGATAACTCAAAAGTAAAAGTAAGTTGCAAATAACAAGAGTATAACGAAACTTCCTACAGGCGAAAATTTGAAAATTAGGTTTTAGATTTGAGTAGCCTACCTCAGTCCTCACAACCCAAGAAGGTTTTGAAAGTCTGATACGAGAGAAGCTGTTTTCAATACTAGGGAGGAATTTGCAATGCGAACTGGACTTCAGTATTAGCCTAGGTAATCTCGACATCCAAGCAGGCAGCGTCATCAGAACGAAGGTGGATTGAATACGGTAGACTACACGACAAAATCAATTGATGCGATTACAGGTTCAAACTTCTGCAATAGCACATTAACCTCGTCATTGAGAGCACGTCTGAGCACCGTTGATCCGAAATTTGGAATAATTCTATCGGCGGAGCTATTATATGTCGTTGTAAACTATCTTAAAGGAAAAAAAAAATTCAAATTGGGAAATTTAGAGATTGGGAGAAGAAGTAAGAGGAACAGAAAGCAAGGGGATGGAGGAGAATGAGAGAAGAGTGTGGATCTAGGGTTAGAGGAGAGGGATTTGAGAAAGACGAACGAAAAATAAGAATAGAGACAGGCAGCTGAACTTCTGACGATTTGACGTTGGATCTCAATCGCGATCGGGAATCCAGAAAAGAATAGGGCGATGTGGCGATGTTGAGATAGGAGTCGCGATGTGGCGATGTTGAGATAGGAGCCGTGATGTGGCGATGTGGCGATGTTGAGAAAGAATCGGGAATCTCAGATTCACGAGCACCCCAGGCGAAGCATCAAGCGGCATCGATCTTTGGAGCACAGCAGAAAAGATTCTTTTCAATTTTTAAGCATCGGAGAATAGCAGCTATAGATCCGAATTTTCGTTTTAGATCAAGGATTGTTTTTTTGTTTGGAATGATGGAAGATAGAGATGGTGCTTGAGTGCTGTTTTGATGAGAAAAATCCAACGAAGAAAATTTTGGGCAAATGTTTCGGCGGTAAAATTAAAATTTGGGATAAATTTTTGGCTGTAAAAGTTAGGGAAACACTATGCATCCGCACCTAAATAGTTATGATGGTTGGATGGCGGTTTGATGGTTGAGATTAGCTTTTGTATGTTGCTACGGATTGCTACCTGCATAGTATGTTTGATTCTATAAGGAACATTGCCACGAAATCTCCATTCCAAAAATGATATGCTCAAAATTATGTAATATTATGTTTTAAAAAAATATATTATAAATATATTATTTACCTGACTGAAATAATAATGGCGTTAGAATTTTCAAAAATTATGAATATTTTATAAAAATTTAAATTTATTGAAATTTTTATTTTTTTATTTATGAAAATTTCAAAATTTTATGAATATTTTTCAGCTTATTTCAATACTTATTATTTTTGAATTTTATGAAAATTTCAAAATTTTATTTCAAAAATTTATGAATACTAAATATTAATAAGAATTATCTCATATTTCAAATTAATTATTAATTATTATTATTTAATAATAGTTATTAATTATTTAATATTAATATTTATTTATTATGTTTTAAGTATTATTTATTTAATTATTGTTTATTATTAACTTTTTATTAATTATTAATTATTACTATTTAATTATTATTATTATTATTATTTAATATTAACTTTTAAATATTATTAAATAATTATTATTTATTATAAAAATTTGTAATTAATTATTAGTTACGTTTAGTTAATAGTAAATATTATTTATAAATTGTTAATTAAATATTAATTAAGTATTTATTCATTTATTATTGATTATTAATTACGAATTATCAAAGTTTAATTGCTAAATATTAAATATTACTTCCTAATTATGAATATTAATTATTACTTCTTAATTATCAATTTTTAATTACTTAATAATATTTATTATTTATTCATTATTATATTAATTATTAATTATTAATTATTAAATAGTAATTATTAATATTGATTATTTCGTATTTTCAGATTAATTATTATTATTTAATAGTAATTATTAATTATGAATAAAATTTTTATTAATTATTTAATTATTAAGTATTATTGTTTAATTATAATCATGAATTAACTATTACAACGGGCAAAAGAAAAGGGCTGTAATAGGCATCTATTACAACTGGCAAAAAAGAAGAGTTGTTAAAAATATGCCTCTATTACAACTGGCAAATGAAAAGGCCGTAATAGGCATCTACTACAACTAGCAAAAAGAACAGTTGTTAAAAATACGCATCTGTAACAACTGACAAAAAAAGAAAGGTTGTAATAGGCATCTATCACAACTGACAAAATAAAAGAGTTGTTGAAAATAAGTTTATTACAACTTTCTGAAAAAAAGAGTTGTAAAAAACATTTATTACAACTGACAGTTTTTGGCAGTTGTAAAAATACAGTTGTAATAAGGTCTTTTTGTTGTAGTGCGCATTTCTCACATTTGGTATCAGGGCAAGGTTTTCAAAGTTTTCATAATCTGAATTTTGAAAAAGTTTTTAAAATGGCTATTTTTGGGGATTTTGTAAACACTAGTTTAAAACCGTTCAAATCATCATTGTCTCATAAGTCTGCATATAGTTATTATAGAAAACCAAGTTATCTACCAAGTTTTTATTCTGTGCAGAAAGAAAAATGTTATATGGCCTTTGAAGAATCAACACTCAATGGACAAATTGTGCAAATCAAGAGGAATAAGTGGATACTTGATAGTGGATGTTCAAGGCACATGACTGATAATCCAGATATGCTGAATGATATTATCTATAAAGATGGAGGATTGGTTAATTTTGGAGACAACTCAAAAGGATATGTGATTGGCATCGACAATGTCGGTAACTCTAAAACTCCTATTATTTCTAATGTTTTATTAGTTAAGAATCTGAAACACAATCTGCTTAGCATTAGTCAACTTTGCGATAAAGAATACAAGATTAAATTTGAAAAAGATAAGTGTCACATCGAAGATAAAATTTCAAATATTATATTTGAAGGAATTAGGAAGAAAAATATTTACATCCTAAGTATGAAAGTTTCAAATGATAACTTATGTCTTTTGGCTAATACCAGTGACCCTTGGATTTGGCATAAAAGATTAGGTCATTTAAATTTCAAACTGTTATCTAGGTTATCAAAACTTGATTTAGTTAGAGGTTTTCCAAAGTTAAACTTTAAAGTAGATAGTATATGTGATGCTTGCCAATTAGGAAAATTTAGGAAAAGTTCTTTCAAATTAAAAGAAATGATTTCAACTTCAAAACCTCTTGAGTTACTTCATTTAGATTTATTTAGTCCATCTCAAATTCAATCAATAAATCACAATAAATATGTCTTTGTAATTGTAGATTATTATTCTAGGTTTACATGGACAATTTTTATGAAACATAAAAGTGATACTTTTGATTCATTTAAATTTTTTACAAAATGACTTCAAAACCAACTTTCTTTAAAAAATTATAACTATTCGTAGTGATCATGGTGGGGAATTTTAAAATGAAAATTTTGAGATATTCTGCAATAAAAAGGGAACAACTCATAATTTCTCTTTTCCAAGAACTCCACAACAAAACGGAGTGGTAGAACGTAAGAATAGAACGATTCAAGAGTGTGCTAGAACAATGCTTTCTGATAGTAACTTACCTAAAAACTTTTGGGCTGAAGCAGTCGCTATAGTTTGTTATATATTAAATAGGATTTTAATTAGACCATTAACTAATAAAACACCATATGAATTACTTTACAATAAGAAACCCATAGTAGCTTATTTTAAAGTTTTTGTAGTAAGTGTTTTATTCTTAATACAAAAGATAATTTAGATAAATTTGAACCTAAATCCGACAAAGGTATCTTCATCGGATATTCTAATAGAAGTAAAGCATTTAGAGTTTATAATTTAAGAACTAACACTATTGAAGAAACAATGCATGTACCTTTTGATGAAAATTTTAAAGATATTGTACAAATAGAAGATGAAGAAGATTTTGTAACTTTAAATAATAAACCTAATGAAACTAATTGTGAAATCATTCAACGTAATAAAATAATTAGGCTATTAAATTATCATCCTATAGAAAATATACTAGGAAATATTGAATCTGTTATTAGAACTAGAAATCAACTAAATAATATAAGTAATGTAGCTTTTATATCAACTATTGAACCTAAAAATCCAAAGGAAGCATCATCTGATGATTCATGGATTCTTGCTATGCAAGAAGAATTGAATCAGTTCACCAGAAATGATGTTTGGAAACTTGTTCCTAGACCTAAGGATAAAAGTATAATTGGAACAAAATGGGTTTATAAAAATAAAATGAATGAACTTGTTGAGGTCGTGAGAAATAAAGCTTGATTAGTCGCACAAGGTTATTGTCAAGAAGAAGGAATAGATTTTGATGAAACCTTTGCACCCGTAGCAAGATTAGAAGCCATTAAAATTCTACTTTCTTTCGCAAATTATAATAATTTCAAATTATTTCAAATGGATGTTAAAAGTGCTTTTCTAAATGGATTTGTTAAAGAGGAAGTTTATGTTGAACAACCTCCACACTTTGAAGATGAAATATTTCCAAACCATGTTTTCAAACTTAAGAAAGCCCTATATGGTCTGAAACAAGCTCCTAGAGCATGGTATGACAAACTAAGATCTTTTTTATTACAATCAAATTTTAAAATTGGTAAAGTAGATAATACTCTTTTCATTAAAAGAAATAAAAATGATATTCAACTAGTACAAGTATATGTAGATGATATTATTTTTGGTTCAACTAATCATGAAATGGATAAATAATTTTCTGAAATAATGACAAAAGAGTTTGAGATGAGTCATATGGGTGAACTTACTTTCTT
Source organism: Allium fistulosum (assembly GCA_030737815.1). Lineage (NCBI taxonomy): Eukaryota > Viridiplantae > Streptophyta > Magnoliopsida > Asparagales > Amaryllidaceae > Allium > Allium fistulosum. The sequence goes on from CM060906.1 coordinate 547,934,403, forward strand.
CTTAGGTTTACAAATAAAACAATTAGATAATGGTATCTTTATTAGTCAAGAAAAATATGCTAGGGATCTAGTGAGTAAATTTGGTATGACTACTGCGAGTGAAAAACCCACTCCCATGGCAACCAATGAAGCTTTAAATAAAGAAGATCTTTCAAAAGATGATAATCAAAAACTGTATAGGGGAATGATTGGATCACTACTCTATATCACTGCGAGTAGACCTGATATTATGCATAGTGTCTGTCTCTGTGCAAGATACCAATCTCAACCCAAAGAGACTCACTTAAAAGATGTGAAACGTATCATAAGATATGTTAAACATACTTTTGACTATGGTTTATTTTACCCTAAAAATGATTCATTTGATTTAATTTCTTATTGTGATGCTGACTATGCTGGTTGCAAATCTGACCGAAAAAGTACAAGTGGAACTTGTCACTTTTTGGGGCATTCTCTGGTTTCATGGTTTAGCAAAAAAAAAATACTGTTTCTTTATCAACAACTGAAGCAGAATATATCTCTGCTGCTTTGGCTTGCTCCCAAGTCATTTATATGCAACAAACTTTAAAAGATTTTGGATTAACAATTTCAAAATCACCAATTTATTGTGATAATTCTAGTGCAATAAATTTGTCTAAAAATACTACTCATCATGCTAGTACTAAACATATTGATATCAGACATTATTTTCTCAGAGATGATATAAGTAAAGAGATTATTTCTCTTGAATATATCAATTCCGAGAATCAAATTGCTGATATTTTCACCAAACCCTTAAATCAACCTATATTTACTAAATTAAGAAGAGAACTAGGTATTTGTTTAATAACTGAGATATAGAATATAGATATAGCAACATATATATATATAAGAAAATCAAATTTTTCATAAGGATGTCAACATACCCCTACCAGCCATGTCGACATACAACGGCAAAATTTTAAAATTTGATTTTCCCACTAAAATCAGTTTGGTAGTTATATAAACCTATGTATTTCGAATTTTTCTGTCTTCTCACTTTTCCTTCTCTGAAATAAACTTCTGTAAATTAATATTAATGTCCTCCTCCACTAAATCAAACCAAATTGACACCATTTCTTTCCCTTCTCCTCATTCTGGTCCATTCCAACGCACTACACTGGCACGTGTGATAAAGATTGAGGAATCTATGAAGGATTCCATAGAAATGTTGACTGAATTTCAAGTTGTGCAACTAAGGATGGCAAAAGAACAAGAAAACCGAGGCAAAATTCTTCGGAATTTACAAAAAATCCAAATGGATAATCACACAAATCCATCGTAATTGAAGAAGATTCTCCAAACATTCACGTGCATAATCCTTTAGAGCACAGCAAAGAGGAAGAAGAAGAGGAAGAAGAAGAAGAGTAAGAAGCACCTATGGAAGAAGACGACAATGTGGATGCTGTAGGCAAAGTCTGTTTTGACAAAAATGGGAATTTGGTGGAACAACGTGGAAACTTTTGTTTTCATTATCCAAATTGTTCGATTCACAAATCTCCAATTGTCAAAAACTCTCGTTAGTAGTGTTATTCTATAATTTATATACTTGAATATATTTGTGTGTTTATGTTACATATATATATACATATATATTTGAAAATATAACATCGTATATGATAAGATTTCTTTTGTTTCGCTTATTATACTTCCTTATTAGCATTTATTTTAGGTAGTATTAGATTAAGGGAGAGTTATGTTAGTTTAGGATTAGTTTTTTGTTGATGACAAAGGGGGAGAAATATAAAATAGAGTAGTAGAGTAGTTAGGCTTAGATTAAGGGGGAGTTATTAGTTTTAGGGGGAGTTATTAGTTTTAAGGGGAGTTATTGAGAAGGAGAAGTATATTTTATAAACATAGGTTGTCATCATCAAAAAGGGGGAGATTGTTAGTCCTTGAGAAGGATGGTTTTGATGACAACAACCTTAGGACTTGTTATAAAATATAAATACTAACATTATAGTTTAGATATATATATATGTATGTATGTATGTGCAGGATATAAACATGCAGGTACCAAGAATGAAGACTGTATAGTATAGAGATACAAGACTGATGAATTTAAAGATCAAAGATATCAAGATTGAAGACTCGTGAGTATCAAGAAATCAAGTTATCAAGAGTTCAAGATTTTAATAGTACAAGATAAGTATTAAGTCTAGAATTATGTTAAAACTTCATAATAGCACGGAAATCTTCATTCCATATTTCATTTGGGATGGAACCCATTTCTACCTTCTTAGTGGCTTACAAACCCACGACAAGTAACTTACAAACCTACGACAAGTGGCTTACAAGCCCACGAACATCCTGATTTTGTATAAGTTCTCGAGTCCTGATGTGATGAGATATTCTGCAGGAAGAAGCTTGCAAAACTACTTCAAAATGGTTTTTCAAAATGATTTTCAAAACTGCTTTTCAAAATATTTTAGCCTCAAAACTATCTTTGTCATTTTTAATATTTTGATTTCAAAATTTTCATTGATTTTAAACTATCTCTTGTTTTAAATATTTAGCTTTAAAATATTTATTTACTCAGATTTTAAATCACTTTATAGATTAAGGTTATTTATTAAAAATTACTTTCTAAACTCTTTTATATGTTTAAACTATATTCAAATATATTTACAAAGTTTAGAAATCGTTTTGACAAATTATAGAAACCAATTTTAATAAGAAAATCAAAATCATCAATTTTGCCTAGAGCATGTCAACATCCCTCAACCCCCCATGTCGACATGGTGTCCGTTAAATTCAAAATTCAAATTTTCAAAAGAAGTGTCTATTCGTCGTATCCTTTCACGAATAGATATGGCTGTTGATTTCCTGTAAATACCAATAGTTTTAAACGAATTTATCATTAGATTTCACTTGTTTTCTCTTCTCTTCATCTTCCACATTTATTCTAAAGAATTCCAAACTATACTCTGCCGAAATACCAAGTGAATCAAACTTGATTATCTCTTGTTTGAATCTCTGTCACTCTCTCCATAAGATCTCTGTGCTATTCAGAGTTATAGGATTATTTGTAAATCAAACTGTTGAGTAAAAGGTGCGTTTGAGCCTTGAAATCAATTGGGTGTGATTGTTGCCCCGGAAATCGATTAGGTGATCTTGTGGCCTGGTAAATCAAGAGAGTTTGCCCCGGACTCGAATATAGGAGGGTGTACCTCGTGGCCTTGAAATCGAGGGTGTAATCTGGAAGATTATTTTTGATAAGAAATATGTACATTTGTACCGGACTGGATGTAGGGTAACTCCGAACCAGTATAAAATCCTGGTGTGTTCTTTCCTTTACTGCTTTTATTTATTATTTGCATCTGTGTCTTATTCTGTGACTATATCTGTGTCTGTGAATTGCATTTGTTGGTGATTAAATTTACATAAGTTTCAAAAAGATTTAGAAAATCCACAAAACACTATTCACCCCCCTCCCCTCTAGTGTTATTCCAGCCTTAAGATGCATAATCCACATTTCTCACAAGAATAAACTCCTCGTGTTGCCCAGAGATAGGCAACGCCGAGGAGCATCAAAAACAAACTCCTCGCATTACCCGGAGATAGGCAACTCCGAGGAGTATCCGAAGCCGTGCGCTACACGAGTGGGGCGCTAATTCTCAAAATAATAGCCCCTCATGCATACAATCAGGAATAATTGGTGCTAGAAGGAAGGCACTCAATGATTGACAATACATACCCACGCGTAAACTGCATACTTACTTAAGTACTGTCAGAAACTGAGAGTATATACCAAGGTCGTAAAACTTTTGAAGAATTGAAAATCAAGTCATGACTTAACCAGGTTTTCAATAAAAGTCATCTGAACCCCAAGTTATCAGCTACTTGAAAGTTGTTTAAAGTGAACAGCCCTATGAACTGAGGGGCATATACCTGTACTGAGATAGAAACTACAATAAGCACACAGGTTCTGTCACTCCAAACAATAACAAGTTCATAAGTTCTATCCCAAAGTTTTATCAACTTCCAAACAAAAATTTATAAAACTTAGAAATTTTTATAAGTTTTGCGGATTTCTAAAAGTAAATCTCTAAAACCTAGAAATTTTTATAAGTTTTTTAAAAGTAAATTTCTAAACTTAGAAACTTACTCAAGTATTGTGAACCTCTAAAACTTAGAAATTTCTATACAAAAACCAATTCCAAACGAAAATTGTTAAAACTTAGAAGTATTCTATAGTATTGTGAATTTCTAAACAGAAATCCTGTAGGTGCTGTTAATTTCTAAGTTATATTACTTCGAATGAAGGACTTTGACTGTAATCACAGAACTAGCAAAGTATAAAATGAAACAACCATAAGTACACAGAGCATATATGAATAGATAGATAAAAATACAGTCAAAACATCATTGTATTGCTTGTGATTTTCTATACATAGGATCAAAATGTGGGGGCTGTACCCACACAACAACGGCCAATAAAGAGAAAATACAGACTCTACAGTGCGAACGCAAGGTGCAGACTCTACACTTGAACAAAATGACTCGAAAAGAAACCAAAACAAGTCAACCTTCTTGTACGTTGTTGGCCAAAATCAAGTCTATCCTCACACCATCCACTCAAAGCTTCTTGCCATCGCTTCCCTTTCCGCCTCTAGTTTGCAATTTCTGCTTCTTTTTGGGAGAAGTGTCGCTGCAAGTAATGTCAAAATGCATTTCGGTGGCAATCTCCTCCTCCTCCGAATGTTTTTCAGAAGAGGTTCCCTTTCCTTTGCGTTTTTGTGACTTCCGAGAGCTCTTTGAAGCTTTGACTACCTCCACCTTTTCCTTCTTGATGGCAACCAAATCATGCTGAGTCTTCTACGGCTGCTCTGTCTGCGTCTCCTGCTCCTTAGCCTCTACAGCAGTTATTTCACCTTCCAGAGATGCCGAAGGGTCGTCCAAGCCGTGAAGCGCCGCAATCTTCTTGGCCTTTGGCTTCGGTTGTGAGCTAGATGTGGATGTGGGAACCAGAGCGGGAATGGATACAATCTCAGAGGATGTGAAGATAGCAGCATGCACAAGCGTCGAAGTAGCTGGCGCATCAACGGGAAGAGTGGATGGACCTATAAGATCAAAAAGGAAAACATTAAACTCCTCTTTCTTATATGGCGTAAGATGAAGGCTCCCGAAGTCGGGAGAAGCATGGACGTTACCTGCACCAGAGGAAGGATCATGAATGGCGACCTCGAACTCATCGCCTTCGCCTTCTTTGGAGGGCTCCACCACATGAGGAACAACATCGAGCCCCGAGCTCGTTAGCTGGTCGAGGAGCTGCTCCGACGGTCTGCCCAAGCCAGAAATAGAAGGCTTGGTAAGCACATCAGTGGCGGTCATCAAAGCAGCTTCAGTGGCCTCCCTCTCTCGTTCCACCCGAAGGATCTCCTGACCCTCAAGTAGCACCTTCTTGGACTCCTCATTGAGATAAGCATCCCGCAACTCTTGATCTGTGTAGACGTTGCAACTCTCAACAAAGCGGGATAAGATTTCTTCCCAAACAAGGGCAAGAGTGTGTGGGTACTTCGGGCCAAGATAGCTGAGACTTCCTTGATGCAACAAAGAGTTGACGTAGAAGTTCAGAATTGTTGCGTCCAATTTCTCCATTTTTCGATCAAAAGCGTGTTGAAGGTCCAGATAATCTGTCGTCACCGCAGCCTTCTCAACTTCAACATCAGTCTTGTCGGTACTGAGTTGTGCGAACCGAGCCTATAACTTGGCGATGGTCTTGGCTTGGTCGAAGATCGTCTTGTTGTGCCCCTCAACAATTAGATCATGATCGACGATTGTCTTCCGTTGAGCTTCGATGGTAGATTGCAAGCGATCACTTCCTCTTTCAATTTTGCCTCCTCCGCATGAGTCTTCTTGATTTCGTCTCTCCAGACGATCTCGGCCTTCTCATGCGCCTCCTTCAGCTCTTTCATCAGGCTGGCAGTTCTCTTACTTTCCCGGAGCATCGTTTCATTCTCCTCCTCTAACTGTTTAATTTTAGCGTCTCGATCAACCAACACCCTTTCAAAATCATCTTTCTCAGTTTCGAATGAGAGGATCTCCTGATAATTATTCTTATTTGTGTCTGCTAGTTGCTTGCAAAGCTTCTCCCATTTCTCAGCCTACTCCAGGTCATTTTGGATAGCTTGGAGATGCAGCATGAAGGAATCCCTGCGAACAAGATGAAGGTCCATGTCAAACTTAACCCTCCTTAAAAACCAGCCCGAAAGAGCCGCCTCAAGCTTAGGGGGACCCGTAGGAAGAGTATAGGCCGCCCTCCGGTGAGGATGAGATGCGCCAGGGGCAACAACAATGGAGGAAGATGGAATATGTGTTGGAGGCAGAATCGGGGCAGAAGAGATAGGAATCTCTAGGCCCACGGAAGTGTGTTTCGAAGCCAGTTTTTGAAGGATGGGAGTGATAGTCGAACTTTGATTTTTTTGACGGCTTGTCTCCTTCCTCATGAGACCGTCTCTTCTCATACCCGCCTTTGTGTGAACGAGCTTTATCTCTCTCCTCTTGGCGACGGGTTTCAGCTTCGACTTCTTTCCTCCGCATGTACTCTTCTTTTGTCTTCCGGACATAATGTCGGTTGTAGGAACGCTTTGGGTACCGCTGTGAATCGGTATAGTCCACGAAGTCGTTGTAGAAGCCTCGCCCTCTCGTCGTACCTGGAATAAATGGTACACGAAATATTTCAGGAACGCAACATGAGTTAGGAAAATATGCGATGGAATGAAAAAATAGAAACAAGTGCAATCCTAGTGCAACGTGCTATGTTTCTAATATAGCCTAAAGCGTCGTCACGAACCGGAACAAATAGCTGTAGAAGGTGGGAGCAGACTGACTTCGGTCATTATAAGCAGGACTGAGCTAACTGAGGGTGCGATGTCGCCTGAGCAGGAAGGAGTCGCGTCGAATTTAAAATCTCCTTTCATGAGTGCATCGAAATCGACAAAAACGTCGTTGAAATCTCCAAGCCCCGCTCTGGCATTCTTACTCGAAGACTCTGGATGACTTTCAATCTTAGGGATTTTTCCTTCACCGCCTATATCGGGAAGAGATGGACTCGAGGGAGCGGGACTCATTCCTGGAGTCTCGTCATGGAACTCTGAATCATCACCATCAGATTCTGATGAGAAGTAATCACTAACAGTGGTTTCATCGCTGCTGCTTCCAAACTCTCCCTCTTTCTTTTCCGAATCAATCACGGCCTTGTCTTCTCTATGTACAAACTCTTCTTCCGCCTCCTCGGGTATCAGGGGCATTGTAGCTGAACTGCTCAGGCTAGGCGCAATGGCTTCTTCCTTCTCATGAGCTTCGTCAAGTGATCCTCTGGGCGGGCTACCTATCTCCTGACCTTCCTCAGAATCGTGGGACGAAGAAGAAGATCTTGTGTGAACTCTGGCTCGACCGGGAGAGGGATCTTCAGTCTGAGCGGCGGATCTACCCTGAGCTAGCAACCCATACCGACGCAAGTTCTCGTCGGCCAGTAGAACTTCAACGCTTCTCTCCTCGGGACTGATGGCTTTTCAAGTCTCACAAACTTCATTAAGTGCCACATCTCTATTCGGCCTTGGGATAACTGCAAGATACGTATAATTAGTTAGAGACTCCATTATGACGTTTCGGTGCTTGATAAGTAGAAAAGAGAAGCTTACCCCCTGTCATCAATCGACGATTGAACCCTTCGGGGCATCTAACGAAGAAGTACTGCATCTTAAACTGTGATAAATTGCTTTGCAACCACAAGACGATCTTCCGGTTCCTCTGGGCTTCGATTATGATCAAAGAGGGGCAGTGATCTCCTCTTGAACGCTAGGAAATACCGTAACTCATCAAAACTCGAAGTGCGGTGGAACGTCCGCATGAAGGGGACGTGCAAGCAAGTAAGAATGGCGTAACCATTTAGATGAAGCTGGAATGGGACAATTCCCAAGTTCAAGAGCGTTTCGCGTAGGAAATCGTTGAAGGGAGGTACGGCTCCGTTTAAACACATATATCTATGGCAAGCGGTGTACCCCGGGGGAGGCATATGAGCAAACTCGACATTCATAGCCAGACGCACATCTTCCTTGGGAATCCCATGCTGCATACATATATTATGAAGAACCTTAGCAAAGACCACTTACGAGGCTCGTTCAGGTGGATTGACCAAAACTCGAAAATTGGGAGGCATGCTGTAACAACCCGCATATTTGTCGATTTTATATTTAAATATTTTATCGTTACTCGGATTTAAGTCCGAAAAACTACTTTTTGCATACGGTCAAATTAGGACTCGAGACCACCTCCATTGAGTTCAAAATAACGTTTGCGATCTTTTTGAGTGTAAACTTCGATATGTTTGGAAATAGTGAAATTTTCGTCACTTTTTGCTTTGAGCTTTTGTTTGGGCTGAACCATTCACTAACTCAGCCCAACCCCTCCTTCTCTTCACAATTTCATTCTTCATTTCCTAAACATAGAAGCTTCATCAAAAATGGAGGAGGGAATGGGAAATTAAACTCCAAGCTCAAATTCAATTGCAATCCATCATTCAACTCCAAATTCAAGAAGAAGACATTGATTCAAGCTTGGGACTATTCTTGCTTTGCTTCAAGCTTTATCTTCATTGATTTTTGGTGCAAAGGTGAGATTTTTATCTCACATTCTTGCCTATAACTGTCATTGGATTGTTGGGAATGATTCCCTATCACTTGTGCATGTGCATTTGCATTTGGTTTGGATTGAATTGGTGAAAAACCCAATTTTTCAGCGTGTTTGGCAAATCCTGGGCCTTAGGTCGCACTGCCTCGAAGAAGAAAGCCTGCATATTTTCGTTCTGGGCTTAGGTCGTTCGCATGTGGTAGGTCATTCGGCAGATAGCTCGCTCCACCACTAGGTTGTTCGGCATTAGGTCGTAACTCCTAGGTCGTTCGGCAATAACTGGGTCGCTAGGTCGCGCCTCAATGGGTCGTTCTACCTTGCTAAGTCGCTCAGCCTTACCAACTCCTTAAGTCGCTCAGGCGTGGAAAAGTCTCTGCCTGCTTATAGCTCGTTCAGGGTTAGGTCGCTCGAGTTAGGTCGTTAACCCCGTTAGGTCGCAACACCTTTAGGTCGCGCACCCTTAGGTCGCACCATGTTGGGCCTCGGCTAGCTCGTTCCTCCTTAGGTCGTTCGACCTATTTAGCTCGCACCTGTTTTGTACTTGAAACCCCTAGGTCGCGCAAGGCTTAGGTCGTTTGCATTCCTTTAGGTCACTCGACCTTACCCATTTGTTAGGTCGCAACCCCTTCTCCTTAGTTCGACCGAGTTAGGTCGTTCATCCCTTAAGTCGCTAACCCTTAGGTCGTTCGACCTGTTTCCCTTAGGTCGCTTGACCCTACTTCCTTTAGGTCGCATGACCTCTTACATCGCTCGACCTCTAGGTCGTAACACGTTAGGTCGCACGGCCTCGTTAAGACGTTAGGTCGCTCGCCTTTTATACTTAGGTCGTTTGACCTGTATTTTGTTAGGTCGCTCGGCATGCTGGCCGCACCATCTACTTCTACTTTGATGGTTTTGGAACTGATTTCCCTGGATTTCCTTCACGTCTTCGAATGTGAATTTTTGTGACTGATTGTTTCTGCAATCGTTTTGTGACTTGTCACTTTAAAAATATAAAGGTTTTAATACTAGTAGTAAATATCAAAACTCCTTTATCAAAGCGATTTCAACACTATTTTATTACAAAGTTCTTTTTCTTAAACCGTTTTCCAATCTAGTAGTATATACATGCCTTTACTTCACTCGGATGAGAAATCTAATTAAACGGCTTAGCAAAACAGGTGGTATGAAATGCTTGCGTTTACTTCGTCGCTTAATTCTTGGACTTGTTCGACTGAACCTTTTGTGACAATTTCCTAGTGAAGATCTACAGTTTGCTCGTAAATATTTAAGTTAAGCTAGTGGTTATGGGACATGAAGCTAAACTCATATATTTACTAGCTTAGTGTAATTGACACTTCTTTATGATCATGACGATCATTTTTGTGATTTAGACCATCGATTGAGCGATGTCTCTTTGTCTACGAGGGAGACTAGACCCCGCTTGTGTGATGTTTCTACTCACATATGTGGGTAGCACCCCATGGTCTTCGGGCCGTTCGTGTGTTCAAAGGTCTTTGGGCCATTCGTGTATTCGAAAAATTATATGGTTAGCTTCCATGAGATAGCTTCTCGTTCGTGTGATAGGTCTTCCCCCTTTTTTTGATTTCTGGATTTCGTGTGTTGATTTATGGGATTTGTTCTGGATTTCGTGTGTTGATTTCTGGAATTTGTGCTTCACCCATTTTCGTGATTTTCATTGATATGTTTTATCAATTTTTGTGCATTGGTGAATTCGTGTGTCATTACCTTTTTGTGGATTTGGATCTTTGAGAAGATTCTTGTGATATTGATTAATCTCTTGTTGATTATCATTTACATACTTATAGTAGTATGCCATTATGGTTATTATATGTTTATGCCATATCTCTTATTCTATATCATGTCATCTGATATTTATAGCTAGACTGATCCGTTTATTATTTTCTTGTGAAATAATACTCGGGTCAGACCGAGATGTTACAGGTGCTTCTGCTTGACTTCTCTCCAGGGACCTATTACTCTGACTTTTGACAAACTACTTAGATTAGTAGTTTTTGTTGTATACATTTGAGATATCGACTCATAGATGTATTCTTTTGTGTAGCACATATTGCTATTCTTTTGTATTATCGTGGATCTTTCAGACCACTACTCTGATGTACACTTTCATGTGTTATATATTCATATCTTTTTCCGCCTTTGTGATATGGATGTCTGTGACTGATTTATGTTATGTTTATTTCTATGTTTGTTTCTGAAGATTATATATAGCCACTGTGTGATAGCTTTGAGTTTGTATCGGTATGTCGGATTTCCTCCTTAAATGAAGTACATGCTATACTATCTGACATATCGGTGCTCGCACAAAGAAGTTACATGGATGGTCACTCCTCAACAGCCTTATTCTCCGTGCTAGTTGACAGCATTACACCGTAGTGTTCTTGACTTGCGTGGGTATAGAGGTGGGGCGTCACAGCTTGGTATCGGAGCCAAACTGCGGAACAATGTAGAATAACTTAACAAGGATCATCGTCCTAAGTCCAACTTAGGAGTCATGCCTTAGGATTTAATTCGAGTCTTCATACCGATTTATCCTATTTCCTTTTATGTATCCTTGTTCTATCTATCAAGATTTGCTTGATATTTAATTGGAGAATAACTCTTCTTTTCTCTTCCTTAAAGAAGAGAATGTCTAGACCAGGCCATCCCAGAGCTGGACCATCTACTGTTACTCTCCAGAATGGAGTTTTTATGACTGCTCAACAGCTTCTTGATTTAGTAAAGAATGCTCAAGCAGCTGGTCCTAATCAGGAACCTACTCATCCTAAGTCTGGATTTGCACGCTTGTGCAACGATTATACCAACTTGGGTGGGAAACCATTCAAAGGTTCCGAAACTATTATTGAAGTCCAGGCTTGGTTAAGAACATGCGATCGAATCTTTTCTCGCATGAATCTTATCGATCTTCACCGTGTTCAGGTGGCCTCCAGTATGCTCAAAGAAAGAGCATTGGACTGGTACGAACTTCTTATTTCTGAAATCAATAAAGCGGATCTCTCCTGGGAGCAATTCCGGGAACGCTTTGAATTAAAATTCGTACCAGAAGCAGAGAAAGTGACATTGGCTCGATGTTTCATAGACCTTGTTCAAGGTGAATCCTCTGTGACATATTATGTCGCATCCTTCGAGTCACTGTCTAAATATGGGGTTGAATACATCAACACCCCATTAAAGAAGAATCAAAGATTTGTCTATGGCTTAAACAAGAATCTCAAGAAGCCATTACTTCTAAAATTAGTAGTTTCTTTCGATCAACTCATTCATATCGCTCTTCGTCTTGAAGAGGCGGATAGGGAAAGTGATGTTGAAGTGGTGGGTGCCAAACCGAACTTCAACAACAAGAAAAGGCCTAACAAGTTCAAAGGTCCATATCCCAACAAAAAGGGTAAGCAAGTAACTCCTGCTGCAAAGACACTTTCCCCTAGTGATGGGAAATGCTTCAACTGTGGCGCTAGGGGCCATTTTGCGAACAAGTGTTCAAATCCCCGTTCTTGTCGCTATTGTAAAAGTCCCGATCATCATATGCATCTATGCCCTAAGCTTCAAGGCAAGGAGGGAAAGTTAAACGTTGCTCAAGCCCCTGGCAACACATCTCGCGGTCAAGGTATGTCTCATTCTGTCCTTGATGGCATTATTATATTTCATGATCAACCTATTAAAGTTCTCTTTGATACGGGTGCATCCCATTCTTTTATATCAAAGGAACTTGTCGATACTTTTTCCTTAAGTGTTGTTGCTTTAATGACTTCTTTAAGAATTGCGAATCCGGTTGGTGGATCCGCAACTCTTAGTTTGCTTTGTAAAGATGTGGAGATTATTTTGTGTGATTTTCCTTTCCTAGCCGATTTGCATGTCATGCATTATTTAGGCTTTGGAATGATTTTGGGTATGGATTGGCTTAACCGTTATGAAGCTCATATCCTATGTCCTGAACGGACTATTTATCTCCGACACCCGCAATCTGTAAAGCAGATTTCTATTATTCTTAAAGATTCGGATTCAACTTTGGCTGCATCTTTATATTCTTTAAACCCTCGCGATGATGATAATGATGATGAGGAAGATGTCATTTCTCTTATTCACGTCGTTCATGAATTTTCTGACATATTTGAGCCCGTTTTAGGACTACCACCTAAGCGAGCAATTGAGTTCAAAATTAATCTTATACTTGGAGCTCAACCTATTACTCGTCCTCCATATCGCATGTCCAATAAGGAGAATGAAGAGATGCGCAAGCAATTATCCGAATTGGAGACGAAGCAATTTATTCGCTCTAGTTCCTCGCCTTGGGGAGCTTCAGCAATTTTCGTGAAGAAATCCGATGGTACCCTTAGGCTTTGCGTCGACTACCGCAAGCTTAATGATCTTACTATTAAGAATAAATATCCTTTGCCTCGGATTGATGATCTATTCGATCATCTTAGTGGTGCTAGAGTCTTTTCATAATTGGACTTGGCTACCGGTTTTCATCAGCTTCGTATTACATAGGATAGTATTCCTTTGACTTCGTTCCATACACATTATGGATCTTATGAATGGCTAGTTATGCCATTTGGTTTAACGAATGCTCCGGCTTATTTCGTTGACCTTATGAATCGAGTTTTTAAAGATTTTCTCGATCGGTTTGTTCTCATCTTCATTGATAATATTCTTGTGTATTCTAAAACCGAGGAGGAACATGAAAAGCATCTTCGGATTGTATTGGAAACTCTTATGAGCAATTAATTAAAGGAAAAAATTTCTAAATGCCACTTTTGGCAATCTAGTGTGAAGTTTCTCGATCATATTATTTCCGAATTCGTAATATCAGTGGATCCTTCAAAGATTGAAGCGATTCAAAATTGGAAAAGACCGGAGAGCATGACTGAAATCCGTAGCTTTCTCGGATTGGCAGGTTATTACCGCCGTTTCATAAAAGACTTTTCTAAGATTGTCGTGCCTCTTACTGGCTTAACAAAGAAAGGTGTTAAATACATTTGGTCGGACAAATGTGAAACTTCTTTTCAGAAATTAAAAGAACTCCTTTCTGATGCTCCTATTCTTGTTATTCCCGAAGGGAATCAAGATTTTTTTGTTTATACCGATGCTAGTCGCGTTGGTTTGGGTGCCATTCTTATGCAAAAAGAACGTGTTATTGCTTATGCTTCTAGGCAATTGAAGCCGGCTGAGACTAGATATGCCACGCATGATTTAGAACTCGCGGCTATCGTTTTCGCCCTTCGAATTTGGCGACACTATCTTTTGGGAGAGAAATTTATACTTTATACTGATCATAAGTCTTTGAAATATTTATTTTCTCAAAAGGAACTTAATTTGCGTCAACAGCGTTGGCTCGAGTTCCTTGCCTCTTATGATCTTGATATCCTTTATACTCCCGGAAAGGGAAATCGAGTTGCCGATGCACTTAGTCGCAAGCATCAAGCGGTTGTTTCTATGATGATATCCGAATGGAACGATCTCGAAGTTTTATCCACTTGTGAAATTCGAGATCTTGTTTCCGATTTATGTTCATCTCTTGTTTTATGTAGCCTTGAGGCTCGTCCTTCTCTTTTAGACCGCATTCTTAAAGCTCAACAGCTAGATCCTGAATTGGCTTTGCTTGGCCAAAATCTTAAGGATAAAACCGATATTGAAGGTTTGAAAGACTTTGATATTGATTTTCGTGGCGGCATTCGAAAATTTGGTAGACTTGTCGTACCAAATAGTCGAGATCTTCGTAAAGATATTTTAGAAGATTCTCATCGTTCCAAATTTTCCATTCATCCCGGTAGTAGTAAAATGTACGCGGACATGAAGCGACTTTATTACTGGGAGGGAATGAAATATGATATTGCTAACTTTGTTAAGTGTTGCATGACTTGCCAACTTGTCAAGGCTGAACATCAGGCCCGGTAGGTTATTGCAACCTTTGGAAATTCCAATTTGGAAGTGGGATCAAATTTCCATGGATTTTATAGACGGCCTTCCCCGTTCTCGCTCGGGTCATAATAGCTTATGGGTGATTGTTGATAGACTTACTAAATCCACCCATTTTATTCCCGTTCGGTCGAACTGAACCGTTCATCTTCTGGCCAAACTCTTTATCAAAGAAATTGTTAAATTGCATGGAGTTCCTACTTGTATTGTTAGTGATCGTGATCCATTGTTTACTAGTGGATTTTGGAAGAGTCTTCAAAAAGCTTTGGGAACGAAGCTTAATTTTAGCACCGCTTATCACCCCCAGTCGGATGGACAAACTGAGCGTGTGAATCAAACACTTGAAGATCTTCTTCGTGCTTGTGTTCTTGACTTTGGTGGAAGTTGGGAAGATCATATTTCACTTGTTGAATTTTCCTATAATAACAGCTTCCAATCTAGTATTGGTATGGCTCCTTTCGAGGCACTCTATGGAAGGCCATGCCGATCTCCTTCTTGTTGGCTTGAGGCCGGTGAGAAGTTGGTTTTAGGTCCAGATTTTATTCGAGATTCCACAGAAAAGATTGATCTTATTCGTCATAGGATGAAAGAAGCCCAGAGTAGACAAAAATCCTATGCCGATAACCGAAGAAGAAAATTAGAATTTTCTGTGGGAGATCTTGTATTTATTCGTGTTTCACCTATGAAGGGTGTTGTATGCTTCAGTCGATCGGAAAAGTTAGCACCTCGATATATTGGGCCATTTCCTATCACTGAACGTATTGGTTCCATGGCTTATCGCCTTTCATTACCGGCTCAGTTTTCTGCCATGCATGACGTGTTTCACGTTTCTCAATTACGGAAGTGCCTTCGGGATTCCGATTCTATTCTTGAGCCCGGTGTTGTGGAAGAGATTGAAGTTTCGCCTAATTTAACTTATGAGCAGCATCCTATTCGAATTATTACTTCGGAGGTTAAACGACTTCAAAATAAAGATGTTTCGCTTGTAAAGGTTCAATGGTCCTCAAATCCTAAGGATTGCTCTTGGGAATCTAGAGAATTCATCGAGCGTACACATCCGGACTTACTTTCTCATGCTCCTTGAGGTAAACTTCTTATTTCAAATTTCTTTTGTGTTAATATGCTTTTATGGTTGTTACTTTTTATTTCCATCTTATATATATTGCGAGGACACAATTTCTTTAAGGAGGAGAGTCTGTAACAACCCGCATATTTGTCGATTTTATATTTAAATATTTTATCGTTAGTCGGATTTAAGTCCGAAAAGCTACTTTTTTCATACGGTCAAATTAGGACTCGAGACCACCTCCATTGAGTTCAAAATGACGTTTGCGATCTTTTTGAGTGTAAACTTCGATATGTTTGGAAATAGTGAAATTTTCGTCACTTTTTGCTTTGAGCTTTGGTTTGGGCTGAACCTTTCACTAACTCAGCCCAACCCCCTCCTTCTCTTCACAACTTCATTCTTCATTTCCTAAACATAGAAGCTTCATCAAAAATGGAGGAGGGAACGGGAAATTAAAACTCCAAGCTCAAATTCAATTGCAATCCATCATTCAACTCCAAATTCAAGAAGAAGACATTGATTCAAGCTTGGGACTGTTCTTGCTTTGCTTCAAGCTTTACCTTCATTGATTTTGGTGCAAAGGTGAGATTTTTATCTCACATTCTTGCCTATAACTGTCATTGGATTGTTGGGAATGATTCCCTATCACTTGTGCATGTACATTTGCATTTGGTTTGAATTGAATTGGTGAAAAACCCAATTTTTCAGCGTGTTTGGCAAATTCTAGGCCTTAGGTCGCACTGCCTCGAAGAAGAAAGCTTGCATATTTTCGTTCTAGGCTTAGGTCGTTCGCATGTGGTAGGTCGTTCGGCAGATAGCTCGCTCCACCACTAGGTTGTTCGGCATTAGGTCGTAACTCCTAGGTCGTTCGGCAATAACTGGGTCGCTAGGTCGCGCCTCAATGGGTCGTTCTACCCTGCTAAGTCGCTCGGCCTTACCAACTCCTTAAGTCGCTCAGGCGTGGAAAAGTCTCTGCCTGCTTATAGCTCGTTCAGGGTTAGGTCGCTCGAGTTAGGTCGTTAACCCCGTTAGGTCGCAACACCTTTAGGTCGCGCACCCTAAGGTCGCACCATGTTGGGCCTCGGCTAGCTCGTTCCTCCTTAGGTCGTTCGACCTATTTAGCTCGCACCTGTTTTGTACTTGAAACCCCTAGGTCGCGCAAGGCTTAGGTCGTTTGCATTCCTTTAGGTCGCTCGACCTTACCCATTTGTTAGGTCGCAACCCCTTCTCCTTAGTTCGACCGAGTTAGGTCGTTCATCCCTTAAGTCGCTAACCCTTAGGTCGTTCGACCTGTTTCCCTTAGGTCGCTTGACCCTACTTCCTTTAGGTCGCATGACCTCTTACATCGCTCGACCCTCTAGGTCGTAACACGTTAGGTCGCACGGCCTCGTTAAGACGTTAGGTTGCTCGCCTTTTATACTTAGGTCGTTTGACCTGTATTTTGTTAGGTCGCTCGGCATGCTGGCCGCACCATCTACTTCTACTTTGATGGTTTTGGAACTGATTTCCTTGGATTGCCTTCACGTCTTCGAATGTGAATTTTTGTGACTGATTGTTTCTGCAATCGTTTTGTGACTTGTCACTTTAAAAATATAAAGGTTTTAATACTAGTAGTAAATATCAAAACTCCTTTATCAAAGCGATTTCAACACTATTTTATTACAAAGTTCTTTTTCTTAAACCGTTTTCCAATCTAGTAGTATATACAAGCCTTTACTTCACTCGGATGAGAAATCTAATTAAACGGCTTAGCAAAACAGGTGGTATGAAACACTTGCGTTTACTTCGTCGCTTAATTCTTGGACTTGTTCGACTGAACCTTTTGTGACAATTTCCTAGTGAAGATCTACAGTTTGCTCATAAATATTTAAGTTAAGCTAGTGGTTATGGGACATGAAGCAAACTCATATATTTACTAGCTTAGTGTAATTGACACTTCTTTATGATAATGACGATCATTTTTGTGATTTAGACCAGCGATTGAGCGATGTCACTTTGTCTACGAGGGAGACTAGACCCCGCTTGTGTGATGTTTCTACTCACATATATGGGGTAGCACCCCATGGTCTTCGGGCCGTTCGTGTGTTCAAAGGTCTTCGGGCCATTCGTGTGTTCGAAAAATTATATGGTTAGCTTCCATGAGATAGCTTCTCGTTCGTGTGATAGGCCTTCCCCCTTTTTGTGATTTCTGGATTTCGTGTGTTGATTTCTGGGATTTGTTCTGGATTTCGTGTGTTGATTTCTGGAATTTGTGCTTCACCAATTTTCGTGATTTTCATTGATATGTTTTATCAATTTTTGTGCATTGGTGAATTCGTGTGTCATTACCTTTTTGTGGATTTGGATCTTTGAGAAGATTCTTGTGGTATTGATTAATCTCTTGTTGATTATCATTTACATACTTATAGTAGTATGCCATTATGGTTATTATATGTTTATGCCATATCTCTTATTCTATATCATGTCATCTGATATTTATAGCTAGACAGATCCGTTTATTATTTTCTTATGAAATAATACTCGGGTCAGACCGAGATGTTACAGGTGCTTCTGCTTGACTTCTCTCCAAGGACCTATTACTCTGACTTTTGGCAAACTACTTAGATTAGTAATTTTTGTTGTATACATTTGAGATATAGACTCATAGATGTATTCTTTTGTGTAGCACATGTTGCTATTTTTTTGTATTATCGTGGATCTTTCAGACCACTACTTTGATGTACACTTTCATGTGTTATATATTCATATCTTTTTCCGCCTTTGTGATATGGATGTCTGTGACTGATTTATGTTATGTTTGTTTCCGAAGATTACATATAGCCACTATCTGATAGCTTTGAGTTTGTATCGGTATGTCGGATTTCCTCCTTAAATGAAGTACATGCTATACCATCTGACATATCGGTGCTCGCACAAAGAAGTTACATGGATGGTCGCTCCTCAACAGCCTTATTCTCCGTGCTAGTTGACAGCATTACACCGTAGTGTTCTTGACTTGCGTGGGTATAGGGGTGGGGCGTCACACGTGCGGTCCATGATGGGCCCGACCGGAACTAACTGATCATATTGGGCTTGTGAGATGGAAGATGATTCAGGTTCGGAGAGCGTTGGGCTTCGCCCGCTTGACTTACGACATGTAGAAGGCTGCTTCATCCTATGTAATAGAACTCGCGTCCAAAAATGGTCAAGTAACTCTGTCCTAAATTCATAAGTTTCCTCAATCACACTTGAATTCCGAATAAACGTTAACTTGTAATCGACACGCCGGACTTCAAGTGCAACTGAGGCAAGTGTGCAAGTGCAGTGTGCTGTCTATATGCGATAAACTCGGTGCTTGATGCACTACAAACGCTCTATCTTGTGTAGATAGTTCGCTCATAGTGGATAAAGAGAAGAACTTCTCATGTCATTTCGTTTTTCAATTTTTTTTACTTCTTGTACACTTACCCATTATCAATCAATGATCGATAATGGATCCGTTGTCCGAAGCGACATGGAAAACTCTTCCCATTACAGGAGCACCAAATGCGGAATAATCAAGCAGGATAGACTGGTAATACGTCATGCAAGTAGCATCTACAAAACTGAAGACAAGTCAATTCTGGTCTAATGGACAAAGATAGCAAAACGCATCAAGCCTTGGTTCAAAGCCCGAATGTCATTCCAAGAAACAACTCGAGACTCGATTTACAATCTTTCTCCATTAAACCGCAATCAACTCGAACTTCTTGTAATCAACGTCGCAAGCGAAGACCATACATCAATCATTGCACCAACATAAAAATTAACGAATCAATCAAGCAAACCCACCTTAACCTAATTAAAAAGCACAAGAAGAATCACGAATCAAACTCGGCGAGCTATGGATTGGATCGTGAGCGAGCTAAGGATGGGTCGGCTACATATCAACAGTGAACTAGGGTTCAGATTCGAGCACGATGATGGATGGCTAGGGTTTTGCGAGGAAGGCAGATGCTTGGATGAATTAGTGGTGCATGGATTGAACGAAATAGGGTAGTGGATCGACTTAATTGCCTGGGTAGAATCGCCAGATGAGTTGGTCGTTTGAAGGAGTTGGAATTGCTCGGTTCGAATGAAGAAAAAGGGGGTCGGCTCGAGTATAAGTAGGCCAGGAAAAAACGAAATATTTTGCTAAGTAATCGGGTCACCAGCGACCCAAACCATCATGGGTTGCTAGCGACCCGACCTATCCTTAAAAAAATTCCATGCAGATAGGTCGCTAGCCATCCATCCCATATGGATCGCTAGCGACCCATCAAAAAAGAAGAAGAAGATGATGAAAGTGATGATGATAAAGAATGTATACATACATTTGAAGAAAAAGAAGGAAGAAAGCTTCGTCTATTCATCTCAAACCCGATCAATTGCAACTGTTCATCATTCCAAGGCATGCAGGGAAGCTACAAGCAGGAGTGTGATACATCGTGGCAAGTAGTAGCAGTCGAAACTAAAGAAAGACAACCAATGATGTCGGGCTAACGTATTCGTAGAGCTCTAATGCAATCACTTGGAAATAAACAAATGGATATTGAAAACGATAACTTCCAAAGCATGCCTTGTTTACAATGAAGGCGTACTCTGCGGGCAAATGTTATCCGGGTTTTTAACCTAGCAGAAACCAACAGAAAACAGAACAACCTTGTGTAAACAGGATGGTTCAGGACTTAACCAGAAAAGCTAGAGTGAGGGATCGACAAGGGCCAAGCTATATGACTAAGGCAACGACCGGAAACAATGAGGCCGAGAGACCGGCATTCCTTTAGTCCAATCAGTAGCTGAACGTAAACAGCTAGTGAATTGGCGTCAAAACGTAAGAGCAATGATAAAAGGCTATAAGAATATCTCCGAATCCAGACTCCAGAAAAATCCTAAGTACATGGCTCATCAGCGACTCATGTCTCTGCTCAAACCATCAATCAAACCGGATATGGAACACCATTAAGAAGAGGCAAGATTTGGTCCGCAAAACGAACCAAGTCTACGGGTCGTTGGCGGCCCATGGGTCGCCAACGACCCATGGTTTTGGCTCGTTTTGCGAGCCAAAGCCCCTCTAGGTCGCCTGTGACCTACCTGCAAGCTGATGAAGACAAGCCTGGCCCAGAACCTCTCTGATCTCTATAAATAGCGTCCTACCTGCAACAAGAGGATCTTCTTCGGACTGTTTGCTGAAGCTTTGTTGGAACTATTCTTCACTCTCTTCCTCCCTCATAACAATCTCCAAAGGAATACACCGTGATTCTCCAGTGGATTCCAACTCTGGAGATTCAATCTAGCTAGAAAACCATTAAAGCCTTGTAATCAAACATCTGTTGTAATAGCAATCAATCTATAATAAAGCTATAAAGTGGACGTAGGCTTCATTAACAGCCGAACCACTTTAAAAATTCTCTGTCTACTTTCTTTACTGTTCTTTCTTTATATCTGTGATCTGTGATATTGCTCTGTCAGGACATGGCTGGTGCTTTCAAATCCAAACTAGGGTGTTGGTCCATTTTTTGGGTCAACGGGACTCATAAAAGGAGCAGTCATTGTACTGTTATATCAATTGTAATGATTGCCTTGGAATCATACATTTCAAAATTCAGAAAGAATTTATGCATGTTGGGGCATCCCATTTTTAGTAAATTAATAATTGCGTGCTAAACAACTCTATTATGTTTTAATCTCTTTGCATTATTTATTTTAGGTAAGATGAGATGGTGAGCGAGCTATAATCTACAGCCGTGCATTTTCAAAGAATATGAAATGAATAGCTATTTAAAGCGATGAAGAAACCAACCATGTGTTTATCCCGAAGATCAACCTATGATTGATAGTAAAGGAAAAGCCTCACTGCACTACGTCTGCATGTTCAAATGGCAAGTACTTCTTTATCCATTACTAAAGGTAAAGATAGAAAAAGTGAAGAAATACTGTTTTATTGCAATTGTTTGAATCTAGACTGATCATGATATTGTGAACATTACAAGCCTTTATATATAGGCCAAAGCAGAAAATATTGTAATGGGCTGCGGGTTGGCCCAATATAATACAACCCGCATTTGTTATGTACAAGGTTAATACCATATAACCTTTCCTCAGTATTATGTGATTCACTTACTCACCCCCCTCAAACCCAAATTAGGTTTAGGGTTTGCGAGCGATTCTTAGATCCTGCCGCTGACTTGAAGATTTGAGGAAATTAAGTTAGGCGACTAGCTTCAGTTGTCTTCAGTCAGCATCATGAACTCAGGTAGCAATGATTTTCAGAGGGTTAAGTTGTGTTGCCTTTTTGTCGAATGCTTTGGTACTTTTGTCGAATGCTTCAATTGTTACTTGTGGAGCCTTGGGAATATAGATCTGAGTTTTAGACCTCAGATTGCTGTCAACTTTATCAACGTTGAGCTCGTGTCTGAAGCGAATGAAACTCTGCCTCGACAGGGGTTTGGTTAGTATGTCAGCCTTCTGGTAAGTGGAAGGTACATAGTGAACTCTCAATTCTCCTTTGATAACTTGCTCTCGTACGAAGTATATATCCAGTTCTATATGTTTCATATGAGAATGTAGGACTGGATTAGCAGTGATAGAAATGGCACTTTGATTGTCGCACCATATAGTAGCTCTGCTATTAAATTTGATATGTAATTCACTTAGAAGAGACTTTATCCACATAATCTCAGCAGTAGTGCTAGCTATACTTCGGTATTCGTCTTCAGTGCTAGATCTTAACACTTTTGTTGTTTTTTTGCGCACCAAGATATAAGATTATTGCCTAAGAACACACAATAACCAGTAGTTGATTTTCTATCATCATAATCTATTGCCCAGTCTGAATCTGAATAGCCAGTAATGTATAGAGATGGGCATGATTGTAGAATTAGTCCTTGATTAATAGACCCTTTAAGATATCTCAAAATTCTCTTTACTGCCTTCCAGTGTTCATCCAATGGTCTTTGCATGAATTGGCTAACTTTATTGACACTATATGAGATATCTGGTCTGGTTATAGTAACATACTGTAATGCCCCCACTATGCTCTTGTATTGTTTGTCATTTAATATGGGATCACCTTTATTTTTTGAAAGATGTAGATTGCTTGTCATTGGAGTGGGAAGTGGATTTGCCTTGTCCATCTTGGCTTTCACTAGAATTTCATTGATATATTTTTTCTGGTTTAGATGAATTTCTGAATTTGACACTCTTTTAATCTCAATGCCTAGGAAGTAGCTCAGTTCCCCCAGATCCTTAATGGAGAATTCTTTCTTTAGGCATTGTGTAAGGTTATCAATCTCAGACTTGCTATTTCCTGTAATGATAAAATCATTGACATAAATTAGTACATATGTAACTGTATGATTAAGAAATTTGATAAACAAGGAGTTGTCAGATTTTGTTTGATTGTAGCCATGTTTGGATAGTGTAGCTTTTAGTTTTTCAAACCAGACTCTAGGTGCTTGTTTGAGACCATAGAGTGCTTTGTTAAGTTTGCACACAAGTTGTTCACTGCCATTCTTTGTGAATCCATATGGTTGCTCCATGTATACTTCTTCCTGCAATTCACCATTGAGAAAAGCATTATTCATATCTAATTGTTGAATGACCCAGTTCTTATGCAAAGCAATTGTTAAAATTATTCTTATTGATGTGGGTTTCACAACAGGGGAGAAAGTTTCATTAAAATCAAACCCATTTTGTTGTGAAAACCCTTTTGCCACCAATCTTGCTTTGTGCGTAAGAATTGAGCCATCAGGATTTTTCTTTAGCTTGTATGTCCACTTGCACCCTATGATATTCTTATTCATAGGTCGTGGCACAAGATCCAAAGTGTTATTTTTGATTAATGCATTGTATTCTTCTTTCATGACCACTTTCCAGTTGTCATCTGCTACTGCATGTTGATACGTGTTAGGCTCACTTATATCTGATTCAACACTGTATACTTTTGGCTTGAATATGCCACTTTTTGCTCTAATTATCATATGATGACCAGTACTTGCAGGAACAGTGGAATGATTTCCTTCAGCATTAGTGGTCCTTTGTTGAGTATTGGGTGATTGTTGATCATTCAATACTTGACAAGGATCACATGGGTTGATGCTGTCTGTTTCAGTAGCTCTCGGGGATGCTTCAGTGTGCTCATGACCTGGTTCACTTATGAGCATGGTGTGTTGTGGGCTGATATCTCTCCTGCCATGACCTGGTTCACTTGTGAGCATGGTGTGTTGTGGGCTGATATCTCTCATGCCATGGCTATCTTCACTTTGAACCGGTATGACTATCTCTGGTGAAGGTACTATAGAAGGTACAGAAAATTTTGTATTGTATACTTTCTGAGATGTTTTGATGTCTGCATTGCTAAAGGGAAATTCATGTTCATTGAATATCACATGTCTGGATATATACACCCTGCCATTACTATCTAAACACTTGTAGCCTTTTTGATTTGTAGGGTAACCCAAAAACGTGCATGGTGTGGATCTATAGTCAAGTTTGTGTGAGTTATATGGTCTTAGATAGGGAAAACACTAACATCCAAACATTTTTAAGTTTTGATAGTCTGGTCTAACTTTGGTTAGCACTTCCATAGGACTCTTGTATTTGAGTACTTTTGTAGGCAGTCTATTGATCAAATAGACTGCTGTAGAGAAGGCATCTGGCCAGAATTTAAGTGGCATAGATGCTTGTGCTAATAAAGTTAGACCAGTTTCAACGATGTGTCTGTGTTTTCTCTCAATAAGACCATTTTGCTCAGATGTGTAAGGTCATGTGATCCTATGCGTGATTCCTTTGTTTTGAAAATACCTTATTAGTGGCCGAAACTACCTTCACTTTAGTCTGTTCAGTCAATACTAATTGCTCATGAGGGCAGATTAGAACAAAAGAAACCAATAAATCTGGATTGTAATGTCAATTAATACATTTTATCAACAAACACGGTCAAAAAATTCAATTAAAAATTACACAAGTCGTTTAATGAGGATGGATAATGGGTAGGGAACATGAAAAAAATCATAAAAAAATAACAATGCTTTTCTAAATAAAAATAGACATTTTTTAACTTTTTTTTTTGATAAAAAGCAATATATAACTAAAAAGGAGAAAAAACGCCTTTCTCCGATGGCTTACAGGAAAACAAGAAACAAGGAAAAGCGAAGGACTGTACAACATCAAAACCGCTAACAAACAGCGGAAAGGCAAAACTAAAACAACAATATATGAAACATTAGCATAGTACAACAACACCACCAGAAGAAGTAGCAGAAGAAGGGAAAACCATTCCACCACCATACACAAACCCGCCTTGTCCCAGAGGAAAAGGCCAGACCACCAAACCAATCCATAAAGAGAGCTAACAGTAAGGCGCAATAACAACAGGACTAAGGGAAGCTCACTACAAGGAAGGGAGCCAGAAGCACTGTAGATAAAACTCACAGAAAAACGAACAGGAAACCCCGGTAGGGGACGGAGCCAAGCTGAGCAGCCCAAACGTCACCACCGAACAAGCAGCAGCAAAAATCAGTAGAAATACCATCCGAACTAGTCATAGAGCTGAAGAAAACCACCAAAGAGCGAACAGATAAAAGGAAGCCGGTCCCCGAAACTAGACAACTAGATCACAACCCGGGCCAAAGGAAAGCCAAAGAATCCTGTAACTGGGAAACTAACAAACACATTAAATACCAACAAGAGGGGGGGAGGGGTGAAGAGCATCGTGTGTTGGCCAACGCTCGAAAGCAGAGATCAACCTATTCCCAAACGTGCGTGAGACAAATCACACGAAATAGAGAGTAGACCCACAAGACGCTCCGCTCGGGAGCTCAAACGACCCCTGAAGGGTCTACCACGGAAAGCGAGAAATACGTCGTTCCTCACACACCGAATAATAGAGGGAGGGTCCATTCGAGAATTCTCAAAGGTTGCCTTGTTCCGCGCGCACCAGAGGTGCCAGCAGATGAGGCAGGGAATCAAGCGGAAAATGATAGCTCGAAGAGACTTACCAGCGTTCCTAGACCACCATGAGTTACGGAGATCTGAGGGCGAGCTGGCCGACCGATGAATGCCAAGAAGGTTTCCGAAGTAATTCCAGCAACATCTGGCAGAAAAGCCATTAAAGAACAAATGATTCCTGGATTCGGAGTCCCCGTTGCCGCAGCATCTACATCGAGAAACGTAAGGAATACCGATTGATTGGAGGTTCTCGTCAAGTGGCAATCCATCATGGAGAATACGCCACATCAAAGTAGAGACCTTAGGGGGTATACGAGAGTCCCAAATGAAGGAAAAAGCAGGGAGAATGGGTTCTTGAGTTCTAATCGAAGACCAAGCTTTAAGAATGGAAAAGGAAGAGCCATCCCATCCTGAAGATCCACCATGTGAGTCAGAAAACTGTTTCACTGACTGCATGTGTTTCCAGGTCTCACTAGCAAAAGACGGAGAGCCCGAGAAATTTGCGCCCGCAAGACTGCGGTATTTCGCATGAAGAAAAGAGGCCCAAAGGGAGTTGTTAGCACCAAATCTGTGCCATAATTTACAGGCAAAAGCTGCACAAAGGTCCTTAGGATTGCGCAGACCCAGTCCCCCTTCATTTTTGGGACGACAGACCACGTCCCACGACACCCAATGGTGTCGACGGACACTGTCCTTGTTACCCCAGAAAAAAGATGAAGCCAGAGACCGATACGAACGAAAGAAAGAAGAAGTAGGGGTCATAGCCGCGAAAACATGAGTTCCCATCGAGTCCAATACGGACTTGATAAGAACAAGTCTACCAGCTTGAGAGATTAGAGAAGCATTCCAGCGTAAGATTTTACCCCTTACTTTATCAGTCAAAGGGTCAAAAATAGCATTGATCTTTCTTCCGCGGTACAGGACAACACCTAGGTACGGAAGAGGGAGAGCGGCTTCCTTGAAGCCCGAAACCGACTCGATCCAAGAAGCTCGAGCGGGGGGCAAATCTTTCGCATGAACGAAACAGCTTTTGGCGGGGTTGACTAACTGGCCCGATGCCCGCTCATATTGATGAAGAAAACTGAGGAGCCGCTGGACAGACGAGACGCTGCCATTAGAGAAAATGACAACGTCATCAGCGAAGGATAAGGAAGAGATTAAGGGGCAACCCCTTGGAATCCCGAAGCGCTGAATCTGGCCGTAGATAGTTAAGGATTGGAGACCGCGAACGAAAGCCTCTGCCGCGATCACAAAGAGAGATGGCGAGAGAGGGTCTCCCTGACGCAATCCCCTACCTGCCTTAAAGTACCCATTAGCCGAACCATTGATGAGCACCGAAAACCAGCAGTTGGAGATGAGCCTCCACACCAAGTCAATAAGTGGTTTCGGGAAGCCGAAGGCTCTTAAGACCTTGATGATGAAAAACCAGGACATACGATCGTAGGCCTTAGCCATATCCAGTTTGAAGACAACATTAGAACCCCTGGTCTTCCGGTCAATCTGGGAAATAAGTTCCTGAGCGAGTAGGACGTTGTCAGTAATCAAACGTCCCTTGACAAAACCCGCCTGAGAAGGCGAGATAATGCGCTCAAGGAAGGGAGCCAAACGAGTAGCCAGGATCTTAGAAATCACTTTATTCGAAAAGTTGCAGAGACTGATAGGCCGGAAATCCAAACACGACCTCGGATTCTCGCATTTTGGAATAAGGATGAGGTTGGTAGAAGTCCAACCAGAAGGAAGGGACCATCCAGAAAAAAAGGATTGGATAGCAAGACAAAAATCCTCCTGAATAATAGACCAGGTACACCTGAAAAAGACACCGTTGAAGCCGTCTGGACCACTGGCACTATCCTTGCTTAGGGCAAAGACAGAAGCACGAATCTCCTCAGAGGATGGGAGTTCTGCGAGAGCGTCCCTTTCCGGGGAGAGCACAACACGAGGAATGAAAGCCAGCAGAGACGGGTCAGAAACTGAAACCGAGGGAGAACCCAAAAAAGATTGAAAATGGGATAGAATGGTCTCTTTAACATCTTCTAGCGAAGAGGCCACAGAAAGGTCCGGGCGCAAAACCTCACGAATCGTGAGGAGATTATTCTTCTTAAGAATAGTGGAATGGAAGAATCTAGAGTTAGAGTCACCGACGACAACCCATTTGATTCTAGCCCTTTGACGAAGATAGTCATTCTCGATACGAAGTTCCGAGGAGAAAATGGTTTGAGCAAGAGCCCAAGCCTCCTTGTTAGCCTCGTTAGGCTCCTCATCAAGAAGGGATTCAGCAGCAATAAGAGATTCTTCAGCCAAGCGAACGCGATCGAAAATATTCTTAAAGACCTGAAGATTCCAAACCTTAAGGCAAGCTTTCAACCGCTTAAGCTTACGACCGAACAGCTCACAGGGAGAAGCAGCTAAAGGAGTGCACCAAGAATTGGCAACAACTTGAAGAAAGGAATGGTGAGATCTCCACATGCTCTGGAAACGAAAGGAAGATGGGCCCGTTAAAGATCGAGGCGAGCAGCAGACAACCAAAGGAGCATGATCAGAGAACGACTGATGGAGATGCGCGATCGAAAAGGAAAAAGAAAGACGAAGCCACCCCTCCGACCCGAAGACACGATCCAGTCGGGAAAGGATACGGTTCGGTCCCTCTTGGTTGTTGGACCAGGTGAAAGCAGACCCAACAAAAGGCAGCTCAGAAAGGCCAGAGCTGACAATGAACGAGTTGAAATCCGCCATCGCTACCCGGTTGATGGCGGCTCCTCCCCGTTTTTCTGCTTGGCAGGTGACGATATTGAAATCGCCTCCTATAACAGAAGACGAGAAACCCAACGAGTCGAGCCCTAAAATGTCAGACCAGAGAACTAATCTCTCCATACGATCACATTTGGCATAAACCGCCGAGAAAAGAAAGGGAGAGCTAATAGAAGGGGACGAACAGACCAAAGAAAAAAGTTGAGAGGAATCAAAAGCAGCCTGGACCGACAAAGATTTGGACCATAAGATCCAAATCTTCCCCGATACGTTGGCAGAGCCACCGCCAAATCCTAGGGATAAGACGATGCTGGAAATGCCTTCCGGACCCAGGAAGGGTTCCAGGAGAGCGACCAAGCCAACCGAGTGCTTCTTGACAATGCGTTTAAGCCTAGCCAAAGACGCATCATTGCCAATACCACGGACATTCCAAAAAAGCAAATTCGCCATTTAAAGCGCGAGCAGAAAACCAGCAGTAGAGTGCACAGACGAGGTAAAGGGAAAACCGAGTAGATCGATCGATCTGCTCGGACGCCGCTATAGAGCGTGTGCGAATGGTACGGGGGGGGTAGACTGGACTCTACGCGAACGGCGCCGAGACGCCCTGGGGATAGAGTCGGAATGCTGATGAGAAGTATCCGAGGATACTTCAAGACCCGAACCAAATGCCGATGGCAATGTGGCATCAAGCAGCGAAGACGAATGCGAAGAATTCCTAGAAAGGCAGGCGAGACGCTCATTAAGGAGCGCAATCTCATCCTTACTCATGAGAGGAATGGATATGGACAGAGAAAAAGAAGTAACATGCAGGAAGCAATCTGAAGAGCCGGAGAGGGAAGAGGAACCCTCCAGGTCCGAATGATAAGAATGCTCTTGTGGAAATCGAAAAAAGGAAGGAATACGAGGCAGACTCATACCAAGCTTCTGTAGAAACCAAATAGATAGACGAGAAGCAGACAAACTGAGAGACTCTAAACGGCATGAGCTATGCAACACCGACAGCGATGAAGAAGACTCAGCCGTGGAAGAGCAGAAGGAGGGAATCGAATCGACGGACAAGGGAGAGAGCGAGAGAACAGAAACAGAGCGGGTTAGTGTAAGGGCGCAGACAGAGTGCAGCCTATATCGCTGTGGGAGTCTTACCAATGCCGGACTGTCACTAATAAAACAGCCCCGCGTAGTAGGTAAGAGTCGCAAGTCGGACCAAACAGAGGGAAATGAAGAGCATAAGAGCTGGCTAACCCTGAGTCTGTCCGTATAGTGGTCCATAATGGCCACTATACGTGCAGGGCGAGAGTAGCGCCCGAGCCAATAGCTTCATTCCCTCATCAAACTCCTAATAGACCAATCGAAGGGAGCCAAAGGGAACCAGTACCAGAAACAGAAAGTCATAGTTGTTGACGACAAAGGTTCGGTTTCGTCAAGACTCAACAAGGAAATCCAATAACGATCAGCCATCGTACCAACCCAGACAGAGAGCCTGGGATGGATACCTCCTAATCGACAGATAAGAGCCCACAAACCCACCTGCGGCCTGGAAGGGTGGGACAGACAGGGATATGATATGGATCCGAAGGTCGAAAACAAACCAATAGGCAAAAAATGACCTGACACACTCCCGGTCTCAAAAGAGACGGCAATGTCAGGGAGCACACACGCTAGTGTGTCAAGGCTCAGACAACAATTGCAAAACAAAACAATCGAACACCCAACACCAGTAGGCATCCCATAAAAACCAATAGAGCAATAAAAATAGAAGTTCACCTGCCTACAGAGCTCAAAACCTACCTGCCAACCTACGACTTCAGAATCGGAGCGGCGAGAAACAGCCGAGACCAACGAATCCCCCTTACCCAACACTTTTGCCAGAACAGCACTGCCAACCAGTGACAGCCCACAGACGTTACTCCCCGAAAAAGAGGAATGACCAGCCATAGACGAAGCCAACGCATCAACAACCGTGTGGCATGGGCGAGAAGATAAAGTGGTCAAATCTTTACCTTCCGCAACGCCAACAGCTGAAGCAAAGAAATGATCTTCTACAAACGGCCAAGCACACGCAATCTCACTTACAAACGACAGGCGAGGCAAGAAAGGAGTGGTCAACTCTCCCGTCTTCCTCGGCGAGCCACCCACCTCATCGAAAACGTCAGAAAGACAACTGTCAGAGCCACCAACCAAAGAACCAAAACAAACATCAGAAGAATCGAAAGTCAACAGACCCGCCGAAGCCCCAAAAAACAGCCTTGGCTCGAACTGGGTAGTGAAATCCCGGTTCGCCAGTGACGATGAGCTAAACGAGCAGTGAGTCGACTCCACAAAGCGTGGAGACAACTCCATAAACACACCATCTACCAACAGAAATTTATATCGAGCCAAATCGCTGAAAGCCCCAATCGAGAAAACAGAAATCTCAACCGAACTGTCAGACGAGAAGCACACCGACAACGGAGGTTCCACCACGTCAAGCAAAGCAGCGGCGATAGCAGAAAAAGAGGGACAAAGCCTCCCAAAAACACCACTAAAAGAGAAAACCCCCAAATCCATAACTACGCCTAAAAACAGTAGCGAACACTTAAGTTCGAGAGAAGAGGCTAAGCACCAGGAGGCGCTCGCTATGGAGCTAAGCTAACTGACAGAAAATAGTAGAGGAAGAAAAGGAGAGAGGCGGCAGAGAGACAGTCGAGAAAAATTAGCTAGGAAGCCATTAATTAGTTTTTGACCGTTGCTTGTTTTTTCGATTGTTTGTTGGACATTTTTTAACTTGAATAGTGTGATCAATACCTCCTTACACCTTAAAAGTTTACACTCGACAACATACAAATTATATGTATCCTATAGACTATAGAGCAAAGGACTGAACCAATAAAAGAACAATTGGGTCTATGTTGGTTGTTAATGATCAGTTGCATAAAACACGTTAGAATAATTCACCACAAGAGATTAATCCTGTTAGAAAAATTGAGGTCCAACAAATTGGATCAAGCATGTTAATTTTAAATGTTTGGCATAACATGAACTAACTTCATCTTGAGGGTGAAGCTCTTGGAGAGCTTTATTGCTTTTTCTCTACTCATTGATTTTGGATCCACCTTGAGCATTTTTCTTAATCTTAGAACAATAGTTATTTCACCATGCCATGTTGATATCGAAAATAAAGAGTTAGCAGGCCAATATATATATATATATATATATATATATATATATATATATATATATATCGTTTCTCTATTTTGGCATCCTGCAGACTTGATATTGTAATCTTCAATTTTGAACTTATTATACTGCAGTTTTCTGCTCAACTACACATGAACATTAATGATACATTAATGGCTGCAATGTTTACATCTAAAGCAGAGATTGCGCTCCTTAATGAGCGGCTGGATTGTTTGGCTAGGAACTCCTCTCCTTCATCCTTTACTGACAGCTCATCTTCGCCTTCTCCGATCGGGACTGGGGAAGTGGTGATGGTTGAGTCGACCGACCCTCCTCCGTGATCGTCTCGTCGTAGGCCGCGGAGAGCCATTTCCACTCCTCGCACCATTCGCACACGCTCTATAGCGGCGTCCGAGCAGATCGACCGATCGGCTCGGTTTTCTCTGTATCTGGTCTGAGACTGGGGTGATTATCGACCCGGTCTCCTCGCTATTGGCCGATTTTTCTCATGGCGAATTTTCTTTTCTGGAATATTCGTGGTGTGGGCAACGACGCGTCTTTGGCTAGGCTAAAACGCATTGTTAAGAAGCATTCTATTGGGTTGGTTGCGCTCCTGGAGCCCATGATTGAGCCGGCGAACCTTCCCCGAATCATTCTATCCCTAGGATTCGGTGGTGGCTCGGCGAATGTCTCGGGCAAGATTTGGATTTTATGGTCCAAATCGTTTGTGGTTCATCCCCTTTTCGACTCCTCTCAGCTCCTTTCTGTGGTCTGTTCGTCCTCCTATTTTGCTCCCTCTTTTATCTTTTCGGCAGTCTACGCCAAATGTGATCGTTTGGGTAGGTTGGCTCTGTGGTCTGATATCCTAGCTCTCGATTCTTTTGGCTTCTCTACTTCTGTGGTTGGCGGAGACTTCAATATCGTCGCTACCCAAGAGGAAAAAAGGGGTGGGGCGGCCATTAACCGAGGGGCGATGGCTGATTTCAATTCGTTCATCGTCTCCTCTAGCCTTTCGGAAATCCCCTTCGTGGGATCGGCTTTCACCTGGTCCAACAACCAAGAAGGTCCGAATCGTATTCTTTCTAGACTGGATCGGGTTTTCGGATCGGAGGAATGGTTTCGGCTTCCATTCTCCTTCGCTATCTCTCATCTCCATTGGTCCTTCTCGGACCATGCTCCTATGATTGTTCAGTGCTCTCCTCTATCGATCTCGGGACCCTCTTCTTTTAGGTTCCAGAGCATGTGGAGGTCCCACCACTCTTTCCTTCAAGTGGTTTCTAGCTCTTGGAGCTCTCCTGTTTCTGCTTCTCCCTATTCGGCTTTTGGGCGCAAACTGTCGCGTCTCAAGGCGTGCCTTAAGGTGTGGAACGTTGAAGTTTTCAGAAACATTTTCGACCGCGTTCGTTTAGCCGAAGAGGCGCTTATCGTTGTTGAATCTTTGTTTGACGAACATCCGTCCGCTGCCAACAAGGAGGCGTGGGCCCTAGCCCAAGTTTCTTTCTCCTCCAAACTTCGTGTCGAGAATGACTACCTCCGTCAAAAGGCGAGGGTCGAGTGGGCTATCCACGGTGATGCGAACTCCAAATTCTTCCACTCTTCTATTCGTAAGAAGAATAGTCTTTTATCGATCCGTGAAATTTTGCGTCCCGATCTCACAATGGCCTCTGCGCCCGAGGAAGTAAAAGATATCATTCTTTCCCACTTCCAATCCTTTCTGGGCTCCCCGTCAGTCTCAATTACTGACCCGGCCCTTTTAGCTTTCATTCCTCCGTTGGTTCTCCCCTCGAAGAGCGCCGAGCTCACGGACATCCCGTCCCCTGAGGAGATTCGTGCTTGTGCTTTTGTTTTGAGCAAGGACAGTGCCAGTGGTCCTGACGGATTTAATGGTGTTTTTTATAGGTCTACTTGGTCTATTATCCAGGCTGATTTTTGTCTTGCTGTTCAATCCTTCTTCTCGGGAGGGAATCTTCCCGCTGGTTGGACCTCCACCAACCTGATTCTCATTCCGAAGAGCGACAACCCTCGGTCTTGTTCGGATTTTCGTCCGATTAGCCTCTGCAACTTCTCAAACAAGGTTATTTCAAAAATTCTGGCCACTCGTCTGGCGCCTTTCCTTGAACGTATCATCTCCTCTTCGCAAGCAGGTTTTGTCAAAGGTCGTCTTATCTCTGATAACGTCCTCCTCGCCTAGGAACTGATATCTCAAATTGACCGGAAAGTCAGGGGTTCTAATGTCGTTTTTAAACTAGACATGGCTAAGGCCTACGATCGCATGTCTTGGTTTTTCGTCATCAAGATCCTTCGGACGTTCGGGTTTCCGGAGGCATTGATTGACATGGTGTGGAGGCTTATCTCCAACGCTTGGTTCTCTGTCCTCATTAATGGCTCAGTCCATGGGTACTTCAAAGCTGGGAGGGGTTTGCATCAGGGTGACCCGCTCTCGCCTTCTTTGTTTGTGATTGCGGCTGAGGCTTTTGTTCGTGGTCTTCAATCCTTAACCATTTATGGTCAAATCCAACGTTTCGGTATCCCGAGGGGTTGTCCCCTAATTTCTTCTTTATCCTTCGCTGATGACATTGTCATTTTCTCTAACGGCAGTCGTTCCTCTGTTAGGCGGCTCCTTAGTTTTATCCATCAATACGAGAGATCTTCTGGTCAGCTCGTTAACCCCTCCAAATGTTGTTTCGTTCATTCGAAGGACTTGTCTTCTACTAGCGCTTCTTGGATCGAGTCTACCTCTGGTTTCAAGGAATCTTCCCTTCCGCTTCCTTACCTTGGTATTGTCCTTTATCGGGGCAGGAAGCTAAATGCACTTTTCGATCCCTTGATAGACAAAGTGAGGGGAAAGATATTACGCTGGAACGCGTCTCTTCTATCCCAGGCCGGCAGGCTTGTTCTTATCAAATCTTTTTTGAATTCCATGGGAACTCATATTTTCGCGACTATGACCCCTACTGCCTCTTTCTTCCGAACTTACCGGTCCTTGGCTTCTTCTTTCCTCTGGGGAAACAAGGTAAACGGCCGTCGTCACCATTGGGTGTCGTGGGATGTGGTTTGTCGCCCCAAATCTGAAGGTGGATTAGGGCTGCGTAACCCATCCGACCTTTGCAAGGCCTTTGCGTGTAAGTTGTGGCACCGGTTTGGGGTTAACAACTCCCTTTGGGCTTCTTTCCTCCGAGCTAAATACCATAGACTTGCGGGCTCTAATTTCTCAGGCTCTCCATCTTTTGCTAGCGAGACCTGGAAGCATATGCAGTCGGTTAAGGCTCTATCTGACGCTCACGGCGGCATGACAGGCTGGGATGGCGACTCTTTCTCCATTCTGAAAGCCTGGTCTTCTATCAGAATTCCATCCCCTATCCGTCCTGAATTCTCATTCATTTGGGATGCTCGCATTCCGCCCAAGGTTTCTATGCTGATGTGGCGACTCCTTCACGATGGTTTGCCACTCGACGAAAATATCCAAAAGATCGGTATCCCATTGGTCTCCCGTTGTCTTTGCTGCGACAATGGGGAAAGGGAATCTTCGAGCCATTTGTTTTTCGGCGGCTTCACTGCCAAAGCTTGCTGGAATTACTTCGGTAACTTGGTTGGGGTTCGGAGTAATGCTAGCATGCCTTTTGATCCTCTATTTTCCTGGTGGGCTGGGAACTCAGGAAAATCCCTACGTGCTATCGTGTTCAGATTAATCCCGTGTCTTATCTGCTGGCACGTCTGGTGCGCTAGGAATAAGGCCATCTTCGACAACGTTCCTATGGATCCGCTTTCCATTATTCATCGCGTGAGGAATGATGTGTTCATGGCCTTTCGGGGAAGACCGTTCAAGGGATCCATGAGCCAGAGGTCCCGGCGGTTAGTGGGACTCCTATCGATCTTCTGCGCTCAATCGGCCGCCAAACTAGGAGTTTGTTGAGCCTTCATTGTAAGGTGGTGCCTTTCACACACCGCCTTATCCCCCTACCCCCTACCCCCCTCTTTTTATTTTAATGTGTTTGCTAGCCTTCTGTTCAGGTAGTTGCGGTTTTTTCATGGTTTGGCTTTCTCTTGTGCTTGCTTGGTGGGTTTTCTGGATTCTACTAGGGATGTTTGAGCGGGTCGTCTTCTTTTCTGCTGATGGATCACTGTGATTACTCGCTTGTTGCTCTTGTGCTGGTTTTCATTGGTATAGCTTAGACTAGTTTCCACATCGCTGGACTCTGTCCGTGGTTCCGTCGCCATCTTCATCGGTCAGGGGTCTTCTGGTCTGGTATTTCCTTCTGGCCGGTATTAGGCTCCATCTCTAGGAGTTAGTTAGCTCTGGTTTCCCTGTTTTGGTTGTTTTCAGTTCAGTCGCTTCAGTGGTTTTGAGTGGAGGTCTGGTCTTTACTGTTGGTAAAGACGGGTTGGTGGTTTGCTGGTGGTTTCTCTTTCTATTTTCCTTTCTGTGTACAGTGGGATAGTGTTGCCGTTTTGTTTTTGTATTTCTGGTTTTTGCTTCTATTATTTCAAATTTTGGTCTTTGGGTGGTATATGTGGTTTTATGCTAGCCCCTGTTCTGTGAGCCACCGGAGAATGGCATTTATTCTCCTTTTTGTTTATAGACTCTTTTTTTTTTAAAAAAAAAACTAAATTTCAATGTCCTGTGTTTATCTGTTGTGATATAAATTCAGTTATGAAAATATGGTACAAATGAAGTTTATCTTTTCATGGTTGGCTTTTTTATAACTTTTGATCATGCATTATGTCAGCTCTTATTAGTATGTATCTCATGGAATTTATGTTTGCTGCCTCCATAAGGTTCTTGTTATACATAAAGTTCTTATTATGTATCTCATGGAATCAACATTAAGGGACAACCAAAGATAGCATCAGAACCTTCAACTTTGAACAACAACTCATATAGACAAGGAAAAGGTGGCTGCAGTTCAGACCTGAACTACTCGGACATAGGCTGCCTCTATAAATAGGACGCCTTTGCTTGTGTAGTCCATGTAGATTTTTCTTTCTTTGCATTCTTTTAGTCTACCTGCAAAAGGATAGTAGAAGACAAGCGCTTTGGCACGAATTTCAAGTTCTCTGATGCCATTTTTTACTGGTTAGTTTTGTTTTCTTTGGTGTTCAGGATGCATGAGGTGCAAGTTTTCATGGGTACGTATTTATAAGGTTAAGTAGCATGAAAGATAAGCATTGATGGAGACAAAAAAATGTCTTCACACAAGCATCAGTCTTTTGGTATGGTTATTCAAATTTTGTTCTAATATACATATTTTGGTGTATACTGCTTGAAATTGAAAATAATATAATTTTTCTAGGTTAAATGAGGCCATATGCTTAAATTTCATCTTTTTACAACTAATATTGTTCATTTACGTTTGAAAATCTACCACAAACTCTCATCGTTTCTATATGTTTAGAAGAAACACGTTTAGATTTATTAGATTAATTATAATGGGTAAATTTTCTCAAAAAAATACTACAACGGTTAATAATTTTAATCTATATTTCATAGTAGTAAACGTAAAATGATATGGTCTTATCATGTTATAAAATTACAATGCACTGATTAGCAACCAATGCGGTTCGTTTTCAAATATCGTGCCATTCAAAAGCAGTTTGAATCATTATAAGAAACTATTGGGGAGTATATAAAATTACAATTGTTTTTCTTTTATCATCACACTGCAAATTTATTTAGTTAAATTCAAATTTGCCATATGTTGGTAAATCTGCATGCACAATGTGCATACGTATGTACACGCATCATGAATTATTTGTCTCTCAAATTAAAAAATTTCAATGTGCGCTTAATAATTACAGATATATTTATGTTTTACTCACATATATAAACTTTATGTAAAATTATAAGCTTACCTAAAAACAGTTTTAATATGTAACAGTGAACAAAAAATGATAATCAATGTACAAAGAAATAGAAATGGAACATTATAATAAAAATTATGGTTATATATTCCATTGGATATTTTTGGCTTTGAAAAGACAGTGTTAACAAAATTTAGGTGTTTGCCTTGAACCAATTGAGTGCATGCTTTATAGATAATCTCCTACATTAAAATATCTTTTATTTTAGCTGAATTCCACACCCTTTGGTAAGTTCTTTCTTTGCCAAAGCATGAATTGAAAATTCCCATCTTAAAGCACAATGTTAGGACTACTAGAGCTGTCAATGGATACTCGAAAAATTCGAAATCCATCTGCATCCGTATTCAAAAAACGGAAAAATATCCGATATTCGAAAAAACGAATGCGGTTGTGGATATGAAGACATCCGCGTTCGAAAATTATCCGTTCGATTTTTTTTCAAGATTTAATTTAAATTATGTGTATTTTACTACAATAAAAAATATTTATTTATTGTTTTATTAAGTTAGACGTTCTTATTATACGTAGTAAATGCATATTAACTACTAAAAACCATTTATTATATCATTTTTGTTTATTTTTAACACTTTAATAATCAACAGAATTGAAAAAAGTTTATGTTAAACAAAAAAATTCCATTTATGTTTCTTGATTTAACGATCGTTAGTGGATAGTATAATATCCGTCCGTATCTGCAAATGTGAATATCTAATATCTGAAAATGGTTTTGAATACCGATATGATATGGCGCTATCCGCATCCAAAAGTATACGTTGATGGGCCTAGTTTGGACAATCATCTCTCTGTTATTTCCGTCTTGGCTTATCTTAATGCATATTAAAGTCTAAAGTTGATTGTTTAATAGTAATCCAGTGAGAAAGCTTGTCCAAACTTAGGAATTTTGTATTAAGATTCAATCCTAAGTTTGTAAGATAGTTTCAAATATTGGTTTGTAACCTCTACCCATTTTATAGATTTTTTTCAATCAACATTAAATATCTTGCCCATATATAAGGAAATGCAACTTAAATTGCTACCTTTTTGTGAAAAAAATATGTACCTTTATTTGTGAAAGTTATTCTTACCACTACAAGGGGGAACACGTTTTCCGACGGCCAGAAGCCGTCGGCGGCCGTCGGAATCCGTCGGCCGCCGTCGGAAATTGCCGTCGGAAATGGCATTGTCGGGAAGCAGTATTTCCGACGGCTTCCGACGGACGCTGCCGTATACATTCCCGACGGATCCAGACGGTTTCCGACGGATTCCGACGGAGTCCGATGGGCGTCGGGATCCGTCGGAATCCGTCTGAAATAGACCGTCGTTATCCGTCGAAAACCGTCGGGAATTTTGACCAATAAGCTGTCGGTAGCCGTCGGAAGCCGTCGGAAATCTGCTGTTTTTTTTATATTAGCTTCACATTTAGCCTTCCAACCACATTTCTCTTCCAAACATTAGAATATCAATACTGCACAATCCAATATATAATAGTCCAACCAAATATTCAAACCCAAACCACAAAATATTTAATAAACACACAAATAAATAAAATTACATCAAAATATAAATAACCATTCCAACATTAACATAATCCTAATAATAACTGTTCTACCATGTTGTTAATACACAAATTCATCAATATTCTCATACACGTTCTCATACTACCATAGAACCAAATGTGTCAAACATAATTATACATAAATCAACAATTACCTACGCCGTCTATCAAATCATTCTAAGTTAAAACAAAACATACCTGAACGAACAAGAAAGCAAGTAATGAATTAATCTCCTGCAGATCCAGAGCCAGCCGAGGAAGGAAAGTGACCACCACCCTGCTGCTGCTGCATGTACTCTAACAACTGTGCGGTGTGCATGGCCTGTTGGCGGTTCTGCTCCTCCAACTGGGCAACTCTAGTACGCAATTCTTCTATATCTGCAAGATCGCTCTGATGTCTACTCCGCCGTCCCCTACTCTGACTACTGGACTGCAATAATTGAAAAATAAATAAAATCCAAGTTTATTGTTTTGAAAAAGTGAAAATATCATATTTTAAGAAAAAGTAAATTATTTACCGCTAAATTGCCAAATCCGTATCGTCAACCATGCTCTGCTGGATCCATAACGGACTCAAAAATAACGTCTTCCTCATTGGTCGTCAGCTGATCTCGACCCGTGTCAGCAAGGAGTTTCTGCCGCTGCTCCATAAACTTCTCCTGCATTAACAAATTAATAATATCATATCTTATGTCATCATAGTTTAACAATTAAAACAATTACTAATACTGAATAAAATAAAATATGCTTACATGGCTTTTGCTGGATTTATCGTCCTGCCATGTGTACGAAACAGTCCCGTCTGGATTAACATGCTCGATAGCATGCGTACGGGTGAACACGTCCATATAGCTGACAGGACCATGTGACTCGGCTTCCTGAAGTTGATTGTTACATACAATTATTATACATTTAAAATCATATAGTATAAACTATTTACATTTATTATTCAGTAAATTTACCAACTCCTGCCGATACTGCTGAAACGACTTCGATCCTCCGCGATGAGTGACGGGATTCTTATTTCTATTTGCAGAGTTTCTATCCGACTCTGCTTGTACATTCAAAATTTTATACGTTAATTTTCGATCACGTCAAATTAATAATTCAAAAAAAATTAGTATACTTGCCTCCGCCTCGTCCGTCTCCCAGTATCTCAACCAAGCTTGCCACACGCTCTCTCCCATCCACCGTGGTTTCTTACCAGATTTCTTAATCTCAGATATCGTATCCCTGTAGTTCTTGCGCATCTTCTTCATCCAGTATGCTCGTGCCAGCATCATATCATCTGTCTGGATGTCTATCTCAGCCTGTGTTAAAAAAAAGATTACACTTTAAACGATATAAACAGTAAAAAAACGATAAAAACGAATTAAAAATGGAAAACAGAAAAATATGCATACTAGGACATCCTGCCATATGCACTCTATGATGTGAGGAGGGATGTTATCCCACTTCGGCCAGCAGGCACTCATCCTACTGCGATAAGAAGCTCTAGAGACGTCCAACACAACCTTAGAAGGAAGTAGATCGAACCCCCTGTTTTTAAGTACGATATAGATAAGTACGTACGTATATCATAGAAAAAATAAGACGTTGAATAAAATTTAATTCTTACCCATCTGCTCTAGGGACTAACGATACAACTGCACGCTGTGGCTCTTGCGATGGGCCAATGCCATCGCCTCCTGACGATCGGGAAGAGCTCCTACCTCTACATGACATATTGATAAACCTGTGACATATACACATCATTATATAAGAGAATAAAAACATGATAATTAATATATTTCATATGAAAATGACATCAACGGTATAAATTGCTTAATTAATAACTGAAATGGAAATAGAAATGGAAGTGTGTTATACCTGATTCATAAGTTTTTTAACTTCGTAGTGATTTTCACACATTTGATTATCGGGCGGCATATGTCTTTTTGCAGCTTGTACAACAGCCATAAACCCAGCTTCAGTGATGTTGTATTTTGACTTCATCGCAATGTATTCTGCGATTACTGACAGCTGAGTGCTGCTTTTACAACCATCCCAAATAGATTTCTTAGCTGCATCTAGTAAATCATAAAATTTTTTAGCTTCAATATTTGGTTCTTCAACATTTCCATCATCGTCGTCAACTTCAACCATAGGAAACATTGATCGTGCTGCATCTTCGACCATATTTTCTATACGGGTCGTTGAAACTATTTCGTTAACGACACTTTCAGACTCTACAGAAGTATTTGCTACAACTTCTCCATGCCGATCCCAAACATAATATTCGGGTGCGAAACCGTGTTTGCACAAATGAACTTTCACAACATCTGGTAACAAATACTTCAAATGTCTACACCTACTACACGGACAACGAATTTCTGGATCGTTTCCGTTATTACTTAAAGCGAATTTAACAAACACGTTTATACCATTATAAAAATCTTCTTTTATTGAGCCCCTCAGTCCTTTTCTTTGGTACATCCATCTCCTCCGATCAACAAAATAATCAATCATTTTTCCTATTTGACAAAATGAGAAGTTCAAAATTTAATATTTATTTTGAAGAATACAAATTCGAAAAAGATTATTTTCATGGTCGTATAATATTTTGAATTTAAAGAACAGCGTCACAAATTTAAAAATATTTTCAAATGGGGCACATTTTATTTTTTAACGTAACGATTTAAAAATATATATAATTTTTTTTCTTCATTGGTCAGGCATCCTACTTCCCATTACAAACACAGTAAGCATTTACATTTCGTATATTACTTCGTCTCAAACGATTCAACAAAATTTCGGCAGCATTTCCCTTTTGTTCCCTGCATTGTACACAAATGCGTGTACGCAGGAAACAGAAAAGAAAAGTTAGGCCGAAATTTTATGAACCGTTTGAGACGAAGTAGTATACAAAATATAAATGCTTACTGTGTTCATAACTTGTCCAATACAGGGACAAATCCGACAAACATTATACCAGATGAATATAAATGGTCGTTTTTCAAAAAGAACGACTATTTATACAACGATCATGTACAACACTCGTCAGACGGGGCCAAAAACTCTCTAAGGGACATTTGTTAGTTACATGCGCGTATTTTACAAAAAAATACAGTTTTACTCAATGTTCACATTTACAAAAATATATATTAATTTAACACATTTATTCAACGTATTACATCAACTTAAGGCTGTTTTAACATTTTTGTCATTTTTCAATACACACAATATAATTTAGAGTAATGCATTTTTTTGTTTCATAAGTAAATACGCGCACAATATAATACTCCTAGTTCATTCAATCAATTTATCTTATTCCAAATAACGTATACAATCGTCGAGTCAAGGCATACACAACAATTTACATATACATGAACAACGACAAATTATACGTATTTTTCACAATTTCACGATAAAAGATGAAATCGGTATACCATGTGATGCTAGAAACTGTTATTACGCTATTGGAAACAATTGCAATCACTAATTCGTCCTAATTTATCAATTTATGCAAATCTAGAATTAGGGTAAAAACTGAATTTTTCACAAAAATAAGAGATTATACCTGAGATTAAGAGTAACGGAGGTTGATTAGGGAGCCTTGGAAGATCCGGAAGCTAGAAATTAGGGATTGGAAGTTTGGAGGTTGAATTTGGGGGTTTTTTGGGGGATTTTCGTATGAAGAGGAGGAGTAAGATGGCTCTCGGCTGGAGGTATAATCGCAAATTTGCGACGGCTTCCGACGGCCGCCGACGGTCCGTCGGAAACCGTCGGAAATTTGCCGTCGGAAGCCGTCGCCCCATGCTGCCGGTTTTAAGCCTTTTTCTAGTAGTGTACTCAGTGTATCACGAGTATGTTTCATACGAAGTTAAAATCTTAGGGTTCGTTTGGTTTCATTTTGTATTTTGAGTTTTGTGTTTTCAATTTGCACTAAGAAATAACAAGAAATAAGAAAAGAAGATTTATAATTCTTAGCCGTTGGGACGACCAACAGACAACGAAAGAGTTTGATTGTTCTCTGTGCTTTTGTTATCTCTCGAAACACAAAAAATAAAATAAACTTGTTTTTTATTTTATATGTTAATTTCATTTTTCAAAACCGTTTGTTTTTCAACTATACATACAACGGACGCGTTTTTGTATAGACGAAAACACAAAACTAAAAACGACAAGCCAAACGGGGCCTTATTCTTTTGTTTTGCAGATTTTATGTCTTTAGTAACCAGAATTATCACTTGACACTTGGGTCTTAACTTCTTGATGGTGCATTCTGTTCATCATCAAAGTAATCCTGTCATGCCAATGCATTACTCTTGTGGAGAAATTCAATGCTCAATGATGCACTCTCTTTAGAAACTTGTTGCAACTTGTTCAACCAAATTATATTCCTAATTAGTTTTGTATCATTCTGGTTATGCTTTTTGATGAGGTTATTTCATGTATTGTACAAATAAAAATGTTGTTAATTGTTAAATATTCTTGTAATGATAAAAGATTACATTTGCTTGGATACTTGATTATTTATTCTTATGTTATTTGAGTGATAATTTGTGTATTTGTCTTTGTCCATTTTAATATTTAATTTGTGTATTTTTATGCTAATTTTTTTGTTCTTTTAAAGGCAAAATTTGTCTCATGTTTTTGTACTAGTTTACTTGCCACGTATGCATCAATAGGGGTCTTATTAATGTCTTTGTTGTTTTAACATAAACTAGAAAGTCCTACGCGGCACATGCATAAGTAGAGGCATTTTTATTAACAATTGTGCCCCCATATATCTTTAATAATAGTTGTAATAGCTTTGGTGTCACACTTTTTTGATATCAACGTGAACTACCAAAAATGCCCCTCTATATATTATCCAATCTATCACTTAAAAATAGGATCTAATACTAAATTTCTTTTACAAATTCAAATGCCCCTAAAAGTAGGATCTAATAATTAAACATGTTTTACAAATTCAAAATGCTTCTAAAAATAGGATCTAAAATTAAACTTTCTTTACAAATATACAAATCTTAATATCACTTGAAAATAAAAAATTATTTTTTTGACTGATTTAAACATATACAATTTATAAGAAAAACAATTTACGC
Source organism: Allium fistulosum (assembly GCA_030737815.1). NCBI lineage: Eukaryota > Viridiplantae > Streptophyta > Magnoliopsida > Asparagales > Amaryllidaceae > Allium > Allium fistulosum. Next base: position 547,978,414 of record CM060906.1, read on the forward strand.
GCGAAGCGCGTGCCATTACACTCGTTATTATTATTAGAGGCTTGACTTTTAAAGACATTTCTTCTTTTGCCTTTCATTCTTTTTTAAGGGCAAATTTATCTAATTTTTTGCCTCCTTTGTTAATACTAGTGTCATTTCAACCGCCTTTAATATTCTCTTTTCTGGTAGTGCCGCCAAGTTCACCAGAGAGCCACCACCAGATCGCCAAAGGAGGAAGTTGAGGGTGTCAAAACTGAAGGGGTGACCTGACATGGAGATAGCATGGCAAGGGATGGAAGATTTATGCATGTATCAGTGTGTACATGATGTTCATGTACACACTGATATAGTGTATATGCTACAGTTAGATTAATAAACAGTGAATTAAGGTACGTGGATTAGTTGTAATGGGTGTTGGGCTAGGACAGGTGGTCAGCATGAGTTATGCCTCATGGTTGTGTGTATATAAACATGCGTTGTAACCAAAATGTACTCGGATTGAAATAAAGAAAAACATTTTTCATTTTCTCTCCTCGTTTATATTCTGCGTATTCTTTCTTCAATATCCACACTTCTTTCTTGCCTGAATCCCCACTTTGTAATCATCTTCTTCTCCATTTTCTGATCAAAACCGCCTCTTTATCACTACTAGAAAGGCTTCGTATAGCGACGAAGCCTAGCGACGGTTTGCGACGGCTAAAAAAAGCGGCCGTCGCAAACCGTCGCTATACGAAGTATACAGATCTGCCGAGACCAACAGCTCCTTCATTCCCTCTTCCCCAATTTTTTCCCCCAAATCACTTCCTCCTTCCCCCCCGACGCCCCCGGTCACCATAGCCGTCGCTCCCGCTTTCAACGCCTCCAAATCACCCAAATTTACGTCGGTATGCTTCTAATCTCTATTTTGAATGTAAATTTGATATTTTTAGGTTTAGTTTAAACCCTAAGTCAATTATGATTTGTTGTTAAATTGGGTATTAGTAGTGTTGTGATTAGATATTAGTAGTGTTGTATGTTGATTTGATAAATTAATTAGTTTATTATCATGAATTTGAATTATTTCGTATTACATTAACTAGTTTATCATGATCAAGTTGAATAAATGGTTGATGTAGATGATTAGTGTTGGCGATTAATATGGTTAGTTGTTTTAGGCGAAAAAATAGTGTATATTAATGATTAACTTGGTTATTGATAAGTTTACATGAAAGTATTTCATAGTTTATGAAATTGATAAATTACAAATTTAAGTTGTTAAAATCTAAATTCTGCAAATATGAGTATTACAAATTACAGTATTGTACAAAAATAAAGTTTATATAGTATTGTACAAATTTAAGTTTGATAAATTACAAATTACAGTATTGTACAAAAATAAAGTTTATATAGAAAATTAAAAAATGAATATGAGAGCCTTAAAAATTATACAAATATCTAATTTTAAAAAAAATTAGGAAATGACTTTAAAAACAACTAATATTGTACTGAAATCTATTTTGTAATGAAATTAAGAATTGAATATAACAACAACAAAGATTACGCTAAAATCTATGTCGTAAAATAAAGAAATGAATATTGAACTAAAATTGTTAATTGAATGTTGAACTAAAATTTAAATATACAAATTTATTAAATAAAATTTAAATAGTTGAAACATTGTCAAAATTTGAAAAGAACAACAATATTTGATAAAATTTAAAGAAATTTTTTTATCTCTTAGATTGACTTTGGCCCCGTCTGGCAAGTGTTGTATATGATCGTTATATGGATGTTCGTTTTGGTAACGGAATGGACATTTATATTCATCTGATACAATATTTGTCGGATTTGTCCCTATATTGGACAAGTTACAAACACAATAAAGTAATTACATATTATAAATCATTTCATTTTAAACGGTTACAAAATTTCGATAGCGCTTCCTTTACGTTCTCTATGTACACGCATTTGTGTACGATACAGGGAACAGAAGGGAAGTGCTGCCGAAATTTTGTTGAACCATTTAATCTGAAATAATTTATAAAATGTAATTACTTTATTGTGTTTGTAATGAGAAGTAGGATGACTGACCACCGTAGTGAAAACCAAAATACTAAAAAATTAAAAAATCCCATGAATTTTTTATTTTGAATTTTCTGCAACGGTGAACTGTTTACAATGGAGAATGGTTGAAAATTAATGATTTAAACTGTCTAACATACATTTTCAAATCATGAAAAATGTTCAATTATTTTCTCGACCGTACTTGGATGTATGAAGTCAGAACTGGAAAGAAGGGGTCAATAAAGCAACATTTCTACAACGGTGTACATGAATTTATTAGATTTGCTAAATCTAATAACCGAAACAACACAGAAATTCGTTGCCCGTGTAGTAAGTGCCAACATTTGAAGCATTGGAAACCGGATATAGTTGAAGTACATTTGTATCAATATGGTTTCGTGCCTGATTATTATTTCTAGGATCGTCATGGAGAACTTGTTGAACCTACACCTAATACTGAACTATTAGAGGACGGTAATATGATGACGAATCCGATAGAAAATATGGTGGATGATGCAGCACGATCAATGTTTCCTACAACTGAAGCTGTCGATGACGACGAAAATGTCGAAGAAGAACCGATTGCGGGAGCTAAAAAAATATACGATTTGTTGGATTCTGCTAAAAGGCCGTTGTGGGACGGATGTAATAGAGGAACCGAACTTTCCAGTAACCGCCGAATACATAACTATGAAATCAAAATTCAACCTTACGGAAGCTGCATTTACAGCAGTTGTACAAGCTGCAAAACGACACATGCCACCCAATAATCTGATGTGCGATAGTCATTATAAAGTAAAAAAATTAATGTCCGCTTTCGGTCTACCGTACGAGAAGATAGATGCATGTGTGAAAGGTTGCATGTTGTATTGGAAAGACGACGTTGTCCTCAGAAAATGAAAAATATGTAACGAAGAAAGATACAAACCAAGAAAGAAGAAAGGGAAAAAAGTCCCGTACAAGAGAATGCATTATTTATCCATCACTCCCAGACTTCAAAGATTATATGCATCTTCTGCTACGGCCTGTCATATACGATGACATAGTGTGAGAACAGCGGAAGAAGGAACTTTGATACATCCATCCGACGGAGAAGCATGGAAACATTTTGATAAGACTTATCCCGCATTTGCTGCGGAAAGCCGTAATGTCAAACTTGGTTTATGTACAGATGGTTTTTCACCATTTCCCTCATTTTTTTTCTCTCACTACTTCAAGGACGATGTGAACTTATCGTTTGTAACTGTTCCTCGAAATGAGGAAGTCGTTGAACAAAATTCTTCTCAAACAATGTTATCTGTTTTTAGACAACATGGTAGACCTGGTGGAAAATGTGTGGAAATATGGTTGGACGATAGAGACCACCATGTAGCGCACACGTATGTTCTTTTAAATTGTGTCGAAGTCGCACCATTTGTCAGGTAATAATTAATTCACTTGTAATTTACTTGTACGTACATAATAATAATAACACATATTACATATATGCAGTATCTACGAATTACAGTATCCATCTGGTGATCTCAGTAAAGAATTTGTCAAATGGTTTTTGAACTATGTTTATAAGCCAAGAAACTGTGTCGTTGATGAAGGCTTAAAACATCTTGCGATTGGACCGAAAAGAAATGTGAAGACTTATCCAATATTCTTCGTCAACGGGTTTAAGTTCAACACGAAAGATTACGGTGCTGAAAAATTTATAAACTGTGTTTACATTTTATTACAATTTTTTATAATCAGATTAGCAATAATATTTATATATTTTCAGGCCGCGAGATATAACCGTGAGCCCACTATGGCGGAGCTGTTCAAGGCCACGCATGCCGTGGAGAGGACTGACGAAGAGGGCAATGTTTCGTACGAGTGGACGGATGACAAATCACAATCCGTAATGGTAAATTAATTTGTTGTTAATAATAATATTTTGTCTTATTTTATTTTCAAAAATTTGAAGTTTGGGGTTTATCGTGTAAAACAATTGTTTGTAATCGCAGGAGAGGTACGAAGCAGAGCGGGCTCGTGTAGCACAGTCCACTGGTCGGGAAGAGCTTACGTTAGAGGAGGAGAACCATATTTGGGATGCTATTATTGACCCGCCTTCTCGGACCAGTCGACGGTATAGCTATGGAAATGTGGGGGTAAATTTTGACATGTACTAATATATAAATTTACTTATGCATATGAATAGTTAAATAATTTTAATAATATTACTCATGCATATGAACTATTTTACACGCGATGAGAATGCAGAGTGCATATAGGAGGTCGCAGCAAGATGCGGAGATTGCTCGGTTGAGGGCGACGGTGGAAGAAATAAATGACTGGAGGAAGAGTTTTTTTGAGCAACAGCTGGATGAGCGGATTGCGGCTTATTTACAACAGCATGGGACGATGCCTGGAGAGGACGGCAGCGATGGCGAGGAGTAGGTACGTTTGTTTGCTCGTGTTATAGTTTGGTATATACACATTTTGGTTAGTTTGGTGTATATATATTTCAGGATATTATGTACATATTTTGATAACTTCTAGTTGATGGATTTGGTTGGTTATTATGTATATATATGTCGGGATAACTATGTACGTATTCTTGGATTTGGTTGGATGTTATATTGTTTGATTTGGTTGGATTTGAAAATGATATTTGGTTGGATTTTATATTGTTTGAATGTATGGTGATGTTATATGATGGCTATAGTTGATGAATATGATGTATATTGGCCGTGATGATGTTATATGATGGTTGTTGTTTGAAGTGGGGAAGTGCTTTGAAAATAAAAAAAAATTGCTGCAGATTTGCGACGGTTTGCGACAGCTAGTGACGGCCTGTAGGTTGCCAGATTGCGACGGTTTGCGACGGCAAATGACGCCTATTTTGCCAAAAAATTGTGTCGCTTAGTGACGCCTAGTGACGCCAGGTAAACGTTGAAAAATTTCCACGTGTCACATTTGCAGTCGCGAGCCGTCGCTATTTTGGTGACGGAACCGTCGCTAAAACCGTCGCCATACTATTGGGCGACGAGGCAAATAGCGACGACAGATAGCGACGGCTTGCGACGGCCGGCGACAGCTAAAAGCCGTCGCTATCTGCTGCCGTCCTTGTAGTGTATATCACATTCTTCATCGTCACACCCCAGCTGCTTCTTCTCCAATATGTGCCTTCCTTTCTTATTTTTTGATCTTCATATTCATCCAAATCTTGTTGAGAGAGACACTTCAGAGAATCAAAAGTGCTTCCAAATTGGTACCAGAGCCTGAAATTGGACATGACTCGGACTCAAGTCATCTTTAGTGTAAAAATTGAAACGGTGCTGTTGCATTGTTGGATTGGTCAGATTTGTCTTACCGGTTCATCTTCATTTTGAACCTGCTATTAGGGTTTGCATAATTGTTTGATTTAGAATCTTTAGACTGATTCCTACAATCCGTGAGAATTTGTCTTCCAAAAAAATTCCGCCTAACTATCCCTTATGCATCTTCTTCCTTGTTTTCTTCGTTAGACGATTTGTGTTTATCCACTGAAAGATTAATGTAAATTTTGGATTATATTTGGCGGCTGCTTTTTGTATTTTATTATCATTGGTTCAAGAACTCGTTCATTGTCAAGACGTATTCAATTGTTAATTATACTACATCATTTTGAGTAGCATTATTTTCTCACAATAAATCTGAACGTTGGAGGGTGCAAGTTGAACAAGTGTTGGAGGTTCAACAGTAGCAAACAAAAAGAATTGGATCTTTGAGAAGCCATACCTAGAAATAGAATGATTGGTACGATTAATATTATGATCTAGGTTCATTTGGCAGTCCTTGGTTTTAAATTTTACGATCAACCATTTCTTTTTCTTTATTAATGTTTTTCTTTTTCATTTTATTCATTTATGATCAACTGTATACATGCGTAGGAGAACAAATGTAAGCGAAACAACATTACATTATACATATAACCAAAAAGGTCAAAAATATAACAAAGAAATAAAAGAAGAATCAGATTTAAACACTATGTGGCACATCACGGAGTTAAAAAGACACTGCACAAATAATTCACAATTTACATTCAATGCTTCGCTTTTCTTCCTCCCCTTCTGCCACCTTTCCTGCCACCTCTCTTTCCCTTACCCCCACGTCCTCTGTGATGTCCCTTTCCCATATGCAAACCACCTGCAACAGCCACTTCAGCAGGCCCGGCAGGAGATGCAGGAGAAGGAGCAGACCCAGCTGCAGGAGCCACAGGAGCAGGCCCAGCTGCAGGAGCCACAGGAGCAGGTCCAGCTGCAGGAGCTACAGGAGCAGGCCCACCGTGAGCAGGCACATTCGCCAAAGGAGGCACCGATACTGACCCAGTAGCCACTGAAAGCCCAGCAGGATACAGGCCAGTCACAACATCAGGAAGCCCAGCAGCCTTGACCCAAGGTGCCTGCATGAAGTAACTGTCCAGTGTATACTTGTTCATGTCCTGAAGAGTCAAATGCCTCACTCCAGCCCACTTCACCCTTCCATCAGTATTAGACCCAGCACCCCTGTTATCAACTTCTGCGTAGAAGCAAGTGGTCTCTGAGCTCGGGGAACCGACCCAAGTCATCCACCCTTCCGGATTCACCACATCGTCGATCTGGCTCTGCATGTAGATGGTCCTTGCGTAAGGCTTCCATGGCCTTCCAAGGTAAGAACCGATGGTTTTCACAAACGGCTGCAGTGCAGGCTCTGCGGTAATCCTGCAGTTCTGGAAGACATAAGCGGTCGTTTCTGTGGGCTCTTTGCTTCCGTGGGCGGTGAACATGTTGGCCTGGTTGTCCATGGGTTTGCGGGCCACGAGCACGCAGTTCTGGAAGATGGCAGCCGCATTGCCGAAGATGAAATCTACAGTACCTGAGATCATGCAGTCCTTGTAGAACTGGTGGTTGGTCTGTGTGTACAGAGTGTCTTGGTACCCGTCGAAGTGGCAGTTGACCAGCACGGATCGGTCGGACTGCGACCTGAACGCCACGGCCTGGTGCCCTTCCGGTCCCGCACTGTTCTCGAACGCAATGTCCTTCGCCATGAAGTCCGGCCCAACAACGGCGAAAGTTGCAGTTTGGATGGTGCCGATACCACCACCGAAGAAGACGTTGAGGTTACCAGTGATTCTTGTGACGGCGGGGCCATCTCCGACCAAAACCAACTTGTTCAAAGCTTTCTCAACAAGGACGGTTTCCTTGTAGATACCGGCTTTGACGTGGACGACGACGAAGTTATCGTTGTTTCTGGGGAGACTAGCGATGGCCTCGTTGATGGTTCTGAACTGGCCGCTACCGTCCTGGGCGACGGTGACGGTGGGAGCCATCTGCAGAGGGGAGAGCTGCAGCAATCTTCTTTTGGCTTGGGACATCCAGGTGGGGAAGCCGTCGGAGTCGATGTTGAGCAACCGCCTTTGGTTTTTAGCGCCGTCCAGAAGGGAGGGGAGCTTGAAGCTGGAGACCATGGAGGAGACCTGGTCAACAATGGCGAGGGCGTTGCTGGTGAGCTCCATGGAGGTGTTCAAGGCCTGCTTCATGGAGACGGCAGCGTCGCTGGTGGCGTTCTGGAACTCGTCGACGCAATTCTCCTGGTAGGTGTTGGCGGCGGTGAGCCACGTTTTGAGGTCATAGACGGCCTTGTCGAGCTCGTTGAACTCGTAGTTGAGGATGTTGTCGATGGCCACCTGGAGGTCCTGGACGGCGTAGTCGAACAAGGTGCCGCAGGTCTTGAGGGGGTTGACGGAGTAGGGGTCGTTGGAGGCGGCCGTGAGGAGAGCGGAGTGCTTGGCGGCCTCCTTGATGTGGTCGACGGAGACCTCGAAGGAAAGCTTGATGAGGTGCTTGATGTCGGTGTTGTTGTCCTTGCCCACCGCCTTGGAGAGGACGTTCTCGCACGTCTCACGGTAGCGGGTGGGTTGGCAGATGGATTTGACGGCTCTGGAGGTGGTGGAAGGGTTGGTGGATTGGTCGTCGGTGGTGGTAGCGGGGGCGGGGGTGGATGATTTGTGGTTGACGGTGACGACCACGATGGTGGCGACTACGGCCAGGACGAGGATGGCTGAGCCTCCTATGATGGAGGCTTTTTTATTTCCCATCGTTTTATTTCTTTCTTGGCTAGCTAATTAACTAATTATTTGGTTTATTTACAGGTCCCGACCAAGCAAAGGTGTTATTGCTTGGGGGAAGGAATTGTGTGCCCATTTGATGATCGCAAGACACTGGTTTATATAGGTTACGAGGATGGCAAAAATAGCTCGTTGAGGAGTTAAGAGGGGATGTGAGTGAGTTTTGGCGCGAAGAGAAGGGAGAACCATTGATTGGGTAGCGCTGTTGAAAGTTGTTTCAACTTTTCTCTTCTTTTGGTTAACAATGGATGTTGCATAAATGGTTGTTGATTTTCTTAGAATCCAATCAAAATTAGCTTAATAGTTTCCATAATTTGTGGTTTGATCAGCTTTTACTAACGACTTCTACACACGAGTATTACTAATATAACTAGTTCAAACCCATCCAGTGTTTTAGAAATAATACAAACTAACACGATTAACCATCAATGTCATATTTTGCAATAGTGGTTCCCACCAATAAAAATAAATAAATAAATCATCGTAAACAGGAGCAATATATAGTAAGTTTATCATATTTAAAATGCATTAACAAATGAATTTTGAATATTAATACATTTAAACATACTTAAATCGGTATTATGGAACTCTAGGATTAGCGTGTGTTGGCTTGCGATTCTCTGTGGGTTCTAGCTCCCTCTGTCGGTGGGTGGTTTTCTTTCTGGTGGACTGGCCTACACCTTTAGTGTAGCGGGGTTGATGGTTGAGCGGCTGTTTATTACTTCTTGTTAGCTTTGTATTATGTTGCTACTGTCAGCTTAGCTTTTTCTTCTCTTTGGTTTTTTCAGTTTCTTTGTTTATCGGGTTTGTGAGTCGCATACTTTGTATGTCTTGCCGTATTTTGTGAGCCGTTGGAGATAGGCTTGTTTCTCCTTTTTTTATAAAATTCTGGTTTTTGAAAAAAAAAAAAGATTAATATATATATATATATATATATATATATATATATATAAGCGAAGATGATAAAATTGTTATTTTTATTCATATATAAAGATATATTAATCGCATAACATAAAATGTAAACATAAACAATAATATATTTTTAATTCATAATTCATTTATCTTAAAAAAAATCATACATTGTAGTACAAAAATTTCGTTTTTTACAACTTTTAAAGGATAAATTTATATTTTACAACATTGGGATGTGAAAGCACGGATTACTCTAATACAAATTATAGTTATGTAGACATTCTTATTTTCAACAACATTGAGATGTGAAAGCACGGATTACTCTAATACAAATTAAGTTATGTAGACATTCTCGTTTTCAACGTGATATTAAAACCTACCTAGCTCATAACTCAAAATAATGCTATTATGTTATTATTATTATTATTATTATTATTATTATTATTATTTGCAAATATTGAAGTTGCAAACATGACACTCATACAACAATGTGAAATTTATGATTAACTACTAAGTTAAAAAAATGTTTATATAATTGAAATCTCAAATAATGAATAAAAGTACATGCGCAGATAAGTTAATCGTAAGATGTTTTTCTCAACTACAACTATATACAAAGCTCTTCTCATTTTTTACCCTGGTTTCTAACATTCAGTTACATATATTTAATTAGTTAAGTTGATCATTAATTTAAAATATTTAAATAAATTCAATTATGTAATATTCGTAATTTCATTAAAAATCCTTATATATACATATACATATACAATACTCATATTAATAGACATGAAAAATTCAATTTTTTCATCCATTTATATAAAAAATACATGAATCACATAGTGTCAACTATTTACATATATAGTAACAGAAACACGCGCACGTGCACACACATATTGTTATTATCGAGTTAGGACAATAATTCCAACAAGAATATGTGGTTGGTGACCCTCTACCTTATATCTGAGTGTTGCATGTCATTTTAAATTATAAATTTCTTTATTTCAATAAATTTATCATATACTGCTTAAAAATATTCAATTTTTAACAATAATTAAAATTTAAAAATTATTTTTTAACAACGTTACCGTGTGCAACGCACGGGTTACACACTAGTAGTAGGTGGATACTCATTTAAAGATTTAATTTGATTTGACTAATATAAAACAAATAAATATAAAATAATTTTAATTCTAATTTTTACGTTTCGAATTTCGATAAAAATCAAATTTTAAAGTTTTAGTTCAAATATGGGGATGTGGCAGCCTGTTATTTTCTAAATACAGCTGTCAGTCTCAATGGAGAACTACAGTGTGCGTTAACAAGATGAAGTATCCAAGCGTTTCATATTGTCTATAATTTAGGTGGGAGTTAATCGGTCGAAGTCGCGCCTGATTCGAGTTAATATGAAGAAGTTATTGAAGTCTGAACAAAAAAAATAGCGGGTTCTGCACTAGACGGAGTTCAAATATCGGGATGTAGTAGCCTGTTATTTTCTAAGTATAACTGTCAGTCCCCATGAAGAACTACATTGTACGTTGATCACAAGATAAAGATCTGAGTGTTCCATATTGTCTGTAATTTAGGTAGAAGTTAATCCATCGAATTCTCGTCCGATTCCGAGTTAGTATAAAGAAGTTATTGCAGTCCGGAATAAAAATAGCGGCGTCTGCATTAGGCGGAGTTCAATATGGGGATGTGGTAGCCTGTTATTCTAAGTACAACTGTCAGTCTTCATGGAAAACTACAGTGTGTACGTTCACAAGATGAAGTATCCGAGTGTTTCGTATTGTCCGTAATTTAGGTGGGAGTTTATCGGTCGAAGTCTTGTCTGATTTCGAGTTAGTATGAAGAAGTTATTGCAGTCTGAACGAAAAAAATAACGCCTTCTGCAATATGTGAAGTTCAAATATGAGGATGTGATAGCCTGTTATTTTCTAAGTACAACTGTTAGACTCCATGGAAAACTACAATGTGTTCAAAATTCTTATTTTCAAATTTTAAGTTTTTAATAAATGGGTTACCCATTTACAACCCTTTTAAAAACGAATCAACTCAACCCATAACTCATTTAATAAAATTCATAAATGGATGGACTCAACCTATCTATAAGTAGAGTAAATGGGTTGGGCTAATGGGTTGGGTACTATTTTGACAGATCTAATCCAATCATCATGTTTTTAAACTTTCAACAACTATGTGAGGCAAATAATATTAAACATCTATAAAGTGTTGTAAACTAAAAATTGCTTCCCACAATCAATTTGCCAATCTCGAAAAACAAATTCTAGAAACCTTTTTTTTTATGTTTGTGAATCGAATTTCTTATTTCTAATAAAAGGTGATGAACCTACATATAACATATAAGCTATACTTCTAATTATTTTTTAAAGGTTCGGTGTCTCCTGCCATAACAATCTTACATCATTAATGTAAATTACTGCAAAAGTTTAGTTTGTTTTTAACAATCTAAAACATGTCAAATCATCAAAAATATAATATCTATATTAGTTACTACAAAGCATTCCTAATGTAAATTTCCCAAGTTTCTAATTTGAAATTAAGAGTAACAAAACCAATGCAGAAGGATGATACCACTTACGAAATTATATGATAGCCGATTTATGTATTTGAGCTCAAATATGCACATGATGAGCATTTAAATACAATATTAATCCGAATCCATCATTGGATGAGCAAGAATTATAAGACCAATCATAACTACTATTTTTGGATGAAAAACAGATTTAGAAAATGGGAACATGGAGTTAAAACATCTAGAAATATAACAGATAATTTATACTCACATTCAAAAATTCACGCATTTCATGCAAGAAAGGTGGAATGTATTTTTCTGTTATTATACATCCAGCGTTAGAGAAGAACACAATTAGTCATTTCAAGTTTATTGTGTAATATAATGCATTCATATGATAAAAGAGGTGGTATACCAGTTCCTTTCAGCAAATTAGAGTTTATTAATAAATTCTTCCTAAGGACTGGTATTATTGAAGCTAATATATTAGGAAATAAATTTACCTGGAAATCTGGTAAATTTAGAAACATACATTGCAAACTGGATAGGATTTTAATTAATCAAAAGTTTGCTAATTTTTTTCCTAATTATAAATGCTGTACTCTTCCCCAAGCTACTAGTGACCATACCCCTATTCAAATTCTTCTTATAGATAATAATGAATGCAAGAAAAATTTTCCATTTAGATTTATGAATGGGTGGGTCTATGATGATAATTATAAGAAAGTATTCCTGGACTGTTTATCATTCAAAACTCAAGGCACTGCCCAATATAAATTCTTTAAATTCTTGCAAGTTGCCAAGGGGCATATTAAAAACTGGAACAAGAATAGAAATAAAAATGAGATTAAGCTAGCTAGGGATGAATGTGAAAGCTTACAAAATGCAATTGATAAAGATTGCTCAGACAGTAATGTTATCAATAATTTTTTTCAGGCTCAAAATAATCTCATAAACTCTCTTCATATTCACTCAGTTAATATAAGGCAAAAGGCTAAAGTTGACTGGCTTACTAATGGAGATGAAGCTAGCAAATTTTTCTATGCTAAAATGACTAATAGGAAAAACAGGAATAATATTGGTAATCTTTTTGATTCTAAAGGTTATGCTTTAAAGAATATTACTGAAATTGAAAGGGAAGCTATTAATTACTTTACTGAGTTATTTAATACTAATAACCATACTGCCTCCTTTCCTTTCTTTAATGTTAAATTCTCTTTAAAAGATGCCAGTCAGGAAATTTTGTTAGCTCCTTTTAACTTATTGGATATAAAAAATATTATTTTCAATGCTAACAATGATAAAAGCCCTGGCCCTGATGGTTTTGGTGCAAAATTTTATAAAACTCATTGGTCTGAGCTAAATTCTAATATTTTTGAAGTTATTTCTGAATTTTTTAAGACTGGCAAGCTTTTAAAATCCTTTAACCATACTTTCTTAACTTTAGTCCCAAAAATTAATAACCCTAAAGGAATGGAGGATTATAGACCAATCTCCTGTTGCAACTTTATCTATAAAATTATTTCTTCCATCCTTTGTAATAGAATGAAATTGTTTTTAAAATTTCTAATTTCTGAAAACCAATGTGCTTTTATCCCTGGGAGACTTATTACTGACAACACTTTGCTTGCTCATGAGCTTATTAGAAACTTTAATATGAAAAACAATAGTGTTATGTGCATCAAAATTGATTTACACAAAGCTTTTGATAAGATAAATAGAAATTTCATAATTCATATAATGAATATTATGGGTTTTAATAAAAAAATTTGCGATCTTATCAAAGAATGTATTAGCAATGTCTCTTACTCTGTGATGATTAATGGCTCACCTACTGGCTATATTCAAAGTAATAGAGGTATTAGACAAGGGGACCCCCTTTCCCCCTATCTATTTACTATTGTGATGGAATATTTCACAATTTTAATTGATACTGAACAAAATAAGGGGAATATCAAAGCCATAAATAAAGTTAATCCTTCTATTACTCATCTTTTATATGCTGATGACTTACTTTTATTTGTCAAAGCCGATGAGAAAAATGCTAATTCCATTGCTAATATCTTTAAAAATCTTGAATTATTTGCTGGGCTTAAAGTTAATGAATGCAAAAGTAAAATCTATTTTAGCAAAGGGTGCAATTGCAAAATGGAAATTTTAAACATTCTCAATTTTAAAGAAGGAAAGTTGCCAGTCATATATTTAGGCCTGCCTCTAAGTATTAATCAACTGAATGATAGGGATTGCTCTAGACTTTATGAGATTATTCAAAATAAACTTGAAGGGTGGTCTAGTAAATTACTATCACTAGCTGGTAGACTAGAACTCACCCATACTGTCATCACTGCAATTATTCTATATTGGATCCAAGCTCACAATATTCCAGTTCAGACTATTTGCAAAATTGAAAAAATGTGTGCTAACTTTATTTGGCAAGGTAAACAACACAAAATTGCATGGGACAAAGTTTGCATGACTAAAAAAGCTGGGGGGTTAGGAATTAGAAATATTAGAGATTTAAGGGATGCAGCTAAATATAAATTATTTTGGAAGTTTTTGGATGGTAAATCTCTCTGGGCTAAATGGATGAGAGATAAATACCTCAAAAACAATAACTTCTGGACCACTAAAGCAAAAAACTATCATTCTTATGCTTGGAAAAATATTTTAAATTGCAGGGAGAATGGTAAAAATATAATTGAAAGGAAATTTAAAGATGGTTGCTCTACTAGCTTATGGTTTGATCCTTGGATTTATGGAAAATCACTTATTGAATTACTTGGCTGGAATAACTTGCTTATTATTGGGGGATCTAATGATAAAGTTCAGAGAATTATAAATAATCAGAACTGGAATGCTAACACTCATCAAGCTGCTACTATATTCAGAACTGCCATTGGAAAAATGGCAATTGACAGCAATATTCAAAGAGACACATGGATTTGGAAGTTGAGTTCTAAAAATGCTTCTTTCTCCTTTAAAAAAGTTTGGAATTTTGTGAAAGGAGAAGAGACCGAAGTATATTGGAATAAAGTAATTTGGTGCAAAGCAAACTGCCCAAAAATGGCTCATTGTTCATATTTTGCAATTCTCAATAGACTACCCACACTTGAAAGATGTTCTAAGTGGAACAAGAATGCAGAAAAAAATTGTCTTTTATGCAAAAATGATGTGGAAAATGCAGACCATCTATTCTTTGACTGTGCATTTTCTAAACATATATGGTTTATTGCTAAAAATGCCCTGGGGTTTAATAACCATTAATCTATTCAAAGCATAAGTGAATGCATTAATTACATACTACAATGCTTCAAACCCAAGTCTACTGAATTTAAAAGAGCTTCAATCATGCTAACTACTGCAATATATCATATTTGGAAAGAAAGAAATCAAAGACTGCATCTCAAACAGGAGTCAGGCAGTATTCAAATAGGGAACAATATCTCTTATGACTTTCAGATTCTTAGTAAAAAAGCCAAAATTCAGAATGATCACAGAGATAAAGATTTACTTTCTATAAATATTGATAAAGACTATGGGAATAGAGTTGAAGACTTTTTACTCAGAGGTAAATATGCTTCGCACATTCCTTGTAGAAGCCACCAAACTTGCCATAACCATCTTCATGATACTGGCATGGGCAATATTTCGCATGGGAAAGCCACCATCCATCTGGACCATCTTCCTGGAGGCAGCCATACTTCAGATGACAAGGATATCACCTGCAAGGGAAGTAGACAGGAAAATGATTATCATAACATTAAAAATGCTAATATTACTTACAGTAATAGATGTTTTTTACCTTGTGCAGCGCTGAAGAACTACCGCTCTTCCAGCAGTGTTTCCAAGGATTTGGTGATGATTTCTATCGAAGATTACAATCAATCGAAAGTTAATATTGGCAAAAAGGATGGCTACTTCTACAAGAGTTTACTGAATAATAAAGTTTATCACTTATCTTCCTGGAGCAAAGGAGAGAGCAGCAAGTCTACTGATATCAACTCGCAAACAGGGGGCAAATCTGTTGCCAATTACTATTCACCAGAGGATCTAGAGAATAGTAATGGTGCGAGTAAAGGGGCGAAAGCTAGGGCGAAAGCTAAATCAACAATTAGCAGCTTTCCTGAGGATGCCATAATCAATCTGAAGAACGATGGTGCCATTTTTGAAGAAGCTGTCACTAATTCAGCTCCGTTGAGTTATAGAGGGAAGGATTCAGCTCCGTTGAGTTACAGAGGGAAGGAGCTCAAGCCTTTGGGCAAGCGTCGTATAGACAAAAGAGATCTTAAGCCCCCGTGATTTTTGTTTTCTCTTTTCACCATTTGTTCTGATTTTGTGTGTTTGTTCGCCATTTCTGTTTGTGGTGAGAGCGAGGAAGTGAATGGAGGCGGGTTAAGTTTTGTTAGGGTTAGGGTTGGGGTTTTGTTTAGTGATGGTTCGGGTATTTTCTTTGTACCCGGTTCGCTTTTGTAAACTTGGGCTGGGCCCTATTTTTATTTAACCTGTTTCAAAAAAAAAGTTTATTGTGTAATGAAATACATATCTTTGACGATATATCCAAAGATGCATCAAATCATGATCCAACCTTAACATCCTACGCGTCCTACATAGAATGTGGATATCCATTCAAATGATTTGTTGGGGAAGTTTGTCAGATGAGTAAGAAAAAGATTAACAGTGCCATCATTACCTTTTGGATACGGTATTTTCTTCTTTTCTTCCATCCACATTTCTCTTATTTCCCATACTTTTCTCTTTTTCTAGTAAGTCTTCAAATTCGGACACAAGCCAACGATGCACGTGATTTAGTAATTATTTCAGTTTATTTACTCCATGTTGTAACAGAAACTCGAAAGACAAAAATAACAGTGATAAAGGAAGACAGATTTAACGTGGTTAGCTAATAATTGTTAGCTACGTCCACAGCCAGAGAAGAGAACAACTTTATTTATCTTGAGCAAGACAGAATACATAGTTACTAATGGAGGCTAAGATGAAGAATAAAAAGATACAACTAAGAGAATGATTTGATCTCTACGTAATGACTCTTTATATAGAGATTATTATTTAGGGTTGAAGTAATTGATTTATGGTTATAAGTCAACGTCTCATCAATTCTCGTATTCAAATGAGAATCTTTTATCCGATTGATTTTTGAGTTTCCTCCCATTTGTACACGCCAGAAAAGATTCCTTCTCTAGTCGGCTAATTAAAGAAATGATTGATTACATATATCTTACAAATCATTCTCATCCTCATCTAGATCTCTTTAATAGAAGAGGCAATATATTTGAGCCAATATCTCAGATATATTCCAAATCTTATTCACTTGGAAATAACCGATTCAAGGCATATTCAACAAATCTCCACCTTGACTTGAATCCTCTTACAGATAACAGATGTACCAGATGCACCATAATAATGCTAGACATACGAATAACTCTGTTGCCTCATATTATGCCCCTGAAAGGGTAATTAACAATTTCTAACATTCAGCAAGTCCAAACAACATTGAAACTTGCTATATAGAACCGGCTTGGCACTACTACAAAACAGGCCATTTGCATCGGTTGTTTACCCCCCTTTTGCATCAGTTCAACAACCGATGCATATGCAGCCGATGCAACAGGCTTAACACTTTTGCATCAGTTCTGAAACCGATGCAAAAAGGTCCTTTTTGCATCGGTTGTTACTACCAACTGATGCAAAATATCATGGTTGGTTGCTTGGACACAGCCCCCATGTTGCATCGGTCGATGCAACAAGGGAACTTGTTGTATAAGTTGTTATTGAAAACCGATGCAAAAAAACCATTCTCAAAAACCATTATTACAGCACTCAAATAGACTATATATATATTATTGATTATAACAAACAATTATTGCATGCAATATTACAATCATTCAAAATTAAATTTGATGGCAAATACATAATCAGATTTAATAATTCTATAAAAGAATGAAAAACAATATTTTCAGTATATCACTGTCATACATACATACAACCACTTGCATCCCCTACAACCTATAGCCACACCATTACAACTACAACCTGCTCCTACTATCGTCCTTCCTCCTTCATCACCTTCCAATTCATCCACTTCTACCATACATCACCAACCTATGCTCCAATTCATCCACTACTGCCACTGTCACCATCCTCCTTCCAACTACCTTTCCTTTATCGAACAGCACAACTGTCTGCAACTCCACTGAACCTACCTATAAATACACACATCCATAAAACTGCTGCCTGCACCATCTACACCTCACCTCATTTCAACTTCCATCATCACTGTTGCAACAGCATAACCAAAATCATTCATTCCTTCACAAACTCAACCCACAACCTACTGTCCACCACAACACTTCATCTTCCCTCTCCAATAACAGCCTGCAACATAAAACTGGAATCATGTAACAATGTTGTTGCTTCATATTGATGATTAATATACTCACATGGACAGAGCTTCCGATTTGGACATTTCAATTTTTACAGGCTATCTTTAAATGTTCTTGCATCAACCATTAGGATTTAGGAATAATTTCTCCAAGAAAAATATCTGATTTGCTTCATCAATTCAAGAATATAGATAGAGCTTTCTTGTTAAGTCGCTAACTGCTATGAATGCAAGTTAGGGGCCAATATTTATTGCTGTCGCGCCAATTTTAAATGCATTTGGGAATCACTTGTATCCTCTGCTTTTTCTTTGCTGCTTTACTCTTATTCTTCAATCAGTGTTTGTAAGTGTGAATTTGTCGTCGTTGTAAATATTTCAAGTTCAAGGTATGTACAAGAGAACATGACTCATAGTACAGAACTCCATGCATATCATCAGATGGGTAAAGAGAAAGTTGCTACTGTTACTATTCAACTCATTCCGGTCTGTGTAAAAACCTGCATAATATATACTGTTAGTGCACGTAAAATCATTCATGGAGGTACACATACATATAATAAATATATAACATTCATTATGTGAAAATAAAGAGACAAAGGAGACGCAGGCATAAAGACATGTATGGGTTTCATCACCTGCCCCCCTACAAGGCTTCAAGACAATAAACTATGAATTGTTTCTCAGTGCTCTACCCGTTACCAGTGTATGTGACTGTATATTTGTATGTGTATGCAGATACTATCTACAATTATGAAACTAGCACCTAAAACTGTTGTCTGTGTTATAAAATAAAAGAATTATTGATACATTAGTTAACCAAATTGAAATTCAAGCAATTGGTATTTTATTCTATAGCATTATTTTTATGTGTTAAGTTTATACTAGATATGTCAAGTAGATTTACTCCTGTGTAAATCATGGTCAATATAGAGTTTTTTTGATGCGTAAATGAAGATGAAGGGCTCATTAATTATAGAGAAAAAGAAAGGACAGAAAAAGGGACAAACATGCGTAACTAATATCTGTGCTCCCCACCTTCCAACTGCTACCTCTAAACACTACCAATCTTTTTCTCTGTAAAAATAATCTGAAACATACATATTGATTTGAACCACTTACCTCTACATACATCAGTACACTCTTGCCTCTACACCTAACTGTTCCACGTTGCTGGAAGTTCACCCTGCCCCTCCTTATTGCTACACTACTCCTCCATCCTCTTGCAATACCCCCATCCGCTTTCCCCCATCTCCTTATTGCATCTCCACCATCGTTTCCCTCTGCACATAAACATATCTCATTACCGTGCAACCATCACCATATCACTGAACCACTACAGCTGTCCAATACTCCTTCTCTTGCCTCTACAAACCACAACAACCTCCTCTGCCATACCACTGTCTCTCATACAACTACAATCACTTCACTCCAGACTCTGTACTCAACCATACCCCCTTGCCTGCTACCACCTCATGCAACTTCATTTTTGAATTCATGTAGGCTTCAAGCAAACACCACCAGAAACTCTAACCATCACCCTAAACTCCACTACACTTCTCCCTCACTGACCACAACTTCTTGCAGCCACATCGTCACCTCATTGCACATACCCTCAACCACCTGAACAGTACAACCACTTCCATCGATTCCCAAACAAACTGCCTTCCATCGATTCCCAAACAAACTGCCTTCCATCTCCTCTATGCAACTCAACCACCAACGCATAACAGCCACAGCCAAAAACTTTATCAATCACTACTTCAACCTACATTCACTGACCTAACCTCTTCCATACATCATACAACAACTCAACCTGCCTCAAGTCAAAAGCAACTTCCAATTTTAGTAGACTAAAACAAATTACAGGTAGTATGCAAAACTGATTTCAAAAACAAATTATGAAATTTTATATATTTTTTAAAAGGGACTTTAGTAGTAGTACCTGAGCTTCTGTAGCAGGGGTGCCATCTTCATACTCAACAGCACCATCAATAAGCATTTTGGGCATAGCTATTGCACCACCAGGGAAATATGGATTGTAGTGCAACCCATCTCTGATCTATAAAATTTCACAATGCCAAAAGTCCAGCAATAAAGTTAGTAGAACACAGTATGCATTGCCATAATAGAACACAGTGACAAAAGTAGAAAGGGCTCCTTTTGTTTTCGCTTTTGGATACTAATATAGCAACCCGGCATACATGATTTGTATTGCTCGCCAAGGGACATGAGACATAGCTCATATATTGTATGATATGAACTCTTTTTGTCTATCTTTATTAGAGATATTGCATGTTTAATGTTTTGAAGATATATCTCTTGCACTGATCTAGTGACCTTAACAGCCCAAATGAACAGTTTGCTATGACTCTAGCCTGTGATTACTTTTTAAGTTAGAGGAATACAAACAGGACTGCCAATCATTGTTTAAATAATGTTCAACAAATAGTCTACGAAGAGCCAACCCTTATTATTTGATGTCAGGGTGAAAATTTTAGTTGCACCAGGTCATTGTTTACAATAATTGGATTGGTTGTATAATATAATCCGTATTTAATAATATAGCCACAATTAATGATTGAATAATAAACAGGAAAAGACTAGAAATTCGACTATGCATTTCACCAAGCATCAAGTGGGCATCCACAATCTCAAGCCAAAGCATTGTAAATATCCATAAGCATTGCAGAAATCAGACATAGCCTCCACGAATTGAATGCTTTCTTTTTTAAGAGTGAAACTCCACTTTTGATAGAGGAATATCGTATTTTAATTTTGTATCAATTTACTGATAACCCAAAAGAATATGAAGTTTATATTGTTACTGAATACTGAATCATATGAAATTAAATAAAAATTAAGTAAAAGCAAACTTGTTTTAAAAGATATGGTAGTAACTTATGATAGTCCAAAAGAAGTATATGTTGAAAACTGAAACATATTTCATACATAAACTTAAAAGAAAGAAAGTAAAATTAATGTACCCAGTTTCAAGATGAAATCGAAGAGGACCGCCATAGCCAGGGAGATGTGTGATGACTGTAGATAGAGCCGAGGCCGAAGATGAAAGAGCGATGATGAACAAAAGCATGCAAGGAAGAAGAAATTGAGAAGCCATGCCTCTTTTAAAATTTAAGGGATTGCTGTGAATTGTATATGAGAAATTGGAGGAGAAAGACAGAGAGATGTATCTCAGTTTCGCGATTGGAATTAATACTGAAGGTGGAGATGAAAAGATCTGGTTTGTTTTAGGGGGACTGTAAAATTATTTGGCAAATGAAATGAAAATTTGATGGAGAAATGAAAATATGAGAACTAAAATTTTAGCGGCAAACAAAAGGTAACGTAGCGGCAAACAAAATTTAACGCAGTTGCATCGAATGAATTTAAAACCGATGCGAGTAAAACTATTTGCACGTACTAATTGCATCGGTTGTTGGTGACAACTGATGCAAATTTAATTTTTTTTATTACCTATTGCTTTTCACGTACCAGTTGCATCGATTATTAAGATAGAACTGATGCAAATAGTTCTATTTGCATCAGTTTTTACTTCAACTGATGCAAATAGGGCGAAGCAATATGCAGTTTTTGTAGTAGTGTGGTAAACATATCAGCTGGGCTATCAGCAGTACTCACTTTTTCAACAACCAGTGTGCATAAGCCACTATGTCTTCAAAACCATACCTCTTGGGAAGCTTCCCAAAATTAGCTCTCATAGGTCGATTAAGAGCCATACTTTGCTGATTTGCCACTGGTGGTGAAGACACTGGTGGTGAAGACACTGGTGCTTCTGTTTTTGAATATGCATGTTGATCTTCCTGCTACGATTCACTTTCATCTTCAGTGACTTGCTGCTCCACCTGTATCAATACTACCAATTTTTGAAACAACAATGGACTCACAGTGGAATTAAACATAGAATTTTCATCAAAGACTACATTTCTACTTAGTATAATCTTCCTTTCAGATGGGGACCAGATTCTATATCCTTTAACATCGTCCCCATAGCCTACAAATACTCTCTTTTTAGCTCGACTCTAATTTACTCTCATTTACATGATAATAAACAGTACAACCAAATGCTTTCAAATTAGAGTAATCAGCAGACTTACCCGATCAAATTTCATAAGGAGTTTTCATATGTATACATATATGAGTTCCATGATTTATCAGATAACATGCTACACTAACCGCTTCTGGCCAAAATGTTCTAGTTAATCCAGCATTAGAGAGCACCGAGCTCTCTCCAAAAGTGTCCACTTCATACATTCTACTACACCATTCTGCTGAGGTGTATTCTTGACTGTATGATGCCTAGCAATCCCTTCATTCTTACCGAACTCGTCAAAATTAGACCAATAGAATTCCAGCTCATTATCAGTTCGCAGCGGTTTGACTTTCCACTAGCGCCTTCCACTGCTTGAAGTTCTTAAAGGGTTAGCTTTTATGCTTCATCATGAATACCCAAGTCATTCTTAAAAAAATCATCCATCAACGACATAAAATACATGTGCCCCCCTAAACACTCCACGCGAGAAGAACCCCACCAACAACATGGATGTAATCAAGTGTGCCTTTTGTTCTGTGTATTGCTTTAGGAAACTTGCTGCGATGTAATTTCCCAAAAACACAATGCTCATAGAATTCGAGATCCTTGATCTTGTGACCACAAAGAAGATCACCTTTGGACAGAATTTACATCACTCTCTCACTCATATGACCGAGTCTTATATGCCATAGCTTGGTCATATCGTCTTTGTCAATCTCCGACGATGCAATAGCAACAGAACCTGATAGCGTAGAACCTTGAAGAAAATACCAAGTACCTAGCATTACACTTTTCAAAATCACATTTGAACCGTTGCAGACCTTGTAGACATGTAAAATTCCACCTTCACTTTTGAAACTGAACCCTTTATTATCTAAGAGACTCAGTGGTATCAGATTTTTTGTCATGCGTGGAGCATGCCTAACATCGTTCAATATACAGAATTTACTATCATGTGTCTGTATTTTTATTGAGCCTATTCTAACCACTTTGCAGACAAAACTATTAGCCATAGAAATATTACCTCCATCTACCTGCTCATAAGTCTTAAACCACTCTATGTGCAGACATATATGATAAGACATCCCGGAATCTAGAATCCACACATATTTGTCATATGTATGTTCATCAGCGACTAGGGCAATACTTTCTTCGGAATTTATGCCAACTTCTGCTACAGCAGCAGTATCTGACCTTTTCTTTTGTTGTTTCTTTTTCTTTGGACATTTATGTTTCCAATGTCCCTTTTCTTTACGGTAGTTACAGATATCGTTTGATTTAGGATCCTTAGAAACTGGCTTTTTGAATTTCTTCTTTCCTGAATTTCCATGTCCGTGACTCCCATTCGCTACTAACCCAGCAGCCTAATTATCTGAAATTGTACTAGTTGCCTTATGGCACAACTCTTTGGTATGAAGTGATGACCTAGCATCTTCCAAAGACATGGTATATTCCCCAACAATAAACGATTGCACAAAATTCTCATACGACAATGGTAAAGATACTAACAAAATTAAGGCAGCATCCTCATCGTCAACCTTAACATCAATATTACGCAATTCTAACACGATTGTGTTTAACTGATCTAAGTGATCTTTTATAGGTGTACCTTCTTGCATTCGCGGACTGAATAGACGTTGCTTTAAAAGCAACTTGTTATTTAGAGACTTCATCATGTAAAGACTCGAGCTTACTCCACAGACCAAACGCAGTTTCCTCCTCCGCAATCTCGGTGATAATATCGTCTGCAAGACATAGCATAATTGTTGAGTGTGCCTTCTCCTCCTGAAGGGCCATCTTAGCGGGCATTGGTTCCTCTGTTTCTTTCTTCACAGACGGCGACCACAACCCTTGTTGATTCAACAAGGCTCGCATGTTGATCTGTCATAAAATGAAACTGTTCCTCCTTGTAAATTTGTCAATCTTTATGTTAAAAGCGGACATCTTTCTCACCAGAAAAAACCAACCTCAATCAACCTGGCTCTGATACCAGTTTATTGTAACAGAAATGAGAAAGATAAAAATAACAGTAATAAAAGGAGACTCGGATTTAACATGGTTCACTAACAATTGTTAGCTACGTCCACGGACAGAGGAGAGAACAACTTTATTTATTTTGAGGAAGACAGATTATAGAGTTACTAATGGAAGATAAAAAGAAGAATAAGAAGATACAACTAAGAGGGTGATTTGATCTCTACAGAATGACTTTCTTTATATAAATATTATTACTTACGGTTGAAGTAATTGATTTATGATCATAAATCAATATCTCGTCGATTCTCTTATTCAAATGGTAATCTTTTATTCGAGATTGATTTTTTAATTTCCTCCAATTTGCAGACGTCTGATAAGATTTCTTATTTAGTCAGCTGATTAGAGAAATGATTGATTACATCGATCCTACAAATCATTCTCATCATCATCTAGATAATTTATTTCCCTCTTTAATAAAAGAGGTAATATATTTGAGTCATTATCTCAAATATCTTACAAATCTTCTTCGCTTAGAAATAACTGATACAAGGCATATTCAACACTCCGATCGGACAATAAGGATCGGAGAAGGACAATCACTCGTTCTTAAAATAAAATCTTAACAACAAAGAACCGGACGTAAAAAGGAAGAAAGCTTTATATTCCTGGGTCTCCTGTAGCTGAATTCTCCTAAACCACAAGAATCCTTAAAATGAATGAGATTTCAACTCGGCACCATTTGAGATTTTGAGAAAAGTTGCTCTTTGAAGAGCGCAGTACAATGAAAGTTGTAAGCTGTGTTCAGGGGAGTTATTGTCTATCGTCGGCCTCTACGGTAGAATCGGCCGAGGAGGCATGAGAGGGGGTAAAAGAAAATAGATGCTACGCTAGGCATTAGAGCCTGATGTCAGGCCAAGGCCGACATCGCTCATTGCTCATTGCTCTCTCTAACCTGGAGTGGTGCAGGAAGGAAGCCTCGGTCTTGGGTGTCAATGAAAAGGTTAAGAGGCAAATACATTCCTCAACACACACTAATAAACCATGCGTTAAAGATATAATGAAAGATCATAAAAAACGATGTCCGCCAACCAAAATGAAATGGCATTGCTTTCTTTTTTTGGATGATCGGTTGCAACTGACAAATTACTATGAAAGAAATTGTTGCAGCTTTTGTTGTATAATATAGCTTCAGCGCTTCTTACGTCAGACACTGAGGAAAGATTTGAAAATCAATAATACAATTTAGAAATTGTACAACTTCCGTAACATCTTTAATAATAGTTGTAATACCTTCGGTATTACTTTTTTTGTGTCAATGTGAACTATTAAAAATGTCACTCTACATATATTATCAAAATCTCAGTATCACTTAAAAATAGAATCTAACAAATAAACTTACTAAAAATAAGATCTAATAGATAAACTTTCTACACCAATTCAAAACACCTCTCTAAAAATACTACCAAATCAAATCATATCACTTAAAAATAGGATCTATCAAATAAATTTCTTTTAGAATTTCGTTCTTTATTAATTAATAACAGAAATAAAAATTGAAACAAACAAAAATTAGATGTCGTAAATTAGAAATAAAAACTAACTATACATTATTTCAATGTAAAAATATGATTACATATATATAATTTATAAAAAAACAATTCACGTGCGTTTCAAACGCGTGACGCTCGTACTAAGAATTTAAATCAGTACTACCCTTATATAAAGAACATTGTTCGAATACAGATAACACACATATAATAACACACTGGTTGCACGGTAGTTCCAATGGATTTAGGAAAAGTCGATCTGATCCAATTTATAATTGGGTTTTAAATTTTTCATCTACATCCGATCCGCTTAACCTACAAATTCAATATGATCCTATCTAGAATTGTTTAGATTGGACTGATTGGTTATTTTCTATGGTAAAATTTGCCAAATAGGCATATTGGTGGATCGTTCATATATATAGTATTTAATTTGCCAAATAGGCATATCCCAAGATCGTTTGTAATAAATTTATTATACACGACCCATTGTGTGTTATTACAAATTTTACCTATTACAAATTTATTATACATGGAGGATGTCAGCCATTACTTTGATTCTGATCCAACTAACTTGGTTCAGGATCTGAGAAAAGATGGGAAGAAACCCAGTTCATACATTGCAGACACGACTGCAGCAAATGCACAGGTGCGTACATTGTCTGAAACAATGAGACTGGATGCACAGACTAAGTTGCCTGGCCCCAAGTGGTAAGAAGGAATGACGTCTAGCGGATATGGAGTCAGGGAGATCGAGAAAAGGCTGACGAATACAGTTGGGTGAAGCGCAACTTCAGGGCAAGTTGATAACTGGGTATATGAAGAGGCCAAAACTACTTTTATTAAAGATGAAGAGATGCTTAAAAGGCTCATGAAACCGACCCGAACTCATTCAGAAAGATGGTTCAGACTTTCTTGGAAGCCAGTGGGAGAGGATACTGGGAAACTTCCAAAGAGAATTTGGAGAAGTTGAAACAGTTGTATTCAGAAGTCGAGGACAAGATTGAAGGAATCGATCAACGATTTTTATGCAAATCATCATCAATGCCCACAATGTAAACTGATCATATTTCCGAAATGGTTGATGTATTTGATGTGATATTCATATTAAAGATTTCATTTCTCTCAAGATTGCGATGATGAAAAAACTTAACCAATCGTCAACCTTGAATTATAAATCAAAATTTCCAATTAATCTCAATCAGATAAGAATAATCTTTTAGAATGTAACAAAGAAATTGACTGAAAAGATGAAGATCTTTTATATAGAAGCTAATTGAGGTCATACAAATGAATAGTTGCGAGAATGTACAAATGACTCACAGGATCATTCTGACGCAGGCTTTGAGTAAATGGAAACCGACTAATATCGTACTATTATACAGCGAGCAAAACCTTTGTACTGGTTAAAAGCATGCATATACTTTGTGAAATTTGAGTTCCTCTTCAAATGTTCAACCAGCACAAATTACGAGTAAAAATTGAAAAGTTACCGGCAAGACATTATCAAGGCTAGGATGCAAATAAACTTGCGGCTAAATTGACATCATTTCCAGCTTGAATTAGTGCATGTCTTGCAGAATTGTTGTCAAATCCCATTGAAACAAGTGCAGCAATAGAAGATTCCGGTGGTTGTCGAGCTGTAGTTCTTCGAGTTCGAGGTGGTCTCTGCATAGAAATTAAGTTGTATAGCAATGTTAGTATACAAGTTCCAAAAAAAGCTTTTGACTATATTTCATACACACTTCAGAAAAGTATATATAACATATACATGCTTAGATTAACATCAGTCGGTTTAACCGTACTAGTTTGAAATTTGTTTAAGGTAACATAGAAATCGAATAAAAGCTCAAGGTAGTGATTTGAATTTGAAAATATAATTAAGAGCTGATAAAAATATATTTGGAAATAACCATGTTGAGAAGTATGGCAAATTTGCGCAGGACAGTGTTACTTGTATATAAATATTTAGTTCGTGATATATAAACTTGTGTTATTTCTGAACTGCATTCAGTTCTGAATGAGTAACCACTAATGATCCCTCAAATTAGAAAACAGATGGGAAAAAAATAACTTACTCTTAAAACTCTTGTTCTTGAAGGTGTTTGTGGGGCAGCTAACCATGTAAAAGATGATATAAACTTCGGAAACTGCAGTATTTAGAGATGCAAATAAGAATTCATCAACGTAAAAATGTCACAAAGACATAAACTATGCTGGAGTTACTAGATAACATGCCATTACAGTTTTCTACTAAACAGAATCTTAAGGTAAACATTGCCCTTGCAGTTATGTTCTCCATAATGCATATACTTCTTTGTATCTAACATCTCGGAGCAACAGATGATCTGTTATAATATCATGAAAAACAAATTTGATTTCTTGGTGTTTTGTGACAACAAATTGCATGCGCGACATTCATGAAGTGGTCAATTGGTATTATTGTAGGAAAACTAAGGCCCCGTTTGGTTTGCTATTTTTAGTTTTGCGTTTTCGTTTAAACAAAAATGCGCATTCCTTATGTATTGTTGGAAAACACACAATTTCGAAAAACGAAATTAACATAGAAAATAGAAAACAAGTTTATTTGATTTTTCGTGTTTTGAGACATAACAAGAGGACGGAAAACAATTCATCTCCTCCATTTTCCGTCCATCGTCGCAATGACTAAGAATTGTAAAAAAATTCCCTCATTTTCTTGTATTTTGTAGTGTGGGTTGAAAACACAAAACACAAAACTCAAAACGAAACCAAACGGGGCCTAAATTTCTATAATGTAGGAAATGTACAGTGGTTACTGCAATATGGGACTATGGCATACTGGCACTCTTATATCCTAAGTGCCGTAGTTAACATGTATGGTGCATGTAGTAGGCAACAGCATCCAATGTGAGGTGGGGTGGCACCATTAGGCGCAAGGTGTTAAGCTATAAAAAAAAACTTAAGTTGGGTGTAGGACTTCTAGGCAGAACCTTTGACAGCAAGATACTGATGTTTACTAGTAATTAAACTACATATAGATTCTAAGTTACTTATTCCATGGTTCACAAACTAATTTGAAACTTCTTCCAGGTTTCAAAATAGTTATGGATTCAGGTTATTGACTTGGTCAAAAACCACCATTGGACGATTAGGGATTATTCGCTGGCAATTGAAAAATCACCGTACGGTAATTTACAGCCATAGGTTTTCATCGTAGACAGCAGAAAATGGCTGATCAGCAATGAATTGCCACAGACTTATCTAATATGATAGCCCTTCTAATGTTAGTATTAAGAAATAGAACATCAAATTTTTGATGGTATTATTTAAAAGAGGAAATTATGCACAAGGACAAACTTTGAAAAAAAATTAGGTTGAAGGACACAAAGTTTCATTTTTGGACTGAAGGACAAACTTTGAAAGAAAATTAGGTTGAAGGACAATGCTAAATATAGTTAGCATTTTGTACAGTGCAAACATTGTATAAAATGCTAATTATAACTAGCATTATATCCAGTTTTACATTGTACAAAATGCTAGTTGTATTAGCATTGTCCTTCAGCCTAATTATCTTCCAAAGTTTGTCCTTCAGCCTAAAAATGAAACGTGTTGTCCTTCAGCCAAAATTTTTATGAAAATCTGTCATTATGCCTATTTTCCACTATTTAAAAGATAGTATTAGGAAGAAGAAACTATGACGCCCTTAGCAGCACGTGTAACAAATAACATCAAATAGATTAGCAACTCTCTCCTTCCGTCTATAATTTACACGTATACGCCAATATATTGCAAATCACATTCCAAACATAACTATATTGTTCCGGTAGTTAGACGCTCTGGCTTTTGGTCCACGAGGTCATAGGCTCAAATCATGTGTAACGCGTGGTTCGGTCCACTGAACATATGTTGATATGTAGAAACTATACAATATCTAAGATTTGTAGAACAACTAAATATTACCATTTAAGTACCCGACTTTAAAAAAAATACGGTGAAAACCATCATGGGAGTTGACAATTGCTAGTAACTTTTAATTTCTTCCAAGTAAATAATTATCCCATTTTAAAGAACATTACTCAATGCAACATAGGGGAAGAACTCAAAAATATCAAGTCAAATAGTACATCACAAGTTGTGTTAACTCAAGCATCTACTTTGTAAACAAAGGACGAGTATTCAAAATTTCATCACATAAATTTTTTAAATACACATCACTGACAATTTGATCCATCAGGTCGGATCCGGACCGGAACCAACAGGTATCGGTTCTAAGTGGAGAGGGTTTCGAGTCCAACCTATATATTTTAAATCCTAAATCCAGCCGATCAAAGGTCCGGGTGATAACACTAACAATCATATATTTTTATGTTTTTTGATTTGATCTTTCCGGTCGGATCGGATTTGATTGGATTTTATACTGTTTTCATCATCCAAACCCAACCCGATACTCATCGAATTTGGATCTTCTGATCGGTTCAAGTTTGCGGATTTTGGTTTAGTTGTCAGTTCTACCTAGAATCTTTTCTTCTAGCTATTTTGTGGATGAATTTTGAATTATCGACACCATATTTTACTCACGATAATAGTTTTAGGGGATAAATTAATAGAGGATAGACACAACTGGTTATAGATAACATATAACTAATAGTTTACACTATTGACTAGAAAAAGTAAACTTGCAATCACGGAATTTCGATGTACCATACATATAAAACTATAAGGTTTGATTTCATAACTGATAAACATCTAAAAAAACTACTATATGTTGAGCCGGAAAATGGCACAACACCCAAAAACGAACAGAAATGAATAAATTTAACTAATAAAAGTAAGAACATTGAGAAATTTTTATAGTGGTTCGGCAAATCTGAGATCTGTGTCCACTGTAATGTTATTGCTTATGAATTTTAGTCACTAAGTACAAAGGTTTTACTAATCTAACAGCCTAAAACAGCAAAAAAAATAACTTTTTTAGTGACTAGGGTCGTGTAAAGAGAGAAGAGAAGAAAGCAGGGCCAAAAGTCATTTTTCAAATGCTCTAAGCTTTGTATTCAAGGGAAAATCTTCCAACGAAATCGTCAGATCTCAATGTACCGAGTCTAACTTTATATTAGAAAATGTAAGAGAGAAAGACGGATTCTTCAAAGCCGAAAATTCATCTCGGTACCAATTAGAAGAGGTTGGTACCGACCTGATTTTATGGGAGTAGGTTGCTTCATCTTCCTTTCCATGGTCTTTTATCTTTGATTTATCGCGTTCCAAACACTTTTCCTTGGAAATCATTATGTTTCCGAAAAGTTCTGATATCTCTAGCACTTGTCTTCTTTTCTTTGGAACTTCTTTGGAGTTGTCCACCAACTCATCCAGAAATGCACCCCAAAACGATCACTTAGCCAGAGATCCTCAGACCTAAGCTCCAAAACCCAACGGGGCGTACAAAAAGTGTTCGGTACCGATATAAAAGTGATCGATACCGACCTGTTTTCTTAGCTCCAATCATTCTCCAATTTCTAGAGACCATTTCAATTGTCCATCCAAACATGTTCTAAGTCTTTGAATCATTTCATCTTCATTCCGATATCCAGATTCGTTTGAAAGCCGTTTGTTTAAAAAGCGAATAACACTTGCCCCCTAAAATATACTTCTGTTGAAAATAAAGCATGCTTTGAAATAAGACAAGCGAATATCATTATCCATACAATTTGGTTGATTGTCCAAGAGTTGTTTCAAAGCGTTGCCTCTATGCCATGAATATCCATTCGATTGCTTTGTATAGTAGAGATTCCATTCTCCGTGCTAAGGACAAGGTCTTCACTCTGGATATCATTCCACGCCTTAGTCGGGTACATACTACCTTCCTGTTGCTTTTCCTCATTTTCTCTTTTGAATTCAGGTTCAAAACACATCTCGATGTCGACCTGTTCTGATCGGAACCAAGTCGTTTCCTTTTTCAATTCGACATGCGTATAAAAGCCCAACACTTAGCATTTTTCTCTCTTCACGCCTTCACTTCCCCGAATACTTTCTCCTATCTATCCAGTGCCGATTTCAAGCGACTTCAACTCCTTCACTCAAATCAATCGCCGCCGACTCCTTTAGATCGTCGTCGTCTTCCATTAACCACCGCTACTTTTAGATCGTTGTTTTAACCATCGTCGTTCAATCCGCAGATCTCATACCTCATCTCACGAATCCAGATCCAAATTGGCATAAAGGCGGGGTCGTTTGAGGAATGTTGGCATGCCTGCGATTATCTGGTCGCCTCCGGTCTTGTCGTGGTTCATCTACGGCCGGTTGATGGTAGTGGAACCCTGCTTAGATATTGGCTTTCACTCAAAGTCTTGAGTATTGCAAGCCTCAAACTCCTTTCGGGTTGGATTCAACCCCGACCCGAAGTTAACACCATGTTCAGTTGTATTGATATTTCCTCGGACACATCTTGGGTTGGCTTCGGGTCTCCATCCACTATCCTTGAAGTTGCCTTGTTTTGCAATGGTCACGAACACTTCATCACTTAAAACGCACAAGCGCTCTTTTCCAAAATGTCGTCAATCACAAGTCTTCACTTTTCATTTCGATAAGACGGCTTTCCAAAGAACGGTCACATTGAATTGACTCCGGGTTCGAGTAATTCCTATTGCATAGCATATCCAGTCATTGCACGTCCTACGTCTCTGTAAAATAACATTCTGTGGCGTTCTATATAGCAGTTCTGTTATCGATCATCCAACGATAATGGGTAAAATCCGATGCACGGTCCCATCGTGCGACGTGACTCGCTTTCCAGCGCGAATGGACTATCTATGTATAATGGTATGTTCGTAGTGTATGAGACCCAAGATTCACACTGTATAGATTGACACTTCCAATTACCTCGGTCGACGTTTAGAATCTAATTGGTTAACACACGTTGATATCCATTGGATTCTGGGCGCCGGTCACATGGGTTCACACTCAAAATATAGTTCAAATTAAAACATGCCTGACCGTGTTGAACAACAAGTTTTCCTTTCCACCATAACACATCATTCTCAGATTCATTTTTGGCGTTGGGCCGTCAACTCCTTCTGAAGTTGGATCTACTACCGCTTAGACTTCAGCTCACATCTGCCGATCCTATGTGGTCGATAACTGCTGAGTTATAGAGAATAATTAATTACACCAATAGAACTGATCCAAGGTCAGCCTCCCCTTTTAAATGAACGAACCGTTTGAGGATTCTGGATGATCCGCCCAAGCAGATGCCAACAATTCTAACCGTCAAAACTCTCAAAACCATATGTCGACAATACGGGATTCCTGAAGACGAAGTTCAACGGGCACATAATCCTCCAATCGACTACATGGCTCGTAATAGATACATGTGCTTAGGCGGCGCCTTACCACCCTTCAATCTATTCCACCTTACGTTCCTTCAGGAGCTTGGGCTTGCTCCTACTTAACTCCATCCTAACGGTTACGCATTGCAGAGCTCCTTGTATGTCTTGTTTATAAAACAATTCCAATGACATCCGACCTTCAGAGCTAACTCATGTCATGAGCTTCAAACAACGACGTGGATCGCCTTCCTACATGATTATTGAAGCCTGGTTCCGATGCAAGGTCACTTCGAAGCGCTCCACGGTAAGCGTTCATATTTCAAGAATAAATATATCTTCGTTCGATGTCCGTATGGCTTTAATAGGCTTTGGTTTTCCAAAAGTAAGATTCCTTCTTTTCCGTTCTTCTCAGTGCTTGAACTTTCACCGTCTGAGTATTTAACATGTTATCTCCTTTCTTCACAGATATTCCAGCTCGAGACACGAGAGCAGAGCATTCCAACGCTCTTAAAATCCTTAAGAGTGTCCCCTTCCGATATCGCTCTACCATCTTTCTTCTAATGAATGAGAATCCCCGTCGATGCAACCTTTTACATATTGATCGCTTCGTCGTTCCTGCCAAGACTCCGCCAAGCAGTTCCAAGATGCCTACCAGGTCTTCTACCCCTGTACACAGTTCTAGCGATGACATCCAAAGGGAATTAAAGCCATCCGGTACAGCAAACATTGATGAACCTGTTGATAAAGTAATGGAAGCACATGTTGCCAGCGAAGTGCAAGTGGAAGGAGAGGAAAGAGCTGAAATAACAACAATTCTCGCATAAGGAGAAGGAAGAGAAGTAGTAGAATAAGAGAAAGAAGAAGAAGGGGGAAGTGATGAAGATGACGATGAAGACTTCGGCCAAGGAGGGGACAAGTCGTATAGAGAGACATCTCCAGAAGGCGCTGAACATCTTGCTTCGCCGCATCCAAAACGAATAGTTATCAAGTCCTCTCAGAAAACTGCAGAACCAAGTACAGTGCCAATAACCGAGGCGATTCCTCACCTAGTTCTTCAAACGATATTTTTGGTTCTCTTAGCGACTTCAACATTCTGGTAGCTGATATGGCTTCAGCTTTCCCTCTGAGGACATCCTTGTCGAAAGAGTCAAGGCCTCATCCTTACTTCCTTCCGAACACGGTTCATAAAGTACTTAGGGGGATACCGGCACTACAAACACTCCTAAGATTATGAACATGCATTTCTTGCATTCGCCTACATTCCAATTCTCCAAAACTAATACGGTGTTTTCTTTCAATTCAGGTATGATGGACAGAGACCGATTCGGCTATCTCCACCATGAGGTTTCCGAGCAAAGAAGGATAACTCCTGGACCATATCTGCCTCGTTATAGCTCTAGTAGGGAATGAGAGACAGAAGAAGAAAGAGCCTGAAAGAAAGATCATAAGGCGGAAAGCGATCATCAAGCGGAAATGGACATGAGAAAGAGGCAGGCAGAGGAGAAACAGTCCTACGATCATGGAAAGAAACATAAAGATTCATATGATTGTTGTGGTTCCTCTTCAGGCGTTTCTCTCTTCGATCTCCTTCACAACAACAAATTCCAGCATCGCTCTCCATGACTACCACCGTTCCTCCTCCCCCACGATCCATAGATGCTTCAGTCCGTCCAGTTCATATTCCAACCCCGTCGAACTACATGCAAGCTGCTTTTTCATAACTTTGCTTGGTCGAGGTCATGTTCGACCATGACATCAAGGACATTTCTTGGGAAGAGGCGGACCG
The DNA here is from genome assembly GCA_030737815.1 of Allium fistulosum. Taxonomy (NCBI): domain Eukaryota; kingdom Viridiplantae; phylum Streptophyta; class Magnoliopsida; order Asparagales; family Amaryllidaceae; genus Allium; species Allium fistulosum. The sequence goes on from CM060906.1 coordinate 548,013,061, forward strand.
TAGGGTTAGATGGATTCAAGAACTTGTTGACCAAGAATACGAATGGAAGAATCCTTGCTTTGCCCACTTCAACATCAACCGGATTAATCAAACGAATATCCAGCCATTTGAATCAGAAACAGACCTATGATAGTCTCATAGTGAGTTACAAGGACTTAGAGAAGGTCGAAAAATAAGAGATACAGCTCTGGAGTCCGACCAAAAGGCCAAAGACTTGGTCGTGGAGATGAAGAGAGCTCATAATCAAGCTAAGATCGTGATGAAGAATATTATTAAAACTGCTCACGAAGACAATGCCGCTCTCATAACGCAGTTAACATCCAAGGATTTGGTCCTCCTAGAGAACGATAAAACTATCGAGGACCAGGCAGCTGAAATCCAGGAGCTTCGAGTCGAAAAGAAGAGGCTTGAATTCGAACAGCCCCTAGCGAAAATAGAGAGATTGGAGGCTCAGGTCGATTACACTGCAGTTGTGCATGACCTGGATGAGTTGAAGGAGCAAAAGGCTAAAGAGAGAGAAGAATTAAACACTATCCTTCAACAATTTTTTGCTAATGTCATCCAATATAAGAATTCTTCAATAATTCTTTGCTAATGTCATCCAATATAAGAATTTGAAGTAGTTGAGAAGTACATATGTCATTACACTCACTAATGCTTGGGAAGAAATATTACGCCGTGCTGGGGCGTTTAGTGCAGGCCCCACTAAAGATGAGTTGAAAGTCAAATACCTCGACGTTGAAGACATAGAAAAACTTGAAGAGGAAAGAGCTATCTGTTAACCCTACTTTTTAGCAAACAGATTTCAACTAGACTTAGAAGATCAAACCAAGAACGAAACGATTCAAGAATTTGAAAACACGCTCAGAAGGACTAAAAAATGGAACTTTAGAAATTTGGACAAGAATTTGGCTAAGTAAATAGGTCGGCCCCGAGTTAAATGGGTCAGCCCCGACCTATTTCCCCTTGTTTTTGCCTCCTGAACACTATATACCTCTTGTGCAACTCCAATATGGTCAAGTGATTTTCCAATAATTTCGACGAGCAATTCCAAGAGTTGAAGAGATGACAGTTAAAACGACAGGATGACTCAAGTGACGAAGGAATGAACACCAAAATCAACCAATAACCGATGAAACATGGGACAGATCGACATGAAGTTAGAAAGACAATGCACGAGAGTTGGAATTATTTCCAACTAAGGAAATAACTCGGTAAAATAACTCGGAGGACATTGCGACTTCTCATGTGAGTATGGGTCGATGTCTAAACTCTGCTGCAAGAGGGCGTCTGACTCCATACGTTAGTTTCTCTATAAATATCAACCTACCTGCAACCAAAATGGGACCGGATCTCTCTGTCATTGGAGACTTCTTTCTCTTCTTCACATCTTTCCTCTCCTCCCCATTAGAGTCACCTAGGAAGCAACTATTTGTTTTTTTAGGACTTAGATCGGCCCATCTTTAGTACTAGTGATCCTCAAACACTCTAGAAACTCCATAGTAAATTTGAGATCCACCAGATTGTGGTCAGATCTGATATAATTCATTGTAATCCGAAGAGAAGACGGTGAATTACAAACTTTAAAGTGGACGTAGGTTAGAGATTGCCGAACCACTGTAAAAATATTGTCTCCTGTTACTTTTCTGCTTTTTTTCTTTATTTTTACTCGAACTGGTGCTTTCATCTGATTTTTGAGTGTTGATCCATTTTGCTATTGAAGCTCTTGCTGACCCAAGTGCATCGGGTCAGGCAGAATCATCAACTCCTAAGTCCTAAGAGCTTGCAGCGAATATCCCAACATCTGGGGAGGCCAGCTTCAAGATCACCCAAGTTATTCCAGCTTCCGCAGCTATTCTTCCTAACGAGTCATACATTCTGATGTCCATCTCTCAACTCATTCCATCGACTCCAAAAGAAAGTGAGATTGCTACGTCTCCTGCTAAGGAGACACCAGCGTAGATATATCCTTAGTCTCTCTGGTGTTCGAGAAACTCCAGTTCTCGCTTGAGTCCATCGCTAACATTTACCACTTTGTTTGCAACCTTGTTGACCATCCTTCTCTTCTACCTCCTACACCGCCAATTACACAAAACTCGGGCCCTGCTGCAATTATTACCGAGTCTACCTCTGTAACTGCGGGACTGGTCGTTCAAAGCCTTCCCTTCAGCTCCATTCCCGGTCCGATGTGGAAACAATTAGCTTTAGAGGAACTGAATAATACTCGGGTCAGACCGAGATATTTCAGGTGCTCCTGTTTGACTTCTTATCAGGGATTATCATCTGATTCTTTTGGCTAACTACTTTAGATTAGTAGTTTTCGTTATTATACATTTGAGATATGGACTCCTTGATGTATAATTATTCTTTTTTCTCACACTTGTATCTATTCATTGTGATGTAGTGGATCTTATATGACCACTATTTTGATGTACACTTTCATGTGATATATTCATGTCTTATTCCGCCTTTGTGATATGAATATCTGTGACTGATTTGTGTTATGTTTATTTCTACGTTTGTTTCCGAGGTCCACTTAGCCACTGTGTGATAGCTTTGAGTTTGTATTTGATATGTCAGATTTCCTCTTGAAATGAAATGTAAGTTATATTTTCTGACATATCGGTACTCGCACAAAGCAATTACACAGATGGTCGCTCCTCAACAGCCTTATTCTTCGTGCTAGTCGACGGCATTACACCGTAGTGTCCTTGGCTAGCGTGAGCATAGAGGTGGGGCGTCACGAACTGGACGACGCTTCCCGGTCCCGAGGGTTGACATCACCAGCACCTCCAGCTCGACCGGATCCATTTCCATAGTGGAGAACTTAAAGCTTGATATTTCCAAAGTCAAAATCAAGACTGAGCCTGGTCTTGAAAAGAATGCTGGTACCAAGGAGTCGAAGCCTTTTCAACAAGTCCTTCCTATTACCATCAAGGCCCCGAAAGGCAGCAACATTGGTGCCACCATGGGGACCTCTGATTCCCTCATCGACCGTCCTAAAGATCCTGCCACCATTACCATTGAAGGCGACATTACTCCTTCTGAAGGCAACACACCAAGGGATGAGAAGGACAAAAGAGGCCTCACGATGGCTTAGGTAGCAAGGCTGGCGATAAGAAGAAGGGTCACAAGAAATATGCTCCTCGTCGATCTTCTGGTGACAGCGAGACAGTCTTTGTTTGTCTCTTTTTAGGTTGTAGTTATTTGTTTTTCCAGTTGTACCAAGGTCGTGATTGTGCTGGACCGGCCCCCGCGTCTGTTGTATATAAAGTTAGTATGTAATGAAAGACCACTTTTATATTTCAGTCTTTGTTCCGTTTACATTTCTGCACTTTATATACTATTCCTGCATATTTATAATCGCCTTCATATATAATATAACTGCTTGTATCGCAATTTATCTATATTATACATGTATATGCAATGATTTTACCTACTGTAAGTGTAAAATTCCTACAATTTCTTTAGTTATATTATATTATGCAGTTCTGTTTTGTCATCGCCAAACTATTTTCGTTTGGTTAAACAAAACTATTATTTAACCAACTCTGTGGTTATTTCGAGTCGAGTTTCCGTCGACCAATAACCTGTTATAAATAAGCCGAGTTTCATGTCATTTCCTACCTCCAGGAAAAGCAGTTTGGACATTCATATCTTGACGTCTTTGACCTCGCTAATAATCAAACGTGATCAATACTAACCATTGATTTCCACCACTCAGTCTTGGCCAAGCATATATCGCTAGGCCGTGAGGGAATCCATACCCTTTTGTAATTCCAACATATACCTAGTCCTACCTCCAGGACATGGCATTCCAGATGCCAGACTCCGAGCATCGTTCTTTGACCTCGCCTGCCTTCGATTTTCAGCCGAAGGTTAATTGCGTGGGGTAAATTATCTAACTGCCCTTTTTTCGATTATACTCTCTCGATCTAATCCTGGACCGGAGGAGTCCGTTGGTTCCTATTTCCTGGTTCCGACTTTCAACCTCACTTGTTTCCGGGCATTGATTGAAAGCATTCACCGGCCATCCTCGTTTATCCTCGGCCAGGCATGTAACGACCCAGAATTTACATTAATTAAAATTTGAATATTTAATTGATTTTAAATATTAACAAGTGAAATTAATAAGTCGAATGATTTATTTTTTGAATAATTGGATTTAATTGGATAATTAAATCAATAATTTAATAGTTGAAATTCCAGGAATAATTGAAATCTGGATTTAATGTGATTAAAAATGATTTATAAAGTTATATTAAATCATATTGAAGTTATAGTGATGTTATAGAACTTTTAAAATTGAATTTAGAGTTAATCTGTGAAAATTGAATATTTTAATATTTAATCGATTAGTGAAATTAGCCATTTTTCGAACAGTCTCAAAATTGGACGAAACTAGTTCCATTGGATCCGTAATAGTTTGTTATTATCGGATTTCAATTTTCGTAGCAATCAGAGTTGTCGTTTGACCGTGGCAGCTCCAAACACATCGAAATTGTTTTAATATTAATTTGGCGAGTTAAAAATAGTCAGTTATCAAAAAGTCTCGGATTTCAACGAAACCAGTTTCATCGGATCTGTAATGTGATATTATTGTATGGTTTCAAATTTCGTGTCAATTGGATTTACCGTTTGTCCGGGGCAAGCGAAAATGCATCGAAATCGGTTTAAATCGGTTTAATTTAAAATCGATCGTTTAATTCCATAACTCGCACATATGACCGAATTAGCACCCGAAACACGTTCCATTGTGTTCGGAATGCGGGGTAAACCTTAGAAACGCCTGCCGACACGCTTCGTTTGGAGTTCGGAAATTTTCGAATGAATAATGTTTCGTAGAATTTGCTATATAAGGCCACAACATTCATAAATTGCAAAAGAAAAGAGACTAGGGTTTCATCTCAAAGCCAGCCACCACTTGCATTCGAACGACCAGAAATCCACCTCCTTTCTCCTTTGATTTCTTCCAATCCGTCATCCTAAACCAAAAACTCCCAATTAGAAAAACGTAGAGAGCATCGATATCTCTCTATCCAACGGTCAAGATCGAAAAAGGGGCTGTGGATCATCGGCAAATCGTGCCCAAACAACCGGAAGTCGCGCACGTTTATAGGGCAGAGGGGGTGGCCGAGCTCAGGGTGGTTGTAGGCGTGGGTAGCTCTGGTGATGGTCTTCAGCGTGGTGGTGGAGTGATGGAGTTTCGAGTGACGTAGAGGGAGTATAACTCAACCTTAGTTAGGCGCGTGTTGGGTTGTTTGTACGTGGGGTTACTGGAGAGGGAACGTGAGAGGAAGAAAGTCACGTATGGGCCAGATCTGAGATTTCGAAATTAACGGCCAGATGCAGCTAGGGTTAGAAATAAAGAAAAAATGTATATAAATTTATATTTAAAATTGTTTGAACTTTAAAATGTGATATCGTTTTGCTACAAGGTCGAAAACGCACGAAACCAGTTGCGTTGGAATCATATTGTCGAGCACTACGCTATGAAACTAGATTGGAAGCGATCGGAGTCAGTGAAAATTTCGGGTAAAATTAAACGAACGTTTAATTTTATTCGAAATAAAACGCTGGAACGGAATTGAAAGCAAGGTGAGAACTTCTCACTCAATCGAAATTGTTCGATGTTAATTTTAAATAGTTAAATTTAAAATTGTTGATTGTATGCCTGGATGATAAATTATTATCTGTTGTTGATTAAAATAGACATTATACGCCGTTATTAAGCGGAGGTTATTTATTAAAAACATATACCGCGAATATTTCACCGTAAGTGAAATTGGTATTATTATTGTACTTGGAGTTGATTTCCCGCATTGTATAGCGGATGAGACCCTATTGCGCCACATAATAGCGGATAATAATTTATAAATCCCATATACCGCGATATTCCGTATTGGAACGGAATTGGTATTGTGCTAACATCTGTGGATGCAGGGAAACAGGTTGGAGGGATCCAACTGGATTCCTCACCGTATTGGTTTATTTACAGATATTGTGATATATTCTGTTATCATATGATGATATATGATGTTTGATTGTCGTGATTGATGATTGGTGTTGTTGCATCATCGGATCCATTTTTGAAGTTTAAAAATAACGATTTTGATTTATAAGGGATTTTAAAGTAATTTTTGAAAGTATACGTTTTATTAAGATTTTGGATTGATTCATCTTAAATAAATTAACGTTAAAATTTTAAAGTTATAAAAATTATGATTTTTGTGAAATATAACCAAAGTGGGATTTTTGAAATAAATAATTGATTAATTTGTAAAATGGTTTAAATTGGGATTTTTGAATTATTATAAATGATTTATATAAAAGATTTATAAAAATTGATATTTATAAATTAAAATATTGGAATTATAAAATGAGTTTTTATAAGTGTTAAAAGGAAGTATAAATGGATTTCATAAGTGAATGAAATTAATAGAATTTATAATGTGAAGTTATAAAATGAATAGATGTGGTAAAATAAAATATTTATAAGTAATTTACTTATAAATTATATTTTGGTACTTAAATGGGATATAAATAGAATTTGCTAATAAAAGTGATTTTATAACTTGAAGTTGTTATAAAATATAAATGGAATTTATAAACGTTGTTTTATAAATTCGAAATTTGACTTATTTTGGTAAGTTAAATTTTTATAGCTTATTAAAGAAAGTATATTCATGATTTTGGACAGTGGATAATCTTTTAAGTAAAATGTGTAGAAACGTTAAATTTGTTAACGAAGTATATTCACGATTTTGGACAGTGAATATATTATTAAATAAAATGGATATGTTTTGGAGAAGTGATATTACGAAAGGAAGTAATTGTTTTAAAAGATGTTTTTAAACGTGTTAAGTATCGAAACCATAGATTTCAACATTCATTATTGAAATAGACGTTTTCAAGAAATAAGGAAATGGTGGACTGTAACACTGTTGTTATAGTAAATGGTTTCCGAAAGGAAATGTTTTATATAGTATTGGGATTTATATATCTATCTAAATTCCGAATCCCTATACTAGTGATTTGAGTTGTCATAACGATGTTTTACGTAACATTCGTTTTGACTCAAATAAATGCGTTTAAAAGAATGTTTTCCTTAAAGAATGAAATATATACTTAATTTTGATTTAAGTATATTGAATATTTCAAATGTTGAAAATAAATAGGATTTGTGAAATACTTATTATTAAATAAGTATGGAAATATTTTCCAATATGAAATGAAAGGGTTGACATTTTATCTTTTAAAGATAAATTGAAAAGTGAATAATTGAAATTTGTTTTCAAATGGTTAAGTGTGGAAAATTATATATCTTGTAAAGATATTTTTGTAAAAATAAATAATTTGGAAAATTATTTGGAATCTGATGATGTTGTGCAGACCTATTGATAGTTAAATAACCGACTATCAATAATTACCTTGAATGGGTATTTGTTGTGATTTGCTTGAATTTGAATGCCACACTTATTTTTGAATAAGCGCTCACTATTCGGGTTAGCCGGGAAAGGACCTTTGGATCGTATAACCCATTCCGAATATATGATACGTCGTAATGGATTGCATTTGATGACCGGTGTTGAAGACCGAATATTTTTGAAAACGGAAGGATTACCGTCGAGTTACTCTACATCGGCTGATCTCCGATATAGAGGTTTTATCACCCTTAGTGACGGGAAGTCCGGACGTGATTAGAAAATTATCCGAATTTGCAAGGGCTTCTTAAGAAGTGCATTCGGTTCTGTTCGATCCCGGAACAGACTTGTATGGTTGTATGTCTGACGTTACAAATTGAGATATAAAGCTGGTTTCTTTCAAATATATATCTGTTGGTGGCGGAGAATTTATTCTCTTAGCTTAACACCCTTCTCTGAGACGTACGAGCTCAGAGGTTATGTAGTTGAAGGTTACTAGCAATATATTTCCAATTTGGTAACGTGGCATGCTGAGTGTTGGTGTGTAATGATCATTGTTTGATCATTTGTGATATGATCATTTGTTTGATCATTTATCTTTGTGATCATTACTTTGATCATTTGTTTGACCCAAGGCATGGCTTCGTACCAAAGCGTAGCTTTGTGGATGAGACTTCGTCGAACCTCACACCCCGGAAATGGTCAAAACAGGAAGGATGCAGCAAGGTTATTAGGGGGTAGCGCCCCTTTAGTGTATGTCATTCCTTCTGGATAGAGGTGGTATCATGGTATGGAGCCCAGATATTTAACCTATGTTGTTGCTGCAAATTTATTACTTTGTGGTTGTTGGAATCGAGGATCCTCGGGAAGATCGGTTACGATCGGGGGATGACATATTCGTGTCAGTAGTTACCCAGTTAGGGGTAACCCGGCCTTGTGTTGGCAGAGATCTAACCGTAATGTTAGGTTATTTCTCGGGTCGTCTTTCCAGAGGCGTACCTATGTGGCAATGGAAAGTTCATTGGCCTGACCATTTGTTGAAAATCCAAAGAAACAATACGATCTTGTACGGTTTTAGTTGTAGAACCTATCATTCACTTATGGTGGTCACCACTGTTTGGATGGTAGCTATAGTAGGCATAAGTACGGAATGCCTATGCTGGCTAAGATTTATATTATACTTTCGAAATGTTTTCTACACTATGCACTAATAATAATATCAAAAATGATTTGATTTTGCGTAGTAAACATCTTTGACTATCATAAGAAGAAATCTCCTCCAATTCTGCATTTGCATTGTGTGTGTGACGGGAGGTCTTATGGTAGTTTCATTTTCCAAAAGCATTGCGAATTGACTTTAAAATTCTCATGTTGTTTATTTTAAAGATAAACTGTTTTAAGTTCTCACACCAGTCACCATGACTGACCTAGAGTTTATCATTTCCTTCCTAAACTCTGGGTGCCCACAAATTTCCACACGGGCAGTCTAGAGTTAGGTTATTAGGTCATTCTGGATTCGGGATGCTGTGGAGCTTAGTGGCGAGCTGGATGGCGAGACGTACCACTTGTATATGATATTATTTATTCCGCTGTGTATTCTGTATGAGGACAAGTTATATGACTGTCCATTGTTGTATTGATGTTGTAAACTCTGATGATGATGTAATGTATAAAATGATATAGTTCTTTGTTTAAAGATTATTCATTTATCTATTATAAGTTGTTCCGCTGCGAATGTGAGATTCTGATATTGTTTCTGTTTCTGTGTTTTTCTGTTGTTTCTTCTTTCTTTTTCTTCTGTTTCTTCTACCTCTTCTTTCTTAAACCCTAAGAATTCGGTTTTCCGGCATTCGATGGCTCGGCAGTCGATACAGTGGACGTATTGATGTCGATATTCAGAAGTCGAAGAATCGAGTCCTTACAAGGCATCTCTTGTTGCGCCAAAAGCGCGGTCGTGAAAATCCTGATTGTGCACTAGTTGCTATCTCCGGGATTCGATGCTCTGAATGCCCACCTCCATGAATCAAACCTCGATCTCACTCATCTCTCGATACTACCGAGAGTATCCGTTGACCGTCCTCGCCTATCCTCGACCTAGCACATCCTACCGGACCACAAGCATGGTTATCAAATTTCCATCCGCACACCAGTTTCTATCTTCGAAAAATGGCGCTTTTAGCTACCTGACTTCGGGTGTTCCTTGTTGACCTTGTCTATTTCCAGACAATAATTAATTCTAGAAAGGTAGAGTCGAATTATCCAATCGACCCTTATGATTATACTCATTTGTCCCGATCATGGACTAAAGGAGTCAATAACTATCTTCGAGTACCTTATTGCACTGCTAATCACGTAGTACATGATCTTGCTTAGAAGAACATGATTTCATTGGTTTAAGAAGCTAACTTTTATTGAAAAACGAAAAACGTGACTAGTCATGCCTTGTTACATTGCTTCTAGAATCCTTGGGTAGCTTATTTGTAAAAAATAAACTAAATAAAACCAAGTAAAATAGTGTCGTAGCAAGTTGTTGTTCTATGCCCGTGGAATTAGGATTTCATCTACGGTAGCTAACTTGAAAGTTTCATCTCTAAGCTTCTGTTCGATTGCATAAGTTCCTTCCCACTTCGGACCAAGTGCCCCCGTACCCGGAAGAACTCGTTTCAAAATGAGAAACCCTACCTTGAAGGTAGGTTTCAAACCTTGGTGTTGAAATGTTGTGCTACTCTTTTCTGGTGATTTCGCCTCTTCTTATTTTTCATCAATTAAATCGAGAGATTCAAGTAAAAGTTCCTCATTGACCTTGGGGTCGTAATGTCTTTTTCTTACGAGAAGGGACTTCCAGTTCAATCAAAATCATGGCCTCTGATCCATAGGCGAAAGCGAATGATGTATGTCCAGTCGCGGACTTGTGGATCGTCCTATATATCCACAATGCAAGTGGAAGCTCGTCATTTGACTTTGGTTAACCCTTTTTTAAAGATAGACTTAATGATTTCAATTACCGCTCTCACTTGTCCATTCGTCTGTGGGTGTGCTACTGTTAAAAAGTTTTTCTCGATCTTGTACTGGTTACAAAAATCCTTGAACTCGGTATTCTCAAACTAAGTTCTGTTATCCGTTATAATTTTCTAAGGTATTCCAAATCTACAGATAATATACCTTGTCACAAAGTTGATTACCTTTTTCTTTGTGATCCTGGCGGGTGGCTCCACTTCAGCTCATTTTGTGAAGTAATCTACCGCAGCAATTGCGTATTTAGCACCTCCTTTCGACATCAGTAGCACACCGATTATACCAGCTCACCAAATTGCAAATGGTCACGGGCTAACCATTTGCGTAAGCTCTATGGATGAGTGTCACTCCTGCCCCAGAACTGCGCTCATTTGAAGCTCCATCTACAAACAGTTTCCACTGAGAAAGTATGACGTATCATCTTCATGTTCACCATCTCACACGGTAAGCTCGACGATGAAATCCACTAACGCATGTCCGTTCATCACCCTCTTCGGAAGGTAAGTGATATCATACTGGCTCAATTCAATATTCTATTTCAATAACCTTCTCGAAGTCTCTGGTTGGTAAAGTATCCACTTCAAAGGTTTGATTCATCAGCCCCTTAATTGGACGAGCCTGAAAATACGGTTGCAACTTCCTCGATGCAATCAATAAGCAACAAGCGAGTTTCTCCAACTTCAAATGGTTCTTTTTAGCTCCGGTAAACCACTTGAATATAATAAACTGACCTTTGAATCCTTGCCTCCTCACGTACCAATGTCGCGCTTAGCACGTGAGCAGACATCGCCAAATAGATGAACAAATCCTCTCCGTCTAACGGTTTGGACAGAATCGGTGGTGTTTCCATGTGCCCCCAACAATTCCTCGAAGGCATCCTGACACTCCTTTGTCCGTTCAAAGTTCTTCTTTTTCATTTTAGGGCATTAAAGAATGAAATGCACTTATATGTAGCTTTTGAGATGAACCGACTCAATGCAGCAATCTTTCCGTTAAGCTTTGCAACTACTTCTTCGTAGTTGGGGCAGTTACATTCCTCAAGACGTTAATCTACTCTGAATTAGCCTTTATGCCTTTTGAATTCACGATAAATCTTAGAAATTTCTCCGATGCAACTCCAAAGGAGCATTTAATGGATTCAACTTCATTATGTACTTTCGCAGCACCTCAAACTTCTCTGAAAGGTCATCTATTTAATTTCTCGATAGTCATGGCTTCACGAGCATATCATCCACATACACATTCATTGTCCGTCCGATCTAATTCCTGAACATAGAATTCACCAGCCTTTGGTATATAGCTCAGGCGTTCTTCAAACCGAACGGCATCACTCGGTAGCAATATAATCTCAAATCCTTTATGAAGCTTGTGTGCTCCTGATCCATAACATGCATCGGTATCTAGTTATAACCAAAATAGGCATCCATAAACGAGAGTAACTCGTGTCATGCGGTCTCGCCTACCAGTTGGTCAATCTTGGGTAAAGGGAAACTATCCTTCAGGCATACTTTATTCAAGTCTAAATAATCAATACATGTACGGCACTTTTCGTTTCTTTATTGACCAACACGTGATTCGATACTCATTCAGGGTACAAAGCATCGCGAACAAAGCCGTTCAATTTTAGCTTATCTACTTCCTCCTTCAACGCAGCGGATCGTTCCAAACCTAAACTGCGTCTCTTCTGCTTCACAGGTGAAAGCTTCGGATCCACGTTCAGTGTGTGGCACACTATTTCCGACGATATCTCGCACATATCCGAATGCGTCCAAGCAAACACATCCAAGCTTGCTCGTAAAAAAATAACCAACTCCTTCCCAATCATGTGCTAAATAGAGATCCGATCTTGAGAGCCCGAGTAAGATCGTCCATATCGATCGGAACATTAACCGTCAGGTCAACTTGGAATCCATAGACTTATCAAACCTGCTATGGTTCCATAGACTTATCAAACCTGCTATGGTTCCCGAGCCAGAGCTTGGACTATAATTGCCATGCTCCCGGGTTTTTAGTGCAGAGCTTGGACTATTCTTGCCTTTCTTCCATCGTTTTTCCTCTCTTAGCTCAACGACATAACATTCCCTACCCGTGCTCTGGTCTCCTCTAATTGATCTGACCTCATTCTCTGTAGGGAACCATCCGTAGGCACCAAGAAGCCAGTGTTATCTTGAAATCAGCCAGGGCCGATCGGCCCAAAAAGGCATTGTATGTCGAATACTCATCCATTATTACGAACTTTCGAACCCGCGCAATCTTCCGGTCCTCATCTCCTAGTTCAACTGACAAATAAATTGTCCCAACAGCTTGTTTCACCTCGCTTATAAATCCTTGAATCATGGATTTTAAATGCTTCACATCCTTCATACTAATCCTCATTTGATTGAATGTCCATTTGAATAAAATATTCACCGAGCTTCCACTGTCCAGCAAAACTCGGTGTACCGTATTCGGGCCAACAATAGCGTGATTACCCTGGTATTTATAATTATCTTTCCATCTATCTGCCTAAACCCCTCTTCATTAGGTCCAGGTTGATTCCATTAGGCATTCGGCCCTTGGGGTCTAGCATTTCATTCACTATCTTACGGCTGTCTCACATACTATTTCAATTTTTTCTTTCTTATCAACTACTTAATAAAATCTCTTAAATGTCGACACTCGTTTGTAATATGCTCATGAGTTTCATGGAACCGACAGAACTTTCCTGAGCATCTCTCTTCCTCGATCGCATCCCTTCTAGGCGGCTTTGTATACCTTACCGTGCTTTGAATGGCAAGGTATATATTTTCATGTGTATCGTTCAAAGGCGTATATTCATCCGGCCTCATATGCCTTGGACGCTTTTTGGCTTCATTCCGCCTGCCTTCGGCGCCCTAATTTCTCTTCCTTTGATTACAGAATTTACGACATTCATGGCCACGTTACCAAAACTCTCTCCGGTCTTTTTGATCGCAAAGTTACTCTGAATCACTTCCTTTCACTGTCCACCACCAGTATTTTTAGCAACCTGACATACTTTCTCCAAACGCAAGAATTGATTAGCTTTCCAGTGGAACTCCTTCATAGTTGTTGGCTGCTTCATCCTCAACCATTTTCCAAAGTCCGTATCTGGATGTATGCCCCGGACCAACGCCATCAATACCATACTCTCATTCAACTTATTAACTTATGTTACTGCAATATTGAACATGTTCAAGAACCCCTTCAATGACTCATGTGGTCCCTGAGAAAGGCTGGACAAAAACATCATGTCCTTGGGTCGAGCGGTATGGAGCCTAAACTACTCTAGAAACTTCTTTGCTAACTCCTCAAAGGTCGATATGGACTTTGGCAAAAGCAAAGTAAACCACATTGACGTTACTCCATCCAAAAAAATAGGGAAACATCTGCATCGAACTACATCCATTGCCCACGCACCATCCATGTGCCAAGCATACTTAAACAAGTGTTGTCTGAAAACGGTAGTCCTGTTATACGATGACATAGTAGACATCCTAAACTTCCTGGGATACTCCCATCTTAAGATGTTCTCCATGAATGGAATTCTACTAGGCACAGAACCCCAGTCCTCGTTCTTCCTCCATTTATTCTCTTCCAGCAACCGCTTGATCATATCTGTTATATGCTCCTCACTAGCTTGGTACTCCGAAGATCGACTATCAAGAGCTTCATCAAGTGTTTGGCCTTGCAAACGGTTTTGGTTTGCTTGTTGACATCTAGGTTCTCCAGTCTCTAAGAGAACCATTCCTCTGGTTCTTCTTTGACGTCCAGTTCAACTCCATAGCAGTCGTTTGAGCTCCAACATTCTGAACTCTTAACATCCAGTTCGTAAGCATCACTATCATCCTGCAGATCGTCCTTGAAGTCAGATGAGTCAACTGTCTTAGCCAGGGCCGGCTCAAGTTCTTGGGTTGCCCTAGGCAACTCAAAGTTTAGATGCAAAAAATTTGAAAAACATTGCAGAAGGGAAGAATTGAACCTATGACCTCAACATTGGAAAGTTTGCCTAGAACCGCAACACCTGCGTGTACTTAAAACAGTAAACTTTGTTAACCATCTACCTCCCCAATCTGTTGCCCTCATCCGAGGGGGTTGCCCTAGGCGGCCACCTGGCTGCCCTAGCCCTAAAACTGGGCCTGGTCTCAGCTCTCTATCCCTCTAAGGGCCTCAGATTCATCTCGATACCAACCTGATCGTGGTTGGTACCGATCTAAATCCCTTTAAAGGGAACTTTCCTGGTTCCACTAGCAATTGTTTATGCTGTTCCAGTAGCATTTTCCTTCTGTTTCTGTTTTTCATACTGTTAACCAAAAAATAAATCAACACCTTGGTTTGAGTGTGAAAGCACCAGCCATGTTTCTCATAGAAAACAATAAAGAAAATAAATGTTAAAGGAGCAAAAATAGTAAAGAGATAAGAAGATTTTTATAACGGTTCAGCTGTTAACGAAGCCTACTCCACTTTATAGCTTTTTTTATTGATCAACTGCTATCACAAAGGAGTTTAGGTTGCAATATAATTCTCCTTTCCTAGATTAGACCAAGCCACCATTGTTAGAGACAAAAGGAGAACCTCAATTGTCTCTTAATGGCTGTTGTGTGGAAGAAGAAGAGTGAAGAAATAATGACAGAGCTTCAGCAGAGATCCGATCCCTTTTACTCTTGTAGATGGGATGGTATTTATAGAAGTTAGAGAGCACTTGGGCTAGAGCCACTTTAACAAAATCCTACAGTCATCATACAAAGGTCGCTCAGGAAGTTTGGGGATGTTTGTAGCTATCTTTTAGGATCGGTACCGAGCAGATTGGATCGGATCGGTACCAATCCAAAAAGTTATGCAATTTTTGAGTCTTCTCAATTTGGTTGTCTTCCTATCCCATAATTGAATGTCTTATCCAAATATCAAGTCGTTTGGAGTTGGTTTGATCATCCATCTTCATAGATCATCTAATTCATCCCTTCGTAAAAGATCCATCCATAACTCACTTAAAACTTCACCCAATGATACGAAACTTCATACATGTAATGCAGATGAGTAGGAGAGCCTCCAAATTGGATCTCATGTGGCGAGACCCATCCTAGGTGGGTCGGACCTGATTCATCAAACGAGCTCAATTTGGAGGAGATTCATCCATAACTCGCTTGATACTTATCGGAATCAGACGAAACTTTGCAGGTAGCTTTTAGAGGGTGTGTGAGATCTACACACCGAGTCTCAGGTGGTGGGGCCCACTTTAGTTAGGTCTGATCCGATCCAAACTTTGGATCAGTACCTATCCAAACTAGCTTGGCCAAATGATTTCATTTTTGATGCGAGTCTTCCATTATGTCTTCTAAGTGTCCCCTCTAAATTTCAAGTCAATCCGAGTCCATGTGAGTTACGTAGGTCCATTTTAAGTTGCTCTGGTCCAAAAACGGGTAGGTATTTGAATGAGTCTCACTTCTTGAATTAGGTTGCTTGAAATGTTACCAATCTTAATAGGTGAGCTTAGTAGAGGCATAGGAGTACAATGCAAGTGGTTAGAAGGAACCGCGAGCCAACATTTCGAATCGATACCGATTCGATCGGATCGGTATCAATCCAAAGAGTTAATGTAATTCTGGACTAAACTTCTTATGCTTTTTGTCTTATACTTTTAGGCCTTCAGGTCAAGTTTCGAGTCGTTCTGACTTAATCAGAATGTTCTAACTCCTTTAGAATTCTATTGGAATCAATGGCACCAGTTAACACATATCTACTGTTCTGACCAGAAGCGGGTGGCGTCTTCATATCCAACAGGTGAAGTTTCCCTCATTCTTCTCCAAATTCTGTGACTGCTGGGCCAACAAAGCTATGCTAGCGTCAATCTTTTCCAACAGTGCTTTCTGACTATCAACCATCTTCTGATTTAACTCCACCGTTATCTTATCAAACTCCACCCTTGTGACCATATCATCTCCTAAAGGGTAGATGATCCTACTAATGTTGTTGCCGGCTGGTTGCTAACTTCAATGTGATGAGAAGCTCCTTCATCTGCACCAGCTACTGCTCCAGACCTGTCTTACTTCCATAATGGTGCCATTGATTCCAATATGCAAATCCTTCAAATCCTTTGACGAAGACCTTCTAGATCTAACCATTGGACACTCCAATCTATAATAGATAGCTAGATCTACACCCGAGTTCAACTCTCGGTGAAAGCACCAAAATGTTGAGCCGGAAAATGGGACAACACCCAAAAATGAATAGAAATGAATGGATAGCTAATAAAAGTAACAAAACGGAAATTATTATACTGGTTCGGCAAATCTGACGCATACGTCCATTGTATGATTGTAATATAATTGCTTATGGATTTTAGTCATAAGTACAAAGGTTTTACTGATCTAACAGCCTAGAACAGCAAAAAATAGCTTTCTTGGTGACTAAGGTCGTGTAGAGAGAGAAGATGAAGAAAGCAAAAGCCAAAAGTCATTTTCCAAATGGTCTAAGTCTTGTATTTATAGGAAAATCGTCTAATAGAATCGCCAGACTTTAATATATTTGTAACACCCTGTAAATGAAGCATAAATAAATGAAGTAAATTGAATTAAATATGATAAGGGTTGAATATGGAAATTTTATAAAACTTGAAATTTGACCACGAAAGTTATTCCATTGCGTTCGTGGCGAAACTCTAATCTGCATATATAATTTGCTGAAAACGAGCTCAAACAAAGAAGTTATGAGCATTTGAAGTATTCAAATTTAAATTAATTTAGTCTAAATTCAAATTCAAATGAGAATTCAAATTTAGGGTTTAAATTTTAAAAATTAGCTTGGGGGCTAAGCTAATGTTTAACGTTAAAAGGTAATTAGGGAATAAAATAATCTTGCAACGGAAATAAATAAGCGTTCCCCGAAATAGAGAAGCGGTCGACCTGTATAGGTCAACCGATCGACAGTAGCGGTCGACCGCTTGGCAACAAAAGTTGACAGTGGCGATTATGGTTTGAAGCTATGTTTTATTCGGTTGTACGCTCCAAATTTACCCATTTCCTGCCTACTTCCATCCTACAGTTCTAATGCGTTTCAACTCCTATAAATAGAACCCTATCATCTTCACTTTTATTCATATTATCCTGGGTAATACAACGAAACTCTGTCATTGTTATCTCTCCAAATTAGATTCAGAAACTCCGTAGAGATTCAAGTAAGAATCCAATCTATTTTCTATTTATTTTTTCTTCCTCTAACCTATTTTTATTCTATTCTCCTCCAACTATTTTGAATCTAATAAATATATATACCGCTTCCCTATTGTGTGTGTGTATATATATATCAAAAAAAATATCGAAAGAGAGATTCTGAAAGAGATTGTGAGGCATGCAAATTCAAGAAAGGCGAAGCTAAGGCTATTCTGTGAGTGGAAACCTTAATATTTCTTTTCAACAATTGTTTAGTGTATTTCTTTTTGTATTTGAATATGTCTTAGAGATTTTGGAATTTCGAAAATATGATAAATAAAATCTCCAAAAATTCCTTTTTAATTCGATATGTTAATTCTATGCTGAGATTTTCAATTATTTACATTAATTTGATGGAATTTGTTTCGTTATGCAATTTTTGATAATTTCATAGTCTATTCCACTTCTCCTTCTTCTTTGAGTCAAATTGCGATCCTTTAATAAAATAAGGGGTTTAGATTACGGATTCCAATCGTAGTTTACACCACTTATTCTTATCTATTTCTTTGTAAAAGATGATTTGAATAGAATATGGGGTTTAGATTGCAATTCTTATTGTCTAAGATATTCCACTGAATTAGTGTAATAAATTGAGTTTCTATGTTATTTACAAGTCTCTTATTGCAGTTTTGGTTATGAATATTTATTTCCTGTTTTGGACATTAGGATGCCACGAAATCTCGAGAATTTAAAGAAAAATGACTTGTAATAATAATTGGTCAGGGAATTGACATTTAACGTTTAGAGTGTAAAATCCGTGCGTTTAGAACTTATTAGGCGCGAATATTTGTTTATCTCTATTTACGTAATTAACGTATAATTATTGCGTATATGGCGTAGTTAATTAGGCATTTATTTACATTTATTTCCTCCATTAAGAAGGTAATTACTTGTGAGGCAAAAATAAGAGGAAACTCTAATATAGCATTATTATTATTTTAAGGCGTAACAAGGAAGATTCCTTATAAGGCCTTTATTTATGAAATGTTGAGATGAATGTGTGTATATACAAGTAATTGATTTGTGGCTAAGTCATAGGGATGTGAGGTCAATAGAGTTACATGATGGAAGTCTGCCCTTCACTTTGAGGCTACCAGCAGTTGTGTACACTTTTATTGATGTGGGATATCTTTATGATAAATATTTGTAATAATGCGAGATTGGTTCCAAATTTTGTAAGGGAAATCTACCCAGCTAATATGTATATCGGTTCCTACAAATAGTGGACTAATGTGGGACGTCATTATGATTTTAGGCCATAAGACAAAGGGCCTGCTTTGGGGTTTTGAGGTATTAAGTGGCTGGACCCGTCTCTTTTCCTCAGATGAAGTAGTAAATAGCCAAGGGGACACGTTATATGGTATCTCTACAAGGGTCCGCTTTTGGAATAGTGGACTAATGTGGGACGTCGTTATGATTATAGGCCATAAGATAAAGGGTCTGCTTTGGGGTTTTGAGGTATTAAGTGGTTGGACCCGTCTCTTTTCCCCAGATGAAGTAGTAAATAACCAAAGGGACATGTTATATTGTAACGACCCTAGATTTTAATTTATTTAAATTGATAATTAAATGAATTTTTGAATAAAAAAATTTGTAAAATTAATTTTAAATGGATTAATTGATTGCGAGTTTCCCCCGATATCCAAATATATTTGGTATAAATCATTTAAATTTAAAAATATTGTAAATATTGTATATATATGAATATATATGTGTTGAGCATATATGAGCGAATTTGAAATAATATATATATAGATATATATTTGATTTGAATTTAAATTGTAAAAAAATGATTTTAGCTTGAATTTGAATTTAACAAAGGTTGTTTTGTTCTTATTTTAAATATAGTTGATAAATAAGTAATTTATTTTTATAGAGATAATTTCTTTATAAATCATTTTAATTTGATAATGAGTTTTAATTATAATAAAATATCTTTACAAATGGGTTTTTAATATGTATAGAAATTGTTTATATGTATGTACTTGGGAAAACTATGATTGTAAATATAAATTAAATCTTATAAAAATGTACATAAGTTTGAAATAATTTTGAGAAAATTAAGTATATAAGTACATGAGGATAGCTTGCAAACAAACAATATATATCTCAAATATGATGAGTATGAACACTTAAAACAAATATATAAAAGCAAGCTATGTATATACACTTGCAAAAGAAAGCATATATTCAAGTGTAAGAAAAATATAAGTATGTGCACTTGTAAATGAAGAAACATAAAGTACAAAGTAATTTAATGCAAGCACCACAACACTATCATCTCAGCCGAGAAAAAGAAAAAAAAGGATATAGTCAAGTTGAACAAATACAAACAACACTTAATGACAAAGCAAAGTTCTAAATATAAAGTGATAAGGCAAAGCAAAATTATATCAGCCGAAGTCAACTGGTATTGTAAATGTAGACATAAAGGACATTGTCATTAAATGCTAATATCTCTAGTGTACATTGTATAGATCACTTCAGCCCCCATAGAGATAAAAATCTCTGAAACATGTTTGTACCAAAAGAGAAAATAACCTGTATATTTGTTCACACATATCTATCTACCTCATTTCATTTTCGTTGCAAAGAAACTTAGCATTCTAGTAAAGTAAAGACATTCAGAAATGAAGCTTCAGTTATACTCAACAAAACATGGAGATTTAACAAGTTCCAGTTACAACTCTCAAAAGCTTGTTTCAAAAATAAAAGCTTTTCAAATATATAGGCTGCTCTGTTCTTCCCTTCCATATCTGGTGAGTAACATCACACTTTTAAAAACTTTAAATTGATCTTGGTTGAATATTAAGTTCTGGGAATGATTGTTTCCTTTGTGAATATATTTGTATGGAGTATTTTCTGCTTATATGTGAATGTGTTGATATGTGTATATGTACATTTCCTGTATCTCTTATGTTACCAGTCTTTTCAAAGCTTAAGACTTATTCAAAAATCTTCTTTCCCCTTGATCTAGTTTCTGTTAGGAATTAGATTATAAACAAAAGCTGTTTCTTTAATCATAGACTAATGTTCAAAATTTTAATTAAGTTAAAATCTCACTTGAATGTCTTAGGAAACTAAAACAACAGAGTAAACTCAAGATAACTAAGAATTTGACTGCCTTAATTCATTGATTCAGATCTATGATCTGAAGCCTTATTAAAAGTTAGGATTTTTAAAGGAGAAATCATAATTTTTAGTTAAGTCTGGGATGAGCAGTTCTAGTTCATCTGAATATAGGAAATGAGGTAATTTCTGGCGATCTAATGGATGGGGGTGGTCGGGGTTCTCCCTGATGATGAAGGAGCAAGCGTAGTTGAGGGGAAAAATGGTTGATGGTGATCGAATTCATCGAGGAGGTCGTGGCTGTGGTTTTATTTCTAGAACCCTAGTTTAACTAGGCTGTGTTGAATTGATTGTAGCGGTGTGAAGGATGGATCGAGTGCGATGGGGTTTAACGTGATGGTAGAGGGGTTGACGTCGAATAGTTGGCCGAAGTTTCGAGCCTTCTGGTTGTCGTGGTGGCGAGAACGACGCCGTGCCAGGTTTGGGAAAATTCACTTCACGTTTCCAGGTTTGGGTTGTAAGACTCGATTTTGATTTTGGGTAGTTAGTCGAGTTCAGGTGATCGTTATTGGTTGTAGAGGGGTTTTTCGATGTGGGGAGATCATCGCTGGCGATCGGAGTTGGTGGCATCAATCGTGCACGTGCACGAGCACGTTTTCTCATCTCTATTGTTTTGGGGAAGACGAAGTTTTAACTCGGGTTTACTCGAGTCATTCGAGTATATTACTCGAAGCAGGAAGGGAATGACTCGAAGTCACTTTAGTCTGGGCTCGAAGCAGTTTAGACGATTTGAGTATGTTGTGTTCCAGGCTTTTGTTTAAGGTATAGCCTGGCAGTTTCTTGATTTCAAAGAACAATATAAAATTTGAACGAATTTAAAACCATGTTTAATTAGAATTTTTAAAATCTGAATTCAAATTGGAAATTTGAATCTTAGGATTTGAAAATGGACTAAAGTTTATAACTTTAAAATGATGTAAATAAGTTAAAAGTAAAGCATACTTAATGATTTGAAAATTTAAAGGGGGATTTAGTTAAAATCTTTAAATTAGAATTTAATGATTGGATCCATTTAAATTAATAAGTTAATTAAAATGGATTGATAAATCTAATTAATAACGGGATTAATTAAGTAATTATGAGTTTTAAACTCATTAATTAAGTTTAAGTTAATTATTAATTAGGAAAAACTAATGTGGAGTTAAAGATTATAATTTAATAGATTAGATTTTAAATTAATGATTAAATGTTAATTAATCAGTAATTAAAGGTTAATTAAGTTACATTTAAAAACTTGAATTAATTAAATAATTAATGGTTAATTAATGGGTCATTAAGGATTAATTAATTAAGTTAATTAATTAAGGAATTATAAATTAATGAAGGTGATTAAGGAAAGATAATAAATTAAGGGCTAATTAATCAATGTGATTAATTAAGGATAATTAATTTAAGAATAATTTATTAATTATTAATGGTTAGTTAATAAATGATTTAAAGGATAATTAATTATATTGGTTTGTAATTAATTAATATCAATTAACCTGGATTTGAAATTCATAAGAAATTAATTTGATTTGGATAAATCAGATAATTAACTGACCTTACTTATGAATATTTGGATTTGATTGGATGATTGAATTGTTGATATTTCCTGATATGTGATGCTTTGTGATATATTCTGATTTGTGTGTAATCTTTACTGCAGTTTATTTATCTGAAATTTATATATATCTGTGATCTGTGAATAAAAGATAAGCGATATAGTTTATATCGTTTATCAACTATATTTCTGTATTTTAATCTGTGATGATTGAATAGTGTTGCACTATTGTGTTAAACCCCTGGACTACACCATACACACACAAATATGGATTTCACGAGGAAATCGGTTAAGTCACAGATGATTTAAAATTGATGTTTTTGAAATTGAAATTTTAATTTCAATTGATTTTGAAATTGATAATTTGGGTTTAAAGTGAAAAACTTTTGAAATAGAATTTCAAAGATAAAAGTTATTTTGAATAACTTAATCGAGTTTTGAAAATTTAAATAATTTGATTTTAATTTGAATTCGAGTTTGAAATTGAATTCTATGATTTGAAACTAGGGATTAAAGATGATATAAATGTGTTTATATGAAGTTAAACCATTTAAAAAGTAAAATTTTGAGAATTTGAATTTAACCCAAGGATTTCAACTCGTATGAATGAATCAGATTTTCTGAAATGAAACTGTTTGTTTTCAAATGATAAAAGCTTTCAGATAAGAAATGAAATTCCAGTTTAATTAAAGGAATTTCAAGTTTGAATTGGAAAAAAAAAGGTTTTCCCAGTTATGAAGGAAATTGTTTTGAAAGCTATGAATTGAATCTGTTATTTTTTACAGATTTAGAATGATGATTTGTTTAAACCATTCGAAATGAAATTGTTTTGAAAGCTATGAATTAAATCTGTTTTTTTTAACAGATTTAAAATGATGATTTGTTAAACCATTCGAAATGGAATTGTTTTAAAAGCTATTTGTTAAATCTTTGATTTAAAGATTTAACGAATTAATTAAATTGAAATGTAAATCGATTTGGAAAATCTGTGAATGAATCTTTGTGAAATTAAGTGAACTTTGTGAATTGAATCTTTTTGTTTAAAAGATTAAAAATGGTAATTTGTTAAACCATTTGAAAAGAAAGTTTGGGTTTAAGTGGTGACTTAACTGAAATCCCAATATCCATTTGTTTTTGAATATTACGCTCACTATTCGGTTCAGCCGGGAGAGGACCTTTGTGTCGCATAACCCATTTTGAATAATTGATAAGTCGTATATGGATAGCATTTGAAGACCGGTGTTGAAGACAGGATATTTTCGAAAATGAAAGGACAACCTGTCGAATGTCTCTGCACTGAGTCGTGCCGGTATAGAGATTTATATCACTCTTTTTGTGATGGGAAGTCCGGACGTGATTAGAAAATTATCCGGATTTGCAAGGGCTTCTTTGGAAGTGCCTTCAGTTCTGTTCGATCCCGGAACAGACTTGTATGGATTGTATGTCTGACATTACACTTTGAGATATAAAGCCGATTTCTTTCAAATACATATCTGTTTGGTGGCGGAGAATTTATTCTCCTAGCTTAACACCCTTCTCTGAGATGTACGAGCTCAGAGGTTATGTAGTTGAAATTTATCAGCGATATATTCCCAATTTGGTAATGTGGCATGCTGAGTGTTGTTGTGTGATGATCAGTGTTTGATCATTTGTGATATGATCATTTATCTTTGTGATCATAGGTTGATCATCTGTTGACCCAAAGCATGGCTTTGTGACAAAGCGTAGCTTTGTGGACGAGACTTCGTCGAGCCTCACAACCCGGAAATGGTCGAAACAGGAATGTTGCGGCAAGGTTTCAGGGGTAGCTTCCCTAGGGTATGACCATTCCTTCTGGAAAAGGGTAGTATCATGGTATGGAGCCCAAATACTTACTCATGTGGACACACTTTATTTATGATGTGTGATGTTGGATATCGAGGCCTCGGATAAAGGTCCCAAAGGACCGGGGGTGGCATATCTCAGGTTTTGTATATCCCTTGGGAAAGGGGGTAGCCGGCCTTGTTTGGCAGAGAACGGTTTGGTTCTCGGAGCGTCCCGCCAGAGGCGTTTCTTTCGTGGAATAGGAAGTTCCTTAGCCTGACCATTTGTTGGAAATCCAAACAAAACAATACGAGCCTTGTACGGTTTTAGTTGTAGAACCTGCCATTTAATATGGTAGCTATAGTAGGCATACTATAATGGTACCTATGCTGGCTAAGATTTATATTCTACTTTCGAAATGTTTTCCACTATGCACTAATAATAATATCAAAAACGATTTGATTTGATTTTGCGTAGTAAGCATCTTTGACTATCATAAGGAGAAATCTCCTCCAATTCTGCGTTTGCATTGTGTGTGTGGCGGGAGGCCTTATGGTAGTTTCAATTTCCAAAAGCATCGCGAATTGACTTTAAATCCTTTGCTATTTGTTTTTAAAGATAAATTGTTTTTGTTGCTCACACCAGTCCCATGACTGATCCGGAGTTTATTGTTTCTTTCCTAAACTCTGGATGCTCAAAATTTTTCTACACGAGCAGTCTAGAGTTGGGTTTTTCAGATATTCAGATTTAGTAGATTATTTGGAGCTAGTTCAGTCTTAGGATCAGACTGCACTTGCTTATCTTTGTGCATTGTTATTGGGAGTTCGATCTATATCTAGATTGGTGCTTTGAAGATGGAGATTATCCGCTGCTGATGATATCGTTTTCTTTTCCGCTGCTATTTGTTGTATCATATCTCTGATGTATATTGATATTCATTGTATCACTCTGTTGTATCAGATATTGTATATCAATGTATTATTCTTTTTTCTTCCGCTGTGTTATTTACTTAATGTTGTTATAAGCTCCGGAGAACCAGATTCGACGTTTGAATCTACGGCATTTTGAGTACAAGCGAAGTACGGATGCCGATTTTCGAAGGCCGACTTTTGGGTCTTTACAACTTGGTATCAGAGCTAAGGTTGAACTTTAGCTCAGGAGTATAACACATTAAGTAACTCATTAGAGATAGGGTGAAGTATACCCTAGAATGAGTAATCTCTAAGATATCCGTCTACATGCCTCAGTAAATTCTCTTGCTATCCACTGATAGTAAGTATGAGTGCAAGAAGAGGACGAGATAGGGGACAAGGGAACACGACTATAAATGGTCAATACCCTGCGACAGTGGAACGATCTTTCTCATCAATATTCTTTGATTCGTTTCCAAATTCTTTTGATTTCTTCGTACCAGCTATAAGAAGAAGTTTCGGTGAGATGATGGCCCTACGAATCGTTGTAGGAAATTCTTACTTCGTATCTTCATCGGTTTCTTATCAGTTTTGATATAAACTTTAAATAAATTGGAGATTTTAATTTGAAGTAAATCGATTAATAGAATATAAGGATAAAATCGAATTAAATCAATAAAACGATTTCGTTTGAAACCAAATTTGAAATTTTATTGAAATTTCTTTTGAATACCAAAGTCCGAAGAGGGACAAATTGGTATGTATTCTGTGATATTCCGACTTGAGTTTGGAATTCATTACTAGTGTTTGAGGAATTATAGGAGATCGAATCTGTCTATCTCTGTGTTGTTTTCGTGCCTACGAATTTCGAGGACGAAATTCTTTTAAGGGGGGAAGTTTGTAACGACCCTAGATTTTAATTTATTTAAATTGATAATTAAATGAATTTTTGAATAAAAAAATTTGTAAAATTAATTTTAAATGGATTAATTGATTGCGAGTTTCCCCCGATATCCAAATATATTTGGTATAAATCATTTAAATTTAAAAATATTGTAAATATTGTATATATGTGAATATATATGTGTTGAGCATATATGAGCGAATTTGAAATAATATATATAGATATATATTTGATTTGAATTTAAATTGTAAATAAATGATTTTAGCTTGAATTTGAATTTAACAAAGGTTGTTTTGTTCTTATTTTAAATATAGTTGATAAATAAGTAATTTATTTTTATAGAGATAATTTCTTTATAAATCATTTTAATTTGATAATGAGTTTTAATTATAATAAAATATCTTTACAAATGGGTTTTTAATATGTATAGAAATTATTTATATGTATGTACTTGGGAAAACTATGATTGCAAATATAAATTAAATCTTATAAAAATGTACATAAGTTTGAAATAATTTTGAGAAAATTAAGTATATAAGTACATGAGGATAGCTTGCAAACAAACAATATATATCTCAAATATGATGAGTATGAACACTTAAAACAAATATATAAAAGCAAGCTATGTATATACACTTGCAAAGAAAGCATATATTCAAGTGTAAGCAAAATATAAGTATGTGCACTTGTAAATGAAGAAACATAAAGTACAAAGTAATTTAATGCAAGCACCACAACACTATCATCTCAGCCGAGAAAAAGAAAAAAAAGGATATAGTCAAGTTGAACAAATACAAACAACACTTAATGACAAAGCAAAGTTCTAAATATAAAGTGATAAGGCAAAGCAAAATTATATCAGCCGAAGTCAACTGGTATTGTAAATGTAGACATAAAGGACATTGTCATTAAATGCTAATATCTCTAGTGTACATTGTATAGATCACTTCAGCCCCCATAGAGATAAAAATCTCTGAAACATGTTTGTACCAAAAGAGAAAATAACATGTATATTTGTTCACACATATCTATCTACCTCATTTCATTTTCGTTGCAAAGAAACTTAGCATTCTAGTAAAGTAAAGACATTCAGAAATGAAGCTTCAGTTATACTCAACAAAACATGGAGATTTAACAAGTTCCAGTTACAACTCTCAAAAGCTTGTTTCAAAAATAAAAGCTTTTCAAATATATAGGCTGCTCTGTTCTTCCCTTCCATATCTGGTGAGTAACATCACACTTTTAAAAACTTTAAATTGATCTTGGTTGAATATTAAGTTCTGGGAATGATTGTTTCCTTTGTGAATATATTTGTATGGAGTATTTTCTGCTTATATGTGAATGTGTTGATATGTGTATATGTACATTTCCTGTATCTC
Source organism: Allium fistulosum (assembly GCA_030737815.1). NCBI lineage: Eukaryota > Viridiplantae > Streptophyta > Magnoliopsida > Asparagales > Amaryllidaceae > Allium > Allium fistulosum. The sequence continues at coordinate 548,040,374 of CM060906.1, forward strand.
TTCTGTTACCAGTCTTTTCAAAGCTTAAGACTTATTCAAAAATCTTCTTTCCCCTTGATCTAGTTTCTGTTAGGAATTAGATTATAAACAAAAGCTGTTTCTTTAATCATAGACTAATGTTCAAAATTTTAATTAAGTTAAAATCTCATTTGAATGTCTTAGGAAACTAAAACAACAGAGTAAACTCAAGATAACGAAGAATTTGACTGCCTTAATTCATTAATTCAGATCTATGATCTGAAGCCTTATTAAAAGTTAGGATTTTTAAAGGAGAAATCATAATTTTTAGTTAAGTCTGGGATGAGCAGTTCTAGTTCATCTGAATATAGGAAATGAGGTAATTTCTGGCGATCTAATGGATGGGGGTGGTCGGGGTTCTCCCTGATGATGAAGGAGCAAGCGTAGTTGAGGGGAAAAATGGTTGATGGTGATCGAATTCATCGAGGAGGTCGTGGCTGTGGTTTTATTTCTAGAACCCTAGTTTAACTAGGCTGTGTTGAATTGATTGTAGCGGCGTGAAGGATGGATCGAGTGCGATGGGGTTTAACGTGATGGTAGAGGGGTTGACGTCGAATAGTTGGCCGAAGTTTCGAGCCTTCTGGTTGTCGTGGTGGCGAAAACGACGCCGTGCCAGGTTTGGGAAAATTCACTTCACGTTTCCAGGTTTGGGTTGTAAGACTCGATTTTGATTTTGGGTAGTTAGTCGAGTTCAGGTGATCGTTATTGGTTGTAGAGGGGTTTTTCGATGTGGGGAGATCATCGCTGGCGATCGGAGTTGGTGGCATCAATCGTGCACGTGCACGAGCACGTTTTCTCATCTCTATTGTTTTGGGGAAGACGAAGTTTTAACTCGGGTTTACTCGAGTCATTCGAGTATATTACTCGAAGCAGGAAGGGAATGACTCGAAGTCACTTTAGTCTGGGCTCGAAGCAGTTTAGACGATTTGAGTATGTTGTGTTCCAGGCTTTTGTTTAAGGTATAGCCTGGCAGTTTCTTGATTTCAAAGAACAATATAAAATCTGAACGAATTTAAAACCATGTTTAATTAGAATTTTTAAAATCTGAATTCAAATTGGAAATTTGAATCTTAGGATTTGAAAATGGAATAAAGTTTATAACTTTAAAATGATGTAAATAAGTTAAAAGTAAAGCATACTTAATGATTTGAAAATTTAAAGGGGGATTTAGTTAAAATCTTTATATTAGAATTTAATGATTGGATCCATTTAAATTAATAAGTTAATTAAAATGGATTGATAAATCTAATTAATAACGGGATTAATTAAGTAATTATGAGTTTTAAACTCATTAATTAAGTTTAAGTTAATTATTAATTAGGAAAAACTAATGTGGAGTTAAAGATTATAATTTAATAGATTAGATTTTAAATTAATGATTAAATGTTAATTAATCAGTAATTAAAGGTTAATTAAGTTACATTTAAAAACTTGAATTAATTAAATAATTAATGGTTAATTAATGGGTCATTAAGGATTATTTAATTAAGTTAATTAATTAAGGAATTATAAATTAATGAAGGTGATTAAGGAAAGATAATAAATTAAGGGCTAATTAATCAATGTGATTAATTAAGGATAATTAATTTAAGAATAATTTATTAATTATTAATGGTTAGTTAATAAATGATTTAAAGGATAATTAATTATATTGGTTTGTAATTAATTAATGATCAATTAACCTAGATTTGAAATTCATAAGAAATTAATTTGATTTGGATAAATCAGATAATTAACTGACCTTACTTATGAATATTTGGATTTGATTGGATGATTGAATTGTTGATATTTCATGATATGTGATGCTTTGTGATATATTCTGATTTGTGTGTAATCTTTACTGCAGTTTATTTATCTGAAATTTATATATATCTGTGATCTGTGAATAAAAGATAAGCGATATAGTTTATATCGTTTATCAACTATATTTCTGTATTTTAATCTGTGATGATTGAATAGTGTTGCACTATTGTGTTAAACCCGTGGACTACACCATACACACACAAATATGGATTTCACGAGGAAATCGGTTAAGTCACAGATGATTTAAAATTGATGTTTTTGAAATTGAAATTTTAATTTCAATTGATTTTGAAATTGAAAATTCGGGTTTAAAGTGAAAAACTTTTGAAATAGAATTTCAAAGATAAAAGTTAATTTGAATAACTTAATCGACTTTTGAAAATTTAAATAATTTGATTTAAATTTGAAGTCGAGTTTGAAATTGAATTCTATGATTTGAAACTAGGGATTAAAGATGATATAAATGTGTTTATATGAAGTTAAACCATTTAAAAAGTAAAATTTTGAGAATTTGAATTTAACCCAAGGATTTCAACTCGTATGAATGAATCAGATTTTCTGAAATGAAACTGTTTGTTTTCAAATGATAAAAGCTTTCAGATAAGAAATGAAATTCCAGTTTAATTAAAGGAATTTCAAGTTTGAATTGGAAAAAAAAGGTTTTCCCAGTTATGAATGAAATTGTTTTGAAAGCTATGAATTGAATCTATTATTTTTTACAGATTTAGAATGATGATTTGTTTAAACCATTCGAAATAAAATTGTTTTGAAAGCTATGAATTAAATCTGTTTGTTTTTAACAGATTTAAAATGATGATTTGTTAAACCATTCGAAATGGAATTGTTTTAAAAGCTATTTGTTAAATCTTTGATTTAAAGATTTAACGAATTAATTAAATTGAAATGGAAATCGATTTGGAAAATCTGTGAATGAATCTTTGTGAAATTAAGTGAACTTTGTGAATTGAATCTTTTTGTTTAAAAGATTAAAAATGGTAATTTGTTAAACCATTTGAAAAGAAAGTTTGGGTTTAAGTGGTGACTTAACTGAAATCCCAATATCCATTTGTTTATGAATATTACGCTCACTATTCGGTTCAGCCGGGAGAGGACCTTTGTGTCGAATAACCCATTCTGAATAAGTGATACGTCGTATATGGATAGCATTTGCAGACCGGTGTTGAAGACCGGATATTTTCGAAAATGAAAGGACAACATGTCGAATGTCTCTGCACTGAGTCGCGCCGGTATAGAGATTTATATCACTCTTTTTGTGATGGGAAGTCCGGACGTGATTAGATAATTATCCAGATTTGCAAGGGCTTCTTTGGAAGTGCCTTCGGTTCTGTTCGATCCCGGAACAGACTTGTATGGATTGTATGTCTGACATTACACTTTGAGATATAAAGCCGATTTCTTTCAAATACATATCTGTTTGGTGGCGGAGAATTTATTCTCTTAGCTTAACACCCTTCTCTGAGACGTACGAGCTCAGAGGTTATGTAGTTGAAATTTATCAGCGATATATTCCCAATTTGGTAATGTGGCATGCTGAGTGTTGCTGTGTGATGATCAGTGTTTGATCATTTATGATATGATCATTTGTTTGATCATTTATCTTTGTGATCATAGGTTGATAATCTGTTGACCCAAAGCATGGATTTGTGACAAAGCGTAGCTTTGTGGACGAGACTTCGTCGAGCCTCACAACCCGGAAATGGTCGAAACAGGAATGTTGCGGCAAGGTTTCAGGGGTAGCTTCCCTAGGGTATGACCATTCCTTCTGGAAAAGGGTAGTATCATGGTATGGAGCCCAAATACTTACTCATGTGGACACACTTTATTTATGATGTGTGATGTTGGATACCGAGGCCTCGGATAAAGGTCCGAAAGGACCGGGGTGGCATATCTCAGGTTTTGTATATCCCTTGGGAAAGGGGGTAGCCGGCCTTGTTTGGCAGAGAACGGTTTGGTTCTCGGAGCGTCCCGCCAGAGGCGTTTCTTTCATGGAATAGGAAGTTCCTTAGCCTGACCATTTGTTGGAAATCCAAACAAAACAATACGAGCCTTGTACGGTTTTAGTTGTAGAACCTGCCATTTAATATGGTAGCTATAGTACGCATACTATAATGGTACCTATGCTGGCTAAGATTTATATTCTACTTTCGAAATGTTTTCCACTATGCACTAATAATAATATCAAAAACGATTTGATTTGATTTTGCGTAGTAAGCATCTTTGACTATCATAAGGAGAAATCTCCTCCAATTCTGCATTTGCATTGTGTGTGTGGCGGGAGGCCTTATGGTAGTTTCATTTTCCAAAAGCATCGCGAATTGACTTTAAATCCTCTGCTATTTGTTTTTAAAGATAAACTGTTTTTGTTGCTCACACCAGTCTCATGACTGATCCGGAGTTTATTGTTTCTTTCCTAAACTCTGGATGCTCAAAATTTTTCTACACGAGCAGTCTAGAGTTGGGTTTCTCAGATATTCAGATTTAGTAGATTATCTGGAGCTAGTTCAGTCTTAGGATCAGACTGCACTTGCTTATCTTTGTGCATCATTATTGGGAGTTAGAGCTATATCTGGATTGGTGCTTTGAAGATGGAGATTATCCGCTGCTGATGATATCGTTTTCTTTTCCGCTGCTATTTGTTGTATCATATCTCTGATGTATATTGATATTCATTGTATCACTCAGTTGTATCTGATATTGTATATCAATGTATTATTCTTTTTTCTTCCGCTATGTTATTTACTTAATGTTGTTATAAGCTCCGGAGAACCAGATTCGACGTTTGAATCTACGGCATTTTGAGTACAAGCGAAGTACGGATGCCGATTTTCGAAGGCCGACTTTTGGGTCTTTACTTAATGTGGGACGTCGTTATGATTATAGGCCATAAGATGAAGGGTCTGCTTTGGGGTTTTGAGGTATTAAGTGGTTGGACCCATCTCTTTTCCCCAGATGAAGTAGTAAATAACCAAAGGGACACGTTATATGGTACCTCTACAAGGGTTCGTTTTTGAAAATAGGTCTTAAATGATGGGGTCTGCCTTAACTAAGGTATTAAATGACCAGAGTCTGCTTATTTTCCACTTGAAAGTATTAAGTGGGCTATGAGATTCCATATAATGTCAGCTAGACAGTACCATTGAGGAGCACGCTTTTGCAAATAGGTCTTAAATGATGAGGTCTGCCTTAATTAAGGTCTTAAATGAACAGAGTCTGCCTATTTTCCACTTAGAAGTATTAAGTGGTTTGGATACCGTCTCCCACATTATTAGCTATTTATGACGTATACTTAGGATATGAGATTTTAGAAACCTGCTTCTGGAATGAAAGGTATTAAGTGGTTGGACCTGCATCATTTCCCTATAAAGAAGTATTAAATGATTTTAATGTTTTTATGTTCGTAGACATATTTTTATTTTGAAATATACTGCTCAATTATTAAAAAGGTAAGACTCAAGGTTTTTATTCATCAGACACTTGTTGTTCTGACTCCCTCCTGATTACAACAAAGGTTAAGAACGGAGTGATGGTGGCGACAATGCTTAGAGATGGAGAAGCTTGGCTTGTGGTAGTATTTGTTATTATTATTTGCTTTTATGTGTACCCATGGATTTGAACAATTGTTGTAACGGATATTATGTTACGGTTTTTATGGAACTTTGTGTTATGATATTTTTATGGTTTTGAAATAAATTGGTAAACTTTGCTATTATATTTTACTCCATCGGCTGTGAGTTCTGAAAGTTTAGTTATGGCTCTATACTTTTGTTTTCTTAGTTCTACCAACAATTTACCTTAAAATGGATTTAAGTTTCGGTGGGTCTTTTCTGGATCAAATGCTAGGCCTGTTCCAGGGTGGATTGTTACATTTGGTATCAAAGCTTAGGTTACCCGATCAACGGGGAATGTATACTGTGCGTATGAGTGGCGTACTTGTTATTTTTGAAAAAAAGTGTTTTAAAATATTTTTCGAACTCATACTATATATATATACTTATTTTGAATTTACGCTTAACTCTATAAATTCTGACTAGAGAAGTAGCTGCTACCATATTCCGAAAGGATGGATGAAGCAACTATGAGTTATGAGTTGCAAAATAAATAAAGCTAAATTTATACTTCTTTGTAGGACTTAGATATCCTAATCATTGTAGATCCTATAAGTATTAAGGTAAGAGGGATATGAATCATAGATGGAAAGCTTGATAGGAAATAAATGACCTTAAAAAAACGCCCATTAGGCTGACAAAAAATACAGACAAATTAACATTTATGGAGGTAACAAATGAATGTGTTATGTATTAATAAAATACGAAAGTAAGGAAAGGAGCAAACTTCCGTAATAAGGAATACATTTATCACCACAATGAGGAAATTAGACTTTTAAAGGGTAGAGTGCAAAAATTTAAAAGAAAGAACAAGTTTAATCCTATCTTTTGGGATAAATTTGATAAAAAGGTTTCTTTGAAAACCCCTTTAAAATTTTGAAAGTGCCTTCCAAATTTCAAAAGATTTTGAAATGAAAATCTTGTAAGTTAGAAAGTTTTGATAAAAAGTGATTTCAGATAACTTTTAAATCATACCACTGTTTGTTTTGTAAAAAGTTTGAAAAGTTGTAAATTTAAAAAGGGTGGTTAAACATTTTTGGTAGGTGATTTTAATTTTAAAATTTTGGGTACTTGAGAAAGTTGAAAAAAATATTCATTTATTAACTTCTCAATTTAAAATTAGATTGAATTAGAAAAGCTTTCAAATTCCTTGTTTTTGTATTCTTCTACTTTTCTATGTTATATTTCCCATGCAACAAATTTGAAAGTTCCTCCCTCTACAACTTCTTAGAGGCTGTATAAGTTGGAAATTTTTGAAAATATAAATATGGATTTAGACAGCTTTGGAAATTTACCACTATTAGTTTTAGAAAGGTTTGGAAAGGTAATGCAATTTTTAAAAGCGGTGAATTTCTTTAAGACAAAATGCTGGATGGTTTTAATTGTAAATTAATGACCTGAAAAGTTTTCATTCGCTAATCTTTCTAATTTGATTAAAAAGATTTCAATTTTTGATTCTCTGATCCTTCTATTTTTCCTTGTTTATAAACCTAAAAGTTCTTTCTTTAGAACTCCTTTTAGGGTTTTTTATAGATAGAAATAACACCTATTTTGGGTTAGAGAAAATAGAAAGAAAGGAACGTTCGATGGTATAGGAAGGAGAGCATTCTCATATAACGTGATGAAGAGAATAATGGCTAGAATGTAGATGATAATAGAATTGTGAATTCTGGTAGATGAGATATTGAAAGGAGTAGTAGAGTAAGATAGAGGTTATCTTTGTCTACTTCATCTATTTTTCAATCGTATAAAGTTATAATTAAATGATGATTGATAAATAAGCTAGATGTTTTTGTATAAGCAGAAGCATTTATGTAAAGATGAGAATTTTATATGTTTTCCTTAATTGAATACAAAAGTTATTTGAATAATAATAATATTGGATTTGATAAAGAAATGTGTTGCAAGAGATTTTAAGAGTTTTTAAGCAAAGTTACGAGATATATTTCACCAAATAACAGTATATTTTGAGTAATAAGGTAATTAATATTATTATATGTTTTAGAAGGAAATAACTGTTATTTTGAAATGATGATTGTGAAAATTTTACTATTTTGTAAACGATAATTCTTGTAGCTAAAAAACTCTTTGAAACAAAAATGGTCTAACATATTATTTTGTGTTAAAAATCTTATTTTCAAAAAGGAGTAAATCTTTATTTTAGTAAGCTATTGAAATGAAAGTTTTTCACAAGTTCTTTTTTGAAAAATCAAAAAAAATTGAATGTCATGAATTAGAAAGTCCAACTTTTAAGAAAAAAAAAGGTTTTGATAAGAAAAGTTTTAAAAGGGGAGATTATTTTATTCCTATTTGGGAATAAAGGAATTTTAAATCTTTGATATAGGTTTTTATTAAGGTTTAAATTTTCAAAAATGGAGATATTGAATTTGATACTTCATGTTTTAAGTATTGCAAGAAATGAAGTAATATATACTTGTTCTTAAATAAGTTTATTTGTATGAAGATATTTTATTTTGTTTGCGAAAATTATGATTTTATTAAAAAAATATTATGGAGTAGATACGGATCATAACCTAGATAAGATAGACTAAGGTTTTTTTTTAAGGATATGAATAAAATAAAAATAGAATGTACAATTTGATCTAGAAATTTGAAGTTAGTCTCAAATTTTTATTTGAAGAAGTTGGTAAAGTGTAAAGTTATTCCAGATCTGTAATTGAGTTGTGAATTAGGTTGTCCATAGGATATGAATTTCTATATTTTAATTTTGGAGCAATTTCCATTTAATTTCCATAAATTATCCAATTTCAAAAAAATATTTGTATAAAAGTGCGTCGTTTGAAGTAACAAGGGCTAGAAAAGAAAAGGATGTGTAAGAGATGGAAATTCTTTTCCATAGTTTACACTGTTTATTTCAACAAAAAGAAAAAGAAATAATTCCTTGTAATTTCAAACAAAACAAAACCTTTAGTTGCGGTTAAATTATGAGAAACTATGACGGTAATCTTTTTGAAAAGATAGCTTCGATAAATTAAAATATGAAAATGAGTATTCTAGTTGTAGAATTAGTAGTTAGTCGTACAACTACGCTAAACGACTGGAATATATATAGGTAACATAGATTACGACTATATGCGTATTAGTTAGTAATTGACGGATTAGGATTTATGGACATTAATTACAAATTTAACGGACAATAAATTTGTAATTAATGAGAGGAAAAGTAATCTAATTGGGATAGATTGAGGAAACTTGATATTGCATTTGTGGAAAAAAGAAATTTGAGTATTGAATGGATTTTGAAAACCTAAAAAGATTAAAAAGATTAAAGAATGATTAATTGGAGATGGTCCAGTTTTAACAGTAATGATCAACTACTATGAATATTAATTGAAGCAATAAATGGATCACATTTATTAAAGACTGAAGAAAATGGGAAATTAAGAAAATGGGTAGCAGTGGAATGAAATATTAAAGATGGAACGTCTTAATTTAAAAAGGAGCGTTAGGACCTCAACACCATTTACATTAACTGATAATAAATTACACCTTCTAGTAAAATTTTCTTTTGGAGTTCTTGGATTATAGTCGCTAGTTGTCTTCCTTAGTTATTGGAAAAGTGGATGATGTCGTATAAGATATATTCATGTTTTATTCTTGTGTAGATTTTATGAATGGGATTTAAACCACTTGATATATGTTGGGAAGCAAAGTAAATAAGGAAATTTTATGGAAACGCTTAACAATTGATAGACCATAGGTAAAATTGAAAGTTAATAAGGAAATTAGATTAGCCTCCTAAAGTAATCTAAGGTAGTGTTTGGTTTGTTATTTTTAGTTTTGGGTTTTCATCCATACAAAATTGTACACGACGCATGTATATTACCGAAAACGATCAATTTAAAAAACGAAGTTAACATACAAAGTAGAAAACAACTTTTTTTCCATGTTTTGGGAAATAAGACAGGCACGTGAAACAATCCATTCTTCCATCGTCTCTCTTTCCCTTTTGTCCTCTCATCCGTCTTTCTTTCATCCCCTCCGTCGTCCCTCCATTTTTCTAATATTTGACATACATATTGAAAACCGAAAACACGAAATTCATTTTAAACCAAACACTATCTTAGATTTTGGAAACATAAGGGATTTAGCTCACAAAATGCCACCATGCAAGGAAAAGAGAAAATGTAAAGGAATGAAGATGGAATTTCTTATTGATAAAGGCTTAAGAAGAAGGTGGCAGAAATTTTCCATTAAGAGCAGTGGAACCGCAGCACTCCAACACAGCTTTATGGAGTTGAGCTTGGCATCGTTAGTGATAAGGACCCTTAGTTTACTAGCAAATTTGGAGGGGTTTGCTAGTAGCTTTAGGAACTAGCTTTAGAAACTTCGTTGAATCGGAGCATCGCTTACCAACTAAAGGAATGGAGAAACTTAGAGGATTTGTTGAAAGCTTGCATCTTGGACTTTGGAGGACCTTAGGAGCAGCGCTTACCCTTAGTAGAATTCGCGTAGAATTGTAGTCATCAATGGACGATTAGTATGGCATCCTTGAAGCATTTTTTTGGAGGCTATGCAAATAGTCAAATTGTGGGTATGAAACCACCGACAAATTTTACTCGGACCAGATTTGTATGGCGAGACTTTGGAAGTCAGAATTGATTAGGCAGCATGTGAAGATCGTATGATTTGGGTAGTTGGAAGTAGGCACTAGATTTATTGGGCCTTTTTTTCCAATATGGCGAAAAAACAAGAAAACTTTTATGTTGATTTGAGTCCAGGACATTTTTGCATTTGAGGAAATACCTTCATAGCATAACAATTGTTGTAGAGCCTAAATCAACTGGGGGATTTTAAGACAGAACTAATAGCGTCCCGTTCTACTGCACGCATCATAAAGCACGAAACTCGGAGGCTCCGCAACAAAGAATTAGATTGGTCCGGGTGCAAAGGTGAAAAAAATCTAATAAAAGGCATGAGGACTCTTCGTCCTAAACTTTTCTCTGAAAAATTCTCTCCAAAACTAGGATTTTGGTTGCATCGTGGTTGCTAGATGGATGGTAGGAGATGGTTGCTGCACTTTTCACAACCACTTTATACTCATGTAGAAATTTTTATGCATGTTTAGGGTATTTGCATACATACTTTTTTCATGATACGAATACACACTCATGCTAGAATTGACTAGGATTGAGCTTATTTTAGTATGTCTGCAGTACATAATTGTATTGCATTATTGGTTGAGTAAATGGTTGTGTACATAACTTGGTTGTATATCATGGATGTTATTGTGCGTTACGCTGTTCACCCCTTGAAAGATTTCGAGACGAAATCCTTTTTATGAGGAAAGAATGTAACACCCTGTAAAATGAACCATAAATAAATGAAGTAAATTGAATTAAATATGATAAGGGTTGAATATGAAAATTTTATAAAAGTTGGAACTTGACTACGAAAGTTATTCTGTTGCGTTTGTGGCGAAATTCTAATATGTTTCCATATATAATCTGCTAAAAACGGAGCTCAAGCAAAGAAGTTATGAGCATTTGAAGTTTTCAAATTTAAATTAACTTAGTTTGAATTCAAATTCAAATGAGAAATCAAATATAGGGTTTAAATTTTAAAAATTAGCTTGAAGGTTAAGTAAACATTTAATTAACGTTTAACATGAAAAGGTAATTAGGGAATAAAATAATTTTGCAACGGAAATAAATAAGCATTCCCCGAAATAGAGCAGCGGTCGACCTATATAGGTCAATAGATCGACCTATATAGGTCAATCGATCGACCGTAACGGTCGACCGGTCGTCGAAAGGTGGTCGACCGCTTGGCAACAAAAGTTGCCAGTGGCGGTTAGGGTTTGAAGCTATGTTTTATTCGGTTGTATGCTCCAAATTTACCCGTTTCCTACCCACTTCAATCATACGGTTCTAGTGCATTTCAACTCCTATAAATAGAACCATATTCTGTCCACTTTTATTCATATTATTTTAGGGAATACGATGAAACTCTGCCATTGTTATCTCTCCAAATTAGATTCAGAAATTCCATAGAGAATTCAGGTAAGAATCCAATCTATTTTCTATTTATTTCTTCCTCCAACCAATTCTTATTCTATTCTCCTCCAACTATTCTGAATCTAACAATTATATATACCGCTTCCCTGTTGTGTGTGTGTGTGTATCAAAAGAGAGATTCTGGAAGAGACTGTGAAGCATGCAAATCCAAGGAAGGCGAAGCTAAGGCTATTCAGTGAGTGGAAAGCTTAGTATTCTTTTCAGCAATTGTTTAGTGTATTTCTTTTTGGATTTGAATATGCCTTAGGGGTTTTGGAATTCCGAAAATATGATAGGTAAAATCCCCAAAATTTCTTTTTAATTCGATATCAAATATATGCTGAGATTCCCAATTATTTATATTAATTTGATGGAATTTGTTTCGTTATGCAATTTATGATAATTTTATAGTCTATTTCACTTCTTCTTCTTTGGGTCAAATTGTGATCTTTCAATAAAATAAAAGGTTTAGAATACGAATTATGTTCGTAGTGTGCACCACTTTTTCTTATCTATTTATTTGTAAAAGAAGAGTTGAATACAATATGGGGTTTAGATTGCAATTCTTATTGCCTAAGATAATTCATTGAATTGGTATAATAAATTGTGTTTCTATTGTACTTACAAGTCTGCTATTGCAGTTTTGGTTATGAATATTTATTTCTTGTTTTTGACATTAGGATCCCACGAAATCTTGAGAATTTGAAGAAAAATGACTTGTAATATTAATTGGTTAGGAAATTGACATTTAACGTTTAGAGTGTAAAACTCGTGCGTTTAGAACTTATTAGGCGCGAATATTTATTTATCTCTATTTACGTAATTAACATATAATTATTGCGTATATGGCGTAGTTAGTTAGGCATTTATTTCCTCCGTTAGGAAGGTAATTAATTGTGAGGCAAAAATAAGAGAAAACTCTAATATAGCCTTATTATTATTTTAAGGCGTAACAAAGAAGATTCCTTATAAGGCCTTATTTATGAAACGGTGAGATGAGTGTGTCTATATATATATATATATATACATATATAGTAATTAATTTGTGGCTAAATCATAGGGATGCGAGGTCAATAGAGTTACATGACGGAAGTCTGCACTTCACTTTGAGGATACCAGCAATTGTGTACACTTTTATTGATGTACGATATCCTTATGATAAATATTTGTAATGACGCGAGGTTGGTCCCTAATTCTGTAGGGAAAATCTGCCCAGCTAATCTGGTTATCGATTCCTATGAATAGCGGACTAATGTGAGACGTCATTATGAGTATGAGCCATAAGATGAAGGGCCTGCTTCGGAGTTTTGAGAAATTAAGTGGTTGGACCCGCCTCTTTTCCCCAAATGAAGTATTAAATGGCCAAGGGAACACGTTAGGTGGTATCTCTACATGAATCCACTTTTGAAAATAGGTCTTAAATGATGGAGTCTGCCTTAATTAAGGTCTTAAATGACCAGAGTCTGCCTATTTACCACTTGAAAGTATTAAGTGGCCTATGAGATTCCACATGATGTCAGCTAAATAGTACCATTAAGGAGCACGCTTCTGCAAATAGGTCTTAAATGATGAAGTATGCCTTAATTAAGGTCTTAATGACCATAGTCTACCTATTTTCCACTTGGAAGTATTAAGTGGTTTGGGTACCGTCTCTCACATTATTAGCTATTTATGACGTATGATTGGAATATGGTATTTTAAAAACCTGCTTCTGAAATGGAAGGTATTAAGTAGTTGGACCCGCCTCCTTTCTTTATAAAGAAGTACTAAATGATTTTAATGGTTTTATGTTCGTAGACATATTCTTATTTTGAAATATACTGCCCAAGTACTGAAAAGACAAGACTCGAGGTTTTTATTCACCAGACACTTGTTGTTCTGACTCCCTCCTACTTACAACATAGGTTAAGGACAGAGTGATGGTGGTGACGATGCTTAGATATGGAGAAGCTTAGCTTGTGGCAGTATTTGTTTTTATGTGTACCCATGAATTTAGACAATTGTTATAACGGATATTATGTTACGGTTTTTATGGAATTTTGTGTTATGATATTTTTATGGTTTTGAAATAAATGGATACACTTTGCTATTATATTTTATTCCATCCGCTGTGAGTTCTGAAAGTTTAGTTATGGCTCTATACTATTATTTCTTAGTTCTACCAACAACTTACCTTAGAATAAATCTAAGTTTTGATGGGTCTTTTCTGCGTCGAAATTTAGGCATGTTTCAGGGTGGATTGTTTCAATACTGAGTCTAACTTCAGATCCAAGAATGTAGGAGAGAGGAAGACGCAGTCCTCAGAGCTGAAAATTCATCTCGGTACCGACCTGATTTTATGGGGTTGCTCCATCTTCCTTCATTTGGTATTTTATCTTTGATCCATCGCATTCTGAGCATTTTCCCTTGGAAATCATGTTGTTTTCGAGAGGTTCTGATATCTCTAGCATTTGTCTTCTTTACTTGAAACTTCCTTGGAGTTGGTCACTGACTCTTTAAGAAATGCACACCAAAACGATCACTTTAGCCGGAGATCTCCGGGCTTAAGCTCCAAACACCAACAGAGAGCACAAAAAGTGTTCGGTACCGATCTAAAAGTGATCGGTACCGACTTGTTTCTTAGCTCCAATTGTTCTCCAATCTCCTGAGATCATTTCCTTTGTCCTTCCAAGCATGTTCTCAAGTCATTGAATCGTTTTGTCTTCATCTTGACATTTAGATTCGTTTCAAAACCGTTTGGTTAAAAAGCCGGATAACACCATCATAACATTCTACCCTTGATTCTGGTATAGCTATTAAGTTACATCTACAAATTAAAAAATATAATGGAAGTAGAAGGTACAATGGGTTCAAGGGGTCATCCTCCTTTTTATTCAAATATACAAAGTATGTTAAACAAAATTTTATCTTTTTTCTTCAAATGAATTTAGCATAATACCTATCAGTGACTAATGGATGCAAATATAATTTTACCTGAGATTTTTTTGACATTATATCCATGCTAATTGGATTATTAGACTGAAACCCCAATATTCATCTTATTTGACTGACCAATGCCTTGTGTTTCAAATTTTCTACAAAAAACTATCAAAACCAAACTAATTATATCAATCAATTTACTGTAAATGTTAAGGAAGAGTGATACGTCTAATGAATGAACGCCGAGCCTGAGGACTTACTGCTAATATTCCAACTAGCATGGGGCTATGTCAAGAAAACACAAACATTTAATGAGGCAAAATTGTCCAATTACCTTAATTGCTCGAACATTGAAGACATTAGCATGATATAATATGCCAGCAAGTATTCCACATGCGCCAGGTATCAAAGAATGCTTCAAAGATGACAACAGAAGCTGTTGCGTAGACACAGTACTGTGATAATTAATAAAAATGTTGCAGAAGACCTAGCATTTAAATAACATGCTAACTTGCCAGAAAGTCATAAAAAAAATCAGAAGGTTCATTCAAAATGAATGTAAGACCATGCCCAAAAGTTCATTCAAAATGAATGTAAGACCATGCCCAGAGGGAGGTGCTCTCGATCCTTCAACTGTATATATTATTGGAATGGAGTAGATTAAAGTGAGTTGAATAATAACAGAAATAACCCAGAGTTCATTTTGTATAAAGTATATTATTTTTATGAACTTTCTGATTTTGTAAGCACGTTTTAGACAAATTGCTCTTTATGATAATAATAGCCCCTAAAGAAATATCAACCTGAAGACCAGCTATATATATGAAGGACTTGTCAGTTAATCGGACACCTATCTGAAACCTTGAAGTGACCGGAATATAGAGATAAAATGGTACAAATGATGCAAATATTAAACCATAGGGCCCAGAAGAAAGCAAGCATGATGGCTCTGTTATGGAAATTTCAAATCTGAGACCGCTCGAACACAATTCCCAAACGCAGCGGAAAAGCTAGATCGCGATAGACGATGCAAAACAACCAATCGATAACCCAAATCAATCTCAACCAAAACCAAGATACGATCACAACACCGAGATAAGCAATATATAAGAGCAATAACAATAAGTAAATCACACACCGATTTATAGTGGTTCCACTAACAACTTGTTAGTGTACGTCCACTTTGAGAGAGAGCTTTTATTATTACCAATGAAAAGAGTACAAGAGATTGTTTACAATGATCAACTAATCACTCTAGAATATATTTGTGGAGAATAGGATTGAAGATATTAGGATTCACCAAAACCCTAATAGAAGAATTAAACCCTAGATTAGAAGTGATTAGAATTCCCTTCAATAGGCAGCTGAAAATAGCATTTATAATAGGATAGAGATCAAAACCAAATGACCAAAATACCCCCCAATATCAGCACAAGCAAAATAGAAGACCCAGGCCCGAAACTGGAAAACTGCCGAAAAACGGTCGACTGGTCATTTTTGGACCAGTCGACTGGTCCAGAGACCCCATGGTCTCTGGACGAAACCGGTCGACCGGTAGAAATGGACTGGTCGACCGGTTTTGGGCAGCAGTGCACAATAGTGCACTGTTTGCTCCCGGAACTCCCCCCCGAGCTCCGCTACTCCGGCCGCTTCCTCCTACGCCTCGCTACTCCACTCCTCTTCAACTCCAACATATCATGTCGCCAAAATTTAACACTCCACCTCGACACTATATCCATCTCCATCACCAATGGTACCATACCATCATCAACACCGATAGCTCCAACTATCGCCACTTCTACCTTCACCAAACATGAATGCTTCCTCAATGGGTTCCGGCAAGGCCACCCCCCATTGCACTTCACCAACGAGTTCAGGCACAAAGCCCCCACCCGCTAATGAAGTGTTGGAAACACCCAAAACCAAAACGATCTCACCAAAGACCCGAACACTTAGGAGTGTAAACTAGTGTTCGCCAAGAAGATAGAACCACAATCTCACCCCAATACTCTTCTTCATCTACCAACCAAGCTCCTCTCTCACCCGTACCACCCCGTGGCACTTAGCACTCCTCTAAGCAAATCAAGTTCGAGCAATGCTCGAACTTTCCAAACGGCAATGCTTTAGTAAACATATCCGCCGCATTATCCTTTGTGTGCACTTTCCGAAGATATACTTGCTTATCCTCATCCATGGCTACCAAGAATGACTCCCTCACTTCAATATTCTTAGTACGAGAGCTAAACGCCAAATTCTCCGCCAAATGGATAGCGCTTTGGCTATCACAATGAACATCGATACTATCGTGTCCAACACCCAAGTCACACAACAATCGCTTCAAATAGAGTGCCTCCTTAGCCGCCTCCACCGCGGCTATCAACTCCGCCTCCGTAGTGGATAAAGCTACTACGGTTTGCAATCTCGATCTCCAACTTATGGCCGTGCCACCAAGTGTGAAGACATACCCGGAAGTTGACTTTCTCCTATCCCTATCACCGGCGTAGTCCGAATCACAATAACCAACCAACTTGCAATTCATTCTCCCACTACCGCCAAAAACAAGACCATGAGATGACGTACCTTTGAGATATCTCAAAATTAGCTTTACGGCTTCCCAATGCGATTTCCCCGGATTAGCCATGAACCGACTAACCACCCCGACGGCATTTGCAATATCGGGCCTTGTACACACCATGGCATACATCAAACTACCAACCGCACTTGCATATGGCACCGTTGCCATATAAGCCTTGTCCTTCTCCAAGATAGATGAACCTTTACTCGAAAGCTTGACATGCAAAGGTAAAGGTGTAGTTGTCGCCTTTGCATTCTCCATGCTAAACCGGCTAAGCACTTTCTTGATATAATCCTTTTGAGTTAATTTCAACTCAAAACGCTTCCGATTCCTTTCAATCTCCATGCCCAAAATTTTCTTTGCTTCTCCAAGATCCTTCATCTCGAACTCCGATTTCAATTGTAATTTCAACTTGTTGATTTCATTCTTGTCCTTCGAAGCAATGAGCATGTCATTCACATACAAGAGTAAATACACCCAACAATCATTTCCCAACTTCTTGAAATAAACACAAGCATCTTTGATGCTTCTATCAAAACCATTTTCAAGCATAAAATGATCAAACCTCTTGTACCATTGCCTAGGTGATTGCTTCAACCCATATAGTGATTTCTTCAACTTGCACACCATATTTGACTTCCCATTTACTCCAAAACCTTCTGGTTGCTCCATGTAAATGTCTTCATCCAAGTCACCATGCAAGAAGGCGGTTTTCACATCAAGTTGCTCCAACTCCAAGTCGTGAATAGCAACTATGGCAAGTAATATCCGGATAGAAGTATGCCGCACAACCGGTGCGAATATCTCATCATACTCCTTTCCCTTCCTTTGTGCAAACCCCTTAGCCACTAGCCTAGCTTTGTATCGCCCATCGTCCTTCACCTTGTAGATCCATTTGCACCCAATAGCACGGTTTCCTTTAGGAAGTGGAACCAAATCCTAAGTTTGATTCTTCATTAACGATTGCATCTCTTCCTCCATGGCACAAACCCATTTCGAGCTATCACTCGAATTCATGACGTCATCAAGGTCCATCGGCTCATCTTGGACTACTATAAGCGCATAGTCCATATTATCACAAAAGCTAAGATAATTCCAATCACCATATCTCTCGGGTGGTCTTATAAGACGACGACCCACCCGAGTAGCAATACCATCACCCGGACTCCTTTCGGCTCCACCTTGAGTCGAATCTTCTCTAGAATCGTGCACATCACCTACACTACTAGAGTCACCTTGTGGACTATGTGATGTACCATCAACCGCTCCCTCCTCACAAGCATCTTCTACTACTCTACTCTCTCTACCCCTTGGACAAAATGTGGGAATAACTTCCTTCTCCTTCGATTCACCATGAACCAAATCCGGAACATCCGATGAGCTCTCATTCTCCTTGAACATTGCCGACTCATCAAAAGTAACATGACGAGAGTTTATTACCTTCTTCGTTTCCGGATTCCAAACCCGATAGCCTTTCACTCCTTCCGTATAACCAAGCAAAACCCCTTTGAAAGCTCTAGGTTCAAGCTTATCATTTCCCGGATCATGCACATAAACGGGACTTCCAAAGACACGAAGATAGCTCAAGTCAATACTCTTACCTCTCCACACTTCCTCCGGAATTTTGTTATCAATAGCCGAGCACGGAATTCGATTAATAATGTGTACCGCGGTTGACATAGCTTCGGCCCAAAATCCCTTAGACAAACCCGATGTCAATCTCAAGCATCGAGCTTTCTCTAGTAGAGTACGGTTCATCCTCTCCGCGACTCCATTTGATTGCGGATCTCCCGGTGTAGTAAAATGTCTCCGAATGCCATGATGCTTGCAATAATCTAAGAATTCTCCGGAAACATACTCCCCGCCATTATCGGACCTAAGAACCTTCAAAGATTTACCACTCTCATTCTCAACAAGAGCCTTCCATACTTTGAACTTAGCAAATGCCTCCGACTTGGCCTTCATTACATACACCCAAACTTTGCGAGAAAAATCACCAATAAAGGAAATATAATACTTTGCTCCACCCAAAGAAGCAACCGGTGCCGGTCCCCAAACATCCGTGTGCACATACTCAAGAACGCTTCTTGAGTCATGTTTCCCTTCACCGAATGAAACCTTTGTTTGCTTCCCCATGACACACTCTTCGCAAAACTCTAGCTTGTTGAAACTCTCTCCACCAATCATCTCCCTTTTCCGAAGAATCTCCAAACCCTTCTCCGAGACATGACCCAATCTCAAATGCCACAACCTAGTCGCATCCAAGTCACGAGAACTATCAACGCCAACACAAGTTTCACCTTCTATGGTCACTCCATAAAGCAAATAAACACCATGAACTCTAGCACCTTTCATAACCACAAGTGCCCCCTTCGAAACCCTCAAGCAATCTCTCTCAATAGTGATCTTGCATCCCAAAGAATCCAATTGCCCCAAAGAGATAAGGGACTTCCTAAGTCCCGGAACATAGCGTACATTTGTGAGAGTACGAACTACTCCGTCAAACATCCTAATTTGCACGGAACCGATGCCCTTCGACTTACACATAGCACCATTAC
Source organism: Allium fistulosum (assembly GCA_030737815.1). NCBI lineage: Eukaryota > Viridiplantae > Streptophyta > Magnoliopsida > Asparagales > Amaryllidaceae > Allium > Allium fistulosum. Next base: position 548,059,890 of record CM060906.1, read on the forward strand.
CCATAACAATCGAATTTCCCTCTCTAGCTTCGAAAAGAGAAAAACAATTCCTATTAGGCGTCATATGATAAGACGCCCCCGAATCGAGCACCCATTCGCTACCCGAAACATCCGATGCCACCGCCGTCAATACATCAACATCTCCCTCACAATCAACACTCTCCACCGCAATCGATGAAGACGCCACTTCCTTCTTTCCTTTCTCCTTGTCCGGACACTCATTCTTCCAATGACCGGGCTTCTTACAAATATAGCACTTGCCTTTCTTTTCCTTCGACTTTCCTCTCCAACCAGGATTCCTAGATTTGGAACGACCCCGGTTATCCTTCTTCCAATGTTCCTTCTCCACAAACAAACCTTGACCATTCCCGGCACTACTACTTCCTACACTCAACTCCTTCATTTGATCTCGCAACTCCTCACTAAGAAGACCCATCTTGACATCATCCAACGTCAATGTATCACGGCTATAGATCAAACTATTTGAGAAACCCGTATAACGGTCCGGCAACGAACATAACAATATCATCGCCTTTTGCTCTTCCTCAATCTTCAAATCTACCGCCTTCATCTTCATTAGCAAATCATCAAACACATTTAAGTGCGCCTTTAGCGAAGTCCCCTCTTTCATCTTATAGGTGAAAAACATTCGCAACAAGATCAATCGGTTAGTTAGAGATTTCTTCATATACAACTCCTCTAACTTCTTCCAAATTCCCCCAGTGGTGACCTCACCACTAATTTCGGAGATAACATTCTCTCCCATAGCAAGTTGAAGTGTAGTATATGCCCACTCTTCCATTTCGTCTCTCTCAACCTCCGATATGTCCGCCGGCAACAAATGTGTATCAAACACCACCCTATGAACCCGATTCCTCCTTAGAACCGCTTTCATCTTCCATTGCCATTTTTCAAAATCATTATCGCCATTCCACTTATCAATAACCAATTGCGATCCCGAAGCCGCATACGAACCACATACATACGGCGCTACACCACTTGGACTAACCATTGAGGGAACACTAGAGTTATTATCCGATTCCGGCATTTCAACAAACACCTACCGACTCCAAAGCTCCGATACCAAATGTTGTGGAAATTTCAAATCTGAGACCGCTCGAACACAATTCCCAAACGCAGCGGAAAAGCTAGATCGCGATAGACGATGCAAAACAACCAATCGATAACCCAAATCAATCTCAACCAAAACCAAGATACGATCACAACACCGAGATAAGCAATATATAAGAGCAATAACATTAAGTAAATCACACACCGATTTATAGTGGTTCCACTAACAACTTGTTAGTGTACGTCCACTTTGAGAGAGAGCTTTTATTATTACCAATGAAAAGAGTACAAGAGATTGTTTACAATGATCAACTAATCACTCTAGAATATATTTGTGGAGAATAGGATTGAAGATATTAGGATTCACCAAAACCCTAATAGAAGAATTAAACCCTAGATTAGAAGTGATTAGAATTCCCTTCAATAGGCAGCTGAAAATAGCATTTATAATAGGGTAGAGATCAAAACCAAATGACCAAAATACCCCCCAATATCAGCACAAGCAAAATAGAAGACCCAGGCCCGAAACTGAAAAACTGCCGAAAAACGGTCGACTGGTCATTTTTGGACCAGTCGACTGGTCCAGAGACCCCATGGTCTCTGGACGAAACCGGTCGACCGGTAGAAATGGACCGGTCGACCGGTTTTGGGCAGCAGTGCACAATAGTGCACTGTTTGCTCCCGGAACTCCCCCCCGAGCTCCGCTACTCCGGCCGCTTCCTCCTACGCCTCGCTACTCCACTCCTCTTCAACTCCAACATATCGTGTCGCCAAAATTTAACAGGCTCTGCAAAGAATAAAAAATGAAGGTATGAGGCTGTGACTGAAATGCTTTGTAGTCATATTGCTTGCCAAGGACAGTAAAACAAACTAGGAAACATGGTTCTTCTGCATACCATTAAGGAGAAGTAAATATAACATTTGAAGGAGAAATGACACCAGTAGCGAAAATAAAATGAACACCTGCAGGTACAACAAATATATATGTGTGTGTATATATATATGTAGATTTATATATATGGAAGTAGAATAGAATCTCCATTATTTTGGAAGACTGATGGAAATCCATAAGCAACTTACTGCATACTTGCTAGATCCAAGTTGACGTTCAAATACTCTGAAGTAATAAAGCAAATATAACCCAATTATTGATTCTGACGTAGAAGAGAATGCCAACATTGATGAAACAGTTCTCCACGGCCTAAACTGCCTGAAAATTTCCTGCACTACCCACAAAATTTCTTAGCATCTGCTGTAATACAAATATATCCTAAGCAGATTCATTTGCCACTAGAAATAGTAAAGCAAAGAAGCATCTCATTTATAGAGATATACTTCATGACAAAAAAAACTCTGGTTTATATCTTCCTGAATATTAACACTGAAAAGAACAATTATTATGCGTAATAAACACTATGCATTCTGGGATATGGATGTATCTAAGAATCTACAGGACCAGGTAAAATCTCAGTCACCTTGACCTAGATTTCATTTTGATCATTTCAAGATTCAAAACAAAAAACCTTGAATGCTCATTCAGGTGTATCCAAATTTAATACCTCAGTAAACCTAATTTCTATTCACTTTTATTTTCAAGCTGGCACAGCAACAATCATGTTCTTGATCTTAACTTCTTTTTTTATTATCAGATGAATTGTGGTATGGGTACGACAAGGTAAAATGATACATACTACAAATATCATACATTAGGGTAAGCTTAATTAAATCGCTTAGTTGGATCAAAATATGTTTAGTCAAAATGCACAACATTTTCAAGAACCCCTCTCAATATACAGATATGCATGAAAATTTTCACAAAATATAACAATATTTTATCAATGATAACTTCAGAAAAAAAGAAAAAAGAAAAGAAAAGAAAGATATTGTTGGATTTTTCAATATAGCTTTAAAGTTTAAACCCTTTCTTCCCAATCCACTAATGTTTCACACCAATCTAGTCATTACTTGTTGTTTGTTCATGTGAGACACGCTCCAATTCACTGAAATCAACATTTCAAATTGACAAAAACATTGTTTAAAATCTTCTAAATCAAAGTTTCAAATCATCAAAACCAACATTTCAAAATGTAAACGCACCGCATACCAAATCCCTGCCGTGCAACGATTGGAAACAAGCGTTGCAGAGCAAAATAAGATAGCAAAATCACTACAAGGAGTACTGTTTATTCCAACGGGGGGCAACGGCCGCCAACGGCATTGACCAACGGCTTCCAACGGCAAGCATTTTCCGGATTATAACCAAGAGAATAAAAAGTGGACCGTTGGACGCCGTTGGAAAATGCCGTTTGCGGCCGTTGGTAGCCGTTGGAAACCCGAGCCAAAATAACCTGCAGCTAGCACTTTCTTCCTCCCCATTTCGTTTTTCCCCAAATTATTTCCAAAAACCCTCCATCCCCCTCCCCAATTCGCCAACTACTTCCATTCAAGCCTCCAACGTCGCTCGGTAGCATCTTGAACCCCTCTCCAACCCCTAATCTTCTCCAATCAAGGTATAAACCCTAATTCCCTTTTTTATTAAATTAGGTAATTTAGTGTTAATTAGGTAATTTAGTGTTAGATTTGCAATTTATATATTTGTATTGACTATTGTATGTGTAGTTTAGTTTATTGATGTTTAATTTTTATTATTAACCTATGTATTGTAAGTTAATTGTATATTATAGGTTGGTGTATAGTGTATTGTGTGTATAGCGTAGTGTAGAATGCTGCTTGTATGAAAATATAGTGCGATAAGTTGAATGATGACATTAGATTATAAAATATCGAAAATGATATTTAATTTTATAATATACGGTTACTTTGATTATTTTTAATAAGTAATATAGTGTAGTAATTTTATAATGTACGGTTAAAAAATATCGAAAATGACAGTAAGTATAGTATCGAACGTCAATTTTTTTTATAAATATAATATGTTACAGAATATGTAATATATTCGAAAACCCTTAGAATGTTTTTCGGCCCCGTCTGATAAGTACTGTATATGATCGTTATGTGGATATTCGTTTTTTTAACAGAACGGACATCTGTATTCATCTTATACAGTATTTGTTGGATTTGTCCCTGTATTGGACAAGTTACGAATACAATAACGTAATTAAATCGCGTAAATTATTTCATTTTAAATGGTTCACAAAATTTCGACAGCGCTTCGTTTATGTTCCCTGTGTACACGCAAATGTGTACTGTTCAGGGAACTAAAGCGAAGCGCTGCCGAAATTTTGTTGAATCATTTAAATTGAAATAATTTACGCGGTTTAATTACGTTATTGTATTTGTAATGGGAGGTAGGACGACCCATCACCATAGAGTCAATGATCAGTTATTATAAAATTCACCTATAAACTGTTTTAATAATATGTCAATGCAAATTAATATCGTACTTTTTAACTATATACGTAGGTTAATGGACAATTATTTTACTGATCGGAGCTGGATGTACAAAAAAAGAAGAGTTGAAAGTGAAACGTCAATTAGTGAACATTTTAATAATGGTGTTCGCGTATTTATTGATTTCGCTTTAAGTAATAACGGAAACGACAAAGAAATCCGTTGTCCATGTACTAAATGCAAATTGTTAAAGCATTTGGTACCAGAAATGGTAAGAGTTCATTTGCGTCAGTTCGGTTTCGTGTCGAACTATTTGGTTTGGGATCGTCATGGAGAACCGTTAGCATCTAATCGTGTTGAAGCTAAGAAGGTATTGCGTAATGAAATTGATACGACAAATCTCGTAGAACATATGGTTGAAGATGCTGCACGTTCAATGTTCCATGTTTCTCAATTAACCGATGACGATGGTAATACTGAAGACGAACCAAATATTGGTGCAAAAAAAATATATGATTTGTTAGAAGCGGCGAAGAAACCCATTTGGGAAGGTTGCACAAGCGGAACCCAATTGTCAGTGACTGCTGAGTACATTACGATGAAATCTAAATACAACCTCACAGAATCTGGATTTACAGCTGTTGTACAAGCTGCGAAACGGCATATGCCTCCCAATAATTTAATGTGCGAAAATCATTATGAAGTAAAAAAACTAATGTCGGCTTTTGGTTTACCATATCAAAAAATAGATACATGTCTAAACGGTTGCATGCTGTTTTGGAAGGAAGATATCAATCTTAGACATTGTAAAATATGCAATCAGGAAAGGTACAAACCAAGAAAGAAAAAGGGAAAGGAAGTCCCGTATAAGCGTATGCATTATTTACCAATTACTCCTAGACTTCAAAGGTTATATGCATCTTCTGTAACTGCGCAACATATGAGATGACACAGTATGAGAATACGAGAGGAAGGTACGTTAACACACCTAGCTGATGGGGAAGCATGGAAGCATTTTGACCAAAAGTATCCTGATTTTGCATCCGAGAGTCGTAATGTTAGACTTGGTTTATGTACGGATGGATTTTCACCATTTTCTCAATTTGGTTCTAAATATTCGTCTTGGCCTATAATTGTCACACCTTATAATTTACCTCCTTGGATGTGTATGAAAACTCCATACATGTTTCTTACAGTTGTTGTTCCTGGTCCCGATGATCCGACACAAGGAATCGATGTTTATTTACAACCTTTGATTGAAGAATTAAAAACATTGTGGTACGAAGGAGTAGAAACATATGATATTTCTAAAAAAAAAAACTTTCGCATGTATGCTTCTTTGTTATGGACAATCAGCGATTTTCCTGCGTATGCAATGCTTTCAGGTTGGAGTACGGCTGGTCGCCTAGCTTGTCCTTACTGCATGGAAGAAACAAGAGCATTTCCTTTACCTCATGGAAAAAAAATTTCGTGGTTTGACTGTCATCGATGTTTTCTTCATGTTAATCATCCATTTAGAAGAACTACAGGGAGACTTTAAATGCTGTGAAATCAAGTGGAAGCAAGCCAAATTGGATGAGCGCTGGTGTGTGGGAACAGTTTATCCGCTGGTGGGCCAATGAAGAATTTCAGGTAAATTTAGCATATATTTAAGTTAAATTGTTCTACGCAAATAATATTTAAATTAAAACTATAAAACAATTTTTTTTTCAACTTAAATTTGCAGAAAGAGTCAACTAGGAATTCTGCTAACAGGAGCAAGAATCCCGTCACACATCGCGGTGGTTCTAAATCATTCCAGCATCACCGCGAGGACTTGGTATATTTATTAATTAACATAAACATTTATATAAAAATATTTAATATATATATATTTATATGAGCATATTTCAGGAAAGACAGCGTGGTGGTCCTGTCAGTCGTTGGGATGTATTTGCGCATACGCATGCGGTGACTCAGATTGACGATTCAGGCTCATATTCGTACACCTGGGAAAGTAATGACAAAGCAAGGACCGCATATGTAAGTATAAGATAATGAACTAAAAGTTTTAAGTCTATTAAAATAGCATTATCTAAATTCAATTGTATTTTGCATACTAGGAAAAGTTTCAGGACGCACGGACATTGATGCTCCAGGACACCGGAAGAGCAGAGTTGACCATTGATGAGGAGAACGCAATATTTGAGTCTGTCATGGATCCAGCGACCCACGGAAGGCGCTTTGGATTTGGAAGCCAATCGGTATTTTAATTTAAATTTAAAATAATTTTTATGAAGCATGTTCATTTCGATATCATATATATAAACACTTTAGATGTGAGCTTAGCTAGAGTAAATATTTAAACGTATTTACACATACATTTACACATATTTACTAATATTTACAGGTTGACGTAGTGCAGAAGAACTACCAGCGGGCTCAAGATAAGGAGGAGATCGCACAGCTACGAGCCCAGATCGCCACGCTTCAAGACCGCGATCGCCGCCGTGAAGAACAAATGGAGCAGCTAAACAATAAAGTGGCGGAGTTCATGGAGCAATACGGGCGGTTTCCTTCCTCCGGTGGTTCTGCTGGCGAGTGAGTTGAGGTATGTTTGAGATGTTTTCTTATGTGTGGAGTGGTGATGGTTTGTATTTATTGTTGTATGGTGTTAGACATTTGGTGATGGTTTAGATGTGTTAGGCATTTGGTGATGTGTTTGGATGTCTTAAACATTTGGTGATGGTTTGGATGACGATCGGTGACGGCTTTTTATGTGTTGTTTGTATATATGATGACGGTTGGTTTGGATGACGTTTGATTTTGACGTAGAAACTAATTTGATGGATGTAGAATTTAGTTTGTTTTGATGGTTTGGTTGTTTATGTGTATGATTTGATTATTATATTGTGTTTGGTTATATATATGTGATTGTTATTGGATATACGCTCAAAATGGAGCAGTTTTAATATTTATGATATTGTGTGTGGCCGGAGGTGAGTAGGAGCAGCCGAGTAAAAAAAAAAGTTTCAGATTTCCAACGGCTTCCAACGGAAACCAACGGCCAATTGGTCATTTATAACCAACGGCTTCCAACGGCTACCAACGGTAAAAACCAACGTTTTCCAACGGCGAACCAACGGCAAGTTGGTCAACGAAGTTTGCCACGTGGCCAGATGAACCGTTGGTAAGCGTTGGTATAACGTCGTTGGGGGCGTTGGGAACCATTGAAAGGTGTCGAAATGTATTCCAACGGCCTTTCCAACGGCTCCCAACGGCTTACCAACGGCTTGGAGCCGTTGGAAAGAGCTGTTTGCCTTGTAGTGAATCTATGAACCATGGTAAACCTAGGATTAAAATTCTCTTAATCACTACAAAATAAATCAATATCAGAAATTAGTTCAACCTCTCTAGCTCAGTAGCTCTCTGTGACAATTAGCATATCAAGGTGAACTCTTTTTTCCATTGAAGAAATTAACCGCATTTTGTTAGAACTCTAACCATGTTAATTTTGATGATACTAAGTACAAAAAAAACATATAAGATTTGAATATCATTTTAAATCGATTATCTCCAAGTCTAAGGTCAATCATCTCATATTATATTTCAAAACTAAATTCAGATTCCATAGAAAAATCATTCAATCGCTGCTAAATCAAAAAATATCAAGAAACTTGTTTACTCTATAACTCAAAATTTATTGTTTCAAAACAGAATATATATATATATATATATATATATATATATATATATTGAAGATGTGAAACATCAAGCATCAAAGATAATTTCAAAATATAGTTATAACATCGGAATAAAAATCTACTATTAACATACATAAATATCATTTGATAACCTATATAGAACAAAGTTTCCAACATACAATGCAAGTACACATTACAATATGAATCTTTTGTATCCATGATTCATGATTCAAATTCGGATTTAATTTAAAATCAAGATTTTAATGTTTATGCTTCAACATTTTGATAATATATGCATTGTTGCCACTGAAGTTTCGGTAGCTATTGTATATGATGGTAATATAACACAACAATCAAAAGAATATGAATGGTAAACTCAAAATCCTATGATACCTACTCATGCGTTCAAAAGTACAGTGTTTTAGAGACGTATATGGACAAGTATCTAGTGTTTATGTTAGGACCCCACTATCAAGAAAATGCATACACTCAAATCTTCTCAAAAAATTGAAAATATTGTATATAAATTTTTAAGTGTTTTATAACTCAGAATGACATTTAAACTGCCAACAAACATTTTGTTGTCAAACTAAGGATGTTAGGTCTACAAGATGAATATATAAAGGGAAAAAAAGAAAACCTTAGGTATACTTTGTTGATAAAATGTAAAATTCTGAGCTGAAAAAAGCCAAAAGGTCAAAAGTTTCTTGATAGAAACATCTATTCTATCGACCAAAGCGTACTTTTGAAAAATCTTCTTATTTAATCAATAGATCTATCTAATGTCCATTCAAACCTATTTTCTAACTATTGAACTTCCATATTTTCTAACCAATGGAGGAAGTTGAAATGGTGACTTTTCACTCTTGTAAATAAATATTCTAAATTTTCAAAACAACTTCTCGTTCTTATATCATTTGAACAATCAAAATAAAAAAGATTATTCATCAACTTCATACTCAATCTTTTATAATTTGACCTTTTTTAGAATTCAATGTCTAATCTTTTTATTCTTAGTACGTTTCATATACTCTGAAATAATCAGTTTCAAAACCATAAATCATCCGCAAATTATTTGATCCATTAAGGGATTTAATATTAATTGCTGTAAGTTATTTCTTATTGGAAGAAATTGCACTTGAAAAGAAGTTTGGGTTAATCTTCTACGTGAATGGAGAAATTTTCATCGGTTGTAAGAGAAAGTTTGTCATAAGACATTAATTTGTGGTTTGTAAGTTAATATGTTTTTCATAACATCAACACCCCAAAAACCGAAGGGCAAGCTCCGGTTAGATGATTTGATAGGTTATCGAAGGCTTAAGGTTATTGATGGAAGTGGAATTAAGTTCCAAGAGCTAGCGTCGAGAGTTAAAGTTACTGTTTTATGCCGAGCGTGGAGTACTTAAGTTAAGCCGAAAGTAGAAAATACAAAAGCATTAAGTGAACACCGAGATTTATAGTGGTTCGGGCAAATCCCTGCGTTCACTTTGTCCTTTCCTTCTTTAGATACTTATACCAAAGCCGAAAAGCTATTACAATGCTGAGTTTGTTAAATCCGTCATTAATGAGTTATTACAGAAGCTCTAATATAGAAAAGTACAATTTATTCTTAGTATCTGATTCATGTTGCTGTCAAAAAATACTGTGATATATGCCTATTTATAGCTATTTGGAGAAGATGAGAATCGATGACGTGACTTGCACTGTTAAGTTTAGACGCTAGATTGCTGATACTTGACAAAAATCCAGTTTGCTCTACATATAGCACACAATAGATGACGTGTACTTTGTAAGCGTCTTCTCTTCAGCTATATCTGGAATGTACACGTGTATGGTTGAGATTTCATAGTACTATTTACTGTTGCACGTTTGTCTTAATTAATTTGATCTCTCTTGAGGCTTTGCTCCTTTGGGTTACTGCTCTCTTCGGCTTTTCGTTCTCATCTAGTAGCCTGTACTTATAAACAACTAAACAAGATGTTAAGTTATCTTGACCTTTCGGCTTAAGCTTTCGGTCTTAGGTCTTTAAAAGGTAAACCGAGTAATAAAACCTTTGGTACTTTTGTGTATAGGTTTTATATTTTATCAAGGTTACCTAAAACTTTGGGTTAGCAACTAAACCATACCCTTCGATTGTGTCTCTTTGCTTTTGAGAATAAGCTATCTGCAGACCCTTCAGCCTTAGGCATTTTATTTAAAAGTCCTTCGTAAAATATGGTATAACACATACCTTCAAAATTCACTTTTAACGAAGGCAAAGTGGATTTTGAAGATTTGGGTTTCGGTTCTTTTGTCCAAGGATGTTATAACTGAAGGAATATACTTGTCTGTTGCACATTAAATGCATTATAATAATACTTTATTATAATAGCTATGAAATCAACGTTTTAGATTTTATTAATTTTTATTTTATTACTTTAATAATAACGTATAAAAGTTTCATCCCTTCTTCATCATCGCTTTATTTGCAATATTATCGTCATTACCGCTTTCAAAAACCTTCAGGCGCTCGATCTTCTTTTCCGCTCTTAGCCATCAAATCGGCAAGTTCTTAATTTTTTCATATATATTCTTACTTTCTCATTACATCTAACACAAGTTACACTCATACTTCGTCAATTAGCGAACCCATTATTACGCATCTTACATATTTCTATTGTTGATTTTTGGTTGATTCTTCCTAATATTCAGGCAAATTTACAATTTTAATATGATTAACTGTTAGTTTTAATTGATTTGGGAATTATTGAAATTTAAGCGCTTTATTCGATTCTTGCTTGGTTTAATTGGGTACCCTTTAATTTGTAGTTTCTAATTTGGTAAATTGATCGTTTATAATTAACTTGTTGGCATTTTAGCATCTTGACGTTAATTACAGTTGTTTGCTGTGTTGAATTTTCGAGAAGTGCTTTTTTTTATAGGGATGATCGGTTTGGATTGAAATATCTTATTTTAGCATTATTGTTGCTCACATTGTTAATGTGAATCTTATGGTCGAGTTTTGTCTGGTTGATTTCAACCGAAATAGCTATACTTTATTTAACAGCAATTATTTTACTATTGATGCATATTTAATTATTTACTCTAACATAAACTCTTCATACATTCGGTCCTTTTAAACCGAAAATGCAAATTGCACTGGACCAGAAAGCATACCTTGACTGAATCTTTGCTGATCATGACATAGTAAAGGTTGAGGCTCTAGCACAGAGACCCACTGACATAGGGGATGCCCCATATGTGGGTTGTTTTTCTTGGACAATAAAATACCTAACCAGTGAGATACCTCCCCCTCTCACTCCATTCTTTGTTAATCTACTTCATCTCTATAACCTAAATCCCTTCCAACTTCTTTTTGTATCTTATAACATTCTCTCAGTACTTAGAGTTATGCACTTTCTATGAGGACATGGGGGATGACCATGAAAGAGAAATTTTCTTTTTGATCACCGAGACTCAAAATCAATGACTCTTGTTCCTACTTGTTACCTTCAAATTAGAAAGAAACAACCTCCCATTAAGCCAATAAGCAGATAATATTTGAAAGGTGGTTTTATGTTAGTTAAACCCATCCCCAGATGGTCACAACCTTTTCGGAAGCTAGTAACTTTTTATTCATCTTTTAAGTACTTTTGTTTCGAAGGATACGGTTATAATTCTAATTTTATCTTTTTTTTAGATAACCCGGAAAGCTTCAACAATCCAATGAATTTAAAACTCGTTTTGATAATATTTCAACTCTCCCAATAGAACAACGCCAACGACATTGGGTCTTAACAGTTGAGCATTTGAGGGGATGTGGTGTCATGCCCAAATGCCGCTTTCAAGGGATATGTTCATCCGAGAGCTCTTCGGCTTACACCCATGGTGGTGACCGAAGGAAATAAAGATGAAGGGGATAGATCAATTGTTTTCAAAAGTCCTAGCTCGTCGTCAGATACTTCTTCCGACAACGAGGGTCGACCTCGGATCCTAACCCTCATCCTTAGGATTTTTGCTTTTTGCATTTAGGAATAACTCTACTTTCACATATTTTCTAAATTATATAAATGATATTTATACTTTAGATTTTATTATTTGCTTGCAAACATAGACCCAAAAGCTATTAGTCCTTTGATCATAGCAAGTCAAAAGAAGGCAGGCCGAAAAAGCTTCAGGCCTGAAGCGTCCTTCATCGAAAGAGGTTGTTGACTTAATTACAAAGGAACGGAAAACGGTTGTTTCGAAAACTAGGCCAGAAAAATCGTCAAATGTTCCTACTCAGCCGGAATCTTCTGATCTTCTCCCTCAATCTCCTAAGACTTCTCATCTCTCGGCTTCCAAGCAGAATGCTTTAAACGTTACTAAGGAAGCCTTCGAGTCTAGAGCTTCTTCGGTCATTAATGAAACTGAACTTGATAATCTTGCTTCTTCTCACGACTTTATGAAGTTTGGAGTATGCCCTTCAAGATTCTATTAGGGTATATTATAACTACTTTTTGAAAATGCATAAACAAATACATTTTTTTACCTCATATTCTAACCGAATATTTAAACAGACTGGTTGAATTTTCGATTCTCCTACATTGATCTGATAGTTTAAAAGGAACTCTCAAGGAAGCCGAAGCCGCTAAAAAAGAATTTGCCACCCTAAGCCAACAACACACGGATTTGGAAAAATAAACTTGAGAAACTAAAGCTTCTCTTGAACAAAAGGTTAAAAAGAAAGTGACCAGCCTCTTTACACTTCAAGCAGCTCTTGATGTTAATAATGCCGAAACGGTTAAGTTTAAAGCCGACTTAAAGGCCCGAGATGAGGAAATGACTAAGCTGAAGGAGGATGTCGAAGGTCTCCTTACCTCAAATTAAGCTGAAGATAAGGCCAGTGAAAAGGCTTTTGAAATTCTCTATAATGCCTACACAAGAGTAAGGATAAGGGCCCCCCTTTTACCTTCGACTTCTTGGGAGAAACTACAACGACAATATAAGCATTTTTCTGCAATAAATATGAAGAATAAAGAAATGCTGAAAATCCTAGTTCATCTACGACTCATGTTGTTTGTCCTCGTATAGGAATGAAAGAAACTCCTAACACCGAACAAATTCATAAGTTTGTAATACCTGTGGCATGTACTTATTTTTCAAACTTTGCTCACTTATATATTTCTTTAGTTGTTTCATTATTCAATTATTTGTGTTTCCATTCTTATTTAGACTAAACCGAGATAACCTCATTCGACATCCATTTTTGACTATCGCGCTCTTTAGAACCGTAATAAGACAAAAATTATTGGTTGCTTAAAGTAATAAGTACCCTCAGAAGTCACATTCATGCGAGTAGGCTTCGCAATGTAGAATTTTCTAACCGTCTTGAAAACGTTAAGGAATCTCACGACAAGACGTGTGCTAGAGTTATCAAGTCTCTTAGGACTAAAATCACTAGGTTAACAAACCGAATACTGAGTTTGACAAATAGACTCAAGTTCATGTCTCAAGACCGAGACGAAGTGTTTCAAGAATTTTCAAAGTTATCTAAACAGAACCCGAGGGATATGATGTTAAAACAGAAACGACTTAAATTCCTTAGAAGGTGGTATAATCTCGAACTAAACATCACTTTGGAGGTTGTTCTCGGTTTGAAGAGTATAACTCCTCACTAGCCACTGCCGAAGAGGAGTCTGCCGAGAGCAACGTTTTTCCTAAATATATTCCGGCTATAATACCAAGGTCAGATCCTAGGGATTCTTTACCCTCTGAATTCTCGATTCCTAAGATAGGATTAGGCAAAAATCTTTCGTCTTATAATGTGGCTAAGCCCTCGGAGACGCTTGTCGAGGTTAAGGTTAGGGGTCTTAGAATAATTCTAAGTACTAAGGAAAATATTGGGTTTCGGAGAGTTATGATGCTTTGTACTTTTCTTATTTCTTATAATCTTAGTAATCGTAATCTTTTAATTATAACGAAAAGCAACTTTATCTCTTACCTTTTGTTTTGACTTTATGTATTGTTTTACTATTTCAGGACTCTTCATGCCCAAATTGTTTGAGTAACACGGGTATGGCATTGTTAAAGGAACTCCAACTTTGAATGGGAGGACCATTTTTTCAATTTTCGTAAACTTATTATGGGACGTACCAAAATATGTTACCTTCCTAGCAAAAAACATAACCGCCCTCATCATTTTGGTGATTCCCTGCCTTTTTTACTTTTTTTCGATCAGATGCCACCGAATATGGTTTTCGATGAACCATTATCATTATTCTTTTCACTTTTCGTTGGGGTTCTGCCGAATTTTGTTGTGCACGATGACAAAATAGTAAATCGTGTTATTCAATTCCATTTATCACGTCTCCCCATAACATTTTTCTCTATGCAAAGTCCGCTTAAAATTGGTCTTTCCTTATCCAAAAATGTAGTCTCTTTTAACAATGTCCCATGAGTATGTGTAATACTTCAATATGAAGGTTAAGTCAGTAAAAAAAATTGGTTTTGGTTCACCCAAATTATAATACATAATAAAAAAACAAGGCGTGATCGAGAATTTACATTTAAAACACCAATGCATTAGCCACGCAACACGTTTGCAACAAAAAGAAATGTTGTCAAAGCCTCCAACTCATTGTTTGTTGGTCTCCATTAAGCTTTATCTTTTAGCTTCGTACACAACTTTCACTTGAACAACGCTATACCACACATTCAATAACGTTGCTTTCTGATGCCTTGTAATTTCATAAAATTTCATTGTTTACTCTACTTGTAGCAACAAAGCCAAACAAGAAAGTTGCTATGTCATTTGCATAAAAGGTGCATGTAAAACTTCAAAGTTAGTTTACTTTTTAGTCATAGACATAAATTTCCTTCAACATAGAGCAACACAACAAATAAATGGTTTATCACTACTGAGCAGTTGGCATCCTAGCTTTGTGATAACCAGGTAACCATGAACACAACATCAACAGCAACAGTGGTTATTGTTTCATGCAATACATGCATGCAACTCGCATGCAAAGTACTAGTTACACAATAAAGTTTCGGTGATATGTATAAAACTAATCCCTTACATTAAATATTTTTTCAAAAATGCTGGATCAAGGGCATTCTTATATGATGACTCAAAGTAAAATAATTTGCAGTGCCTACAAGCACAAATTTTCATCAAATATGCACTATTAATAACTGTGGCGAAATGACACCGTGATATTTATAGTTTCCAATGCTCTTTTCTTTGTGTTTTGTGGAATATAATTGTTAAAATATATCACATATCACATAATAATAATAAAGCTAGATACTATTGTAGATTTAAATTATTATTTTATATCCATTAAAACTAGGTACAAGTCTCAACAAAACACTGTTTCAATGGAGCAAAGGTATTCGTTTTCCAAAAGATCAATGTCTTAAATCTCAATCACATGACATATCGGTCAAGATATTAAAATCTCATTTATCAAACCAATTGAAATTGTGTTTTTCTGTTTACATGTTTTTATTACTTTTTTGTCACTACATTACATATAAGTTACTTAAGGAAACAATTGAACTTCATATGCTTTCTATATACACACAACACAATCTATATGTACACTGAAATTGGTTTGCATTTTTTGATTGTTTCAAAGGATTATTTCCAGACAATATAAAGTGTTAAATCCAGAAACAATGACGGTAACCATTCAAATTTTATGCTCACATTTGATATATAAAGCGACCCATTTAAAAATGTGGATATTGCCTAAGCTACTTATTTATTTGTTAAACCCAATAATTATATCTAAAAAATATAAATAAAAAGTTCCTTTATCTTCTCACATTACACGCCTATGCTAAGGACTTTATATGTGTGTGTAGGTATTTTTTTCTTCCTATATTTATCAATCCTTCACGGTTTTAAATTATTTTTCCGTTCTCTTTTTTTCTACTTGCCGTCAAGATAAAGGGTTTTAAGTTTCCAAGAAGAGGAAAAAATGAGAAAAATCCCAGAAAAGGAGGTGTCAAGCGTCATCATAAAGTCCTCCATCACAACCTCCGATGAACCATGAACAATGATAGCAGAAATGCAATTTTTCAGATCAATTTTCTTTGTGAAGAAATGAAATTAAACTAGTTTTTATTTTCTTACTCGAGTTGGATTTGATTGGTTGAAATTTAATTTTGATGACATTTGGTTTCGAGTTTGTTGAAAAACTGAGATATGTTTATGTTTTGTGCAACTATTCATGCTCCTCCCACATGCATATACCATGTTTGATAAAATTACAAAACAAAATTAAATTACATTTAATTCATTTATTTTTATAAGAGATTCTTGTTTCAATTTTATATATGTGTATGTGTATATTTGTGCAGTCAATTCCCCGATATTGCCCCGATATATTCCGTAGCGGACTTTTGGGGCAACGATATTCCTATAAAGCGGCCCAATATAGCGGATTCACTATTATCCCGATATTGCGGCAATAATCCGCTATATCCCCGATTTTGTTGTCCCGCTATATCTCCTTTCCTATAAATAAATATTTTACTTGATGTCTTGTTTTTAAGTTTTATGGTAACTTCAAAGTTGATGTGACAATGATATACGCCGTTGGTTATTGTAACTAGTTCTAACTTTTTAAGTGTCGACTTTGTTTATCTTTACTTTATTATAACTTGTTTTGTTTGGTGGGAAATAATAAGTAATACTTGTTCCTCTTTTAATGTAGAATGTTCATCATTCCTCTTTTTAAAGTCGTCCGCTATATCCTGCTATATCATCGATATACATCTGCTATAACTTTTCGCACCTCAAACTTTATGGAGTGGCAGGGCGCTTTAACTGCACAGATGTATATGTATGTATGTATGTATATGTATGTGGAAACTAGATTCGTCGGATTTGAATAAAATTTACTAAACAGAAAATGTAATTTTAGATACATTACAAGCTAATTTATATTAATGCAATTCATTTACCAACTAATGCAAACTAATTTACTCATATTACAATTCATTTACACACAGTGCACAATGCAATCCAATTTATATTAGAGTACAATCCAGTTTTCATATGATACTATCTAGTTTTGTTTCCGTCGATGAATGTCGATGTTCATGCAGTTGTGTGAGAGAATACTGAATTGAAATGATTTTTTATGCAGAGTTATTTTGTTATTTTATCAAATGATGGACTTAATTTGTATTATGCAATGTAGAAGGTACTTCTAAAAAAAATTAAAAAAAAGAATTTTTTTTTTTTAGATTTGATCTGTAAAGATGTAAATCAAAAGTCCTCTTTAAAATAATACAGTCCAAAATAAGTGGAAAGCCTTACTACGTCAATTAAGTTCTACTACAATACATGCATGTGAATATTTTTAACATCTTCGCGCTTAATTCCATACATCCAGAGTGAATCGCTGTCATTTATACATATTGTTCATATGAATTTGGTTAAAACTACTCATTCAAACTTTTAGGTTATAAAGATTGCAATTTTTTTCCCTATTAAATATAGATACAAATTTGTTATTTATACATGATGCTCATTCGAATTTGTTACAAATATTCAGATTTCTAGGCAACAATTTTTTCCCCTTCTCTAGATGTCAATTTAAGACATACAAGTTACTTGGTATAATATTGAGATGTATTTTAAAATCTAAGACGTCAACCCAAGATGTACTTGCAAGACACATACATCTTTTCCAAGATCATATATGATATTATCGTATGTTAACATCTCAAAACAAATCATAACCAAATTTCAAGATTTGAAACATTCCAAAGTAGAAAATACAGTCGGTATGTTTTTGAAGAAGAAAAACTACATATTGATAATTTTTTGGTGATGACAATCATAATGTATTTAACCATACTATGTAGTTCATGATCAAATATAATTATAAGCCATATGAATCAGTGGCATAAACGACCATCCTGGCTTCTTGTTGTCATATTCATTCATTTTACCACAGAAATTCTGTTAACATGGCTGAACATTTACGTTCAAAAACCAATAGACTCTAAGATTTAAATCAAACAACTTTGGGCAATTAAAAGAGTGGATAACAACAATTTTATGAATACAGATATAAAATGACTACATAATATTGACCAAACACTAAACTTAACCCCAAAAGACGATCTAACAAGTGTTCAGATGAAACGTTAAACAGACTTACAACAAGTCCACGTAAAAATTCAAAATTAGAAACTGAAAACCGCATCTAAAACTAAGAAAAAGGGTAGATCGCCTGATAAGATAGTCCAAACCCAGGAGCACGACTTAGGATGCCGAATTTGACTGTGAGGAGGCCACAAGCAATTACTATTGTTCTTGTAAATGGAACATTGCCTAAATTAATCAGCAGAAAATTAGATGATAAACGATACAAGTAAAAGGGTTGCTTTAGTAAAACTGAGAGCTTACGGAATCCGAAAACGCCGCCGTGTATCTTTAGAAAGAAAGCGGAGGATCGAGAAGCGGAGCGAGGGTTACGAGAATGTGAAGCCATTTTTGATCGTTAGTAAACAGACTTATGAAATGATATTTGTTCTTGGAGGGAGAACGAATATAAAAAGTGCGGGCCAGCAAGGTGCGTCCAGGTCTGCTGATCGCACTGTCTAAGCATTTAGCTCGGAGAGTGACTGGGTACATTTTTTTTTGTTAGGTGTGAACAAAACACCGGTCTCCTGTTAGAGGAATTCAGGGGGTCGCATATGTGATCCACCAAATCCCTCCAATTAGATAAAAGTGTTTTGTTCACACTTCAAAAAAAGTGTGAACAAAATTGTATTCTTTAGCTCGGCCAGTAAGACGGTGTAGACAGAGCCGTTAAGGAATAGTGACAAGTACAGCGAATTGGTTGCTGCAGTGGAGGAGACTAGGAGCTTTTGTGAAGTCTGGTGGGTCACCACAAATGAACACGGCAGTGGAGTTATTCGTGCAAAGAACATGGGTGACAGGAAGCTTTATCCGGAAAAATTCAAAATCTGTGTGCATTTCCATCCGAAAATCGAATAAATATTCGATATTCGAAAAAACGTATACAGATGCGGATACGAAGACATCTGCATCCGAAAATTATGCGTCCGGTCTTTATCAAGATTATAACTTATATTATGTGTATTTTAGAACAATAAAAGAATATGTTTATTGTTTTATTAAGTATATAGCTTATATTATTTGTACTTTAGTACAGTGAAATAAATATATTTATTGTTATATCATGTATATATAGTTTATATTATATGCATTTAATGCATGTTGATTGCTCAATACAATTTATTATCAACGTGTATGTTGATTTTGCACATTTTTATAATCGGTGGGATTAGAAAAAATTATCAAACAAAAATTTTCTATATATATTTCTTGATTTATCGATCTTTAGCAGATGAGATAATTATCTGATATATGTCTGTATCCGTGGATGCGGATATCCGATATTCGAAAATGATTCCTGAAGTGAGTGTGGATATGACACTATCTGTATCGAAAAGTATCCATTGACAAGTCTAGACGACCGAGTGAAAATACAAACGAGACGAGTGGGGGATCAAGGGTTCTAAGAAGTGAAGTTTATCCTCTTGCGAATTAACTATCAAACGACGTGGCGAGAGGTTTTGTCCACGAGGCTTGAAGCTCTTTGTTCACCAAGAGAATTTGGTGAGCAAGGTCCTCGGTTCAACGAAAGCAGGACGACCTGGTCGTTGCAGGTTGAGAAGTGGAAGGTAGGCAAGATATTGGGTCGAAAGTGATGTTGGTCAAGTCGTGCTTTATGGGCTTATGCTATTGGGTTGGGACTGGTGGGCAAAAACAAACTTTTATGAGAAAATCGAGCAATATTTCTCTTATCAAAATCGCTTCTACGGGCAAAAGCGGACTTGTTTTATTCGTAATTAATGCAAATGACACATGAAACGATGTGCACATTAGCTAGGACATTTCATTACTCGAGGCGATTTCAAAGATGTAATGTTTGATATAATGACGCACTCAATTGGAATTGGACGACCAAGATTAATTCATGCCTATTTCATCAAACGACTGAGATTGTGGACTCAAATCTATAAAAAGAAGGTGATTCCTTCTTATTCCCTTTACCAAACATTCATACTCGTACTCCATGTAACACCTCGTAATTTTATAAAATTAAATAATTAAATTAAAAGGATAAAATCATAATTTTATATAAAATGCGAAATGGTAAATTTTTATAGGACTTGAAATTAGGCATTGAGACATATTCCATTGCGTTCGGAATTCCGTTTACAGTTAGAAAACATATATAACTTGCTGAATTAGATCGAACGGGTTAGAAATTAGAAGAAGTCAAACTTAGTCATATTTTCGTAATATATTAATTCTGAAATTTTAGGCTAATATGTGTTATTTTAGCCTATTAATAGAAAATTAAACTTTATTCTCTATTCCTACTTGAGCATAAACATCTTACACCAGTCTCCATCTTCTTCTTCATATTATCTCCAAATAAAATCAAACCAACATTACATCAAATCCAAATTAAATAAAATAAACATAAAACTGATCACCACAAAGAAGCTACGCAAATATACCAAATCTATCGTGAAATTTGGCATTTTCAAAGCAAAGAATTTCTGGACAGCAAAGAAGGAGGAGAGTTTGCCTTGGATTGGAGAAGATGCACGGCTAATCGGTGAGTGGTATGCATCATATTCGTGTATATATTACTAAGATATGGTAATTCATCCCTTATGGTCATAAATCACATTATAAATAATGTAGCTAAAATTTAAGAAGTAATTTTTTTTAATAAACATGATTAAGGGATAGTACGTCATGGCTAGATGGCTAGAAATCTAACTTTTAGTCAATTGTAATTAGCAAAACATAATTCCTTCTAATTAAAAAGTGCGAAACACAAAAGTGTTCCAAATCGTACATATTATATATCAAAATTGTAGTTTTCAACAACATGAATCCACCGGTGGGGCTCATTCATCGATTGGGTGTATTGATTGATCAGAAAAAGCAAAGGAAATTCGTTAACTGTTAGTCATCTGTTTCGATCCAACAGTGAATGGTGATGATACGATGATCGAGAAATATAGATGTGTAGAGGAGGATGAGTAAGTCACCTCGCCAGTGGTTGATTAGTCAGAAAGAATCGGAGTTCACCAGATCTGGCACTTCAAGTTGGCGGTGAAGTATCTATTAATGGGGATCAAAGGGGATGAGGGTGGTGTCATCAGGAAGCGGTCCGCATAGGGAGATAGGGGTTGTGGTCTGATTCGACGTTGGTGGCTGAAAGCACGCATTGTGTTGGCTTTGATCGACGTTTTGGTCACAATGTCGAGGTTTAGTGGTACTGTAGCGAATGGGAGAGAAGAGAAAATATAATAATAATAATTAAATGATTGATTTAATAATTCTCTACTTTCAAACACTTATAACTCCCACATAAGGCCTCCATTTCACGTGCAGTTTGCGGCATCATGATCGCATCGATACGAGGAATGTTATGATTTATTATTTGTTGTGTTCTAAGACATTTCAGAAGAGCATATTGTATTAGGTTTGTTATATGGTTTTGTGTTTATGGGTTAGGGCTTGATCTAGCCTGTCAATGGATACTCGAAAAAGCCGAAATCCGTCCGGATCCGTATCCGAAAAATGGATATTATCCGATATCCGAAAAGCGGATGCGGATATCCGATATTCGAAAAAAAATGGGATGCGGATGCGGATATGGGCATATCCGTATCCGAAAAACATCCGTCCGATCCGAAATTTTATGTGTGTTGTCATTTTATCATTATGTATGTTGCTATTTTATCATTTGAATTGATGTAATATCGTGTAAACTTGTTTGATATTATGTGTGTTTCCAGTTTGTCTGTTGAAAAACTGATTAGTGTTGTAGTGTGTGTATTGTCATTTGAGAAAGTGATTGTTTTAGTTCAAAAATATTAGTATAATAAAAATCTTATTCAATTTCGGATGCGGATATTTTGGATATTTTCGAATATCCGGAAATATCCGCTTTTTATTTTCGGATGTAGATATTTTTGGATATCAGAAAAATATCCGCGGATGCGGATACGGATGTTAATTCTCATATATCCGCGGATAGCGGATGCGGATTCAGATTTAAATTTTTGGATGCGGATACAGCCATATCCACATCCGTTTGCATCCGTTGACAGCCCTAGCTTGATCCGGTAGCTTCGTAAACGGTGGGGCGATGACGATTTTTGGGCTTGCTCCCAATAATGTCGTTGTTCATAGGTGAATGACTAGCTTGGACTTGACCTCAATATACTATAATCCAAGGAGCCGAGTCCTAAATATATCACAGTCCGAGGAGCTGAATCCTTAAGATACCATAGTCCGAGTAGCTAAGTCCTCAATATAGTCCGAGGAGCTGAGTCCTTAATATAGTGCGAGGATCTGAGTCCTTAACATACCATAGTCCCAGGAGCTGAGTCCTAAATATACTATTGTCCGAAGAGCTAAGTCCTCAATGCACGATAGTCTGAGGAGCCGTGTCCTTAATATTCGATTTGGCATCACGGTATGGTTAGAGGAGTTGAGTCCTTAATATACGATTTGATGATAGCAGGTGGAGACTTTATGGTCACCCATAGGCTTGTGATCAGGCATGGAATAGATTTTAGTTAACCCTTAGCATATGACGCTACTCTGAACTATGGAGTTAAAGCTCCACCAAAGCCTCGCAAAATCCTCGCTATAGCGTATAGCTCTTCAACCGCTATGCTATTTTAATTTAGCGCTATCAAATTGTAGATCCGCATTAAGCCCCGCTATTTTCTGCTACATCTGCTAAATCAAGGCTTTTTAGCATCCAATGTAGCAACATTAATATAAAAAGGTTGACTTAACTAGTTCTCCTTTAAACCAAATCAATAAAGTTGGGGCAAAGACCTAATTTCAAGTCATAAGTGCTCAATATAAGTTAAAGATCCATTATAGTACCAAATCTAG
Organism: Allium fistulosum; assembly: GCA_030737815.1. NCBI lineage: Eukaryota > Viridiplantae > Streptophyta > Magnoliopsida > Asparagales > Amaryllidaceae > Allium > Allium fistulosum. The sequence goes on from CM060906.1 coordinate 548,082,945, forward strand.
TCTCCGTGATCTTGATGCATGTGACATATGTTAAGGCATGGTTTTTAGGCATAAGTGTTGTTTCAGTAGCTTATTAGTATTATACACTCATATGATGTGTTTCACCAACCAGACGTATGTTTGACCGTCTCTATCATCTTCTTCTTTTTAGATTTACTTTGATAGGGCATAAACTGAACCAACAATTGGGATAAGCACGAAAATGAAAGCAAATATAAATACGGATACACCTTTTGGCCACCGATGAAAGGCTAGTCGAAAGGCTAGTCATGTAATTCAAAATCAATTGAGAAAGAAAAAGCCCAAGTATTTGGTTTCACGGGATTCAGCCAATTGTCTCGATCGTGGGATATCATTGAGAAATAGGAATCTGTGTTATTAAAGAATTTTCCGCAATTATTTCTAGTATGGAATGAGTCAATCATCCACTTTGGTATCTTTTTGAACAAAAATGGTAATATTGTTCCTCCATTGATCAAAAATTTCGGTCTTTGGGAAGTATCACGATCATCCAATAAGAAGGGTTTCAATTTATTCAAATGAACGATGGTGGTGACTTGGAGGCATGGTGGTAGAATGGACACGCATATTTTTTTAACTATCTACTATTTTATTTCATTTATTCCTAAACATTATGTTGTTTCTATTACCAATATAGAGAGATGCAGTAGTTAGGGTTTGTTTGATACTATATTGTTTTGTTAATTTGGGACCGTATTATTGGTTACTATTATATTTAATTTCTTCCACTGTGAGTTTCAGAAAGTGTAGGATATTATAGATAGCTCTGTGATATGTTTATATTTTATCTCGAACGATCTACCGACAATGGCATCCGCGATGCTAGTGCCACCTTTAGACGTGGATCCAAACGTCATAAATGGCGGGTTGTTACATGTGCTATCAGAGCTTAGTTTAGGTTATTCCTACTAAATTAGGACGTATAAGAGAGCATATTTGTAATTTTCTATTATTTATATATATTATATTTATATACACACACGTATATTTATTTATTTATACGCCACGCTCCATATATTTTGACTCATAGAGGTAGTCATTGGCTTATCTCTTAAAGAAGCGAACAACTATTAGTTAAATAAATGTTGAGATTTAAATAATTTTAGGTGAAAGATAAATCCATAACATTTGCTATAAGTTGCTCCATAGAGAATTGCTAAATGAGGGTTTATATGCCAAGTTGCAGTGGAGTAAATTATACGATTATGAATGAATAAGAAGAAGAACAGTACCTTCAATTCCATAGAATATAATATGATATTACTGAGGCACAATGAATGTACTTAAGCATTGTTCTTAGATTGTATGACCTGACGGGGCTTGTGTAAGTTATGATCTACTTCAATTAAAGTATTTAAATTAATTGAAATGTTTTCCCTAAAAAGTTATAAATAATGGTATCTGAGATTTTTGAAAAAAATATTAATAAAAATAAAGAAGTGACTTTACATAACTATTTCTAAAGCTTTTATTTTTGCTTAATGCAAGGCATATTGTTGCACTTATACTTTGATGTATATGTGCCTTTAACAAAGAAACTTTTAAAAGTAAATTACAAAGTAATTCAAATGCATATTTTTGAATGTCTTTTATTTTATTTACACTTGAAAAAAATATTGAATTTTCTTTAAACTTTTTTGAATTTATAAAATTAAATTTATAAAATACTATTTACATGCATATTTTTCTAAGTTAAATTGAACCACCTTGGATAAATTTTAAATTGAGAAAAGGGATTTAAAAATTATTATTTTAAAACTGTGGAATTTCTCTATTTTAATATGTATGTATTCTCGAATGGAGTTTAAATGATTTTTGATTTAAACTCTTGAAAGTACACATTGATTGAGTATTTAAAATTTTGCAAATTATTCCAGAATTTGACTATAGTTAGTTGCCAAAAATGAATTGGAAAATATATATTTTTTGTATACATGTTAGGTATTGTTTAATGATGGTTGAAATTGGCTAATTATTAAATAAAATGATATTTAGTATATATGATAAATTGGCTAAAAATTATACGAAATGATGTCGAAAAAAATGAAGTATGAGTATTACAGAAAATAACCGAAGTTATTTCAAATCTGATTGTGTTACAAGTAATTAATTTCGAATTCGGTAAAGCTAAGAATTTGGAAGTAAAATATTTTTAAGAATGGACATTTTAAAGAATTGTTAAAAAGAGGGTAGCTTGCAGATTAAAATAAATTTGGGTTATGAAATGATTTAATATGAAACATATAAAGTAAAACTTTTTGAAATTTTTTTTAAGTAGAATTTAAATAATTTATTTTGAAAAAAATATGTGATGATCGAAATTAAACATTGGATAAAGTTAACGGTGAAGTTTATAGTTTTCATATCCTCCTAGTTTTGTGTAGAATAAGATTTGAAGTCAACGATTTTGATTAAAAGATAAAGTGAAAAGTTATTGATATTTTCAATTGATATTTGACTAGAGCTACAAAAGAATTACACAGCCTATAAAGTTGGAATCGAATATGGTGAACTAGCTAGGATAGTCAACATGTCGATATGCTAAGGACTTACTAGAAATGAATTGTAACACCCCGCAATTGTAACAACCGATATGTAAATGACTAATTTAAACATTAATTAATTAATTAATGAAGCACCCAATATAGTCGATTTTTAAAAGAAGGGTGAATTGGGACTCGAAACACCCGTAGTTGAGTTCGCTTTTTTGACGTAAGAAAAATGAGTATAAACTTAACTATGTTTGAAGTCGATGATTTTTGGAGTGAATAGTGATTTTGAGTAGATGAAATGAATTCAGGCTAAGGCCAATGAGTTAGCCTATAAGTAGGCCTACGCTTCATAATTCCATAATTTATATTTATTCAATGCTTCTTTTCCTCTTCCTCTCCTAACCTTCTTTTAATTACCCTTTAATTATCTCTTAATCTTCAAGAACTAAGCCTTTCAAATAAAATTCCTAAATTCAAATAAAATCACCATAATTCCCCTCATCCAATTCTCTACCGAGCCCATCAAGGGACTAGCTTGAAGTTATGATTTGAGCTTCATTTATGGTTTAAATGGAGAGAAGCATGAGTTTTGGTGATTAGAGCTTGATTTAGGAAAAGAGGATGAGTGAGATGATCCTTCATATATATTTACTTATTAATCTTCTTTATTTTATTTATTGATGATCATGGTATTATATCAAGTGATTTGGAGATTATTTACATTGAATTAGGCTTGTATTCATGTTATGAACATGATTATTTCATCTCATTATTTATTTAATACCTTAATTACTATTTTTGAAATAGTTAGTAAGCTTAGAAATGGATTTTGGGATAAGTGAGTGATTATATGCGATGTGGCGTTATAATGATTAGATGACATAATTAAGTGCATGTCATTTATTAGTAATGATATACCTAATTTAAATGGTTTTAGAAAAGTTGGTAAGCTAACTAAGTGATTAATGAAGATTAATTGGTACTTATGAATATTATTTAAAAGTAAAGAAGCGATCTATATTAATTAATGATTTATTTATAAAGATTATTTATGTAAAGAAATAATTTTATAAAAAAATAAAAGTTAATTTTTATAAAATAGTTTAGAAGTGTTATTTTATAAAAAGAGTGATTTTATAAAATAGTAAGAAAGTTATATTTTACAAAATAGTGATTTTGTAAAATAGTAAGAAATTGATATTTTATAAAATAGTATGAATGGGATGTTTTATAAAGAATATAAGATTTTATAAAATAATATGAAGAATATATTTTATAAAGTGGTTATAAGGTTTTATAAAATATTTATGAAAGGAATACTTAATTTAAATAAAGAGATTTAGTATTTCAAAGACTTAAATGGATCTATAAGCTAGTACTGTATTTTATAAAGTGGTACGAGATTACCATTTTATAAAATAATATAAGAGATGTCTCACTTTTACTGAAAAGGTTTAGTAGATAAAATTAACATTTGATTAAGTAATGATTAAATTACTTACTCAAATATGCATGTGCGTATACGTGCACGAGCGGGTACACGTATATGTGTATTTGAAGTTATATATTGATCAAGACAATTCTTATAGTGTAGCTAGAATTGTCATACGTAGTTATGTGTGTGTGTGTGTGTGTATAATTGTATATATATGTATGTGTATGTCTTTAATTTTATATGAACACGTAGCTAGCATCTCATGTAGCCACAACGACTATCGCAAGCGCTAAGTTGCACGAAAGGATACTTGTCCAACTAATCGCTCCGGTGAAGTCTGAAACGTGATCTATATAATTGAAAGTGTGGTTATGTGTCTGCGCATGTATAAACATGTACAAATGGATGTATGGGCGTACGTGTAGGCATCACATAAGGTAGGAAGGCTGGTTATGTTATTTTGGCGTGTTAGAGGAGGCGGGGTTGCTAGATTCGCCCGTTGAACTCTACACTTGCAAAGAGTGGATTTTGTTGAAATTGATTTTCAAACACATAAGGAACCACTTCCAAAACATCAACCAATGAACTCCAGAGGAAGTTTGATGGGGTGGAGGCAGGCTTTGAAAGCTAAGCGGCTCATTAGACGAAATAACGGAGGAAACGACGCACGAATCGGCTGCCGTATGGATCGATGGCACCTACACTAGGCTTTATTGCCTGGAATAAGCTACCACCGGTGCATAGGTGATGCACTTACCTGGGCCGTAAAGCTCAAGTCGGATGCCATTTAAGCGGGGGGTCTTTCCCTCTTTCGGGTGCGGGTTTGTATGGAGCTTTGGCTCAACTTCGGAGAAGACTATGGGCTACTAAGGGAGGCAGAATCCAATGCGAAGCACGAGATCTAAATGTGAATTTTAAGTGATTCCTATGGGATCTACAACGATCAGGCATAGGATCTGCATGGTGATTGGTCACGATCACATCCGACGAGCATGTACAATCGAATGGAGCAAATATATACATTCAGGCTTTGACCTCGGGGTACGTATAGTTTACTAAATTGGATGGTCATATATTAGTGACCATACATAGTATTGATCTTATATTAGTGATCATACATCGTATTGGGCTTATATTAGTGGCCATGCATATTACTAGTCTTTCAATGGTGATCATGCGTATAGATAGACGATGATGCGATATTGGTCTTCCTTTGTGATAGGTTTATTTGATTACATAGTATTATATTTTTCATATATATATATACACACACACACGACATCGACATTCATTTGTAGTCCCGATTGCATATTATATAGGATACACCCCTCGTTCTCTTTTGTCGAGACGTTATGATAATTTTTTCAGAAATTCATGATGGTTGTGAGGGAAATGATGACGATCATCTACGAGTGGGCCATATATTACTTAAGCTCATTATAGTGGTACGGTGAGATCCATATATGTTTCAGATATCTAGAGTAGATCATATACCACTTATGCATGTTATAGAGATACGGTGGGATCTACCTAAATTCCATCAAAGCTGGATGTGGCTCGAGGTCTATCGTACATTTAGGCAAACTCGGGTTTCGGATATATAGAGTAAATCATATAGCGCTTGTGCTCATTATAAGGGTATAGTGAGATCTACAGGAGTTCGATCACACTAGACGTGGCTTGGGTCTATAGTACATTTAGGTACTGACTCTATTTACCTTGAACATGAGTCTACCGTGGACTCCACTCATCAAAAATGACGAGTATCAATTTATATTATATGTCTATCGCTTATCGTTATATTAGTTGGTTGATAATATTGTTGTGTATTCCAGGATACGCTTGTATTGTGATATTTATATTGTCCCTGCATTCATATATTGGGTTACTTTATCATAGTTTGTTGTTACGTTTCAGTCACATTATATTAGTTTTATAGATTCATTCATTACAAGAAAAGAGCAGGTTATGATGTGTGATTTCCTACTTTTGTGATGGGTTTACTTTACTTTTTTATAAGCATTTTAGATTATCCCCGAGCCATGTTTATGAAGAGGACCAACTATACCTTAGTATTTCATATTCTATTTGTATATAATTTTGATATACGGTATTTTGAGATAGTGCCCCTAACACCAAGCTTTTAGTCCAACCTGCGTTTTGTCTTTGTATGTTTATATCATGATAACTCTCGGGTACTCGGTCGAGTAGTTTGGGAGTCCGGTGCTTTTGGGGATACGCTATCAAGGCGTGCAGTGGAGCATTTTGGAGCCATGACATCGATATTTTAGATATGTGTACTTGATATTTTAGTGGTACATGACAGACCTGTTATTACTATATGAGACATATTGTATCATATATTTATTCAGAACTCCGTGTTGTTGGGAGTTGATGTATTCTAACTTTCTGTATTGATATTTATTTATTAGTTGCTTCCGCTAGTGCGGTCTCTTATATATTGTCATCTTGTTCTATTAATGTATACCCAGTATATTATATTTGTGTGATCCTATCGATGTCTTGGTTTAGTGTTTCATTCTTATTTTACTTTGAAAATCTGTCTTTTGTGGTATTTAGAAGTTAGTCGTTGATGTAAGACGATGATTTTTGGGTATTTCTAAGGACGGATTATTACATTTGGTATCGAAGCTTAGGCTCAACACTAGGACAAAGCGGACCATTTTGATTTAATCACTGTGGTAAAAGGAGATACATTGATAGAGTAAACTTGTAATTTCTTCTATATTTTACTGTATACACCACTTGCCTTCTGGACTCTAATTTATTTTTGTCGCTAGTTGCTAAGGTGTCTTCATCAGGCTATCAATATGAGTAGACGAAGTACACATGAGACTACATTTGGGTAGTCTTAGATGCTTGATCAGTTTAGAGGTTATTTAGCTACCGCAAAGGATGTTCTGCCGCCTATGAACATTTTCCATAGATACGGTTGGCATCAGAGGTGGTGTGGCCCTTAGGGCACCATTATTTCTAGCTCCACTAGCTTCAGGCTCTTTGAAGCTGTGTCGGGATTTCCTTAACCTTGGAGGGAAGCCATATCTGAGTCTTGAGACTATTGCTGAGACACAACCTTGGACACATGCATGAGAGGGCTTCCATTAAGATAGGTCTACATAATGTTCTCGTAAGGAAGATTGATTCTCGCATCTGAAGATGGGAGACTTTTGGCTGGGTAGGACATAGTGTTAGGGTGGCTGATAAGCAAGCCCGTGACTTGAATGAATTCAGGCATCCTTTTATTTCTCATTTCATTTCTAAGATCGAGAAGGCGTGTAGCTTGAGCATTCCATCGATTTTGTGTAGGGAACCTTGTCAGTGATGGAGTATGTTAACCAATTCAATCCTTTGTATTTGAGGATTGAGACGATCAGTACTCCATCAGTGTGGGCAAAGGAGTCTGCCTTAGGTCTTAAAACACCAATTGGAGATTCATTACTTAGCCTTTTCCTTATTAGGGGTTGCTTTTGGAAGTCTCATTGGGACGGTTCTCCTTCGAGAGAGCACACACGAGGTATCGTTGGAGATAACGAAAGAGGAAAGTAAACTGAAGCTCCAACCAAAGCGCAAAGACCAAGATACAAGGAAGATCGAGCTTGTGCAAAGAAGGAAGCCTTTTCCTTGGCATGTATGTTACTCCTATGGCATGTAGGGGCATTTTGTTAGGAGATGTCATCCAGCTAAAGCGAAGCGTAAGTGCTTCATTTGTGATTAGCTTAATCACTTTAAGAAGGATTTTCCTACGTTGCCGAGGGGTGGGTAAGTGATAATGACTTATGCCTTATGGACATTACCAGGTCTAAGTAGGTCTACTGCTCAGGAAAAATGAAAGGAGCTTATGTAGTGAGGTATGCTCTATTTTAGGGAACCTGCTTTTATTCCTTCTGATATTTGAGTAGTATATTTATCTATTGCTACTAGTTCGGTAGATAGGCTAAACTTGTTGCTTTTCATAGTAGATAAATTATTCCGTAAAGATAAACCATGTACGAGTAACCTTATTTGCAAAGCTGAGGTGAAGCGAGAGAGAGTATTGCCATTCAAACTTGATGCTTGAGCTTTCAAGTTGAGTGGGGTTGGTCGATGAAGTGTGACTTGGATTTGTATCCAAGTAAGGCTCGACGGATGTCCAGTAATGAGTAAAGACCGAGCGGATGACTTATAGGCGCTTGCCTAGAGTCGGTCATGTTAGAATTGTTTTTCTTTGTGTTTGTAAATGTTAGGTGATGGGAGTAATCCCATATACCAAAAGGGATATTTTCTAAAGATCGGTACATTCACGTGCTAGTTCTTAAACCCTAGTTCGAGCGTAGAGTTTCTAGGTAATTTGCATAAGTTAGGAAAGGGTTTCTCACTTGATTCTTATAGGTGAGCAGTTGATTCAGACTCTTAAGGTGACTAGGCCATGCTTTGGAGATTTCAATAGTCGGGTCAAGGAACTAGATCGTGGTTTTCATGAGAGAAGTCAGGTAGTCGAACCTAGTTTAACAAAGAAATCTTGGGAGCAGACAAAGGGTTGGAATGTGCATCATGTCATTTTAGGTGATCATTAGTCATTGCCAATTATCTTTATGGTATAGCTAAGGTCACTTGGGATAGTTCGAGTAAGGATGTCTTGACTAGTTTTGTAGCGATTAAGATAATCTTCCAAATGATGAGACGATACTTTCCTAGGTGAGCGTCGAAGTGCACTTAGTATATTATCCTTATTAACGTCGTGCGATTGATGTGAGTTTGAACCCGAGCAAACCCAAGCATTAGTAGATCGTCATTTAATGATGATTTAATTGGTATAGTTTTCTCCTTTGTAGAATGCGTATTATTCAGAAGAAAAGGAAAGTTAAGGCTTAGATTGCTGGATTTATTCGAGAGTTTTGAAACTCGATGATCCCGCATATCAAATAAGTTTTCCTTTTCATAGCGGGAGGTGTAATAGTCTTTCGTGTATTGTATTCACGAAAAGGGTTACACGACTTAAGCATTTTGTTCATCTTAAACATCTAACAGACTCATTAGAGTTTATGGTTTGACATGCGCATTTGACTATTGATTTGTTACTGTGCATGTCGGTGTAGACCCTTTCTAAATGTTTCATTATTTTATATAGTTATTTTTGACCGTTGATTGGTTATTTGTGTATTGATTGTATGCTAATCGTTTATTGATGGTTTTTGTTGCTTGTTGTTACTTGTTGTTGTTTGCTATTGCTCATATTTGCTTGCTACTATTTGATGGTTTTTGTTGTTATTTGATTTTGTTGTTGGTTAATTTTGGTTGTTACTGATTTTTGTTACTTGTTTGCATATTTCATAGCTTGTATGCTAGTTATTGTTGCTTATCATTGTTTATCATTGATTGACCATTGCTTGTTGCTTATTACTGCTCATTGATTGCTCATTGTTTCTTATTGCTTGTTATTGTTGGATGGTTGCGTGTACGCTAATTTGAATTTCCTATTGAAGCTATTTCAAAGAGAGATAAAGATAGCTATGTAAAATAGATCATATATCGTTCATGCCTGCTGTGGGATCGAGATGGGATCTATACGAGTCTATTGCCTTTTGGCGGGACTCGGAGTCTATGGTATATTTTGATACTGACTTATTTAAGCTCAATCTCTAATAGATTGTCATGTATGATTATGGTAGTATCGGTTACTATGCTAAGGTTATACATGTGTGAACTCCATTGTTGTTGTGTTGGTACATAATCCTCTAGGCATAGTACAATTAGGTAATTAAGATCTGAAGCATAGAAATTTAAATGCTTATTTGTTTGGATTTGCATTTAAATGGTAAGAAGCTTTCTTAAAAAAGAGGTATGTATTTTTGGGGATACTGTAGGTTATTGCATATTTCCTAGTTGTGTGATGCATTCTAATTTGGGATTTTCAATAGCGCTGATTACATAAGGGAAAGTATCGCTGAAATTTTTGAAAATTAAGGTTTAAGAATTTTGGTTAGTCTTGTTACTTTCTCGTACTCATAGGAATTTTAGGGCCAAAATTCTTTTTAGGAGGAAAGAATATAACACCCCACAATTGCAAAGAACGAATATTTAAATGATTAATTTAAATATTAAGTCATTAATTAACGGAACACCCATTATACTCGAATTTTCAAAGACAGATGAATTGGGACTCGAAACACCCGTATTTGAGTTTGTTTTTTCGATGTGAGAAAAATAAGTATAAAATTGACTATGTTTGGGTAGATGAGTTTTTGGAGTAAATAGTGACTTTGAGTAGATGAAATGAACTTAGGCTAAGGCCCATGAGTTAGCCTATAAGTTGGCTTACCCTTCATAATTCCATCATTCGTTTTCATTTCAACATTTCTTTTCCTCTTTCTCTCCTAATTTTCTTCTAATTACCCCTTAATCATCTTTTAATCTCTAAGCCCTAAACTCTTCAAATAAAATTCCTAAATTCAAATAAAAATCTCCATAATTCCTCTCATTCAATTCTCTACAAAACACATCAAAGGATTAGCTTGAAGCTATAGTTTAGAGTTTCATCTTTGATTTAAAGAGAGGGAAAGCATGAGTTTTGATGATTAGAGCTTGATTTAGGGAAAAATAAGGTAAGTTGGATGATTCTTAATATATATTTACCTGTTAATCTTCTTTATTTCGTTTATTGATGATAATGGGACTATATGAAGTGATTTGAAGATTGTTTGGGTTGAATAGGCTTGTATTCATGTTATGAACATGATTATATCATCTCATTGTTTGTTTAAGATCTTATTTAGTATTTCTGAATAGTTAGTAAGCTTTGAAATAGATTTTGGGATAACTGTGTGATTTTATGTGATGTTATAGTGGATTAGAGACTTATTAGTTGACATAATTGAGTACCTGTCATTTGTTAGCAATAATAAAACTAATTTAAATGGTTTTAGAAATGTTAGTAAGCTAATTAAGTGATTAATGAAGTTTAATTAGTACTTATGAATATTATTCAAAAGTAAAGAAATGGTCTTTATTAATGAATGATTATTTATAAATATTGTTTATGTAAAGAAATAATTTTATTAATAAATAAAAGTTATAATTTATAAAATAGTGATTTTATAAAATAGTATAAAAGTGATATTTTGGTAAAAGTGTGATTTTATAAAATAGTAAGAAAGTTATGTTTTCAATATAATATAAAAGTGATATTTTACAAAAAGAGTGATTTTATAAAATAGTGAGAAAGTGATATTTTATAAAATAGTGATTTTTTAAAATAGCATTAATGGAATATTTTATAAAGAATAAAATATTTTATTAAATAATATGAAGAATGTATTTTGTAAAATGGTTATGAAGTTTTATAAAATATTTATGAAAGGAATACTTAATTTTAAATAAAGAGATTTAGTACTTCAAAGGCTTAAATGGATTTACAAGCTAGTATTGTATTTTATAAAATGGTATGAGATTTTATTAAATAATATAAAGAGATATCTCACTTTTACTAAAAAAGTTTTGTAAATTAAAGTAATATTTGATTTGTTAATGATTTAATTACTTACTCAAATATACATGTTTGTATATGTGCATGAGCAGGTATATATATACATGTATTTGAAGTTATATATTAATCAAGACAATTCTTGTATTGTAGACAGAATTGGCATATGTAGTTATATATATATACATAATTGTATGTATATTTCTATATGTATGTGTATATCATTATTCGTATATAAACACATGGCGAGCGTCTCATGTAGCCATAGCGACTATCGTTTGCGCTAAGCTGCATGAGAACATACCGGACCGAGTAATCGCTTCAGTGAAGTTCAAAATGTGATTTATATAATTGAAAGTGTGGTTGTGTGTCTGTGTGTGTATAAACATATACAAATGGGTATATGGGCATACATGTAGGCATCACATAAGGTTGGAAGGCCAATTATGTTACTTTAGCGTGTTAGAGGAGGCTGGGTCACTAGATTCGACCGTTGGTCCCTACACGTGCAAAGAACGGATTTCACGTGAAAATTAGTTTTCGAGCACATAAGGAACCACTTCCAAAACATCAACCAATGAACTTTGGAGGAGGTCAATGGGGTGGAGGCAGGCTTGGAAAGTTTGGGGCTTATCGGGTGAAGCAATGAAGGAAATGATGCGCGAATCGATGGCCGTATGAATCGGTGGCACCTGTCCCGGACTTTATTGCCTGGGATGATCTACCATCGGTGGTAAATCACGGGTAGACTAGTGGAGCACTGACCTGGGAAGAAAAGCCCAAATCAGGTGTCATTTAAGCGTTGGTTTTTGCCTTTTTCGGGTGTGAGTTAGTGTAGAGCTTTGGCGCAACTTCGATGAAGACTATAGGCTACTCGGAAAGGTAGAATGTAAGAAGAAGCTCGAGATTCAAATGCGAATGTTAAGTGATTCCTATGGGATCAACAATGATCGGGCATAAGATCAGCACGGTAATTGGTCTTTATCACGTATGACGAGCGTGTACGATCGAATGGAGTAAATCTGTACATTAGGGCATTGACCTCGGTGTACGTATAGTTTGATAATATGGAAAGCACGGTAATCGGTTTTCAAACACATAAGGAACCACTTCCAAATCATCAACCAATAAACTTCAGAGGAGGTCTAAATGGTTGGAGGTAGGCTTCGAGAGCTTGGCGCTCATCGAGCGAAAAAATGGAGGAAACGTTGCACGAATCGACGATCGTATGGTTCAATGGCACATGCCCTAGGCTTTATTGCCTAGAACAGGCTACCACCGATCGATCGGTGGTAGACCACCGATGGACAGGTGGTATACAGACCTGGGCAGTAAAGCCTGGGCAGGTGCCATTTAAGCAGGAGGTCTTTCCCTATTTCCGGTGTAGGTTCGTGCGGAGCTTTGGCTCAACTTCAGAGAAGACTATAGGCTACTAATGGAGGAGGAATGTAAGGAAAAGCCCGAGATCCGTATGGGAATGTTAAGTGATTCCTATAGGACCTACAACGATCAAGCATGGGATCAGCACAGTGACTGGTCATGATCACATCCGACGAGCATGTACGATTGAATGGAGTAAATCTGTACATTTGGGCTTTGACCTTGGGGTGCGTATAGTTTGATAAATGGTCTTATATTAGTGACCATACGTAGTATTGATCTTATATTACTGATCATGCATTGTATTGGCCTTATATTAGTGGCCATGTGTATTACTAGTCTTTCAGTAGTGACCATGCATATAGATTAACGATGACGCGATATTGGTCTTCGTTTGTGATAAGCGTATTTGATTATGTGATGTTATGTTATATATACATATACATGACATATGCATTCCTTTGTAGTCCCGATGGCATATTCTATGGGATACTCCCATCGTTCTCTTTGTCGAGACGTTATGCGAATTTGTTCAAAAATCCATGATGGTTGTAAGAGAGATAATGACGATCATCTACGAGAGGGCCACATATCACTTATGCTCATTATAGGGACATAGTGAGGACCATACAGGTTTCAGATATCTAGTATAGATCATATACCACTTATGCTCGTTATAGGGGTACGGTGAGATCTACACAAGTTCCATCAAAGTTGGATGTGGCACCTGGTCTATGGTACATTTAGGTACCGACTTTATTTATTTTGGACCATCGACAGAAATCATTGGATCATGATAATTTGAATTATAGATGGGTGTCCAACGTTGACTCAGGTTTCAGATATCTAGAGTAGATTATATATCACTTATGCTCGTTATAGGGGTACGGTGATATCTACATGTGTTCGATCACACTAGATGTGGCTCGGGGTCTATGGTCCTTTTATGTACTGATTATATTTATCTTCAGCCCGAGTCTACCATGGATTCCACTTATCTAAAATAACGAATATTAATTTATATTATCTGTCTATCACTTATCGTTATATTATGTGTTATATTAGTTGTTTGATAATATTGTGTTGTATTCTAGGATACGATTGTATTGTGATATTTATATCGTCTCTGCATTCGTATATTGGGTTACTTTATCATAGTATGTTGTTACATTCCCGTCACATTTTATTAGTTGTGATGATTCATTGGTTACAAGAGAAGAGCATATTATGGTATGATTCCCTACTTTTGTAATTGGTTTACTTTACTTGATTATGGGCAGTTCGAATTATCCTTAAAAGACCGGTTGTACCTTAGTAATTCTTGTTCTATTTGTATATAAGTTTGATATACAGTATTTTGAGATGGTTCCCCACACACCAGGCTTTAAGTCTGACTTGATTTTTTTCTTTGTCTATTTGTCATCATAACTTTCGGATACCCATTTGAGTAATTTGGTTGTTAGGTGCTTTTGGAGATACGTTATCAAGATGCACAGCTGGAGCATTTCAGAGGCGTGGCATCGATATTTTGGATATGTATAATTGTATTTCAATGGTACATGACAGACCTATTATATATATGAGACCTGTTGTATCAAATATTTATTCAGAACTCCGTGTTATTGGGAGTTGATGTATTCTAACTTTCTGTATTGATATTTACTTATCAATTGCTTCTGATAGTGCGATCTCTTATATATTGTCATCCTATTATGTTCATGTATATTCAATATATTATATGTTATCATTCCGTAGTGAGATCCTATCGATGTCTTGGTTTAGTGTTTCGTTCCAATTTTACCCAGACAATCTGTCTTTCATTTTATTCGGAAGTCAGTCGTTGATGCAAGACGATGATTTTTGGGTACTTCGAAGGATGTGCTATTACATAAACATTATGAATTCTTAATTTAGGGATTTTTACTTAACATTAATGAGGGTACTATTTATGGATTTTGGAAAAATTTTGGAAACGATTAGTAAAAATCTATTTTGAATCGAGAGTTTACTATTATTTATAAAGTAAGATAGAATTTAAATAAATAGTAATATGATTTTTTGGAAGACTATCTAAATTTTAATCAAATAATAATATGACTGTTTTATGGAGTTTATGGAAAAAATTATTATTATTTAAGTAATAAAAAGTAAGAGGCATTTTAAGAATAATAATAGGATATTTTTCATGAATATTTTTATGATAAATTACAACTATTTTTTACATAAATACCAATAAAAATATTTTTAGGATTTAATGCATAATGTTATTAATTCTGAATTAGATAATGATAAAGTGGTTGTGAAAAAACCATTTAAATATACATTATTATTTGATGTAAATAGATAATAATATTATTGTTCTTAAGGAAATTTTACGAAAATTATTATTTTTGGATTATGTAATGATGTTTGAAATTAAAGGAATATTGAAAAAAGGTTTCTAATATATAATATCGATTTGAGAAAAAAAATATATACTATTTTGAGATAATAGAGAAAAATATTCTTATAATAAATAATATCGAGAATGATGAACACTTAAGAAGGAAATAACATATTTAAATTTATTGTTTTGAATTGTTGAGACATATATGGTTAAATGTGATATTAACATATATGTTTACAATAAGGGCTGGGATATGCTTATATAACATGTGAGAAGCATTAGAGCGAAGTGAAGTGAAAAGTTTCATAAAAAGTTAAATAATAGAAGATTGGTTGTATAACACAGCGCCGATAGAAGATAACTATACTTGTCTATGTAAAGTGTTTTCAGAGTACGGTCAATGATGTAACTATCCTATAGGTCGGGTGGGCAACCCAAAAAAAATAAAAATAAAAGAAGGATCGATTCAGCCCAAAACCCGAATCATGGATTCACATAAATCTTTCGTCTTTTATCTCGATGTCGAGATTTTCAGTTTTCAGATTTACAATTGTTCGATTATCATAGGCATCATGGAATCTTTCCACATTGCATTCTTGACAGTCCTTGCCCAATCTTTAAAAGAATCAAGGCCCTATATATAACATGCATAAATTATGAGTGTGGAACAGAATTGAAATTGATTGCGCTGTAAAATTAGCGTTCTACCTAAAGTGTTGCGCTTCTTCTTGCTGGATTTGGTCATTCACAATGGATTTAGTTAAGCAATTAAGTTGGTATTCCAATTTTATTTTTCCAATTTATGATACATAAATTCACTATTTCTTGTTCTGTGACCAATGGTTGTGGGTTGCATAAGGATGATTCTACTAATATTCTTGGTGAGATTAAATAATTGAAGTTGGGTATGGAGATAGGTATTTTAAATAATTGAAAATTAAGAGTTAACTTTTTTATTTTGTGGCTTCATAACTTAGTTATAGCCTATTGTTTGTGCTGATCTAATGCTATATTAAATTTTGTGTTAATTGAAAATTTGCCATACCAGCCTGTCATTGTAGTTTGTATATAAAGAACTTGGTATGTTTATTTGAATGGTAGTTTGCCAAAGCTATTCATACTAGTGCAATTTATTTGAAATTTTATATTATTATGCGCATGAATGCGCCAAAATAATATATACTAAAGCAAACTAGTTAAACCATAATTTTCTCTTTTTCCGCAAATTATTTGAATATCTACATTATTACACCCATTGCAAATCAAAATCCTGGTTAAGTCACTGAGTACGGCGATGTACATAAAGTACACCAACCGTATTTTAGTTTATAGGACTTCACGAGCATGTAGAGTTAATAGTATTTTTAAAGTGCCCAGTGTTGTATGATTTCTAAACATGAAGTAAATGTCTTGACTTGCACATACTAAGGTACGAAGGCGATTTTAAGGAAGGCGGTATTTGGTGATTTGGAAGAATGTTGACTAAGAGGTAAGATTGGTTTTTTTAAGTCAATTTTACTTCGCGATGGTGAACTTATTTTGCATAGCTTATTTTTACTGCACGATGCATGTGAAAAAATGTGAAAATTGCACAACCTAGTCTATGAGTTTGTTATAGTAATACTACATTCAGAAAAAATAAGGCATCGACCATTTATGATATCTATAAACTAAACTGTGGTGGAGTGTGGGTTTACATGTTGTCATTCCTATAGACTTGAAGAAAGAGTTTACTGGGGTATCTCAAAGGGTACGAAGAAGGTTTTCTATTGGCTAAGGATGAAGAAGTAAAGGAAAAGGTATTTTGTAAGGTATTTGACGGTGGAGATATGTCAGTAATGAAGTCTATTTAAATTAAAGCTATATCTATACTTTACATGATTAGACACCTCAGTGATAAGTAAATGTATGGAAACCTCATAGGATAAACGTGCATAAAGAGTTCATGATGGGTAGCTTGCTAGGTTAAGGACTTGCTATTAAGATATGTTATGTAAGAAACTTAGCATTATAAGTTAGAGGACCTTTCCCGATCGTATAGAGAGTAGGGAAGTCAACATGTTTTCGTGGGCTTCTTGATAAGTTGGCGGGCGTTCACATGTTTTCTGTTTATTCCATCTGCGAATATACATTGACGATTTGATGATTATGGTAGAGCCTAGTCTGGTTATGATGTGAATGTAGAGATGGAGCCTAGAATGCTTCGTAGGTGTATTAACGTCTTAGGACTTGATGTGATATGTCATAAAAATGAGGAAACGAAGTTGATCTAAGTACAACAAGGAAAATGTTTAGATAGGAGTATAATGGAGCTCGAGGAGAGAATTCGAGTTTCCCGTCACGATCTCCCTTCCAATAGGTTCCTCTTTTAGTTAGTTTTATGTTAGTTTGCTCGTTAGGTCATTGTTTTTTTACTTGGTTACTTTAGCTAGCTAGTTGACATAGGCATAGATGCATGGATGCTAGGATTAGTTGTATACACATCCTTATGATGTGTTTTGGTTGCTATGGTTGCTTTGTTAAGTTGTACCGGTTTAGCTTATACCATATTGGTTTGTATGTATATACTTTTTAACCAAGCATAGATATGTATGGTTAGGTTTTCTAGTTTATGCTAGATAATTTTATGTATACCCATTATTATTTCTTTTATTTGGCTTATTTATAGACATGGTTGTTTACTTTTACTTTGATATGGATGTATGGATGCGCATATATATGCACGCACGCATGTGTGTATGTGTATGTATGTATGTATTTGCATCTACTATGATGTTTGCATACATATTGGTTGCACTGCAGGTGCATTCATGTAGGAGGTCGATTTAGTTGCATTTGCATTCATCTCATATTATATCATCCTACTTTATCTATCTTATGTATTATATACACTTGGTTGTGTTTTTGCTTGTGTTATGATGGATGCTAGATAGATGTAGTTATGTTTGTTTCTATGCTATAAAGTGAGTTACACTATCCTCTTCTAGAATTTCAAGGACGAAATTTTTTTAAGAGAGGAGAATGTAACACGCATTAATTTTACGAAATTAAATAATTAAATTAAAAGGGTAAAATCATAATTTTAAATAATGGCAAAATAATAATTTTTTATAGGATTTGGAATTAGGCTTCAAGATCTATTTCATTACGTCCGAAATGCTTTTTACGATCAGAAAACATATATAACTTACTGAATTTGGTCAAACGGGTTAGAAATTAGAATAACTCAAACCCAGCGACATTTTCGTAGTATATTAATTTCGAGATGTTAGACTAAACATGTGTTATTTCAGCTTATAAACAGGAAGTTAAAACTCTATTCTCTTTTCCTACTTGGGCTTAGACATCTTACCAGCAGTCGCCATCTTCTTCTTCATATTATCTCCAAATAAAATCAAACAAACTTCACATCAAATCAACCAAATAAAATAAATAAATAAAATCACCACAAAGAGGGATACGTAAATATGCTAAAGTTATCGAGAAAGTTGGCTTTTCCGAGGCAAAGAATTTCTAGACAATGATGGAGAAGGTGGGTTCACCTTGGATTGGAGAAGATGCATGGCTAATCGGTGAGTGGTATTCGTCATATATATATATATATATATATATATATATATATACATACACACACACATATATATATATATTAGTAAGTTATAGCAATTCATCCCTTAGTGTCGTAAATCACGTTATAGGTAATGTAAATGAAATTTTAAAAGTGATTTTTTATATAAACATGATTAAGGGGTAGTATGCCATGGCTAGATGGTTAAAAATATTTTTTTTATCGATTATAATTAGCAAAAGATAATCTCCTTCTAATTAAAAAGGGTGAAATACAAAAGTGTTCCAAATCATGCATATTATATATTAAAATTGTAGTTCTCAATGATACAGATCCATTAGTGGTGTTCATTCATCGATTGGGTGTTCAGACTAATCAGAAAACATGATTGAAGTTGCGTAAACGTGGGCCGTCCGTTTTGATCCAACGGTGAAATGACGACGATATGATGATCTGAATGTATGGCTATGTAAAAGATGATAAGTCGATCACCTCACTAGTGGCTGATTGGTTAGAAGGCATAGGAGTTCGTTAGATCTGGGACTTTAAGTTAGCGGTGGAGTATCTGATAAGAGGGATCGAAGGAGATGAGGGAGGTGCCGTTGGGAAGCATTCGACATGGGGAGCTTGGGGCTGTGGTTTAATTCGACATTGGTGGCTAGCAGCATACACGGTGGTGGTTTTGATCGACTTCTTGTTCATGATGTCGGCATTTAATGTTACTATAGCGAATGGGAGAGAAAGGGAAAATATAATAATAATTAAAATATTAATTAAATAATTCCCTACCATTAAGCGCTTATAACACTCACACATGACCTTTATTTCCTGCTTGTGGTGAGACAAAGAACGTTTCGGCATCATGATTGTGGTGAGACAAAGAACGTTTCGGTATGTTGTTTTCTATGTTTGAAGATGTTTTAGAAAAGTTCCATATTGCGTTTGGTTCGTTATACAGTTTTGCACTTACGGGTTGGGGCTTGATTCAGTAGCTTCGTAAACAGTGGGGAGATGACGAGTTTTGGGCTTGCTTCTAATAGTGTCATAGTCCATTATATGAATGACTAGCTTGGCCTTGACCTCAATATACGATAGTAGGAGGAGATAAGTCCTCAATATACTGTAGTCGGGGGAGCTGAGTCCTCAATATAGTCCGAGGAGCTAAGTCCTTAATGTACCATAGTCGAAGAAGCAGAGACTTCATTATACCATAGTCCAGGAAGCTGAGTCCTCAATACATGATAGTCCGAGGAGCTGAGTCCTTAATATTCGATTTGGCATCACGATAGGGTTAAAGGAGTTGAGTCCTTAGTATACTATTTGACGATAGTGGGTTGAGACTTTAGGGTCACTCGTGGGAATGTGATTAGGCATGAAATAAATTTTAGTGAACCATTAGCTTATGATGTCAATATAGTATTATATTATGTTTAGCTGACTTATTGGGTGCTGGTGACACAGGTTAAAGTATAGTTTTAGAGCATAAGTGTTTTACTTGCATATTAGTATTATATACTTATATGATATGTTTCACTCACTAGATGTACGTCTGACCTCTTCTATCATCCTCTTCTTTTTATACATATTCTAATAGATCGATAGAGAGGACTGGTGGTGACTTAGAGGCATGATGATATGATGAAGATGCATATTCATTATCTTTCTACTATTTTATTTCATTTATTCCTAAACATTATATTGTTTATGTTACCACTATAGAGAGGTATTGTGGTTAGGGTCTATTTGATACTGTATTGTTTTGTTCATCTGGGATTGTATTATTGATTACTATTATATTTAATTCCTTCCGCTGTGAGTTTCAAAAGGTATAGAATATTATAAATAGCTATGTGATATGTTTATATTTTATCTCGAACGATCCGCCATCAATGGCATCCGCTATCCAATGCCACATTTAGACATGGATCCACACGTCATAAATGGCGGGTTGTTACATGTGGTATCTGAGCTTAGTTTAGGCGATTCCTACTAAATTTTGACTCATATGCCACTGTCCATGTATTTTGACTCATAGAGGTAGTTGTTGGCTTACCCCTTAAAGAAGTGAACAACTATGTCGAGATTTAAATAATTTTGTGCAGAAGTTAAATCCATCACATTTGCTGTAATTTACTTCATGGAGAATTGCTAAATGAGGGTTTAAATGCCATGCAACAGTAGAGTAAATTGTGGGCCTATGGATGAATAAGAAAAAAAACAATGCCCTTTAGTCCATAAAATATACTGTGATGTTGATGAGGCACAATGAAGGTACTTAAGCATTTTTCTTAGATTGTATAGCCTGGTTGGGCTTGTGTAAATTATGACCTACTCCAGCTAAAGTATTTAAATTAACTGAAATGTTTCCCCTAAAAAGTTAGAAACGACGGTATATGATATTTTTGGAAATAAAAATATTAATAATAATAAAGAAGTAACTTTACATAACTATTTTAAAGGTTTTATTTTTTGCTTAATGTAAGGCACGTTGTTGCACTTATACTTTGATGTATATTTGCTTTTAACAAAGAAATTTCTAAAAGTAAATTACAAAGTAAGTAAAATGCATATTTTTAATGTCTTTTATTTTATTTGCACTTGAAAAACAATATTGCATTTTATTTTCACTTTTTTGAATTTATAAAAGTAAATTTAAAAAGATATTATTTACATACATTTTTTTCTATGTCAAATTGAACCACCTTGGATAGAATTTAAATTGAGAAAAGGGATTTAAATATTGTTATTTTAAAACCGCGGAATTTCTCTATTTTAATATGTATGTATTTTCAAATGGAGATTAAATGATTTTTAATATAAACTCTAGAAAGTACACATTAAGTATTTAAAATTTTGAAAATTATTCCAAATTTTGACATGAATGTGGTTATTAGCCAACTTAAGCAAAGAAGACCGCCGAAGGGATAATCGAGGAGAAACATACGTCTAGACAGTCGAAGGCGGTTGAAACAAAACAAACAGCAGACGAAAAAAATATTCTCTCTTGAAATAACTCCAGTTGTTTGTAAAGCCCTCATATGTCCTTATATTGATTTAAGCCTCGTTGATCAGTAGAGGAGGCGAGTTGGCCCTTTTTTAAGCTTAAAAGATGTGTTAGCTCTTCAAATTGGGAGGATGATTCAATCGCATCATGTACAGAACGTAAAAGGACTTGAGTAGAGCGTAACCGTTGGGATGCACCTATGTTGGAGCCATCCCAATCTCTTGCAGAATGAATTTAATGAACTTATTGAAAGGTGGGACATCTCAACCAAAACACATGTACTTATTGCATGCGGTATATCCCAGGGGTGGATTATGCGCTCATTGATGTATCTCCAGTAATATGACATCATCCTTTGGGATCCTAATGCTTAAGACAGATAACATGAAGTGATTACACGGTTAGTAAGAATGGAGTTTAATACGGAGGATTGTATAAAACTCTTGGGGCATGCTACTCGCTCAATGGAGAGGGTTGATTTTGAATTGGTGCCGCTAGAATGAATTAGCCTTGAAATGCGGCTATTATAGAACGTCTTGCTCCAGACGGAGTAGTCATGGAAGCTTGAGCAGTGGAAGAACCAGTATTAGGGGGAGAAGAAGGATCAAAACTGAATTTGAAGTAAGGAGATTGTCTACTCATTCTAGACTAAAATCTTGATTGCAAACATAGTCAGGTAAGTTTTATTTTAAATATTTGTTTTAATTAGAGCCCATGCAACCGACGTGCAGAATCCAGTGGTTGTTAACATGTGTGGATCAATCAGGTTTTGAAAATTGACTGGGGCAATGTGAAGTGTCAATTAGTATGTGTCATGTATCCAAAGCACGGTGAATAGAACACTTTGTGTAGATAGCATGCTCGTTTTGGCAAACGACCTCCTTCGCAAGATGGAACTGTGTGTTGAGTCTTACCCATTATCGTAGAGTGAACAATAACGAAACCATTATCTAGAGCGACATGGAGCCTTCTTTGCATGGACAAAAGACTATGTTTATTTGAAGTATTTAATTATACGACCCATTCTGTAACAACCCGCATATTTTACGATTGTATATTTAAATATTTTATTTAAATATTTTATTTAAATATAGCGTCGTTAGTCGGATTATAGTCCGAAAAAGCTACTTTTTGCAAACAGTCGAATTGGGACTCGAGACCACTTCCATTGAGTCCAAAATGGCGTTTGCGACTTTTTTGAGTATAAGCTTCGATATGTTTGGAGTTAGTATAATTTTGCTACTTTTCACTTAGGGCTTTGGGTTGAGTTTCAGCCCATTAACCTGTGATATCCCAGAAATTTGGCAATATCAATTTAATAATCTTTATTAATAATTAAATTGATTAGTTGATTTATTTTATAAATTGACAAGTTTAATTCATTTTAAAAGGTTAATAATATTTTAAATTGGCAATATTTATTATTATCTTTTCTAATAATTTTAAATTGGTAAGATTTATCTTTTAAAACTTATATAAATGTTTTCTATTTATAATGAATATATATGTATTATTATTTGAAGTTATGTATTAAAATTTCAATATGATAATTATCAAAACTAATGGTAAAAAAATATTTTCCATTTAGAATATATATTTGTATATATTGAAATGGAAAGAATATTGGATTTGAATTTAATAAAGTATTTTCAAACTTTAATATATATATATAATTTGAAATTTGGAAATTTGTAATTTGACTTAGTACTTTTGGAAATGATAATTGAGATTTAAATAACAAGTGTAATTTCTTATTTATTAAAAATATATATGTAAGCTTAAGTTTAAATAAGGTTTAAATTAAGAAGTTTATTTGTTTTAATAATCTTTTCTCTTTTAATATTCAAACATAAGACAAATTGGTTTGTAAATATATATATAGAGTTAAAATAATTTCTCAAGCATATAAAAATATGTTATATTTATTTGATCAAAGCATAAGTTATTTTAAATAATTGTTTTTCACATTTGTATATTTATATAAATCTAAAAACTTATTTATAAAAAGATAAATACATTATATACATATAAATAATTCATAAATACATATGTATTACTTAAATAAATTAATAAAAGACAAGTTTAACACTTGTAAACATATGGAAGCTTGGAATGTTTAGGTGTAAGTTAATTAACTCTTAAGAGGACAAGTGGCTTTATTTTCTCTTTGGTAATTAAAGTTTAAAAAATTTAAAAGATAGAAGAAATCTGGCATTTTCTTTCTTCAGCTCTAAAAACTATCTTCACTTCTTTCTCTACCAAAATAATTCGAATCTAAAGATAAAGAAAAAAAATCTGGAAATTTCAAATGAAACAAGAAGAGAAGTCTGGAAATTCAAATGCAAAGCAAAAGGTGATCAAAGGCAAATTCAGTAGCAGTTCCAAATAAATCAACAAACAACTAAATACAAGAATCAAATTGCAAGTTTATAATTCAACAAAGCAAAAAGAAATCAAATTCAAAAATCTGGGAAAAGCCTGGAAACCAAAACTGTTCTCTGTCTCTGTTCTCTGCTTTATTATCTGGTGAGTAAAATTATTTTAAAAACAGTTTTAATCTTATGATTATAATTGATATCAATAATGGATTAAATTGATTATATGGATCTAATATGGATGCATGTATATATATATAGTTGAGAAGAAATGTTATTTGTCTATTTATGCTCTGTTTTTGTTTTCAGATTATGGTTTGACATTATAAATTCAAAATCTCACGATAGAATCTATATTAGACTTTGATAATTAAATGAAAGTTCTTGTTTGAAGTATAATGATGATTATAAAAATGGTTTCAGGGATTTAAACTTAGTGAATAATTTTAAAAATAAAAATAACAGTGAAATACATATATATGAAAAAAATCAATAAATTCAATTTTGAATTTGAATTGCAGGAATGTATTTATGGTAGAAATTCATGATTTTTAATGTAAATATCATGAATTTTAGTCTAGAGAATAGTGAGAATTTTGGGTTTGTTCGAATGGGATGATTGGGTTGTTTGCCGATGATCCACTTAGTATTTGAAGTTGAAATCTTGATCGAAACTAGCTAGTGGATTGTTGATGTAGGGAAAATTGTTGTTGAATTTTTCCTATGATCGAATTGTTCAGATTCGATCAATCTAGGGTTTTAGGTCGTTTTCGATCGGCTTAACTGTCGAAGCATTTGCGACTGGGATGATGGTCCGGAGGCGATCGCGACGTGGGGAATGGGGGCTCGTGGTCGAGGTGGTTCGATGAAGGGGTTGGCGGAGTTCAACGACATCGAGTTCGTCGGCAATGGGGGATTTTGGTGGTTTGGGTTTCTGCAGTTTTTCAAGCAATGGGTTCGATTTTGATTCGCAAAGAAATTCTTCGATCTGGGTTGGTTTTCGTGTTCGCACGTGGTCGAGGGGTTGTAGGCGATGGTCGCGACGATCTATGGTGGCCGGCGACGTCAGTGCACGTGCACAGTGCACGTTCGTGTGCACGTTTGGGTGTCTGGTCGATTTCGTTGGGGAAGACGAAGAGGAACTCGAGGAAGTCTCGTGTAGATTGTAGTTCGACTCGAAGCTGAAGGAGGTTCGCGTGGACTCAGGGAAGGCTCGGGTTTTCTTTTGTTTGGACTCGGGGTTTCAGAGTAGTTTGCTCGGGAAAGAAATAAAGTTGCTCGGTGGTTTTATTTAAAGTAATCTGGTTTCTAAAATTTTGAAGAAAATGTTCCAGGTTAAAAAAAAAAGGAAGAACTCAAGTTTTTCCAAGAGTTTTAAAGTTTAAAAACAAAGTTAAATCAAAGTTTTAAGTTAAAGTTTGAAATAATGTTTTAATAACAAATTTTCATTTTATATTGAAAATAAATTAGTTTAAAACTTGATTAATTTGAAGTTTTAAATCTGGAAATGATTTATAAATACTTTATCTCCAAGTAAGGTTATTATTATTTTGTAAATCAAGTTTAATAATTTGTTTTGAATAATAAGATTTAAATAATTCAAATAATTTATTTATGAGGATAATAAGGTTAAATTAGTATTGATATGAATTTAAGAATACTTAATTTAAATATGATTTAAGTAAAGTTTAATTAAGAATAATGTTTTCATAATTAATTAAGGATTTTTAAATATAGAATGTTAATTAATTAATTGTTTAATTAATTTTAAATAATTAGTTAATTGTTTATTTAATTTTTAAATAATCACTTAATTATGGATTAATTAAGTATAATTACTTAATAAAGTAATTATTGGTTAATTATTGAATGAAATTACTTATGGAAGTAATTAATAGGAAATTACTCATGGGGTAATTAGTTTAAGTGATAAAAGGGTAATCACTTGATGTTATTAATCTAAGGAATTGATTAATATAATTGTTGAGATTTATTAATTATGGAGTAGTTAATTAATTACTTATTTGTTAAGTAATTAATTAAGAAAGTAATCAAGATTATTAATGGAATTAATTAGAAGATAATTACTTATGTAAGTAATTAAAAGTTAATTACTTAATTATTTTAGTTAAGTAATTAAAGTGATTAATAAATTAAGGAATGTGATTAATTTGAGGATAATTACTAAGTGTAATTAATTAAAAAGTAATTAATCAATAAAGTAATTAATTAAGGATTATTTGTTAATATAATTGATTAATAATTACTTAATGAAGTAATTAAAGATTAATTAATTAGATTAATTAATCAAGGTTAATATAATTAATTAAGAAGTAATTAATTAAGATAAGCAATTACAAATTGTTAATTACTGTTTATGATTAATTAAGACTAATTAATGAAGTGGTTGATTAAAATTAATTATTTAATTAATTAAAAGGTTAATTAATTTGTAAGGATTATTTAATAAATGAATTAATCAAGGTTGATTAATAAAAGTAATTAATTTAAGTATGATTAATTAATTGTAATTAATCGAGGATTAATATAATTATAGTTAATTAATTAATGAAGAATCATTAATTATTATAATTAATGATAGTAATTAAAGGTTAATTTCTGTATATGGTTAAGGATAATTACTTGAATGTAATTAAAGTATAATTAATCAAGGAAGATTAATTAAGGATCATTCAGATGTTAAATTAATTAATTGGTAATTAATTAATGTTTGTAAGCAGGATTAAGATAATCCAAGTAATTAAGTGATAGTAATTAATTTAATTAAAGGTTAATTAAATTGATTAGAGTTAATCAATTCTGTTTAGATAATTGATTAATACTGGATGTTTGATATTGGGTGATTGGTTGATATTGGATGATTTGTATGACTCTGATATATATATGATATATGTTGCTTTGTGAGATGAATGTTGATATGAATTATCTATTATGATAATGTTATTTATCTATCTGTTTATATCATTCAGAATATAAGTTTAAATGTTTAAACCTTTAAACAACTTGGCCTTAAAAGATACGCTTTGGATTTCGATGAGACCGGGATCGGGTTTCCGTATACCGGATTTCCAGGTCTGGAGACCCGAATACCACATCGATCCAAATTAACGATAGGTCGTGAATCAAGTGAAGATGAAGATTCAGAGTGCAAGGGTTATTGTCGTTAACTCTGAGGGTGATTCCAAAACGAGTGTAACGAGATAATGCCTTCGGTTTCGTTCGAACCCGGAACGAACTTGTATGGATTGAATGCTTTCAGCACATCGTCAGGCGGACGATGAGCATTCTAAGTGATATGTTCTGATTAAAGGTAATCGTAACCTCAAGCCTCATCAACCGGAAATGGCTAAAACAGGGGAGGTGCAGCAAGGCTTCGTGGGTAGCACCCACTGAGAGCAAGATAGATCCCTGTCTAGAGGTCCCTTTTCTTTTATTCGGCTTAGTGTGTGGTTGGTCGCGCCAACTACGGGATTGTCTTGTTTGGAATTATCCAGTAAGGGATGGTTCCGGCTTTGTGTTGCAGGGGAGCGGGCGTACTCCTCGGTACGGTGATCTAGGCCACGTACTGTGACGGGCGGTACCCCAGTAGCCCTGCCATTGTATGGAATCCAAACTCCAATAAGTGCCGTACGAATTAGTTGTGCCCAACTATGTTGGAATGTGAGATGTAAGCATTTCAGCTATTTCTGTATTTTACTTGAAAACCCTAGACCCTATTATAATACAATCAGATTTCCTATCAAACGTTTTAGTTAGCGTAAGGTAAAAACTTACCCATGTTTATTTGTGGGGAGTCTTACGTGATACTTTTGTTTTCAAAAGTTTTCAAAATTAAGCAATCTAACCGTTTACTCACACCAGACCCATGTCTGACCCAAGCGTTTATTTTCTGTTTTATTAAACTCTTGGGTACTCAATATTGTATTGAGTAGTCGAGGGATTCAGGTTAGCTTTGACGAATTCTGGAGGAGATTTGGAGCAGGAGGCTTCACCGTGTAGATATATGATGATTCCGCTGTGTATATGTTGTGTCTGTATCTGTGATACTTGAGTTGTATGAATTAGACAGATGTTTATAACTGTCTAATATGTGTTGTATAAGTTGTGTAACTCTGATGTATATGATACTATGTAATATTTTATATGATATATTATATTTCATTCGTTCCGCTGTGAGTTTCTGATGTTGTTGTTCTTTCTTCTTTTCTTTCTTTTCTTCTTCTATCCCTTTCTTTCTTCATAACGATGCGTCTTTCTGGGCAAAGAAAGCCGGGTCGTGACAGTTGGTATCAGAGCAGTAGGTTGAGTGAATACCTAGGCTCTGAAGTGGTGTCTATCTTGAGAGCGCGTAATTGTTAGTTATATAAAAATGGTTTTATATTGTGTTAATTGATCGGTTGAGTGGTATATGGATTCTGGTCAATACGAGTAGCTAACGTTATTGATAGGGATCTCTAAACACTTGAACCAGGCCAACGGACACAATATTGTTTTAAAGAGGTAGATGAAATAATTTTACCCAGAAATAATTTCTATATAAAAAGTATCATTTTATATATATATATTTATGTATTTCTACCTATTTGTTGGGTTACCTGTTCGGGTTTTCCAATATAAGTTATAAAGGTAGATAAGGTGGTAGTGTGAGTAATACAACTACCAATAGTTAGAATTTGAGTGTTGAGGTTGGAAGTATATCTGACGAGACTGTAGACCTAATACTGTCTCGAGTGAACTTTGTTGTGGTATAAGATTTTGCCGATCTCTGAAGGAAACCAATTATGGTTCGGAGTTTATCTTTGAAGTTAAATGAATAGAGTTAGATCTATTGGATGAGCTGAAGCGAGTGATGGTATCTTGGCGACCTCAGGTAGTAATAGTTGTGTGATGAGACGCGGTGGCTATGGACATTTCTGAAGATGTTTCTTCTGAAGTAAGTTTGAGGAAGAGTGTCTGCTTCGGTGTTGTGGCTGAGTCCAGTGGGGTGTTTCTTTTTGCTTTGAAGTCCGAGTTTCTCAAAGAGTTTCGGATAAGAAGTCTTTGGTATCTGTGACAGCAATGCGACTCGGAGTGTTCTATGTTGGCAGAAAGTTTCTGGCTGAGCAGATTTTCTGAAGTTGGAGTCCAGAAGCAGCTGAGTGAATCCATTTCTTCGATGAATTGGATAGTTAAGTATGAGCTGTTCTAATTTGTGAAGAGAGAACAGTATCTGTGGAAGTTAGGTCGAGTTGATCGCAAAAGAGACTTGCGATTGTTTGAGTTTTCTTTTAGGTTATTGGAGATTGAGATTTCGTATCAACTTGATTCGTGGAGTTACCGGAAGTTCAGCTTAGTAGAAGGATGTCTTCTAGAGAAGAATTTGGTGAAACAGCTCAGGATTCTTTGGAGAAGGATTGATCAGTTCTAAATTTTCTGGAGGGGATTCTACTGGGATGTTTTTGACCAAGTGGAATGGTTCACTAAGATTTTATGGTATGGTGAACCGTGGATGATCAAGTTTGTGCTCGAGTTTCTCCGATGGCATTCTCATCTGTTCAAGATCAGAATTTTAGAGCGAAAGCAAGATAGCAACTGTTCTAGAGTAGGAGCAATCCGAAAGTTCTAATTTTCTTGGAGTAAAGGATTTCTATAGGAAATTCAAGTGTATCTCTAAGTGTGAAGAAATTTTCAGGATTTGGAGGTAAGATTATCAAGTGCAACTGTTTGGCTATTTCAGATAGGAGAAGTAGTTCGAAGTGCTCTAATGATTGTGGAGTAGAGTTGTGTTCTGGATTTCGGCATATTTTGGAGAACCATTTTGTTGAGTAGAATCCGGAAATTGGTTTGATGTTGGTCTAGATTGTTTCAAGAAGCATCAGCAAGAGCTAAGTTGATCAGGAAGAATGAAGTGACTCAGGATCGTCAAAGGAGTTATGCAGTTAAGAATTGATGGAATTTGGAAATTGATGTTGAAATTGGATATTGTTTAAGTTTTCTCCAGTCAAAGGAGATATAAGATTTGGTAAGACTGGAGAGTAAGCTCCGAAAGTATTATGAGATTTTTCTGTGTTCTTTGGAGATTAGATTTTGATTCCCAGGATTGAGTTGCCAGTTCGGATAACTGGAATTCATTTTATTTCACATATCTCTGAGGAATATGTGTATGATTCATCGAGTGATGGAATCAGCAGTTCAGAAGGATAGTTGGGATGGTTTTGAGTTAGTCTGATATCTTGTTCAGATTTGTGATCTAGAAAGGAAGGACTTCTAGATTATTGTAGATAGTTAGTTTAGATCCTGTAGAACGAGTCTCCCGGTATATATATATATACTTGGGGAAACTCGAGTAAATTCTATCCAGAATTTGTCTGGATAGTTAAATTTGTTTGATAAAATTGTTTACTATGGTTGCTATGATTGATAGTGTATGATTGATTGTGTGATTGCTGTTTAAAATTAAAAACTTTTGCTGGGTTATTAAATTATCTTTGCTTTTAAATTTCGGGGACGAAATTATTTTAAGGGGGGAGGAATGTGATATCCCGGAAATTTGGCAATATCAATTTAATAATCTTTATTAATAATTAAATTGATTAGTTGATTTATTTTATAAATTGACAAGTTTAATTCATTTTAAAAGGTTAATAATATTTTAAATTGGCAATATTTATTATTATCTTTTCTAATAATTTTAAATTGGTAAGATTTATCTTTTAAAACTTATATAAATGTTTTCTATTTATAATGAATATATATGTATTATTATTTGAAGTTATGTATTAAAATTTCAATATGATAATTATCAAAACTAATGGTAAAAAAATATTTTCCATTTAGAATATATATTTGTATATATTGAAATGGAAAGAATATTGGATTTGAATTTAATAAAGTATTTTCAAACTTTAATATATATATATAATTTGAAATTTGGAAATTTGTAATTTGACTTAGTACTTTTGGAAATGATAATTGAGATTTAAATAACAAGTGTAATTTCTTATTTATTAAAAATATATATGTAAGCTTAAGTTTAAATAAGGTTTAAATTAAGAAGTTTATTTGTTTTAATAATCTTTTCTCTTTTAATATTCAAACATAAGACAAATTGGTTTGTAAATATATATATAGAGTTAAAATAATTTCTCAAGCATATAAAAATATGTTATATTTATTTGATCAAAGCATAAGTTATTTTAAATAATTGTTTTTCACATTTGTATATTTATATAAATCTAAAAACTTATTTATAAAAAGATAAATACATTATATACATATAAATAATTCATAAATACATATGTATTACTTAAATAAATTAATAAAAGACAAGTTTAACACTTGTAAACATATGGAAGCTTGGAATGTTTAGGTGTAAGTTAATTAACTCTTAAGAGGACAAGTGGCTTTATTTTCTCTTTGGTAATTAAAGTTTAAAAAAATTAAAAGATAGAAGAAATCTGGCATTTTCTTTCTTCAGCTCTAAAAACTATCTTCACTTCTTTCTCTACCAAAATAATTCGAATCTAAAGATAAAGAAAAAAAATCTGGAAATTTCAAATGAAACAAGAAGAGAAGTCTGGAAATTCAAATGCAAAGCAAAAGGTGATCAAAGGCAAATTCAGTAGCAGTTCCAAATAAATCAACAAACAACTAAATACAAGAATCAAATTGCAAGTTTATAATTCAACAAAGCAAAAAGAAATCAAATTCAAAAATCTGGGAAAAGCCTGGAAACCAAAACTGTTCTCTGTCTCTGTTCTCTGCTTTATTATCTGGTGAGTAAAATTATTTTAAAAACAATTTTAATCTTATGATTATAATTGATATCAATAATGGATTAAATTGATTATATGGATCTAATATGGATGCATGTATATATATATATAGTTGAGAAGAAATGTTATTTGTCTATTTATGCTCTGTTTTTGTTTTCAGATTATGGTTTGACATTATAAATTCAAAATCTCACAATAGAATCTATATTAGACTTTGATAATTAAATGAAAGTTCTTGTTTGAAGTATAATGATGATTATAAAAATGGTTTCAGGGATTTAAACTTAGTGAATAATTTTAAAAATAAAAATAACAGTGAAATACATATATATGAAAAAAATCAATAAATTCAATTTTGAATTTGAATTGCAGGAATGTATTTATGGTAGAAATTCATGATTTTTAATGTAAATATCATGAATTTTAGTCTAGAGAATAGTGAGAATTTTGGGTTTGTTCGAATGGGATGATTGGGTTGTTTGCCGATGATCCACTTAGTATTTGAAGTTGAAATCTTGATCGAAACTAGCTAGTGGATTGTTGATGTAGGGAAAATTGTTGTTGAATTTTTCCTATGATCGAATTGTTCAGATTCGATCAATCTAGGGTTTTAGGTCGTTTTCGATCGGCTTAACTGTCGAAGCATTTGCGACTGGGATGATGGTCCGGAGGCGATCGCGACGTGGGGAATGGGGGCTCGTGGTCAAGGTGGTTTGATGAAGGGGTTGGCGGAGTTCAACGACATCGAGTTCGTCGGCAATGGGGGATTTTGGTGGTTTGGGTTTCTGCAGTTTTTCGAGCAATGGGTTCGATTTTGATTCGCAAAGAAATTCTTCGATCTGGGTTGGTTTTCGTGTTCGCACGTGGTCGAGGGGTTGTAGGCGATGGTCGCGACGATCTATGGTGGCCGGCGACGTCAGTGCACGTGCACAGTGCACGTTCGTGTGCACGTTTGGGTGTCTGGTCGATTTCGTTGGGGAAGACGAAGAGGAACTCGAGGAAGTCTCGTGTAGATTGTAGTTCGACTCGAAGCTGAAGGAGGTTCGCGTGGACTCAGGGAAGGCTCGGGTTTTCTTTTGTTTGGACTTGGGGTTTCAGAGTAGTTTGCTCGGGAAAGAAATAAAGTTGCTCGGTGGTTTTATTTAAAGTAATCTGGTTTCTAAAATTTTGAAGAAAATATTCCAGGTTAAAAAAAAAAAGGAAGAACTCAAGTTTTTCCAAGAGTTTTAAAGTTTAAAAACAAAGTTAAATCAAAGTTTTAAGTTAAAGTTTGAAATAATGTTTTAATAACAAATTTTCATTTTATATTGAAAATAAATTAGTTTAAAACTTGATTAATTTGAAGTTTTAAATCTGGAAATGATTTATAAATACTTTATCTCCAAGTAAGGTTATTATTATTTTGTAAATCAAGTTTAATAATTTGTTTTGAATAATAAGATTTAAATAATTCAAATAATTTATTTATGAGGATAATAAGGTTAAATTAGTATTGATATGAATTTAAGAATACTTAATTTAAATATGATTTAAGTAAAGTTTAATTAAGAATAATGTTTTCATAATTAATTAAGGATTTTTAAATATAGAATGTTAATTAATTAATTGTTTAATTAATTTTAAATAATTAGTTAATTGTTTATTTAATTTTTAAATAATCACTTAATTATGGATTAATTAAGTATAATTACTTAATAAAGTAATTATTGGTTAATTATTGAATGAAATTACTTATGGAAGTAATTAATATGAAATTACTCATGGGGTAATTAGTTTAAGTGATAAAAGGGTAATCACTTGATGTTATTAATCTAAGGAATTGATTAATATAATTGTTGAGATTTATTAATTATGGAGTAGTTAATTAATTACTTATTTGTTAAGTAATTAATTAAGAAAGTAATCAAGATTATTAATGGAATTAATTAGAAGATAATTACTTATGTAAGTAATTAAAAGTTAATTACTTAATTATTTTAGTTAAGTAATTATAGTGATTAATAAATTAAGGAATGTGATTAATTTGAGGATAATTACTAAGTGTAATTAATTAAAAAGTAATTAATCAATAAAGTAATTAATTAAGGATTATTTGTTAATATAATTGATTAATAATTACTTAATGAAGTAATTAAAGATTAATTAATTAGATTAATTAATCAAGGTTAATATAATTAATTAAGAAGTAATTAATTAAGATAAGCAATTACAAATTGTTAATTACTGTTTATGATTAATTAAGACTAATTAATGAAGTGGTTGATTAAAATTAATTATTTAATTAATTAAAAGGTTAATTAATTTGTAAGGATTATTTAATAAATGAATTAATCAAGGTTGATTAATAAAAGTAATTAATTTAAGTATGATTAATTAATTGTAATTAATTGAGGATTAATATAATTATAGTTAATTAATTAATGAAGAATCATTAATTATTGTAATTAATGATAGTAATTAAAGGTTAATTTCTGTATATGGTTAAGGATAATTACTTGAATGTAATTAAAGTATAATTAATCAAGGAAGATTAATTAAGGATCATTCAGATGTTAAATTAATTAATTGGTAATTAATTAATGTTTGTAAGCAGGATTAAGATAATCCAAGTAATTAAGTGATAGTAATTAATTTAATTAAAGGTTAATTAAATTGATTAGAGTTAATCAATTCTGTTTAGATAATTGATTAATACTGGATGTTTGATATTGGGTGATTGGTTGATATTGGATGATTTGTATGACTCTGATATATATATGATATATGTTGCTTTGTGAGATGAATGTTGATATGAATTATCTATTATGATAATGTTATTTATCTATCTGTTTATATCATTCAGAATATAAGTTTAAATGTTTAAACCTTTAAACAACTTGGCCTTAAAAGATACGCTTTGGATTTCGATGAGACCGGGATCGGGTTTCCGTATACCGGATTTCCAGGTCTGGAGACCCGAATACCACATCGATCCAAATTAACGATAGGTCGTGAATCAAGTGAAGATGAAGATTCAGAGTGCAAGGGTTATTGTCGTTAACTCTGAGGGTGATTCCAAAACGAGTGTAACGAGATAATGCCTTCGGTTTCGTTCGAACCCGGAACGAACTTGTATGGATTGAATGCTTTCAGCACATCGTCAGGCGGACGATGAGCATTCTAAGTGATATGTTCTGATTAAAGGTAATCGTAACCTCAAGCCTCATCAACCGGAAATGGCTAAAACAGGGGAGGTGCAGCAAGGCTTCGTGGGTAGCACCCACTGAGAGCAAGATAGATCCCTGTCTAGAGGTCCCTTTTCTTTTATTCGGCTTAGTGTGTGGTTGGTCGCGCCAACTACGGGATTGTCTTGTTCGGAATTATCCAGTAAGGGATGGTTCCGGCTTTGTGTTGCAGGGGAGCGGGCGTACTCCTCGGTACGGTGATCTAGGCCACGTACTGTGACGGGCGGTACCCCAGTAGCCCTGCCATTGTATGGAATCCAAACTCCAATAAGTGCCGTACGAATTAGTTGTGCCCAACTATGTTGGAATGTGAGATGTAAGCATTTCAGCTATTTCTGTATTTTACTTGAAAACCCTAGACCCTATTATAATACAATCAGATTTCCTATCAAACGTTTTAGTTAGCGTAAGGTAAAAACTTACCCATGTTTATTTGTGGGGAGTCTTACGTGATACTTTTGTTTTCAAAAGTTTTCAAAATTAAGCAATCTAACCGTTTACTCACACCAGACCCATGTCTGACCCAAGCGTTTATTTTCTGTTTTATTAAACTCTTGGGTACTCAATATTGTATTGAGTAGTCGAGGGATTCAGGTTAGCTTTGACGAATTCTGGAGGAGATTTGGAGCAGGAGGCTTCACCGTGTAGATATATGATGATTCCGCTGTGTATATGTTGTGTCTGTATCTGTGATACTTGAGTTGTATGAATTAGACAGATGTTTATAACTGTCTAATATGTGTTGTATAAGTTGTGTAACTCTGATGTATATGATACTATGTAATATTTTATATGATATATTATATTTCATTCGTTCCGCTGTGAGTTTCTGATGTTGTTGTTCTTTCTTCTTTTCTTTCTTTTCTTCTTCTATCCCTTTCTTTCTTCATAACGATGCGTCTTTCTGGGCAAAGAAAGCCGGGTCGTGACATAACCCCACTTATCAACCTAGTTCCAACCCTCTTCTCTTCATTCCTTCATAATTTCCTAATACATTCAAGCTTCATCAAAAATGGGGGAAGAGAAAAAGAATTAGGAAATCCTAAGCCCTAGTTTCCGTTTGCAAATCAAGTTCTAGCTCAAAATTCATAGTGAAGCCATTGGTAAGCATCCTCTTCTTCTTCTCCAACTCTTTCTCCTTTCAATTTCAGAAATTCCTAAACCTAACTTAGGAAATGTTACTCTTTTAAGCTTCGATTCAAGCTTGTTGAGTTGGAATTGGAGAGTGATTGTCCTTGCCATTGCTCTATAGCTTCTTCTTCATTTGTTTTGGGTTTAAAGGTGAGATTTTTATCTCACATCTATGTCTATAACTATCTTTGATTGTTAGGTATGAATTCCTAACACTTATTTATGTTCATTTGCTTTCGATTTGGATTGAATTGGTGAATTGCTCAATTTTTGGTTTTTGGAATCCAATTTTTATAAAAATCCAATCTTTGATGTTTGAACACGTTAGTGGAGTGTTTCGGAGGGCCATACAAGGCTAGGTTGTCGTTAGGCGTAAATCCTCAGTCGTAGATGCTCGTTTGTCCACTTCCGTCTGCGTTATCGAATTTTCCCCAAAGGGGCCTAGACTGAAAATGCTTCTGGAGCAGGTTCGGCCGACCGAACCAGGGGTTCAGCCGACCGAACAGGAAAACAGAATGTCTCGGAGCAAGTTCGGTCGACCGAACCAGGGGTTCAGTCGACCGAACCAGACCCGGGAAATTTCCTGGGTATGTATCGGTCGACCGACCCACTGGTCTAGTCGATCGACCTGCTCCTCTCAACCTACCTAATTATTTTGTTTTGATTTCCAGCCTTTATCGATTCAAGGTTATCCGATTTGTTGTTATCTTTTATTATCTACCGTGATGACTTCTTTTTCGGGATTTTTGTGGTTATCCATTTTTGATGGATTTGGTATCGATTTCGTTGGAATTGATTCACGTCTTCGGATGTGAATTTTTGATGGTTGATTGTTTCTACAATCATTTCTGTGACTTGTCACTTTAAAAAATACAAAGGTTTCTATACTAATAGATATTCAAACTCTTTCACAAAGATGATTTCAACTCTATTTTTAATACAAAGTTCGTTTATAAAACCGTTTTCCAATCTATTAGTATATACAAACCTTTACCTCATTCGTATGAGAAAATCTAATTAAACAGCTTAGCAAAACAAGTGGTATGAAACGCTTGCGTTTACTTCGTCGGTTAATTTATCGACTTGTTCGATTGAAACTCTTGTGACAATTTTCTAGTGGTGATCTGCAATCTGTTCGTAAATATTTGAGTTAAGCAAGTGGTTATGGGACATGAAGCTAAACTCTTATATTTACTAGCTTAGTGTAATTGACACTTCTTGATGATCGATGATGATCATTTTTTGGTTTAGACTAGCAATGTGCGATGTCTCTTTGTCCATGTGGAGGACTGTACTTCATTTTATTGAGCTTCGTCTCATATTCGTAGAGCATTCGGCTCATAGGTCTTCGGACCGTTCGTGGAGCAATCGTCTCATAGGTCTTCGGACCGTTCTTGGAGGAATCGGCTCATAAGTCTTCGGACCGTTCGTGGAGCATTCGGCTCATAGGTCTTCGGACCGTTTGTGGAGCAATCGGCTCATAGGTCTTCGGACCGTTCGTGGAGCAATCGGCTCATAGGTCTTCGGACCGTTCGTGGAGCATTCGGCTCATAGGTCTTCGGACCTTTCGTGGAGCATTCGGCTCATAGGTCTTCGGACCGTTCGTGGAGCAATCGGCTCATAAGTCTTCGGACCGTTCGTGGAGCAATCGACTCATAGGTCTTCGGATCGTTCGTGGAGCAATCGGCTCATAGGTCTTCGGACCGTCATGGAGCAATCGGCTCATAGGTCTTCGGACCGTTTGTTTGTGATACGCCTTTCCCCCTTTTGATTTCTGGATTTCTTGTTGATGATTTCAAGAATTTGTGTGTCGTTAACTTTTGTGATTTCTGGATATTGATTTCTGGAATTTATGTTTCACCAGCATTTGCCATTGGCATTGATATGTATGTCATTTTTGTGGCTTGGTGGATTAAATTAAGAATATGACATTCTTTTCTGTGCTATGAGATTCGTGAGATATTTGTATGATTTTCCTTTGTTGATTTTCTAATGTATACTTGTCGAGTTATGACATTTTTTGTTATCATACGTTTTTATTATATCTCTTCTTATATCTTATTTTATCTGATAATTATAGCTAGACTGATCCATTTATTATTTTCTTATTAAATAATACTCGGGTCAGACTGAGATTTTACAGGTGCTTCCTCATGACTTCTTATCTGGGACTATCATCTGACTTTTGGCTAACTACTCTGGCATTGTAGTTTTTGGTTGTATACATTCGATATATTGACTCATTGATGTATACATATTCTGTTGTCTAGCACTTGTATCTTTTCTTTTGTGATATTGTGGATCTTATTTGACCACTACTCTGATGTACACTTTCATGTATTATATTCATATCTATTTCCGCCTTTGTGATATGATCTGTCTGTGACTGATTCATTTATGTTTATTTCTATATTTGTTTCCGAAGTATATATATACATAGCCGCCGTGTAGTAGCTTTGAGTTTGTATCGGTATGTCGGATTTCCTATAGAGATGAAATGTAAGTTATATTTTTATCTGGCATATCGGTACTCGCACAACGCAATTACATGGATGGTCGCTCCTCAACAGCCTTATTCTTCGTGCTAGTTGACGGCATTACTCTGTAGTGTCCTTGGCTAGCGTGAGTATAGAGGTGGGGAGTCACACATTCAGATGCCAGAGTGCATTCGACGCGACCGTTCTTCAGAACCATCTCGCCTGAGCTTAATTATCGATTCATGCCTGGCCAACACACGTCGAAGCCAACCATAGCACTATGTACATATAGGAACTTAGTGCCATCAAAATATTAGAGCCGACCAAGTCCATGCGCATAAACTATAACAACACAAGGCTGGCACAAAGAAGAAGAGCAACTAATGAAAATTTGAAAGCACTTGGTGTCGACTTTGTGTGGGGCCTGAGATTTCCCAAGGCAACTTGAACCTTGACTAGGAATGGGGTGTTTTCATTATGGACCACCATGGATCAAATGAAAAAAACCCCTAGCAGTAGTTGAACGACGACAGTCAAAATTCGGCCTTGACATCATCTACGGCAGAAACGGTGGGAGTGACCCACCTTAATTTAAACAGGATCTAGAAATTGAGGAACATAAGAATTTGAGGCCAAATTCTTAAAGATGGTGATGGAGATTTCCTTAAGTGGTGGTGGTGATGGTTTCAAGATGAAAGAAGCGGCGACAGCAGCTTGGTATCGAAATCAAGGTGAACGGCGGCGATTGGAAACTAAAGAAAACAAAGGAAAATAGGTCGGGGTTAAGCTAGTAGAAAGTGAGTGAAAATTTCCCTAAGTTACAAATATTTATATGGGCCAACTACTACTAAGTAATCATATTGATATTGATCAAAATTGATCAGTACCGAGATGATTTTCTAAACAAAAAAGGAGAGAACAAAGAAAGAGAAGAGTGCTTACTTGGCCAAGGCGTGGAACGATCTTCGTGATAATGTGGATCTGGACCTTGGTGTTATGAGTGGTACATCAACTATTTGTAGTGATTGAATGTATGCTCTTAGAATAGAAGCAATGTTTCAAAGTAATGGTTGGACATTCAGTGAAGTCAATGCAGATGGATTCTATATCTTTTTTCTCGATCCAAAGCATGCTTTGTTTTCAACAGAAGCATACTTTGGGGCAAGTTTTATCCAATATTTAAACCGAGCAGCTTCAAAGTGAATATGCACATTAATACGAAGATGTAACGACTAAACATCTTGGGGGCATGCTTGAAACAACATAGGAGTGAAGCCCTAAAAGCATGAAGTCCAAACCGAAAACAAGTTTGGTTAGTATTGATCACTTTTGATCGATACCGAGATGATTTGTTGCATCAAGTTTGGTGCTTCATTATAGATTTTCCTTATGATCAAGGAATGAAGTATTGAAGCAATCATATCGGCATCGAGTTATTTTCTAATATGGGGTCCACTTCTCAAGGAATAGTTAAATAACTCTAGAGTGTGCAGAAGAAGATAAGTCCCATATAAGACAAATCATATGGGCATCGAGATAATTCTTAAAGTATGAACATGATTGAAGATATTGAAGATACCGATATAACTGTTCATGCAGAAAGACTACATCTTCCTTCCTAACTTCAAGGATCTGATGTTTGATATGATATTTCGTGATCTGGTGATTCAACTGTGTGATTCTGCTATAAATAAAAGCACTATGGCTCGAGGAAATGACTTTTGGCCTATATCTTCTTGTTCTTCTACTCTCTACACAACTTTTGTCACTTTGAGCTTACTTTTGCTACTGATGTGGATTATGTGTCAGGATGCATAAGCCGATATTAGTCTAATCCCAAAGAAAACATTGGATGATGGTGAAATGTATTCCTAAGTATTTAAGAATTACTAAACACTTATTCCTTATAAAAGGGAATGAAGACTCCTCATGAAGGTATATACGGATTCAAGCTTTTAGTGTGATAACGGTGATAATAATCGGTGTCTGGTTATGTATTCACACTGAACACTAGAGTGGTCAGTTAGAAAAGTTCCAAGCAATAGACTGTGGTCGATTCAATGATGAAGGCCGAGTACATTGTCCTCAACTAAACAGCTAAAAAAGTGGTCTGGATGTGCAAGTTATGCTC
Organism: Allium fistulosum; assembly: GCA_030737815.1. NCBI lineage: Eukaryota > Viridiplantae > Streptophyta > Magnoliopsida > Asparagales > Amaryllidaceae > Allium > Allium fistulosum. Next base: position 548,123,824 of record CM060906.1, read on the forward strand.
AAGCTAGGGGTGTTTCCAAGCATTGAGGAACCCATAATTTTGTTATGTGACAAATATGCAGTGATGAAGATCGCGAAGGAGCTTAGATCTCACAAGAAATCAAGACATATTATTTGAAAGTTTCACCTTATTAGGGAACTCATCACCAATAAAGAAGTTGTGATTAAAAGAGTAGAAACTATGGACAACATAATGGGATTGAGATTCTATAATTGGACCAGGTGCAAGTGAAAGATTAGTAGAGTAAAAGACAGGCTTTAAGGGCAATTTTGTATTTTATTGTAAATTATCAAACTATAATAAAATCTTGTTCAAAATAAAAGGTGTTTATTTTCTATTTTTTTATATTACGATATATTAATTAAATAATTAATTTAAATTTATTTAACACAACATCCTAAATAACATACCATGTGATAGCAAGTATAAAATGTTGTAATCTTGAGAAATTTATCAAACCGAATAATAACATATTGTTTTAAATATTTATGGTCAAGATGTTTCAAGAAAGGACATTGATACGTCCATTAAGACCAGAGTACATATCGCTCTCCAAATATTGGGCAATGTAGTACTTCTAGCTGCTGGGGCATCAAGAGTTTATGTAATGATAGTTATTGGATAACTATGGAATGGTTCATCTGAGAGTTTTTTAGTTGTTAATAATAACTAGGTCAAATAGGAAATCTCAAAGTGACGATATTACACAGTTCCCTCGACATGAGAATTTTATTGAACTTCAATGTGAAAACTCCATTTTTGATTATAGTTAAATTATGGCATAGCATCCACCAAGTAACTAAATTTAGTTTTGAGCTGAAGAATTGAAAGTGAAAGGCTATTTAATAGAGAATTCATTATCTTAGTTGTGAGGTTAGTGTCACGGTCAATTGTAGACAGCTCAAAGTCAAAATCTCTAGCCATAGTAGCATGGTTGATAATAAATGTTATTATTGAACCAAGAACTTTGTTTATGGACTAATCGAGGTTAGTATGGACGATATTGGAATTTTGACCAAAACTAAGTTTTACAAGTCCTAAATTGATATGGTGTCGATGAAGAGAATTGGTGCAATAATATTTACTAAAAGGTACCGCTTGCATTTGTAAAATTAGATTTTACAGATGAGATTTGTAAGCGATGTATTAACTCAAATTTTATACCACAGGCTGATGTATGAACATTAATATTTGAATTTTTCCAATATTAGTTGCTTGCTAAATTCACACCTATGAGTCACGCAACTAAATCTATTTACTCTTCGAAATGCCGCCCGACTCAATTGATTTATAATAATTTTTAATTAATTAATATCTAAAAAATATTAAATATTATTTATTGTATATGGTGTGTTTCGTAAAATAGGGTGGTCTCTAGAATTGTTCGGAGTGCTGTTAGTAATTTAAATAGTAAGTATATTAAAGTTATATACGTGCGTATTGATATACGATATTGATAAGGATTCTTATTAGACTTTAATTAAATGAATTACTAAATGGGTTGAGTAAGTTTTTGTTCCATATAGGACTTTAGTTTGGTTGGCCGAGATAAGAGAATAAGAGGGAGTCATTGGTTTGAATTAGCAAAAGGGATTTGAGGAGATATTTGTTCCTGTATCTCACTATATATTCAAATCATTAGCCTCCACTTTCATTTGACTTTTGCCACCTCCTTCTTCGTATCTTGCCCGCAAGCCCCTCTCTCCTCACCATTTTTCTTACATCACACACATCCCATCAAAAATATCAATAAATCTAATGTTAGCACATCATCTGTTTGCAGCAAAGAGTGTGGATCTGATGGATTAAGGAGACTATCTAGGTCGATGTGTGTTTCTACAACCTTATCACCTAAGGTAACATTGATCATTGAATCATGTAATTGCTATATAAGCCATCATATATGTGAGTCATTTCCTATGAATTTCATAATAGTTTAATATTGAATTATTGATCCTTGTATATCAATTTTACGTTACTATGTTATCAAAAAACATTTATATATATGTGCATGTTTCAAAATTGACCAAAATTTAAAAAAAGACATTTTTTGGTTTAAATTATATTTAAATGCATTTGTATAATATATTGATTATTTAATTTAAATATTGTTTAGTATTTTGAATATTATATATTAAATTAAGTAACATATTATAAAATGTTTTCATAAATTAATAAAAAAACCTCTCCGCCAAAACTTATTTTTTTAGCAAAGCTATCCGGTTTTATAATGGACCGTCCACTTTTATAAAAGAATGAAGGAACAGGTGTTCGGTACATGCTCTAGGATAACTATAAAAAGAAAAATAAAAGCATAAGAGTTAGGCAGTAAACTTAAACTACTAAACTGATTGAACTAGGCCTCCTTCGAAGAGGAGTCTCCACTCCCATCCTCATACGAGCCAGTCCACTGACATGTAAGAATCTAGAGAATAGAGAATATGAAGGAACATAATCCACCGAATCCAAATGATACAAATACTACTTATCCCAAGAGTCATATGCCAACAAGGACGTATTACTATCACCAATCTTACCTAGAACACAGAGAGTAAGCATGTCATCTACCGCCTAATAGAATAGGCGTCTCTCCTCACCAAGCCCACCTACGTATTTGAAAATTTGTCCCCTAGATGGATCATATCTCATCTTCGGTTGCTCATGGACCCATGCTTTCTCAAGCGCATGCTAGCAAATAAAACCACTTCCAGATCCACCAGGGAAACATAAGCACTATCAAGAGGGGGAGGGAGAACCAATATAAATTCAACCTCAACGCAAGCATCAACAATAACATTAGTAGGTATTTCAGGAGAAGGAACCATACCAACCTCAACCTCAAAAATAGAAGGAGGGTGCAATGACTTAGGGACTAATCTCCTAACAGGAGGACAAGGAAGAGGGATCTTGTCGGGAAGGGGAGTATCAGCATCTGAATAGTAAGTACGCTTATAAGTTTCCACCGTGTGACCAAAGGAATGGCATGTAGTGTAGATATCAAGAGCCCAACTACAATGTACATCAACAATTGCAACCTGATCTTCTACAGGCCTTACCTTAAGCTTGGACGACAATGGCTTATCCGAAAATATTTCAATTAGAGCCTTAGCATACACAAGCTTCTTCCTAGCCACGGTGTTTGCATCAAAACACTTTAGCTTGCCCACTAGGCTCGCTAACCAATCCAACCCAATCATGGGTTGCAAAACAGAAGAAATGTGAGGAAAATGTGCCCAAATAGGAGTAGATAATACATGTTCCCTAGCACTGTCCACAGACGGACTCCAAGGAGTGATAATTAAAGGCTTCCCACCTATAAAAGTCGGCTCCTTCTCAAGAATACGCAATCTTTCTTCAGCTCTAGAGAACTTAAAATAGGACATTGAATTATCATAGTGGACATGAAGCCCACCCCTGGGTCTCCAAACATTTATGCAATGTTCTTTAACAATATGATACTGGGGATTAGAATATACAAATAAGCCAACCAAATAGTCCGACCAAAAATCCAAGCCCACTTGAATAACTTCAACCGGCAGCACCATCACACCATCAATTTCAGAAGTTTCAAATATTCGAGGGGAATACACACCTGTATTTCTTAGCAACAAAGAGAATAATGAGGTCCATTTGTTAGTAACAGAGGGAGAAGGGACTGACAGTTGAGAACTAATGTTTCTAGGAAAAACAGGCATATCACTTTTAGCAGCATTTTTACGAGCGTCAGGAGTTCATACACAACCCAAGCCAACATCAACAACACCTGGTTCATCAACATTCTACCCACCTGTAGTGACATCAGCATTCAACCTACCTAAATCATTAACATCGCCTGCAGCAGTTCCAATTGATACTATCTCACCCAAATTCTCATAATCTTGATCGATTCCAACAACTAAAGAGCTAGCAGGCAAAGGGATGCCTGAAACTGGCAATGTAGAGGCATTCACACAGTCAGTAGAAGAGAATAGATCCACCGGAGATGTAACTAAATCGCGTCAAGCCGAGTTAACTAATTGCGATGAAACACCCAATTTGCAAGCCAGAGAATTGCGTCCAGGCCATTTTTCGACAATGGACGAAACTCCCAAATTGAAAACATGATTTAGAGCAGGAAAATCTTTGTCAAACAGAACAGTCGACCTGGGCAGCTTCTCACGAAGCGTTCTGGGCATTAGGTGGAGCACTGTAGAGACGACCAAAACAAGTCAACGATGAAGGTTCAACTGAAGAAAGAGATGTGAATTTTCGAGCATGCGTCATGATTGGGGAAGGCAGGCGGGAAGAGACGAGGAGAAAGAGACGCAAAAGGCTAGGTCACGATAGATGCCATTAAATTTAAGAGGTTTAATAAGAGATTAATAAAAATAACTGTAATTATGCATTGTAAATTCATTTGTTTATAAATGGATTAAATAAATTATTATGTAATCATTTTATGTATCAAAACCTTAAATATATTTTTTACTTTCGGCCAAATAAAATTATTTAACAATTACATGCATGCATGCATACATACATACATACATATATATATCAACAAAATTATTTTTAGCCATATTTTACTATATATATGTATATTTAAATATTACAGAGTCAAACTATATATTTGAATTTATATTTCAGGTCTAGATTTTAATTTGAACTTATTTAGTATGTCTAGTTAGATATTTAATTTGACTAGATTTAGCTAAATTTAGCTAAATTTTATTTTAATTTGAACTTATTTAGTATGTCTAGTTAGATATTTAGTATGCCATATTTTACTAGATTTAGCTAAATTTATGTTTTAAATCTATTTATAAATATTTAAAATAATGATTTAATATTTTATATGTGTATGTATACATATATTTTTATATATTATGATGAATATTTTAATAGGCAGCATGTGTGTATATGTATGTATGTATATGTATATGTATATGTATGTATGTATGTATGTGTATGCATATGCGTATGTATGTATGTAAGAGCAAATTGCATATATATTGGATACAAATCCCAATATCTAATATAGACACACACACAAACACTGAACTATGTACACTCTATACTATGTTGCACGTGGACATTTGATACGCAAGGGGATAAATTGATGTGATCATAAAACATATATATTATTTTTAATTAAATTTGTCAAATAATTAGTTCAGAATATTAAATAAAATATGATTTTATTTAAAATAATTAGATTGCATTAAATTTAACCTTTTAAACTTCATGGGCCCAGTAGATAAATAATAGGGAAATAATAAATTTAATCTACCTCTTTCTCCTGCTTCCGACTAGCCCAGCTCCAACGAACTCTTCGCATCAATGGAATATCAGTCAATATGGTTAGTCTTCTCTCCCTTTCCAATCTATTCCAAGATCTCTACAATGCTTGCATCAAGCCCTTGGTTGGAATTGATCTGATCAATAAGTGTTGGCCTAACCTCCAATGTCGCCAATAAAAAATCATATGAAGGTTGAAAATCGAACTCCATAATATACTCCAAACCATTCCATTCAATGAACATTGAGACCAACATAGCATGGCTTTCACTCAATGCACCCGCCATGACATTCCCCTTCCTGGGAGTATAGGAAATTCCAAAATCATAAGATGTTAGGAATTCCATCCACCTTTCTTATCGAAGATTGAGATCTTTTTAGGAGAATAAATATTTTTAATATTTATTATCGGTGAATTGCTCTAACTTCTCATCCAACAAATAATGCCTCCATATCTTCAAAACAAAGGTACTGTCTGCCAACTTCAAATCATGAGTTGGATAATTCTTCTCATGGCTTGGAAGTTACCTACTTTCATATGCAACCACTTTTCCATCTTTCATAAGAACCACATCGAGTCTTGTACCATACACATCGAGGTATACGATAACGGTTTAGTACCTTTCAAAATAACAAGAACTGGAGCTCTAGTCGATAATTACTTCATTTTAGTGAAAGAGTCCTCACTATGTGCATATTATAAGAAGACTTAATTCTTCCTAGTTGGATGGGTTAAAGATGTAGCTAAAAGAGTTAGTGGCATGCCCTAGGGGCAATTATGTAACTGTTATATATATATATATATCCAACTCTTTGATCAACCTTGTTCAAAACAAAGGTGTTTGTTGTCATTTATATACTTTGTTATATTGTGATATAAATAAGTAAGTAATTAATTTAGGGTATATAATTAAGAAAATCTTTAAATAAAATGTTATGCGTTAGTAGTTACAAATAGTTGCAATTGTAAGTAATTAATCAAAAAATGAATTGACATAAATACTTCTGGTCAAGGTGTCTTGAGAAAGGATATAGATACATCCATTGACACCAAAGTGCTTGATGCTCACCAATGTTTGGCAGTGTATTACTCATGACTGGTAGGGAGCACCAAGGAGTAATGTACTCGCAGTTATTGGATAATAATGAAATGGCTCATTCAAGAGTTTCGTGTTGGTTAATAACAACTATGTCAAATAGAATATATTAAGGTGACAATTTTACACGGTTCCCTTGACTTGAGAATATTGTGAAGGTTCAATGTGAATACTCCATGCGAGGACAGTGGTATTCGAACCTCTACAACCCCAAAAAGCAACAGCATGCACTAATCACTGTGCTAAAAGTCGTCCTCTACCATTTGTGTATTGATAAATTACATGCACTCTCTAGTTGTTGAGAAAACTCAAGCAATAGATGATATGTGTAGTATTATTAATATAATGATAGATGTGGTAAGATACACGTATTTGTTGCATAAACTCAAGGTACATACATATATACTTAGGTCATCGCAAAATGGTAGCTATGAGCGAATAACCCTTTTCGTTTGTTGAGCAAACTCATGGTTGAGATGAGTTTAGGATAAGGACCATATGTTAGTAGTCGTTTATCATATAACCAATAATGTGTTATCCATCGCTTATAGGCCTATGATTTGTTGAGTAAACTCCAGGCCAGAATCCTAAGTAAGCGAGTCCTAACACTCACTAGAGAAATCGAAATATTTATATGTTGTCTCTTAGGATTTTGAGTAACATAAAAGTCCAGTGGAAGCATATTAGATAATGATATGTAACCATTAACCTATCTAATATTATAAGAATACCAGATATGTTTAAATTGTCCTAATCTACTTAAATTAAATTTGTAGCAAAATGACCAATCTAAGAATATTTTCTGAAATGATAAGCTCAGCGACCAAACTACGTTGAATGTCCAAGAACAATCAAGATAGCACTAAGGTACAAAAAGCTAGGGTCATCGATAAATTGACCTCTAAGAGAGAGACCCACCGAGGAAGCTGACTTCGAGGTAGTTAAGTCTTGTAACACTTGGGTAGCCGATTGTGAAATCGTCTGTGTTGTCCACTTTAGGAAAACCATTGCAAAGGCAAAACTAACATATATCCATCTTAAAAATCTTCGAAAACCTCAAAGATTTATTTTGGGAGTAATCTCATTTTGCAAGGTATGAGATTACTAAGAAATTGCTCCACATAAAGCTAGTAAGGGCAGTCACATTGAGGATTTTGTCCTAAATATGAAAGCCTACATTGATAGGCTCTCTGAGTTGGGCACCAAGTTCGCGATGAACTGCAAGTGGATTTGATCCTTGGCTCATTGACTCCACGGTTTGATCCATTCATATTGAATTACAATATAGGCCTATTAAGCGTAAACCTCATCAACCTACTCAATGTGTTGAGGTCGGTTAAGACTTCGTTTAAGGGTCTGAACATGACATTGGTTGTAAAAGGGAAAGCATCATCTTCGATAAGTTTGAGGAAACGTAAGTGGGGTTCTAAGAAGAGTATGAAGGATGCTTCCAAGCGTAATAATGGTTTGAAAGGTTCGATTGAAAAGGCTTAGCATGGATAACTCCAAACACAGAATTGTTCTGACTCAATCTGGAATCATCCTTTCTAAGAAGGATGCTCCTCATACTAATGAGGAAAGAGAGCATATGAAAATGATATTGTATGCTTCTGCAATAGGTTCCATCATGTATGCTTGTTATGTACTAGACTAGATGTATCTTATGCATTATGATGCATAAGCTAATATCAGTCCAATCTAGGAGAAAAGCATTTGATAGCAGTGAAATGTGTTCTAAAGCAGTTGAGAAATACTAAAGACTTGTTTCTTATATATGGAAATGGAGACCTCCTTATAAACGAGTATACAGATTCCTTCTTTCAAACTAATATTGATGATAGTAAGTCAGTACTTGGTTTTGTATTTACATTGAAAAGAGGAGCAGTTAGTTAGAAAAGTTTCAACTATGAGACAGTTGTTGATTCAATGATGGAGGCCGAATACATCACCCTCAACGAAGCAACAAAAGAAATGGTGTGGATGCGCAAGTTTATTGTTGAGCTTGGAGTGTTTCCAAATGTTGAAAAACCAATGACATTGTTATGTGATAATAATACAATGATGCAGATTGCAAAATAACCTTGATCTCAAAAGAGGTCAAGATACATTTATTGTAAGTTCCGTCTTATTAGAGAGTTTGTCACCAATAAAGAGGTTCTGATCGAAAGAGTTAACAATAAGGACAACATAGCAGATTCATTTACGAAGGGACTAACTTGACCAGTTCCGAGCAAACTGATCGAAGGAATGAGATTGAGATTCCATAGTTAAGTTTAAGTGCAAGTGTGAGATTGATAAAGGTAGGAGTACTCCCTATGGGAAATTCTATTATTTTAATTTATTAATTTCGTAATAAAATCTAGTTTGAAATAAAAGGTGTTTGTCTTTCTATTATATACCTGTCATATTATGATATGATAATAAATTATACAGTATAAGTATATTAAATAGAAAATCATTAAATGATACGTTAGGTGATGGTAATTACGATGTACTATAATCATAAAAAATTTATTGCGTTAAAATAACGTATTATTTTATATATTCCTAGCCAAGATGTTTCGAAAAAGGATATCGATTCTTCCGTTGAGACTGCAGTGTATTACTTATGGCTGTCGCGACACCAAGAGGTTACGTACTGATGATTATTACGTAACCATGGAATGATTTACTGGAGAGTTTTCTGTTAGTTAATACAACTAAGGTCAAATAGAGAATTTCAAAGTGACAATGTTACGCAGTTCCTCGACTTAAGAATATTGTTGAACTTCAATATGGGTGCTCCACTTTGATTATAGTTAAATCATGGCATGACATCCATTGAAATACTATGTTGGGTCCGAGTGAACCATTGGAAGAGAAATAATACCATTCGTCTCCTTGATTATATAGGATTAATATCATGGTCAACTGTAGTCAACTCAAAGTTAAAGTCTCTGGCCAAAGCAGTACGATTAATAATAATTGTTACTATTGAACCAACGACTTTATGTTGGATAAAAAACTTGAATGTGGACGATGTTGGAATTTTGACCAAAACCAAATTTTCTAAATCCCAATCTGGTATAACATTAGCGAAGAGAATTGATGTAAATAGTCATTACTATCGGGTACCACTTATAATAGTAAAATGGGATTTTATCAAAAAATATGTGTAAGCGATAAATTTAGGTAAAATATCACACCATAAAAGTTTTTTTTGTGACTTTCTTCATTCATCCTTGACCAAAAATCCACGGTGATCTAGGGGAATATTTTTCAAAATCAAATAAAATAGAAACAAAAGGTGGTTCTGATCTCTTGATTCCTGCAAGATCCAAAGATCGGTTCAACAAAATATAAGAGCATCGATTCATCATTCAAGGTGTGATTTTTGGCAACATCCTAAGGTATCACTCTGAACTAATTTGTTGTGCATTTCTCTTATTCATATGGTTAGAATGTATTTGATTCATCTTGTCTTTTAATTGATCCTCTTACAGCATGTAATTCAAATCTCCTTTTGTCAATCATAATTATAAAGTATGTTTGTTATATTGATTTGATTCAGATTCACTTTTATTCTTTATTATAATTCGCTATATGTTCACCATAACCGATATGCATTAGACTCTCTACCTCTCTTTGATAGTTTGCTGTTATTCTCTGTATTACTTTGATCTGCTTATTCTTATTATGAATTTATACATGCTTTAGTTGTCCAATCCTATTTTGTTTTGTGGAAATTTTGTTAAAATTACTAATTTTGATTAAAAACTATTTTATGACTACAATATTTGTATACATAATTTTAAATAAATCGTATATATTAATTATTTAAATTTTCCTTTAAAAATAATTTCTTATGTTACTAGAAGGACAAACTTTGCAGTCCAATTAGTTTTTAGGACACACATCCACAGAAATTAATTTCAAGGCCAAAGTCAGCAGGATAATTACTTTTAAGGACAAAGTCAGCAATCCAATTACTTTCAAGGACATAATTTCATAGGTTTTTAAGCCTTAGAAACTAATTATTTTGTATTTTGTCCTTAAAAGTAATTATTTCGGTTGTGTGTCCTAGAAACTAATTGCACTTGCTAAAGAGACCCTTGTGGCTAATTTCCACATTATTTTAGGTATGTTTTAATAATAATAAAAGTTTTTCAACCCTGAATTCATGTGTGAAATTTTTAATAAAATCCAGTACTTTTGTTTACTTTCTAAATTTGAGATTTGTATAATATCATGCATCTTTTGTTTCCTTTTAGATTAAAAGTTTGTTTTAAAATGTTAACATTAAATTCACATATATCTACGCATATGTTATTAATTATTATCTTTACACATATAATTTATTTTAAATCTAAAACTTTAATTGTTATATTCATATACATAGAACCATATATGTGTATGTTGCATAACTTAAATTATTCTTTCTACACGGTAATGTTTAATCCCAAGTTTTTCCTAAATTAATACTAATCCATTATTGCCAATTTAGATTTAAAATTATATTAAATTACAAATATAATATGTATGTATGTATGTATATGTATAAATTTATGTATGTATGTACGTACGTATATACAGTCACATACAATTATGCAACCTTTTATTACGTATATATTTTAATCTTGGATAACAAAGGCATATGTAAATGGAAAATGGGTTTGTTGATGTGCAAATCCTAGCATCTCATACAATCATATTATCTATGTACACTTCTTATCTATAGCAATTATTAGCACGTGAACTTCACACAAAAAGTGTATTTGATACCCTTTTAAGCCAAAACTTAATATTAAAAACACAATTTTTTTAACAAATAAAATAAAATAAAGATTTTATTTAAAATATATTAGATAGGATCCAAATTCCATTTAGACTTCAAAAGCCCAACAAAAATCTAAAATGCAAAAAGAATTAAATTCTTCCATTTAACCTGCTTCTGATTGGCTCAGTTCCTTTAGTTTTCTTGTACTTTAACTCATTTAGATGTGTTTTGTATTAGCCGTCATTTGTGAAAGTTAATGAGCAAACATGTTTGAAACTTATACGACCAAGATATGTTGCTCTTAGAGATCTAGGGAACTTATATTTTTGGTCATAGGTCTTTTGGGTGAGATTTGATGGAGTTTTGAGGCAAAAGAAAACAAGTTCATGGTGGGGTTCAAATCAAATCGGTGGTGAAGTTGACTTTGGGATTCTTGGTGCTTGACTTTAGGTTTGGGTGCTAAAAGGCAATGTATACTTTGAGCTTGGAAGGAGTGACAAAAGTTATGGAAATGAATTGGGAAATTTTTGTTGAGTATTTTCACCACCGAGAGGTTTCTACAAAGTTGTCTTAGGGTTAGCTTCAAGGCAACGATATGGAAACTTTGGGTCATGTTGACTCCCACTCTGGCCCAACATGGGAATATGATAGGTTTTGCATTTTTGTACTTAGAAAATTTAGCCAAGGGAACTCACTTGGCATCGACATAATTAGCTTCGGGTTTATGGAGTTACGCTTTGGGATAGTGAAGGGAAGACTTCGGGCCATCTTTGCAAGTCAAGGTGTTTGGGGAGTTGGAGAAAAATTTATCCATCTTGGTTAAGTAGATATGTTGCAACGATAAGTTACGACAATGTGATTTTGATTAGAATTGAATTGATTTGGATGGAGTTGAAGAGAAATTCTTTAGGCTTAGTCTAGAGTGTGAGATTGAGCTCAAGTTTTGGCTCAACCTATGACCCACTTAAGATTGGATGGAGCCGAATATTAGAAGCCAGCAGTTTACTTAAGTTTTGTAGATACCATAAGGGATAGGGAAATTCCTAATTACATAAGAATGATAAATCCATATGTGTTACTAAAATATAATGAAATGAAATCAAAATTAAATCGGATGCTTACATGCGGGTATTTGGATGATTTCTAATTGTTTAGGTTGTATAATAATGATTGATTGATTATTTGGTTATATTTAAAATCATTATAAGTATATGTCTTTAATAAGAGCAAACATACGTTTTTATGAAGTGAGGAGATTGTTTATATAAAAATATTTTGAGAAAAAAATATATATTTTGGTAATTAAGTATTGGAGTATGATATGTATATGTATACATATACAAGTTTGAAAATCTGTCCAACTATTGAACAATAATGTTTTATATGAGAAGTGAGGTTTAAAACATATTTTCACATGAAAAATATTTTACCGGTATATCTTGTGTTAACTTGTCCGTTGAGTGCTTTATAGATTCGGGCCGAAACTGGTGCACACGTTGCGGCAATAATTTCTAAACACCAAACGACATAGTTCAACACGATATTTGAAATCTTGTAGATAGTATTTTGATATGAATAGTGCATACTATTTGAGAAGTGAAAAATTACATTACGAAGAATAGATTGTTTTTGGGAAGTAATAATTATTTTGAGAAGTAATCAAAAATTAATTTTAGAACATTAATAATTTTTGCTTTCTAAGTTTGAGTTAAAACAATGGTTGCACCAATCAAGTATTATAGGATAGTTGAGATGATGGTTAGGCAGTGTGTATATATCATTATATATGATCAACACTAAAGCCAATTTGCGAAAGAAGTCACCAACATTCATGGCAATGCAACATTGTTATATTACATAAATATATGTAAGCTTGTTAATTATAGTATGTGGTGACATACACACACACACAAGCGTGCTGAGTTTATTCGATGGGATTTGTATGTTGTATGCTCTATGATTATGTTGAGATTTGAATGGATGATGTCGGCGATATTTTTTGTCTCACGACACCTAAGTGATCATGGAGTGATTATAACACTAATCACCTTCGCAATTATGAATCAACAAATTTAAGCAATGTTATATTTGCCTTAAAGTAGTAATTATGTTGCTAAGTGCTTACACAATTATGTATTTACATTCTAATCAGTTGTTAATGTCGAGTTGAATTAACATTCAATTGAGGCAAAAGAAAAACAAAAAAGGATCTAGCACTGAAAACAAGGTAAAAAAAGTGCATAAAAAGTAAAAGACATAGAGATTTACGTGGTTCGAATGTTAAGAAATCCTACATCCACTGGAAAAGTATTCTTCTTTTATATTTCTTAGGATAGATATTAATGCAAAAGAGTACAGAACTTTGGGTTATTAACCTTTAAATACCAAATTGGCAAAAAGAACCCCTTCATACTACAGTGCCTTTTCTATTTATAATATAGTGATGCACGTGGATCGCCAAAATCCTCCTTCCGCTCTTTCTGTTCCATCTTTGGATTCTATCATGTGTCATTCATCCATCTCCTTTATTTGATGACTTTGATTGCTAAAGTGTCTCTAGCGGAAAAACATAATTTGAATGGTTGAATTGGTGGGACGTTTGAAATTAAAGAAGGAATATCTAAAATTGAGGTAGAAAACTCAAATTTCAATGGGTTATGCACTTCTTTGTCTCAAGAGCGGACGGTCTATGTACTGTTCTCATACGTGAGTGAGAGTGTAATGAGATGTTGTTTTTTTCTTTAGAGTGAACCGCGTTATCTTCAATATTTCTGCCATAAAAATGTTAAGAGTTGTGTCTTTGCTCCGCCTTGGGCGGCATTGATACCTATGGGGCTGAATATGTTGTCTGGCGCAGAATGTTTGCGTAGTACTACCTTAGAGATGGAGATAGTCGGAGTCGAGCTGTATTACTTGGCAAAAAAAGTCGAGTCACCATTTGTGGAGGTGGTTGCCTTATGCGATTCTATGCTAAACTGCTCTTGGTATTCGGCTTCATAAGTTACTAGTAAGGGATGCTTATATCTTTGATATTTACTATAAGTGTGAGCCCATACGAGGGCGCTGTTTGCGGGGCCTATATGCAGCCCCTTGGGATGCTTTTGATTCTAAGTGGTACTGCTTAGGGAGTCCCCGGTGAGTGTAGTGTAGGCTCGTACTTGAAAGCGTTAGAAATGCATAAGCTTTTGGAATAATGTTATAATTTATCCGACCTCTTGGTTGTAGTGCAGTCCTCTTCTATTGTCCCTCTCTTTGTGTTTCTGTGTTGTTATGTCCCAATGGCGGCACTTTTCCTTACCAGCTTGTTCCGATTGCAGCGTAGCTTTATTTACCGATTATGCAATTTGGCTTTTTATTATCCTTGTCATTGTGCTTTGATGTTACTTCAGGTTGAACAGTGCAGTATGACTTCTGGTTTTGTTGATGAATACATGTCACTCTCTCATTGCCTGACCCTTTGTAAAGCTGTAACATCGATCTCTTCGTTTTCTAGGTAAATCTATCTTGATCTTTATCCTTATTATCCTTGTTGTTAATTGATTGACATTTCAAAAAAATTCATCATTTCGACTATGCAGCCAAATTTTGAGTAAGGTACGTGTATATTTTTTTCGTCTTCTTCTTCTTATTCTTTTACGCCTCTTTGATTAAGCAAAAGAAAAGAGAAAGAAAGAAACAAATTTCCTTATCTGCTTAATCGATCTTTTTCAAGTCTGGTTTCTTTTTCTTAAATCGAAGTGAGGATCCTTTTCTTCTGCAACCCTCTATATATTCCAGTCATTTCCGTCAATTAACCTTGCGATTTCGGCATGGCTTCTTCTTCTCCTTTTATCTATACCTTCCAAGATAACACGGTTGAAAGACATCGAGGGTATTTTGAACCATTTCGGGTTCGAAGGTTATGAGGCTAAGGTTCCTGAACCGCATGAACGTTTTCACACTCTCCATAATGGGTTTACTTCTCTCACTCCCGAGCATAGTCGATGGGGGCTCTATCTTCCCCCGAACCATGATCGATCTTGTTCCTATTCAACTTGCTCCCCTTTCTTATTCTCTTGTAATTTCCAATTTCATCCTTTATGCAGAGAACGATTCTCCTCCTACCTGTACAGAGCTCCAATTTTGATGTCAACTAAAATCCTACCATGAGTGATGCCGACTTTTATTATGCTCAAGTCAAACAATATATTCTTACGTATGTCCCTTACAAGACTTAGATATGGATCGATTAGTATTTCTTTATTTAAAATTCTGACAACTTCTCATCTTCCTTTTGTTCGCACCCTAATCATCCCATCTTTTCTGATAATGCCACCAAATCGTATGAGTTCCATCGAAATCGCATTTTAGGATTAGATGTAAAGGAGAGATAAATTCACACGTTTTTACTAAACCGATGCCGAAAAAGCATGGGTTTTCTACACCTGAATCACAACTTCTCTCTTTCTATTTTTAAGTTTATCTTAATTCCGGATAAACCTAGGGGTATAATTTGCTAAAAATAGATTAAAGATCTATAATTTTGTGTTTTCGACTTTTGTGAGAATTTTACCGAACTCGAAATTCCTTTTATATACAGGTAAAATAGATGATGACATTGCAGATGCATTCCTTGAGGCTATGAACTTGATGAAGAAGAATCACTGAAAGAGAAGGCATGGTGATGATGAGGCCTCTGGACAACTTTCCAAGAAGCTTACTGTATCCGCCCCCTTCCTTCCCCAAGAGCTCTCCTTATTCCACCTATGCAGTCCCTTCTGGACCCCGCATCTATTATTAGCCCTTGCACGAAGGCACCATATGTGGCTTTGCTAAGAGACGGGGGCGAGTTACTCTAGATAACCTTCCCAGCATTGCTTCTACTTCTCCTTCCCCTCTTGCTCTTCCGCCTCCTACACTTGCCTTTTCTGCCTTGGCTGCCGAACAAGAACGGGCTTGTACTTATATAAGCTTTCCCCTCTCTTCTTCTTTTTAACCCTCCTTATTCTGATTATTCTCTTTTTTAACCCTCCTTATTCCGATGATTCTCTATTTTTATTTAGGCCGAGGCCTTAGCGATGTAGGTGCGAAAAAAGGGAGGATGACCAAGTCGCGACCATCGCCCATAACATTAAGCTCGAGGTAGACCTTGCCACACTAATTTTCGATAAGACCAAGGTCAAGAAAGAGTTTAAGGCATATCGCGTCGAAGCCGAGAAGGCGGCGATGACCATTGAAGATGCATTGGCATGGAAAGATCGCGTGTTGAAGGAGAATGTAACAACCCGCACCTCCAGACCCACCGATCCAAAGCCTAGTGTGACCATCGGACTTGCATCATGCCAAGAAATACGAGTTGTTAGGTTTTTAAAATATTATAAAGCATAATTATAAGGGTAAGTTCTAAGACATTATATACTTTCAAATATTACAGTGGAAGCAATTAAATTATAAGTATCGAAAAATAGGCATTTCAGAAAAAAAGCCAAAATACTTTATTTGCTATATACACTGTTTCAAAGTACCATATATGTTTTACAGACTTTTAATACAGGAAGTAACTAGATGACGGACAACAAAGAATATGAGAACTCTAATGTGAAGCTTCTTTCTCCACATACTATGCCCAATCAACTACAAACCTTTCATCCTGTGGTGGAGAAAAATAGAAAGGAGGGAGTGGGTCAGACAAAAGTCTGGTGAATGAGTACAAGTTTAATATGTGATGATCATATGCAGTTACTTCAATGCTACTTTAGATGACACAGGGTGTGATACAAGCGTCCGTGAATTCCAAAGGTCCATCATCTAAGGGTTCTTGTCTAATACATACCTACACTACAATGTGTGTATACTACTACAAGAATCGAACTATATATCGAACATCACAACTAGGGATGTCAATGGGTCGGGTCAAGTCGGGTTCGGGTCGGGCCAAGTCGGGTTCGGGTTGATTTTAAATGGGTCGGGTCAACCCGTTTATTAAACGGGTCAGAAATAGCTCAATCGAAACCTGATCCGATTATAAACGGGTTGACCCGACCCGTATAACCCGATTATACGGGTTGGGTCAGGTCGGGTCATAAACAGGTCGGGTCAACCCGTGTAAGGTATAAATGGGTTATAAACGGGTCGTAAACATGTTATAAACGGGTCAAATTTGGGTTTACCAGTCGGGTTGGGTTATAATAGGGTCGGGTCAACCCATATAAGTATAAACTGGTTATAAACGGGTCAAATTCGGGTTCACGGGTCAACTCGAAACCCACCAGTTTATAAACGGGTCAAATTCGGGTTGACCTGAAAATGACCAGCCCACTTAAACGGGTTGGGTTAACCTGCTAATTTCCGCGTAATCTTCAGGTCGTGTTGGAAATTGACAGCCCTACTCACAACTAACGATCGACCACCGCGCCTAAAGTTACTCAATATGTTAAACACCGCCCGTCGGCTACTAATTATGAAAATACCTCCACTAGGCTACAGTGGGAATACACTCCCACTATTATCACCATGTAATGCTACTATGGAAACTACTTACCACTAATATCACTGCCATTTGGCTACTGGGGAACCAATTTTTCCCCTAACTACTACTACACGTAACCCACTACGCATCGAGAGGGAACCCGCAAAGCTGGCTTGCAAAAATACCCCATCATCCGCATCTATATCCACCTCTCAATCATAGTGTTGCATCTTATTGCACATGTCGGGATCCTCCATTTGAACACTATCACGTTGCATCAGTATTCATGCATACTAAGACTCCCATTGTACTGGGCCACTCTCGATCAGGCATCTTCGTTAGTGCTGCACGTCCATCGTGGAACCTTCTATGAATACCATTTGTGAAAATACATCACCTCAAGTCAATTGCTCGATCCCAAATTGGGTAAACAATATTTACCCAACACCACAACAACCTACCGTCCGCTAAGGAACTAGCTTCCCTGCAACTCCTAATATACATCCAAACGCCCTTAAAAAGGCCCACAAACCATCATCGTTTATATTAACTATTATTACTAAACTCAAATTCTGCAATTTACACATGTATCGGTCGACCGCTAACCCTAACCGGTCGACCGTTACCGGTCAAATTCTAAGGATCAATGCCCGACCAGTCGTAGGCAAAAATTTAGGGTTGATTGAATTTAATGTCGACTTTAATGTCCCGTTTAATTTGGTTAATTTCGGTTGTTGATTTCAGTATGTAGTGAACCCCAAGTACTAATTTTGATCGGTCCATGGTTCCCATTTTAATGTTAATTTGTTCAAGTTAGGGTTTACTGATTTAAGGATTACCGACTTTAGGGTTTACAGTTTAAATAGAAAGATATTGTTCTAACATCAATATTGGTTAAACAACTTACAGTGATTTAAATTCTACTCTAGGTTATAGGGTTTTATAAACAACATCCTAGATCATAGAGAATTGATCAATTTTGAATATAAAAATCACCTAATTAAATTTGTTCCCACTCACCTTAAGCCTAAGCTCTTCCTACTTGCTTTGCTTGAGAATCGCTCCTCCATACGTTTCTTCACTTGTTCCTTCTAGATCTAATTGTTTGTGTTCTTCTAGATTGATTTTATTTTAATTTTTTAAGATTTTTTGGTTTAGAGGTGAGGTTAGTATTTGGCAGAGTTTTGTTACAGTGAACGTTTGTGCTAATATTAGGGTTAGGCTAGGCTTGAATTTCTAGGGATTAGAGATAGAGTTTGAGCATTAGATTTAGCTTAGGAAAGCTTTGTTTTTATATCGCCCGCACATCAAAAACTTGGCCACGAAGAAAGATATAAGGTTCGATCATCGCCGTTCAATCTACGTCCAGAATAATCGAATTTCTAAAGTGAATGGTCGACCACTCGGTTCCACGAGTCAACCACTCATTGCCATGGTCGACCTATATAGGTTGATCATTCAAATTAAGGGGTCGACCATTCATCATTAGGGGTCGACCCTTAATCTCTGTAAAATTTTATTCTTAAATTTATTTTGTTTTCCAATTTTCAAACGCCCGTAACTTCTTTGTACTAACTCAGATTTCGAAATATTATATGTGAAAATTGTTAAGAAAATCGCTACGAACACAAAGGCACCGATTTCGTTGCCAAATTCAAGTGCCTGTGAACTTTTTTATTCCTTATTTTAGTTTAATTTAATTTCTTATTAAATTTCCATCAAAATTTTGGGGTGTTATATTCTCCCCCCTTAAAAGGATTTCTTCCCTGAAATCTCAAAGGATGAAAAATGTAACTTACACTCATAACAGCAAACAACTACAACTATCCACATATTATAACATCCCTAATTTTTAATAACATTATTCGAAAGATTTAATTAGATAAATTAAATAGAATAATGTAAATATTAAGTGATAAGGGGATTGAGATTTGAATAAAATAATTAAGGCCGTGCTTAATTAAATAATTTAATGGGCTTAAGAATGGGTTATAAGTTAATTAATTTACATAAGGGTATATTAGGTATTCGCCGCATATAAACCTTACCCTATTATATATTCTCATTCCCCATTCACGTTTCATTTTTCCCATTCATGATTCAAAAACAAAACGCAAACATTAAGGGGAGCCGGTCATTAACAAGGAAAAGAGGAGAAATCAAAGTAAAGCTACGGATTAAAGCTAGGGGATTAAATCTTAATCCCAATCCAATCTCCTTATCTTAATCAAGGTGAATAATAATTCATTTCATCTCTATTTTGTTTTATAATCATATGTTTTTTTATTTAAGGGTGAATTCGTTTTTATGATGATTTGGATGATGATATGCTTGAATTAAAATTTGTTTGATTTAAACAAGAATGTTATAATAATATTATAGGCGGTTTTAGGGAAAAATAGATTTAAGTTGATGTTTAAATGCCATGGAAAAATTTTATGTTGTATAAAACATGATTTTGGGGTTGAGTTTTAATTTTGATAATTTTTCAAGCTATGGAAAGATTAATATGAATTTTCAAAGGAAAATATGGTTAATTGGGTTTATAAATTTATTTCGGAAATTATCTTAAGAATTTGGGACTAACATTTTGATATGTTAGGTAACATGATTAAAGTGAATTTCTGGAATTTTTGGGGATTTTTCCTAAGTGATTTGCTATGCAAAATAAATTATTTTAGAAGGACTTCTTTGCAATATTGGTTTTGCTTAATGGAAGGGCTTATTTGCTAACTTAACCATGGTTAGATCTGAAATTAGCGGCAGTTATTTTAGTAAAGAATTTTAAAAGTTAAGCCAACCAATCTTATGTTTACACGTGGCAGGTTAGTTAGAAAGTATTTGCCTTAATTGGCCTTACTCAGCTTTTACTCAGAAAAGCAGGTTCCGCCTCTAATAGAAGTACCTTTCTACTCAGAGCTTCCACCTTCAATCAAGTTGAAACCCCACTAAGCCAAAACCAATACACAAGGTATCACTTAGGTAGTACGTTGTGGATTGAAGAAAGGCGGAAGGCTAGGTGTCGAAAGCATTGCTTCCGGTGGGGTTAATACCTTTTTGTTTGTTTTAAAAAGTAAAACGCTTGCCTTTGTTTTAATTAAAGCCTTCGAAGGAGTCGAAGCATATATTTACAAAAGAGGTTTTCTAAATTATTTCCAAGGGGTTTCCATCAACTTATGTTTAAAGAATAAGCTTTCGAAGGGGTTTCTTTACTTATATAATAATGCTTTCGAAAGAAGGGGTTCCGACCTAGTCAAAGCCCTACTGTAGTTCTTTAGCCTTTCGAGTGTATTGAAGTCATCGATGCTTTCGTAAGGTAGTGCTTGTTTTAAAGATGTTTTAAGCCACTTCCTAAATGCTTTCGAAAGGGTCCAAGGGTTTCGAAGGTAATGGCTTCGAAAGGGGGTTTCGATGCTATCCTTCAGTGTTTTGTTTAAATGGTTTTAAGCGTTCGAAAGGGATGGTACCGACGCCATCAAGTTTTCCCAAATATATTTATATGCCAAAGGATGATTTTGAAAGAGAAACTTTCGTTGATATTCACTTTGACCCAAATAATATTCTAATTATAAACCCAATGGTTTCGAAAGGGGGACTTTCAATGGTTTCGGAAGGGATACTTCCAATGGTTTCGAAAGGGGTACTTTCAATAGTTTCGAAGTTATGCTTCTAAAGATAATAAGTATCACGTTATTATATTCGAAAGGTTTCGAAAGAGAAGTTTTAAAGTGTTTCGAAAGGCAGAGGACTAATGTTTTGAAAAGAGATTTATATGCTTTCGAAGGAGGTTATCCAATGAGGTCGAAAGCATGGTTTTGAATGTTTCGAAAGCCTTAGTTTTCAAAACAAATAACCCAATCTCATTTTAAAAGAAAATCATGGCATAATTGAATAAAGTATTTTGAAAAGGAGTTTTTGAAGAAGTTTTCCTTGATTAAAGGGTTAAAGAGATTAACCAAGTTATTGTGTTTGCTTCTTCATATACATACTTACATACATACATACATATATATATATATATTCATATTGTAATGGACCCATAACTGTATTTTGGAAAGGGCAGAATAACCAACCATGTTGACCCAGTAGCGAATATAAATTAAGTTAACTCCTAAATGAGTAGAATTGCATCCAGGAGGTCAGGCATACCAGAATATAGGACGCTAAAATATTAAAGGAAGATATTGGCAGAGGCCAATGGGTTCTCAATAAGCCCATAAAAACTGAGTATAGGAAAAGATAGTGACAGGGACCAATAAGTTCATAGTAAGCCCATGAAAACTATGTATAAATGAAGATGTCAAAAAGAAAGGTTCATGGTTAGCCCATGAAAACTATGATTTGATATTGGCAGGGGTCAATAGGTTTATAGTGAACCCATGAAAACTATATCTAGATTATGATATTGATAGATGTCAATAGGTTCATAGTCAACCCAGAAAACTAGGATAAGAAGAAAAGATATTGGAGTTACCAATAGGTTCCTAGTCAACCCATGAAAAGTAGGATGAAAGTAGAGACATCGAAGTTACCAATAGGTTCATAGTGATCCCATGAAAACTATGTAATTGGAAAGGGAGTCCTTAAATATTTTACCGGTTATTAGTCAGCCCATGAAAAGTATTAGGTTAATAGTAATCCTAGAAACTATAATTGAGACAGATAGTCAAAACGAATGGGGATGGGTAATCTAGAATTGATTCACTTGTTTTGCATGTCATCATATCATGTTGTTTTGATTTTTTTAACCATTGTGGATGCAGGAGCACAAAATATGGTTTTATAAAGGTTTTAAGATACTAGTGAGGGGAAAGCCCATTTCGCTAAGCAACATGGTCTCACTAGATATTTAAATGATTTGAGATGGTAGATCATTATTCATACCAGTCTTTATGTCTGACTTGAAGTTTATGTTTTCCCCTTAAACTCTTAGGTACTCAATTGATTTTGAGTAGTTTGAGAGTTGAGATTTTCAGGTACCTCATTAGACGAATAAAGCTTCTAGAGACGTGCAAGAGGCATGATAGATATCTAGAGTTTTCTTTTATTTTGAATCCGCTGTGTAGTTTGTAACGGCAAAGTTGTTAAATTGCCTACATATACTATGATCATCTAAGGGACATCTTCATATATTGCTCTTGGCGTAGGTTGCAATAAATATATTTTCTCTGAACGTAGTTAACGATTGTGGGTTTATGAATGAATTGGAAATGTTTTGAAATGGAATGTTATCTTGTTTGATGTTTTAATTTTTTTTCATATTCATGTGTTCCGTGTATCATTGTATCTAACACCGCCGTATTTGATCACCGAAGATTAATAACTATGGATGACTGCGGCATCCGTAGCCGTTAGTTTTGGGCCTCTAAGTAGAGGGATGTTACACATATCCATCATCCACGGGCAATCATTATCCTCAAAAACTTTCTAATGCAATATGTACATATGTATGCAACATGAAATGCACGTGAACCTATACTAATGCAAAAATGTAAGCGGTCTCCTGATCCAGTCGACCTCCTGTCATGCCAATGCTCATGCCATGCATCCAAAATGTATGCAACATCCTAAATAAACATACTTGCGATTATGTATGCATGCACAACCACTCCATCCATATGCAACATTCATATGCATAATAATAAAAGATCAAGCATCCATATGTATCGTATTTAACAAGCTAAACAACAATAAGGGATAATGTGAATGTGTGTATACTACCTAGAGGATATATTGTCCTAAACGTATAAAAGATAACTGTCCAAACAACACATCCACTAGCATCCATCATCCATAACACGTCCTAATGACATGTTTACAATCAATCTACCATTCAATAGTCTTTATACAAGCTAGAAGCTAAATATATAATCAATCTATACCTTTCGAACTAAAATGGAAACGTGCTAGAATAGAGTTTGGGATGGGTAGCTCGGATATTCTCCTCAAGATCCCATGTACTCTCAACTGGATCGTCTCCTTACTAGACTCTAACTAGCTTAATTATTTCATTACAGAGTCAATTTGTTCTATGCCCAAAAATACGAGTAAGTGCATGGCGAACAAGGGACACACATATCCTTTTTAATTTTCCCTAACTGACACAGCTTGTAACGGCCTGTATTTTTAAAGGTGGGATAATTAAATAATTTATCTAAATATTGAATCGTTAATTAATTGACGATCCTAAAAATGTGATTTTTCACGTACAATCGAATTAAGACTCAAGACCACTTCCTTTGAGTTCATATCGACGTTGTGAATTGAAATGAGTATAAGGATCACTATATTTGAAGCTCAGAAGATCCGATGACCAAAACGGTCTCGAAAAGCGTGAAATTATCATCCCAGAGAGCAGTCTCGGATAGCGACAAAATTTATACCACCAGGATCGTAAAAATGAGATGGTGGACGTAAACGGGTTTTGTGGCGATCGAACGCACTGTTTGATCGTACGAGAACAAAACGCGCGATTGTTTTAATGGAGAAGTTAAATAAATTGAATATCATATTATTGTTTGATAAACCCAAACCCTCCTCTTTATTTCAGAACTACCGTTCCATTCATCTTGTTTCAGAAAATGGTCCCCACTTCCTAAATCTTTTCAAAAACTATAACCGATTAATTTAGGCCATTAAAACTCATGAGACGAACTGCATTGAGCTTGTATCGAAAAAATCTTCTAGCCAATACTCATTTGGTAGTGTGCGACGATAGCCTGGGAGGTTGATGTACGAAAGTGGCGAATTAGGGTTGGGACTGGTCAATGGCTCATGGGTTTCGGGTGAAACAGAGGGTACGATTTTGTTCCTCATGACAGTGCGCATCTGCCTGTGCTAATGTGTTCGGGTCCGATCCTTAGTAGTGAAATGCATCCATGCAAAGGGGAGGCTGTCATGGTCAGGTCGCACTTTGCAGGAGGATGTGGCTCTTCTATGTGATGATTTCATGATTCGACGATGATGATTCCATGATGGAAAATGATAACTTCGATGATGGATAGCTGTACTTAGGGATGCAGAGTAGGCGATGACGAGTCGGATGGATGGAATTGTCGAAGAAAGGTTATGGGACGCACGATGACATTCTATGACTGACATTGGCTATCTAGAATAGTTCCCAAGTCGCATGATGCACGATGACAATCTATGACTGACGATGGCGGTCTCGAATAGTTCCCAATCGCGATGACTTCAGCGAGAGTTGTAAGGACAGTTTCCGAAATGAGCTCTACTATGGATGATGTGTGCAATGGGATCATCGATATCTGTAGGTTTCAATAGGAGCTCGTAAAGCAGGGGAATGTGCAGATGCTCACTAGGGCTTATGGGAATGCCCCAGATCACACGATGTTTCGATCTTAGTACCCAGGGCTACCTACATGGGTGCAGTCTAGTTCTTGGCCTATAGAGTGCATGGATTCGAGTATCGAGAAACCGAGACTTAGCCTAGTCCTTGGCCCTACAGAGGAGGTCATACGAGTATCATATATCCAACTCATTGAGTGAGTTAATGTGAGGGTGGATGATGGATGTTATGTTTGCTCTGATTTTTTTACCACCTTAGGAATGTCACATGATGTAGATATTACCGATGCTGATATCTAGACACCCTTAGCACCCTAATACATAGTACACCTATGATGACTATAATAGAGTAGTGTATAACTTTTATAAGTGCTAACTCTGTGAATTTAGGGACAGGTCAGGTATGATTCTCCATACCATATGTTCCATATACTATACTGACTTTTATAGTGATTTAAGATTATTTATCGCTCACATCAAACTGTTGTATGACTCGAGGTTTTATGCTTTGCTTTTTATTATCTCTAGTGCTCTTAGATGAGTAGACTAGATAGCTAGTATAAATAGCACTTGGAGTTGTGCAGATGGACTAGCAGATGGTGACGCTTTCTCATATCCATATTTTGAATTATTATTGTTTATTTCACTGTATGATACTGTGGAGCCTTGACAGTGTTAAATTACTATTTATTAAAGATCGTTATCAGTTGAGTTTATTTATCAGTTGTATAAACTCTCTTACTATTTTGTATAATTGTATGATCCTATGTACTCTGGTTATATGAGTTATATAGTTATTACTGTCTTGCCTCTTTTATATCTAAGATGACTATTATATTTTATCTAATGCGCTGTGAGATATATGACAGGTTATGTGATTGTGTGACTGTTTTATTTCCTTCTTTTCTATTCTCTTCTCTTCTCTTCTTTTCTATTTCCTCTTCTTATTTCTATTTCTTTCCCTTGACAGTCGTCCAGTATCGTCTAGATGCTCCAACAATGCACCATCGGTCATATGAGCATCGGTGGTGTTGGGCAGTCGTTACATTTGGTATCAGAGCTTAGGTTATGTGATTAACCTGAGTTGATACCATGATCCAGTAAAGATAGGTTAAGAGTTGTCGCCTTAGACTGGATCAAGGGTATACTTATATACGAGAGAGTACATATATGTTATATATTTGGTTTTCAAAATTATATAATGGTATATAAGTTGGCTTGTACGTACGAGGATTATTGATGTAATTGTTCTCTATGAGAGACTGATCATTCTTACCGTAGATTAAGGATGATCCGGCATACAAGAAATGCTGTCATTGACTCCATCTCCGAAGTTGAGAGTGGGCATTATCGGGGACCACTAGCCCCATTTTACATAATATGTTCGCAGAGATGATGCAAAACATTATTCTGGAATGCTCAAGTTGCTCTAAATGATTATGGTGCTCAAGTGCAAATACCTATAGTCAACTTTGTCGTGCTATATACATACTTCATGAGTCTAAGAGGTAGGCCGTTCCTTGGAATGGAGTTGACTATTAAGGTGCAAGACAGGGTGATATTCGCAAAAGGATCTTCGATGACTTGGAGTTAGATGACACCATGAGGTAGCAGTTAACCTATAGATGACTCTAGGGATGAACAATGAACTGGTGAAGTACCCTTATAACTTCGATTCTCGAGGATCGTTTTACTTGGGATTAGTTCATAGTTTGCATCGGAGAGGAATCTATCTTGACTTTTCAAAAGTCGATGTTGTTTAGGAGATTCGTAGACTTGAAGAAAGGTGATATGTCTGGGTTGGAGTATGTGGTCGAATTCAATGCACTATCGAAGTACGGTCTATCTTCAATTGGTACTCCACTCGGAAATAATAAAGAATTTACATTGGGTTGAGTGATCATCTTAGGAAGCAATTGACGGGAGCTTCGAGAGGTTAATCGAAAATGAATTTACGATGTGAGATCCATTACCCAATGTAGAAGGACTGTCTCGAACTACTTGGGTAAGGGCAGATAATGAAAACATATGCGTTAAATGTCATTCCGATTTCGTTGAGTGCTCCATCGATGAAAGAGAAGGGAACGAGAATTACCACTTGTGGTATGCTTTCTATTTATGGTGCTTCCATGCATATTTTGTTTGACGTCGAGGTTTCAAATTCCTTCATATCTACACTTAACTTAAACATGGTTTTTCAAAACTTTGACTCATCGAGTCATGAATGTTTGTTTGTTTGTTTGCTATTGATTTCCTTAGGTTTAATTAAGTTTAGTATTAGAGTCTAGAAATTTACTGGGTGGAAGGGTATGGAATAGTGGTGGATTGCGAGAGGCCATTGGTGACGATAGGGACCGACGATGAGCAGACGGTAGTGTTTCGCTACCCATCTAAATATGAAGTGATGGTTAGCTTTCTATATTCGCTTGATTTCCCACCCGATGAGTTTTCACCTGTGCCTGTAGCTAGAGAGTGTTCAGATACATTCGATGAGGTGATTAGAGTACCATCATATAGAATAGAGTTCCATGTCGATTTGGATTGATGTGTCAACCAGTAGTTATGCCTTTAAGGCATATGAATCCCAAAGATCAGAAGAGACTAAAGGTGCGAGCGAATGACCTATTGATGCAGGTGTTCATTCGTAGGAGCACATTTGAGTGGGATGCACCTATAGTGTTCGCCAATAGCACAAATGGCTCTTTGAGGCTGTCTATTGATTACATTGAGCTGAGTGAGATGACGGACAAGTATCCACTTCCACTTATTAATGGCTTGTTCGATCAACTCTATAGCACAAAGGTGTTCTCTCAGTTGGATCTTACGATTGGGTTTCATCCACTGAGAATAGCTGAGACAGAGTGTCGATCATTGCGTTTCAAATGCTATGTCGGTTTTTGATTGGTTAGTTATGTTGTTCGGGCTAACCGATGCATTGGCATTTTTTTAATTTCTTGAACCGTGTTTCAAGAGATCACTTGAATGATTCAATGTTTGTGGCCATTTATGATACTTTTGTCTACCCATGGACGAAAGTGGAGTATAAGACACCATTGATGATTATTTTGAGGTGTTGAGAAAACCCCGACTAGTTATGAGAAGTTTTCTTAGATTAGTGAAATGTTATATATGCTTTACCAAGGACTTCTCAAAGGCAGCAGCGCCGTTAACCGATTTGACAAGAAGAATTAGACTTTTATTTTAAGACACGAGGTGTTAACACACGTTAATGAGTATAACAGAGGGGTCGCCAGTGCATCGATGTTACTCTTTCTTAGCGGGAATGAGGAGACGATAGTACACACACGCTTGTGGTACTTGACCAGGTGCGGTATTGATGCCAAAATGTAGGGTTTTCACATACGCTAGTCAATAACCAAAACTGCACGAGAGGGAAGTATTCGACTCTTGATTTGGAGTTGGAGGCGATAGAGTTCGCTGTGGAGGTTTGGAGGTACTGCCTATTAGGGGAGAGGTTTAGTTGTTCGGTAATTCCATTTTATTGGAGTAACTCTTCTCCAAGAATGATCTTGACCTTTGCGGGTATCGATATTCCTACAGTGGACATTGCTTGAGTTTATCACTGGTTATGACTTCAGAACTCGATGTGAGCTACGGTCGAAAATGATGACTAGTTGACTATCTGACCTACTTTAATTTAGCAGATCGGTAGTTAGAGGCGTAAAACTAGACTAGCGGAGATTATAGCTAAATTAGAGGAACAAGTAGTGTCTATAGAGGTGATGCAGTACGGACTCGACCGAGATGGTTGGCTCCGTACAGATGAGATGTTGTTTATTCCCAATGCCATTGGATTGCGAAATGAGATAGTAGAAAAGTGTTCTGATCTGAGATTGATTACACATCCCGATGACAATAAAATGGATCGTGATATGAGATAGACATTTTATTGGGAAGGGATGAAGAAGGATGTTAGAAAATCATTTCGAGATGAATGAATTTCCAGCTAGTAAATGCTAAACAAATAAAGCCAAGTAGTTCCTACAACCACTTAAGATTCCCAATTGGGATGAGAATGGATAGTGTGATTCCATTGTGTGTCAAAAGCATTGTAAGTGGCGAAAACCCATTGTTCACTAGTGGGTTTTGGGAGAACTTACAAGAGGCATTTGGGAATTTGGCATCAAATTAATTAGATGATATCGAGACTGAACTAGGGACTCTGAGACCTCGTAGGCCTATTCATACCGATAGACGAGATAAAAAATAGGTTAGGAGGAAGGCAGTGGAGTAGTAAAGGTTTAGTTGAGTGAAAGCCAAGGCAATTGCACATGAGAAACTGAGAAGAGTACGACGTTTGCTGTCCAGAGCTCTTCACTTGATGAGATCTCCATTTTATCGTCAGTTTTCATATTGGATATCATACTTGGTGTTTTATACTATATAGTTTAGTATCCTGTGTGGTAGAATAGGCATGGATGATATTTTTGATGTTTGATCTTATATATGCCTATTAATGTCTGATTGTTGGCATTTGATACGATTATTTTTCTTATATGGTTCTTAGGCATGCAGGATGATTATGGTTTAATATAACACATTTATTTGACACGATTGCTGTATTTATGATCTAGTGTACCTTTTTACATCATGATGTTATTATTGTGTTAGTCCTCTTTGTTGAGTACTTGAGCAGTTACATAAAAGCAAGTGTTGGCTATTTGGATGCTTATCCGCTTATATTCACATCTGAATAAAATGCCCTTACTTTAAAATAAGTATGCGACACTTGTAGTGTAGATTTGGCTACATATGTTTGGTTGTCCTTAGAAACGAGATGCCTTAGTTATGAGATGCCTCAGATATGAGATGAATATATGTCTTTTGTTGTATCGGGATTTTTCTTAGACCTGACTGCGCAAAGGAGGTGTTGCCGAAATTTTTCGTGACATAAGCCAAAATTGAGAGAAAAGTTAATGTATAGGACGTTAGACGTTGCCGATAATTGAGAGTCAGTAATGTATAGTTGACTTGTCTTTTTATTAATGAGTTGGCACTTTTGTTTTCCATTGTTCATTTCTTTGGAAACTAGTGCCTGACATAGATGTTTGGCTTAGCTACATGGATTTTGGGATTTGATAGTGATTATACGTAGGGACGAGGATGATGATTCCAGCTAATTTCGATTTTATTCCCTTTGTTGTGGACTCTTTTAGTGATTGTTGTCAATAGTTGATAAGAGATGATTTTCCTTGTACTTATGTGAGGGTGTTAGGTTGTGTTGCTCGTCCTTGGGATTTCAAGGACGATATCCTTTTAAGGAAGGGAGAATGTAACGACCCGTACTTTTGACAGTTGGATATTTAAATATTGAATCGTTGATTAATTGATGGTCCCAAAAATGTGATTTTTCGCATACGATCGAATCAGGACACGAGACTACTTTCGTTGAGTTCGTATCGAGGTTGCAAATTGAAATGAGTATAAGGATTGCTATATTTGGATATCGGACGATCCAATGGCCGAAAAGGCCCCGAAAAGAGTGAAATTATCATCTCAAAGAGCAGCCTCAGATACGATAAAATTTATACCATCGGGACCGCAAAAATGAGGTGATGCATGCAGTCGAGTTTCGTGACGATCGGACGTAATTTAATCATACAAGCTCAAAACGAGCGGTTGTTTTAATAGAGAAATTAAATAAAATGAGTATTATATTATTGTTTGATAAATCCAAACCCTCCTCTTCATTTCAGCACTATTGTTCCATTCATCCTCTTTCAGAAAATGGTTTCCACTTCCTAAATCATTTCAGAAACTAAAATTGATTGATTTAGGCCATTAAACATCATAAGACAAACTCCGTTGAACTTGTATCGAAAAACACTTCTAGTTCGTACTTATTTGATAGTGTGCGACGATGCCTAGGAGGTCGACGTACGGAGTGGTGAATTAGGGTTAGACAGGTCGATGACTCAAGGGTTTTGGGTGAAACGGAGGGTATAAAGTTGTTTCTTGCAACGATGTGTATCTGCCTATGCTAATGTTTTCCGGTCCGATCCTCGGTAGCAAAATGCATCCACGCAAGGGGGAGGTCGGCTTGGTCATGTCGCACTTTGCAAGAGGTAGTCGGGTTCGATATTTTTGGGTTCGAGGCAACGAGCTCGCGTAGTGGAGCGATTGGGTAAAGACGGTGCGACATTTCATTGAAAGGTGAGCTAAAAATTGAGGAGAGAAGATTTGGGTGAAGTGGGTTCATGTATAGGTGATATGCACAGCTGAATTTGGAGAAGATGGGTTAATCCCTAATTAGGTAATTAGTGGTTGTAAATTATTATTTATGTTAATTTAATTATTTATATAATCTGAAATCTTATATATTACGTATCTTTTGCATACAAGGTCTGTTTTTGGATGTCGTTTCTTGCGTTGCGCTCGTGATGGAGGGCTCTACAACTTGGCGATGATTTGGATGGATTTGGATGAGGTGAGTGATATTGTCTCTCGCCATACTGTGATTATTAGTATAATATTAAAATGACGTTTTGAAATATTTTCTAACTTTCAAACGTGATTTCTAAAATAGGCAAATCGATATATTATTTTATTAAAAGAATTAAAAGTGTTTTAAAATGGTTTTAAATTAAATATCATATTTTTCCAATTTGACGCACTATTTTGACGATATTGCTAGATTTAGGCTATTTTGATATTAATCTCATATTATCCCTCGTGGTTACTTGGATGGATTGTATTATATTATTATATATATGTAGGCTATTATAGACATTTCTATGCTTGTTGTTGCATTTTGCTTGTTAGTAGTTGGTTTCACTACAAGAAAATTGAGTTTTAACTGCAATCATAGTCAGCGTTTATACCTTTAATGCTGTAGAATGCGTTTGTGAGAAAGTTGTTTCAAGGGTTCAACGCTGACAAAACTATTAGTGTTTATTTTGTTTGCGGCCGCATACATCGGTGTTTATTTCATTTGCCGCCACTTCTCATTTACTTGGAGAAAAAAGAAAATACGTCGATTTCCATTTTCCATTCCCTCCCCCAATTTCTAGTTTCCATTCCCTCCCCAGTTTCCAATTTCAATGCATCGATTTCAATTTCAACACCAGAAATCAACTTCCTTCATCCACCGCTTCGATTTTGGTTGAGCATCTCTGTCGTCGCTTTCGATTTTGGTAGCCCTAAACTCAGCGGAACGGGAAATTGGTGAGCGTTTTTTCTCAACCCTAGTTTTCAGTTTAAGTTAGAATAGTTTCGAATTATCAAATCTTGCTTATCAGATCAAGCTTAAAGTTTTCCCTAGTTTTTATTCAATATTTATCGATTACAATTGTATGAAACTTTTCTTAACCTCTTTGATGAAATTTCTTTTCTAGTTGAGTTATATCATTTCTGATTTTAGTAAGTACATCTTATTTCATTTCTAGCTGGTCTGGTTTGGTTTTTTTTGTTGGGGATCCACCATTTCTTAATTCGTGTAGGCAGTATGATGAATTGATCAATACTCATTTGCATGCTCTAGATATTCTATTATTAAATTTTTATATCATTATACCTAGATTATATTCATTAAATTATCTCATTTTGAGACGTTATTATTAATACAGTTGAAAATAAGATTAAACTCCTACAATTTGCAGTTAAAACTTTGATATGAAGTTATGATATTTTAAAATGTTAATTATGTAGCCCACTAATAGTTTGGAAAAATTTGAAAATATTTGACATGCTCTGTGAATTGCTTTATTGAATTAAATGGTCAGTCTTTGTTTGTTAATTTATAAATGCTGGCCATTATGGTACACCATTGTTGATAAGGAAAATTTTCAAATTGTTTGATATATTTCATTAATTTCTCCATTAAATTCAACGGCCAATTTTTATTAGTTAATATCTAAATACCGATCAATAAGGTGGAACATTGATGATAAGGAAAAAATTCAAGATGTTTAACGTATTATACTAATGCTTCATTTAATTAAATAATGGTGTATAACTTCGAATTTTGTAAGTGTTATATTCTATTAGTATTCGACTGCATGATACGAATGAAATAGCTTCTTGCTAACTCTGAATCTTTGTGAAAAGTTAGGAAGATTTTATAGGGTAGAATGCTAAACACAATATAAATTAATGCTGCAAAATTAATTACTTTTTGTCACAAACAATGAGTAGATGTTGAGGCAAATATGTGGCATAATAACAAATAGATAAATATAAGTAGAATTTGGTTGAGAAAATAGGATTAGATCCTATATTCAAATGGATTTTATTAATATTGAATAGATTAGGTCATAATTATTAGAAAAAAGTGCAAGGAGCTGTATAACAAGTGTCCATGTATCTTTGTTTATACACACACGGAGATGTATTCAATAATAATGGGATCCAATGGCCGTGATATACTGTGCCAAATTTTATGTTTTATTTTAAGCATCTAAATTGACTTTCCATGTGTGTGTGTGTTTGTAAAGCATGTACATTCACTCACAAGTATTTTAAGTCCTTCACCCATGCTATCCCAACACAAATTTCCAAACTATGGTTCGAATGCATATTGATATTTGGGAGATATATAGGACAAGAATGTTAAAAGATGACTTTGGGTGCAAAATGAAAAATTAAAACTCTAATTTAAGAAAAGCTAAACATTTTAGTTGAGATTAACTAAGAGAAAAACACAATTTGAGGAAAGATTCAAATTTTAGCATGATAGGATTGGTTAATAAGAGCTGTGTTTTTTGTTGCCTAAATTTTGTCAAGTTTTATTTTAGCATGATGGCGATTATCTTTAGTTTTTTACTTTATACAAACTTAAGGGTTATTTGATGTTTTTGAATGTTTCTATCACACATAATTTTCAATTGGAATTGCAGAGATTTTATGTATTTGTACACAGATTTATGCACTTCACGTATATATGCAATATATACTCCTATACCTATGGATGTACATAACATATTCATAGATTTTTGGTGCATTATTATATTTTTCAACGTTTCCCTCATTTTTTATTAAACATTTTCAAGTACAGTCATTACATAAAAGAATATAAATAACCAATTTTACTCCTCTAAGCAAAGATGACAGAACAATTAGGTCTGATTACATTTTTAGCAATGTTTGAATATTATATGATTAAAATGCTTTTACTTAGCAATTAGATTAGTGTACACAACTATTATAGATTATTGTTAAGGCTATATATAGATATAATCTAATGATTAATGCATCCAAATTAGGATATTTTTGGGTTTATCAAAGTTTGTATAATTAAGGAGAATAAGGCAATTCATATGTAAGAAGTCAGGTCTTTTGAATGTCAAATGCGGTAAAAACTATTTTGGAGATAACTGGTTTTAGGATTAAACGCCGACAAAACAATCCATTAGGTTTTCATTGTTTGCCGCCTCCATCTCTATTACTTATGCTCAATATATTCATTTTCCCTCCGCATCTACCTCATCACTCCCGATGTCGATTTCATTTCAACTAACACTGGAAATCATCCCCTTCATCATTCAACACATCTACGTGCTAATCAATACTCTGCAGTTGCTCTGAATCGAATTGTGTTCGATTGTCTTATTGGAACTTGCGAACTCGGCAGAAACAGGTTGAAAACTTGGTGAGTTTTTTTCCTTACCCTAGCTCAGTTTGGGTTTCATCACTTACTCTGCAGTTGCTCTGAATCATATAAGTTTTGTTATCAAGATGCATGTGAATATAGGTGTATCTAGTTTGCTCAGAGAAAGTGTTAAAAGTTGTATCTAGTTTGTTAGTTCTGCCTTTTGTAACTTTGCTTATGGACTACAATGAGTTGGACATAATTTCAATGACTAAATAGTAATACATGTAGGTATGATAATAACCATTCATATTACCAAATATCCCAATACCACTTGACAGTAGGTATTAAAGCTTGCGAAAAATTAATATATTTATGCTAAATTCACATTTATTGATAAAATAAAGACTAAATACTATAAACTAGTTATGCTAGTGTTCCACCTGCACTTTAATACAATGTTACCATGTCAGTTCATATAAGCTAATTGATGCATTCATGACAATTACAAAGTAGCAACTTGCTATTGGAAAAAAATAATTACAAGACTTTAACATTTGCTCTACTAATACATGTATACCATTCATTAATATACTCCTCTAACTACTTAAGAGATAGGAAGCAAAGCTAAGCCAAAAATCTAGTGGTACGATTTATGAAGCAAGAGATATTCAAGTAATAAGAAAAGGAGTTCAAGGTTTTAATTTCCCACTTTAAATTTAGAATTCACATTTTGCTTTGTTTTAGATTGACAAACTCAGGCGCAGACTAAGCTAAGATTGAACATACCGTTACGTATCATAACATACTTTAAAATTTTAGAGCCTACATTGGGATTTGAATTTTGGATTGAGATTTGATGTCTAAACCACTTATGCTACCATTTTTTTATGGATTTTAGTGTGACTACATTACCATTTAGTATCATGCTGTGTTCTGGATGTGATTTCTGAAGTTTGGTGTGTTCTGGATGTGATTTCAACATCTGATATCCTGTTTACAAGTATGAGATAAATTTAAAATTGCATTTAGTTTAGCACTTTTCTTCTTTTTCCCATAATAAACATAAAAGAACATGCAAGTGAGATGTGAAGACAGAAGAGCAAGCAGTGTAACTTTAGTTTGTAGTATGTTTGTTTTCATGCTTCAAAACTAGTATGTTCAATTTGTTTCCATAGTCAATTTTTAGGAGTATGTTCACTTTATTTTTGTACTCTTGCTTCAGTGCAACATCTTGTTTCACTTAATTTTTTTTCAGCAACAAGTAAAAATGTTAGCTTTAGATGCATTTTAAACCCTTGTATGATGAGAATAAACTAAATGTACTACCAAATACATGTGTTATTTTAATAGATGATTAGGTACATTTTATCTGAAAATACCCTTTTACAGTTGACAGCTAATAACACATATGTGTGCATGTTTTAGCATATGTGGACACTTGGCAATCAAATTTTGTTACCTAACTTGTTAGGATTATCCATTTTGTTAAATATAATAGCTATGTTGTCAAATTTTTTATTATAAAGTTTATCAATCATAATTTTGCATAAGTATGCGAGAAGATATGTTAGACACTGCAGATTTTGTAGCTGATTTATACATGATCAAAAGCTTTATGTTCATATGAAATATCAGTATATTTATTATGCAGTATAGTTTAATCATAGTGCAAAATATGTTGTATGTTTAGATGCCATGATAGTTTACATTCAAATATTTTTAATCAAAAGTATATATTATGTTATTTCAAGTGCAGCATAATCCAACTGCATTACAGTATCTAGAGAGAAAAAACGAAAAATAGCTAGAGCATAAAAACTTTTTGCTTAAATCTTGCTACTCATTTGTCGAATAAATTTCAATGGATATACCTACATCAAGAAGGAGAGCAGTACAATTATACGTGGTTTTATTCAATATCCAGGACTTTTCACATGCTTATTTCTAAATTATTCGTTTCCAAGTAGAAAAGGAGGGCTACAAGAATGTATTTTAGTACTAGCATCACGACTAAATGTATAACGAAACAAGAATTAATTTGTAACTATGTATGCTACTAGGGTTGAACTTTGTTTCATTAATTTTTTATTTATTTCTTGCTTTGATTAATTTGAACTTTTGGCTTAGTGGTTATACTTGATGTTTCCGCTATTAAATACAAGAGGTTTCGAGAGAGTATGCTGAGGTTCATCCCCTTTATAATAAATGTGAGACATTCTATCCATCTTTTCGAATTTGCAAAATGGCTATTGGAGATGGAAATTAGTGTGGGGGGGTTTGAGGGGGTTGGGAGGAGGGGGAGTGGGGAGGGGTGTTATTTGTGGGTGTGTTAAATTTATAGAAATGGTAGCAAAAAAGGTTAGTGAAAGCCAAATTTGAACTACTATATTAAACACTAGTTCTACATATAAAACTAAAAGAATGGAAATGGTTAAAATAATTCAAGTTTTATAGTGGATATGAATTGGACAGAGAAGCGGCAAGGTGATAATGATACAATGGTTAAAATAATTCAAGTTGTACATGAGCTTGAGATTATTAATTATATAGTCAAAGTTTGATAGAACTACAATCACATCTAGATTTAGATCTAGTATGGCTAAAATTGGTAGGGGCATGTGTGCCTACAGATATATATGTACTTTTATAGTTTTATTTCAATTGAATTTTTTTATTTCAATTGTAAGCTAAAAGTTGTAGGGATTTCATGATGTTCAATTGAAGACAACGGACACTATTTGTAGTATTAAACTAAAGATATCTACATACTTCTGACTTTGATAGGTCTCTATTGTATAATTGTACGCATTAATAGGACACAGAAAAATGTCTAGTTCTAACTTCTCAAGTAAGCAGAAAAATCAAAATAGAAAATTTTACTCCAATTACTTATTTGTTTTATACTTAAATTATTGTTTCTGTAAGGTGCAACATATGCACTTGCACTCTTATAATTTGGGTTGATAGAGAAATTCTGTGTTCTGGAATCTTTCTATAAAAATCTGTAGCTGTGAATATAAATAAGAAACTGGTTGTCTATTGCAAATTTGTTAATCATTATTAATAAAGGGAATGAAGTTTACATATGTTCTATTTTTCTAACAGCTGTTACCTTCATATATTTTTTGGAAACAATTTGGTGCTAATGTTGTATATGATTCTGACATTGTTGTATAAGTGGATAAAATTGTTGTTAATGGTGCAAGCCAAGTATCAGGAGAGGGGTAATGCATAGACATTACTCTGGTGCTACAAAATGGCGCCGTTGTAATGGCAAATTTTTTGAAAACAGCTTGGTGCTAATAACAAAATGACTAATTTGTAGAGTTCTGTCATTTTCAGTCTAATGTGGCCATGAAGTAGCTAATAACAAATTTATTTTATGCGTGCAGGCTTTGAACAGTTGATATTTGTAGAGTTCTGTCATTTTCAGTCTAGTGTGCTTAAACAACAAGGTATGAAACAGATGCTAAAAACTCTCAAGTATTATCATTATTGTCTATTAGTTTACCATCAAATAATTTCACAATTATGTTTTATTCCCTTCCATATTTCATCAAAAGGCTACTCTAAATTCATATCTTTTGCTGGATAAAAAACTGTAATGCCTTAAATCATGCTATTAATAAACAACCAACAAAATATCACTTTGATAAATAAAAATATAGTTGTAGGAGATTCATATATTGTTACCATATAGTAACCAAGTTTTATAAAAGTTAACTAAATTAACCAAGTTTTATAAAAATTAACTAAGTTTTATAAAAATTAACTAAGTCAATAAAGTTTTATAAAAAATTAACTAAGTTGATGAAGTTTTATAAAAATTAACTAAATTTTGCAAAAAACATAACCATTTTAACTAAGTTCTATAAAAATTATACAAGTTTATAGAAATTAACCAAGTTTTATAATTTTTTCACCAAGCTAACTAAGTTTATAAAATATAACTATATTTATAAAAGTTAATTAAGTTTTATAAAAAAATTAACCGCGTTGACTAAGTTTATAAAACACTAAGCAGATGCTCCAATAATTTGCCTATCTTTTTTCCCTTGTAATGTTAGCTTTGGCCAAAAATAATGATCTGCATCTTGCTCTTTATCATCCTCTACCTTATGTTCTTGCAACAGTAGATGCTCATAGCTATGCTCTGTATGCCTGTATTGACTTTATCATTTATGCGACTATAATTTGATTTTAGCAATGCACCTACGAACTAATTGATGGCATTGGGATAAATTTAGTTGTACATCTTTCTTGGATATCTACTTTG
Organism: Allium fistulosum; assembly: GCA_030737815.1. Taxonomy (NCBI): domain Eukaryota; kingdom Viridiplantae; phylum Streptophyta; class Magnoliopsida; order Asparagales; family Amaryllidaceae; genus Allium; species Allium fistulosum. Next base: position 548,162,536 of record CM060906.1, read on the forward strand.
TTAGGGTTTTTACTTCAGCATGAAATGTCTTAAATGATTATATGTTTTTCTTCTTTTACTTTAAACTTGGAAAGCATATTTTTAATTCTCTAACCTGTCAATTTTAAAAGCATATCCTAGTTTTTCATATCTTTTTGGTTTGTGCGCACATGCCCTCTTGTAGCTAAAATAGCACATATAACAGACTATACGTTCTTCGCATATACACATAAACACTTACGTTAAATAATTGAGAACTCTTAATATTTATTTACTTCCTACTATAATCACAGCTTGAACTTGTGTTGGTTACGGAGAAACTGCAGGAGCTTCATTCAATTAGAATTCAAAAGCTGAACTATGTTGTGTTCTTGCATTTTGACAATATATTTTTCTCTTTGGATTTGTTTGTTTTGAGCATTTGTTTTGTTGTCTTTTATACATAAAAAAATTATTTGTCCATTTCTACTAAGAACTGTTTGGTCGTTATTATCATATATATATATATATATATATATATATTGTTCATAATCAATAATTAATTTCTATTTAAATTTTAGATTCTTTGTTGCATACATATATTGTATATGCTGATGGAGAGAGATTGGTTGCGTCTACATAGGTAATCATGTAGCAGCTAATTTAGACTTAAATTTAGAATTGATATTTTGATAATAAAAGCTAATATTTTTGTTGTTTTCAAATTTTAATCATAGGACTAGTAGAGAGTATGGCCAAGGAGCTCGGAATTTTGTGTGTGTTGCGAAGAAAAATTTAGGAGATGTGGAAAAAATATTCTGTCCTTGTTTAGATTGTCGAAATCTTAGTCGTCATTATGGTGAAACCGTTGTTGAGCACCTGATTATAAAGGGAATGGATTCTAAGTATAAAGATGATATATGGTATAATCATGGCGAGAAAGTGAATGATGAAAAAAAATTAAAATGGGTGAGATGTACGACTTGCTCAAAGCGATTCACTATGAAGATGAAGATTATTTCAATCATACTTTTTTTGATGACGACAAAGATAAGGACGATGCACAAAGACGCCATGATGATTTACTTAAAAATTTGGAAGATGCAGAAACCCCACTGTATCCTGGTTGCATAGATCATACAAAGTTATCTGCCATTACTATTTTGTATAATCTTAAATGTGAAACTGGATTATCTGATACTGGTTTTGATAAACTTCTTACCGTCCAACATTTGTTTTTACCAAAGAATAACGTACTTCCTAAGACTTTATATGAAGTAAAGAAATTCCTCAAACTATTTGATATGGGTTTTGAAAAAATTCATGCTTGTGAGAATGATTGTTGTCTTTTCCGTAAAGAGTACAAAAATTTAAATAATTGTCCGAAATGTGGTTTATCACGATGGAAGATAAATCAAGATACAAAAGAGATTATGCAGGGTATCCCAATTAAGGTGTTGCGATATTTTCCAATAATTCCAAGATTTAGAAGAATGTTTAGATCCGAAAAAATGGCAGAAGAGTTAAGATGGCATTTTAAAAATAAAAGTAATGATGGAAAGATGCGGCACCCCGTAGATTCCGTGACATGGAGCATGGTTGATGAAAATTGGAAAACATTTTCAGCCGATCCACGTAATCTTAGACTTGGTCTAGCTACAGATGGGTTCAATCCATTTTCTATGTTAAGCTCCAAGTATAGTTGCTGGCCAGTAATGCTTGTTACATATAATTTGTCGCCTTTGTTGTGCATGAAGAAAGAGAATATCATGTTAACACTTCTAATTCCAGGTCCAAAGCAACCAGGAAATGATATTGATGTATATCTAGAGCCATTAGTAGAAGACTTGCATTACTTGTGGAGTACTGGAGTTGAGACATATGATGCATTAAGTAAGACAGTTTTTAACATGAAGGCTATTTTACTATGGACGATAAATGATTTTCCAGCTTATGGTAATCTTGCTGGATGCTGTGTAAAGGGTAAAAAAGCTTGTCCATTATGTGGTATCAATACCCACCGTCGATGGTTGAAATATAGTCGGAAAAATGTTTATATGGGCCATAGAAGATTTCTACCCCATTCAAATCCATTGAGAGAAAAAAAGGCTTGGTTTGATAACACTGTGGAGGATGGGAAGATGCCTAGAGTTCTAACTGGCAAAAACATTTCTCTTATTTTGAAAGACTTTCTGAATAATTTCGGAAAAGGCGCTGAAAGCGAAAAGAAGAGTGCGAAGCGGAAAGGTAAAAAAAGGAAGATTGACGACAGTAGTGAAGATGATGATAATGGAGATAATGATCCTATTAAAAAAGAGCTATCAAGATGGAAAAAAAAAATCAATCTTTTTTGACTTGCCATATTGGGAGGTTAGCATTTATTTAGATTTCAGTTTTTATTATCGATGCGGGCTGGCCACGCGAACAAATTTTTTTGTTATTTTATTAATCCATGGCCCATGGATTAAAAAATTTTAATAAAAAAAATTGTTAAAATAAATTATAGAACACTTTATCATTTAACTAATATTTTTTATAGGAACTTCCAGTACGTCATAATTTAGACGTAATGCACGTTGAGAAAAATGTTTGTGAAAGCACATTGGGTACAATGTTGCATGACAACAAATCAAAGGATGGGATTAATTGTAGACATGATTTAGAGGATTGGGGAATTCGTCATGGTCTATATGCACAACCTCGTGGGACCAAAACGTATCTTCCACCGGCTCCATATACATTGTCAAGATTGGAAAAAAAAATATTTTGCAAAAGGCTGTACGATTTCAAAGGACCTGATGGTTATTGCTCAAATTTCAAAAAATCCGTATCATTGATGGATTGTAAAGTTAGCGGTTTGAAGTCGCATGATTATCATGTTTTGATGCAACAAGTATTATCGGTCGCACTACGAGGTTTGTTGCCAACAAAACCTAGAAAAGCAATTATTCGTCTATGTTTATTTTTCAATAAAATATGTCAACGTGTTCTTGATAGAGAGAAGTTACAACAACTCGATGACGAGATTGTTAAAATATTGTGTGATCTTGAAAGATATTTTCCACCTTCATTCTTCGATATTATGATACACTTGACAATTCATCTTGGAAGGGAAGCACGGTTGTGTGGACCAGTTCATTTTCGTTGGATGTATCCTTTCGAAAGATATATGAAAACACTTAAAGATTACGTGAGGAATTATGCACGACCAGAGGGATGCATTGCAGAATCCTATCTTGCAGAAGAATGCATGAAATTTTTCAAAGAATTTTTGAGTAAATCGATAAATGTGGAAAAAAAAGATCGAAATGAAGATTACGAAGATAACACAATACTTGAAGGGCGTCCAATTTTAATGTCCAATCCAGTTACGTTGTCTTTGAAGGAGAAAGAAATTGCTCATTTAGCGGTGCTAATGAATATGGCCGTGGTAGAACCATTTTTGGAGTGAGTATATATTATGTTATGTTTCCATTGATTTGTTGTGTTTGTAATCGCAATTATAAACTTAACATTGTTTTTATTATACTAGTTTGCACTTGGAGGAGTTGCAAAATTCAAACAAACGCTTAGAAAAAAACGCAACATTACTTTGGAAACACCATGGAGATAATTTCGCTGATTGGATTAAAAAGAAGGTTTGTTAAACATTTCTCTATTTTTATATGTGAATCAAGGGTACTATTTTTAAAATCCATTTTAAATATATTTTTAGATACCTATTGACTCAAATGACCATGATGAAATGTTAAAATGGATTGCATATGGTCCTAAAAATGCTGCGCTATCATGTAAAGGATATATTATAAACGGTCAACGATTTCATACAAAAGACGTTGATAGAGAAACTCAGAATAGCGGAGTGACTGATATAATTTTATTGGATTGATGTGATCACTTACTACGGAATATTGACTGATATAATTTTATTGGATTATAATGTTTTTTATATTCCTTTGTTTAAGTGTCATTGGGCAAACATAGGAAATGGGATGAAAGTTGAAGATGGATTTACGCTTGTTAATTTACATCAAAGTCAGGTTTCATTTTCAAGAGACCCTTATATCCTTGCATCTCAAGCGAAAAAAGTTTTCTATTCAAGGGAAAATGATTCTTCTAATTGGTATGTTGTGATGAAAGCACCGCCAAGAGGTTACCATGAATTAGAGATGAACGATTTTATTGAAGAAGTAAGCTATATTGGAGGAGATTGTGAAGAAATCGAGGATGACTTGGTCGAGGATGCTAGTTATGTTAGGGAGGATTGCGAAGGCATAATTGAGTAGTTCTAATATCACGTTTTTTTGGGTAGTCGTTGCTTTGTGACTGAAAGTAGTAGGCATATGTTTCGTGTGTGTGGTCATGGGGGAAACTTGTTCAGACATTTAATAATGGAGAAGGATGTATAGAAACAGCAGGTGCACAAGGTATCATGTATTACACTGTATCATGTATTTTTATTTGTTAGCATATTTTTTTTAAACCCACAAGGTATCAGATTTTATATGTTCAGATTTTTAAACCCACACGTGAATTCAGATAACTAAGTATTGCACTGTTATCAGCACTGCACTGTTATCTAATATACAAAAATCTTCAGTACTGCACTGTTATCAGCACTGCACTGTTATCTATTCACTGTTATCAGCACTGAATTCAGATTTTTAAACCGTATCAGCTCCAACAATTTTCAGTATACAAAAATCAATAAAAATCTAATATAGGACTGCCATTTTAGCACTGCACTGTTATCTAAATATTTTATGTTCATCATACCTATATTATTATTTGCATTTGAATGTCATGTATATCGCGTATCAACTATTGCTGTATCTTAGCAGCAGTTTACAAATTGATCATCAAACCAATTTACTCTTGAATTCCTGTGTCATGAATTCCTGTATCTTAGCAGCAGTTTACAAATTGATTAGCAAACCAGTTTATTTGAATATCATGAATTCTTGTGTCTGCCTGTAGAAAATGGTTAGAAGTACAAAGAAAACAACGAACAAGAAACTTACTCGCTATCAAAAAAGACTCGCAGAATTTGAAGATGCATCTGACAGGTCTAATGTAATGGAAGAGCATGTTGAGCCACCTTCGGAAAACATGGATGTTGGAAATGCAAGCCAGCCAATCGCATGCACAGCTCTGCAAATTGATGAAAATCCTGAAACTGCAGTGGAAGTGGATAGAGCAATTGCAGATGATGCAAAACAGGTTTCCAAAAAAAGGACTAGAGGCCCAACTAAAGTGAAAAGACTTCCTTCGAATGTTGCAAGCCGAATTGAAGTTGAGTTTAATTCATCGGGCGTACCTGTAGGAGAAGGATCAGTGAAATTATCTTCTTATTTAGGGCCACTTGTCCGTGAGCATGTTTCATTTACGCTAGATGACTGGAGGCTACTTGGTGACGATTTGAAAGTAGTTCTATGGAAATCCGTTCAGGTATTCAAATTAGTCTCATTCAGTTATGTTAACTCTCATTCAGTTGTACAAGTATTCATGTTTATTATTTCTGTACCGTTCAGGTGACGATTTGTTATGTTAACTCTCATTCAGTTGTACAAGTATTCATGTTTATTATTTCTGTATCGTTCTGCAATCCAAGCCTATTACTCGAGCTTCAAATTAGTCGAATTAGACATGTTTGCTGAAGTGATACCTTGCTGGCTTGCCATTTATTTTAAAATGTGTTTCAAAAATTAATCCACACCTAATTGATTGCTGGTTTCGTAAAGGCTAAACAATTTTCATACCTTTAAACATGCATATGGTTTTAAAAATGCATGAACACAACATAGTTCAAGCTGTCAAAATGCAGTTAGCTTTTGTCTTTCATTATTAATACCAAATCTGTATTATGCACAGATTGGAGTTGTAAGCACTTCCATTCACTTACAAAGCAGCTAAGGTTTCATGTACAGCATTTTTTAATGATTTGTAAGTTGGTGAACATACATGCAAAATAAGTTAAAATTCCGTCTCTCCAGCTGTTATTTCATGTTGCTTCAAATTCGTTTCGAAATGCTATGCCCTACCAATTTGACATAGAGGCCGTGCTTTTTTATATTAATTCATCGTCACAACTGATTTTATGAATAACATGCAAGTTAGAGCCAATGTACCTTAAGTCAAAATTTTAGTGTACTCGATTGTTATGTCATAATATGCAAGTTAGAGCCAATAACTTTATGACTCGAGTACCTCTTCGATATCTAATCTATTCAATGGCATGATCTGTATGCATATTCTATTTATTCTTTATTCTACTTATTTGCCTATTTAGTTTGCATATCCTTTTTAAGTTTACGTTCATAACTATATCTTGTCCTGGAACAGCATATTTATTATATGTGGATATATTTGTAAATTCAGGTTTCACTAATGCACTCTTCACACCTCAACTTAACATGTCACGTTAGTGTCTTTTATTAAAGATACACAGTACTACTATAACAAACCTTTTCAAATAATAAATATACATACATACATACAAGTAGCATACATACATGTCAACTTTTCATCCAGGAAACTGATGTTCAAGTGATTACAGAGCAAAAGCATATTTTGCTTCATCTTATATTATTTAATGTAGTCTCTAAAACATCTGATTTTTGTCTTCTATCAGTACAGAAAAAGTTGTAAGGGTGCTGGTTTGAATTATTCTATTGGCGTGATACCTGTTGTTGTGTTGTCCAACTTGTGCACTGTTGTGATCAATTTGAATGATTATCATTTTGATAAATGTTACAGGCTAGATTTAAATTGGATGAGGAATGGCAAAAGGCTCCCGTTTTTCAGCAAATGGGATGCATTTGGAGAGGTTCGAAAAGCAAATTCGTAAAACAGATATTACAAACAAAAACCAAGGAGGAACAACTTCAACTAAAACCAGAAAACGTTGGAAGTATGAAGGAATGGAAGAAGTTTATCGAGTCAAAAACGAGCAAAGAGTTTAAGGTAATTGTAATGTAATTTTTATTATTTCCTGTGTGTGTATATATATATATATATGAAATTTAAGCGTACATAAAATGCAAATTAACTAATCAATGTGATAAATCTTGTAATCTAGCTACGAAGTGATAAATTTAAAGCCATGAAGGACAAACAAATACCACACACGTGTAGTCGTCGAGGAATGGCTCGACTAACTGAAGATTTCGTGAGAAGTATATTTGATTTATTACCTATGGTTAATAGTTTTGTTAATGTTATGTTTCCTTTAATGCAGAAAGAGAAAAGTAGCAGTCCTTCCATTTCTAGATCTGATGTTTGGATTAAATCCCACACTCGAAAAAATGGTGAACCAGTGAACCCGCATGTTGCGGATACTATCGTAAGTGCTAAGTTGTTTTTGTTTAAGCGTAATTTTTGGAAAATATATAATTTTGAACTCTTCTACAAAATATAATTTGTGTTCACTTTGTAGGAGAAAATAAAGAATGCTGAAAAGGAATCACCGTCTAGCTCAACTTGTAAGATCAAAGAAGATGCCCTCTCATTGGTGTTGGGAAAAGATAGACCGGGACGACTACGAGGAATGGGAAGGGGTGTAACCACGACCACTGTAGTTTTGTCACAAATCAAAGATAAACAAGTAGCTCAATGTCAGCATAGGATTTCAGAGCTAGAGCAGTTGATTCACACCGTAATGAAACGTCAGGTATGTCGATAATCACTTTGTGTAAATATCATGATGTTTTGTGCGAAATTTTCTTGATATACTAAACACCTAACGAATAAGTAAAAGATCTTACTTCAACCCTCTTATTTATATCCTACTTCCTAACTTCAATTGAACTTCATTTTTCATGCTTCATTTCCAGTTAACTTAAGGTTTCAAATATAAAATATTTCTTACAATTATACATTCAGATATATATATATATAATATATGTCTGTGGGGGCGCATGCGCGCACGTCACAACAAAGGACTCTTTGTATATCAAGAAATCAGGCCATGTCACAACAAAGGACTCTTTTGTAAAATTTCTCATCCTTATCTGGTTACTCTACAAATGATGTATCATTTCCATACATAAGTTTGTCAATTGTTATATCAAAATTCATTCTGAAAATGTATTCTCTTTGAAATTTGTACTTGTTTTCATCATAAGTGGAATAAATATACAAGTTCACTACAGGTTCACTACAATTTCACCGCAGGTTCAAATTCTCTAATATTTTTGTAATATTATTGATTTGCAGGATAAAGAAAATTGTGGAGGAGAGAACGTATCTCAAACGGTAAAAATATACGATAGTAAGGTTAAAACATCATACATAATTTGATATCTAAATCAGAAGTTATGTATTTTATTTTTTATTAATTGCAGAGTAAGCATAATGAAATAGGTGACGGTTGTAGTTTGCTGAATTGGCACGGGAATGATGATGAGGTAATTGCCGAAGGAAAAATCGTGTCAAGTGATCCAAACGATCTTCTCAATGGACTACCTTTAGGTCCGAATGCCAAGAAAATTTTGGTAGTCCATCCTAAAAAATCCGATGTTTTTTTGTGGAGGCCTTCACCTGGTATGGTATACATAGGAGACGCCAAGAATGAGAAGATAGCATGGCCAGCTGATAGAGTTGTTATCCGCATAAAAGAAAACTCCGAAAAAGAAAACGAGGTATGAAAAACTCTCTACAACTATAGCATTGATATGTGTCTCTGCATCCACCCTTTTGAACTAGAGGTGGCAGATTCCTAGTCCTGTTTTTGCCACTATTCAGAGCTTTGTTATCGTCATCTAGGAAACGATGTGGTAAATAATAAGATTTGTTTAGCATCTGCACATTAAAAATCTGTATAATGCAACGGTAAAAATATATTTATAAGAGAACCGTGGAATTAACATTGATATTATCCAAACTAGTCCATGTTCCCATTAGATTAGTACATTCTTTTACATATTAAAACTAAAATATGTGAAAATCCAACTACCGGAAGCATCGGTTCCATAGAGTCGAATACTAATTTATTACACATTTCTAGCTATGTTAGTATTATTATTTTTAATAACATTTGGTTGGTGAAATCAAGTTTAAAGTTTGACAAATGATTATTGAAAATTTAACAATGTTGATTTGCTTTGTATTGAATTGGTTGACACATGATAAAATGTTGAATGCAGTAAGACTATAGAAACAAGACTTTTATTAGATGACTATAATTTTTTTCTTTGATAGAGCAAAACCAATAGCACAGAAAACAAATGCAAGTTGTTCGATTGGGGTGGAACTGAAGTATTGGTTGCCGAAGGACGTGTGCACTCGAGTGATTCAAATCAGATTATTAATGGTGTTCCTCTTGGACCAGAAGCCGCAATAGTTTGGGTGGACAATCCGATAAAAGAAGATGCCTTTTTGTGGAGGCCCATAGCAGGTGTGACATGTATCGGAGAAGCCGTCGGTAAGACAATAGCATGGCCATCATCAAAATTGGTTTTTGAAAACACAATACCATCCACTCCTATGAGCAACGTTCCAACATCTCGTACGGTAATATATTATATTGCTAATATTTATATATACGATTTGTTGATAATGTATCAATACTTTTTTTAATATCATAGAGTGCAAATTACGCGATGAATAACAAGTGCAAGTTATTTGCTGTGGAGGGCACAGGAAAAATTGTAGTTGAAGGCACCATATCTTCAACTAATCCAAATGATTTGGTTCATTCTATTCCACTAGGACCAAATGCAATAAGAGTTTGGGTGGATATTGTCAAAGACCCGAATGCGTCTTTATGGAGACCTACGTCATTCATGGAATGCTTATCAGATGCTATTGGTTCGACGGTAGCATGGCCTACTGCGAATGTTAGTGTGGACTCACCTTCAGCAGTTTGAAATATTTGTATAGTTTGGCAGTTTTCAGGTAACTACCCTTCACTCAACTCGTTGAGATCATTAATCCTAATCATCTTTACCGAATCACAATTTAATTTAGTATGTGATAATTATACATATATAATGTGATAATTATACATATATAAAAAGCATTTCTTAGTATTATTCTATTTGTACATCTGCTATGCATGAGATGATGAAATGTTTTAGATTATCTATTTAGAGTGAAGTCAAACCCCATTAATTAACATCAATTAAAACATGCAAGTTACCACTATTATAAAGATGGATAATAGTTGGGACGAGAGTTACAACTATTAGAGCACTTATCCTTCAAGTTTGCTTTCGTGTGGGTAAAAGTGAAATTTTGAACAATCAATCGTATTAAACCGGTTTATTTTATACACCAATTGCAGAGTGGCTCTTCATATTTCTTTTCATAGTGAATTATTTGTCACGTATTTCGAAGATTAAACGTTACAACTTTTAGTGGATCGATTACTTGACAGATCAAAATTTCCACTCGCACTTTCTTTCCTTATCCAAAATCAAAACTGTAAATTCTATTTATACAACATAAATTCTTTAGCCATACTATTTAATTTTCAATAAAAACAGAAGATAAGATTGCCTTTATATTTTAATAGCTTTAAATGCAAAGTTTAAATTTTAGCATTTTTAAATTCAAATTTGTTCCCTTCAAACTACTTTAAATATATATAGTTAAGCTAAGAAAAATTGAACGTATACGAGATTAAGCTAATAATTTGCATTTTCCCATTATAATTCATTAATATATAGCATGTCTTTTTATGTCGTGTCTTTTTATGTCGATTTAGTTGTCCTTAGTTTTCTTAAGGATATATTCTTTTACTTCGCCATAAATTCTTATAAAAGATTTCATTTTTGTATACTTTCTTTGTTAACAAAGAATATTATCTTATAATAGCAATTTTTCTATTAAATTTACTACTGACAACAAAGATCAATGCGGTCCAACCATTTTTCTAATTTTTACCCATTTTTCTTCACTTTGATTCATGGTTTTCTTAGTTCAGTGTACAACATTTTATTTGCCCAATTACAGAAATTATAATTCATATAGCTTATAATACTAGTTTGTTAATTATCATATGTAAGATGTAAAGACAGACTAGAAACAGTTCAAACTATCTTTTAAAGTTTTCTCTGAAATACGAAAACGACAGCTATCTTTTTTTTCTTTTCCCATTGGGTAGTTCAGGCTTGTATAGAGAGAAACAACATGACCTATTGCAGCCTGCCAACATTTATGTACACGATATGAACTGCTAGTTTCTTAATACTCTCATTTAGTTTTCTAGTTAGAAAATTGCATGGTCCTGAATTTAGCACTGATAGATCAATCTGTTGTCAATTGTTGTTAGTCGTTCCACTAGTGAATGAAACTTTTTTTTTGTTCTCCACAAAGGTCCGAGAGGACCTGATTGACCTTGTCAGCTCATTGGCTCGTTAGGGACCAAGGGGATATAAGAAACTAGGGTCCTCAATCATGTTGCAAGTTAGTCATATAGTAGTTCATGCTAAATTGTATTGCTCGCAGTTTGAATTATATACAGTTCATGCTCACAGTTTAAGAACTTGCCTTCTTACTTATGTCTCAGAGCTACTGCAAGCCTGCAAATTTCTTGGTTGGATCGTGAATAACTGCTGCAACTTGCGGACGCGTTGTGATTCTATGACAGTTGACTTAGAGTTTTCATGCAACTTAGGGTCTATGACCATATTATATTTCATTTTCTTGCCGATATTTTAGGTTATGAACTATGTACAATACTGTATTGTTGCTGCCTGCCTTGTTGAACTTTGTACTATATGTATTATTGTTGAACTGGGGAGTGAGTACTATCTGAATTGGATTGCATATGGTATTATGTATTATTGTTGAACTGGGGAGTGAGTACTATCTAAATTGAATTGTGCTATATGTATTATTGTTGAACTGGGGAGTGAGTACTATCTGAACTGAATTGCACAAAGTATTGTAATTGTAATGTGCTGAACTGAATTCATTGGGAAAAAAATGCATATCCCTACGACAGCGTTTATGCATTGCTGTCAATTCATTGGGAAAAAAATGCATATCCCTACGACAGCGTTTATGCATTGCTGTCAATTCAGTGGGAAAAAAATGCATATCCCTACGACAGCGTTAATGCATTGCTGTCAATTCAGTGGGAAAAAAATGCATATCCCTACGACAGCGTTTATGCATTGCTGTCAATTCAGTGGGAAAAAAATGCATATCCCTACGACAGCGTTTATGCATTGCTGTCAATTCAGTGGGAAAAAAATGCATATCCCTACGACAGCGTTTATACATTGCTGTCAATTCAGTGGGAAAAAAATGCACATCCCTACGACAGCGTTTATACCTTGCAGTAGAAAACTACTAACAGCGTTTATACCTTGCAGTAGGAAATTTATTAACAGCGTTTAAAAAACGCTGTAGAAAGTTGATTTTTGACAGCGTTTATATTTTGCAGTTAAAACTTTAGGGTCAACGACCGCATGTCGTTATACAGCGTTTTTAAAAACGCTGTGAAAACTTTTAACAGCGTTTTTCAAACGCTGTGAAAAGTCTTTTTTGTTGTAGTGTTTAAAACGTCGTTCGAAGGCGATATAGGATTAGAATATATCCCATAGGATAGGATTTCGTGCATAGAGTATCGTGCACGTCGATGAATACGAAGACGGAAGACAGATTTTGAGATATGCTTTAGATTTTGAGATAAATGATGGATGTTTTCCTTTGGTTTGTATTTAACCATTTTTGGTTAAGTACACGACCAAAGTGGTCGTTATTGATTACTCTGAAGTGGTCGATATCTACCACTATTGATAATGGCCGATTAGGCAAATTTAGACATAGATGGTGGAGAGGCTTCGAGAAGCACAATGTGATGGTTCGTTTGTATGTCCGACGTTCGATTTTGGTGTTACTGCTCTTCGACGAGTGGTTTGGCGACGAAGCGAGGATGTGGTTCATCGACATGATGAGTTCGTGATTCGACGATGATGATTCCATGATAGGAAACGACGGCTTCGATGATGGATAGCTGTACCTCAGGATGCAGAGTAGGCGACGATGAATCAGATGGATGGAACTATCAGAGGAAGTTTATGGGATGCAAGATATGACCGACACTGGCTATCTAGAATAGTTCCTAAGTCGATGAATGCATGATGACATTCTATGATTGACGATGGCTGTCTAGAATAGTTCCCAACCACGATGACTATAGATGATAGTTATAAGGACAAATCTAAAATGAGCCATGCTATGGGTGACATGTGCAAAGGGATCGTGATATCTGTAGGTTTCGATGGGTGTCGCTTAGGCTTACGGGGATGCTCGAATCACACGATGTTTTGATTTGAGTATCCTGGGCTGCCTACGGGGGTGCACTATAGTTCATGGCCTACCGAGTGGCATGGATTCGAGTACCGAGAAACCATGATTTAGCGTATTCCTTGGCCCTACGGGGGTGGTCATACGAGTATCATATCTCCAATGCATTGAGTGAGTGAATGTGAGGATGGATGATGGATTCTATGTTTGCTATGATTGTTTTTATCACCTTAGGGATGTCACGTGATGTAGATATTAGCAATGCCGATATCTAGTCACCCTTAGCAACCTGATATACAGTACACACATGATAATTATCGTAGAGTAGCGTATATCTATTATATCGTAGAGTAGCGTATATCGTAGAGTACCGACTTTTATAGTGTTTTGAGATTGTTTATCGCTCACACCAGACTGTTGTCTGACTCAAGGTTTTACGCTTTGCTTCTTATTACCTTGAGTGCACTTAAATGAGTAGACTAGATAGCAGGTGTAAATAGCACTTGGAGCTATGCAGATGGACTAGCAGATGGCGATGCTTTCTCATATTTATATTCTAAGTTATTATTTATTATTCCGCTGTGTGACACTATGGAGTCTTGACAGAGTGGACTTACTATTTATTGGAGACAGTTATCAATTGAGTTTATTTATCAGCTGTATAAACTCTATTACTGTTTGTGTAACTTTACGAGTCTATGTACTCTGGTCATATGGTTTATATAGTTATTACTGTCTCGTTTGTTTTATATCTGTGATGACTATTATATTTTATCTGATGCGCTGTGAGATATACGATAGGTTATTTGATTGTGTGATTGTTTTATTTCCTTATTTTCTCTTCTTTTCTATTTCCTCTTCTTATTTCTATTTCTTTCCCTTGGCAATTGTCCTGCATCGTCCGGATGCTCCAGCAGTGCACCATTCGGTTATATAAGCATCGGTGGTATAGTACAGTCGTTACACAGCTCAACTATGGTAACTACATCGCATAAACACTTCTGCACGTGTGAGATTAAATAAACATTGTGAATTCCCACCAACACTCTAGAAAGCTCTGCTCATAAGCTAACTCCCAACTCTATCCAAAATCGAAAAAAGGCCATCCAACTCTCGGTGCTAACATTTCTGCACTACTAACCCAATACGTATCGATGTGGCAAGATGTTCACCCATACCATGTCACTGTTGCGGTCCCCAATCCCATGTGTCTCCTGTCAGAATATGCTTTCTGTCTATTTTGTGCAGTCCTTGTCTTTCTATAAAATAAATTCGTCCATTTTTTTTCAACTGCCCTTCTCATTCTTTACCACTGGCATAAACCTATAATCTAAATGTATGTGCATAGGTAATCCTCTGCAATCCTGGCTACTAACTCAAATGGTGTTAACATGCACCAAGCTAAATAACTTGAGCATAAGTATGCTCCCATGAAACTGTAGCTCTATGAAATCCTCAATGCACAACATATTGCCTTAACACATACAATAGTACACCTATTCACCTTGACTTCTAGATACCAAGTGAAATAACTCAAATATAGATGGTGTCTCCATCCATGGTACTTCCTACTTCACTTTTTTCTATCTCTCCACTTTACCTAAGGTATCCAGACTTGGTGATTGCTTAAATTACTAAAAAAAGCAAAACTTCTCTTCTAATTTGGTTCAATTTAAGTCATGTAATTTTTACTTCTGAATGGTTTCTTTAGTCCTTCAAAAATAATGGTACCAAAATTTCTTTTTTAGAGCCTATAGGGACCCATCCTAAGCTCTAAAAGTGAAAGTGTGGTATATCTTCTCATTCAACCTTAACAATAAAAGTCCCAAAATTAATCGAAGTCATAACTTAGAATCACTCTAGTACTGGTGATAAGCACCTAAGTGGTACTTTGTTCGCATGCGATTGCTATGCACAAAATCATGTATTCAAAATTAGACTTCCATGAATTTCCTTAAGTAAATAGTCTTCTATTAATCCTAGGGATGATTGTGAAGAATCCTTTATATCCCTTTATCCAAATCTTACCAAAAATTTCCTGATCTTATTTTCTATGAAAATCGCCTTCGCATTCTCAATGCATGCAAATAACAATATCTTTTTCTTGACTAAGACCCAAATTCTTGAATTAACCATCATTTACACAATCTTGACTAAAATCTTACCTAGGATACTATAATGGTTTGACCTCCTAAAACTTTATCATTTCTTAATGTCCTCCCAAAAATGGGACTTTTTTACCAAACATAACCTCTTCTAACTTTGTTCCAATTATCTTATGATTGGAATAACTCAATATGGAATGATGCCTTGCTATTTTAATCCAGTAAACTTGATGACCAATACTTGGTTTACTTAGGGATTTCAGTATTTTAATGCATTGGAACTACATCTCTCCTAAAGAAAAGGTTAACATTGTAAATTTTTATGTCTTATCCCAAAAGGAAATTTGTGCCACGTTTGGAATTATCATGAATTATCTTTTTCATAGTTATTGAAATAGACGGTACAAAATATAGTAAATATCTTTATTTTATCATCTCTTTCTATTTGGGTGTATTCCTTGTCATTTCAAACAATACACTTTTATTTATAAATCTGAACTTGATAACCCATAGGAATTTATATTGCAACTCTCTACATTCCAATGAATTAAAATACTACTTAAATCCCATTTCCAATTTATCACCACTTTCAATTTTGTCTACTAAACTAAATCAATTATCCAACAAAATATGGGATCACCTAAATCCCAACAATTACTATGATAACTTAATTTTCATTTTACTTGCACATGTAAATCAAATCTACAAATCTAGAACTATCATGTGATCTATAAGTTTCAGGGACTACTATTATCCAATACTAAATTCAAGGACTACATATTCCCAACATTTTCCAGATTCAAATATATGCAAATTTCCAACTCAACAGTTTCAAGACTTACATAGGCATACTTGGAACACATCTACAGCGATAGAACCCAATAAGGTAACACTGCTAATAGACTAGTGTGAAGACCAATTTCCACTAATATCATTGCATAATGCTACCGTGGGAGCTACTCTCCCACTAATACGACTTTCCACTCATGTCCGCCGGTCCGCCCATGGCCTTTAGGGGAACAACAGAATACTTGAACCTTTCGAAGCCTATAGGTATCCAGTCCTTACCTATATGGTACCGATCAATATCTGGACCGCACCTTTGTCACTTAACTCCCTATATAAGGAGTGAAGTAGACCCTACTTGGTATCTTTTTTACACTTCAAACCGAATAAAACTCCTTGCATATATAGCATTCCTCGACAATAACCATCTTGGCTTACTCTTTCCTTATTCTAGAATATGTTTTACCCAAACCATACTTGGGTAAAAAGATACAAGGTGGTGCTCACCCTTCACTACTACAGGTAGTTTGACCTAGTACACTATCCTTTCAATTCAACTGTTGACTTAAAAGGTCGTTAAATTCCCATATTTCCTTTTATCTCTGTCTCAACCATTTAAAGACTTCCAAATTCCATAGTCATATTCTTTTCTAGTGAGATGTTTAATCCTATTTAACTAGCTCTCATCTATTTCTTTCCTTTTTAAGTTTTACGTGATAGTCATAATATTTTCATCTTTCCCTTTTTAAATCAAAGGCCTTTGATTTTAACTTTATTGCCACAAAACTAGTAGGCTTTAAAACTATAATACTCTCTTTTCAATTTTAACAAGCGTTTCCTTCTTACTAATATCATGATATTTTTCTTTAATTAAATTATCGAAACAGTTGAGTTAAACTTCGCTAAATGTACATAAAAACACCTTCTAAAAATTTCCTTTTATAAATAAGGAATTTCAAAAAAATGTATTTTAAAGGAAATGTGGTATTTCTAATTTATTACTACTATTATTTTAGAGTTTGACAAAAACATCGATAAAAGACACATTCAAGTAAAAAACATTTTTTATTTATAAAAAGAATTCAGAAGTTAGATCTTACATACTTCTCAACTTTTATTTCTATTTTTCAAAAGTTCTACTGTTAAAAGCAAAGTGAATATTGATGGTAAGCACAAAAATGTGCCTAAAAGACAAAACAAAAGCATTAAAACAGTTGTTGAAAAATCGTTTTATTATCCAATTCTCTCCTTCTACTTTTAAACAATTTCCGCAAAGTTTGTCTGATTAGTTTATATAAAATCATAAACCAAATTTCTCTTTCTATTTAAAATATCATACATCTACAATTTCTAATTTTTAGAAAAAAATTCTTTGGTTTTTCACTTAAATCAGAGTAGACGATAGTAACATAATTACCTAAGCCTACTTATACCTAACAATGCTTTAAGTGCACAAGGTTTCCATCTTTCTTTCGAAAGGCGGTTAACTCAAGTTTATTTTCCAACACAGTGTCCAATTTCAATATAGAAATATTCTAGCTATATCTTTAGGTAAATATGAGTCCTTATGACTACAATAATATGAGAATAGGGTATTTACTTTGATTGGAAAATCCGTCTTTAATTCGTAAAGTTTTCTTATGCTGTCAACATCATATTCTTATTTTATAGGTCTCATGGCACTAATCTTCTTTACTCATCCTTAAGTCCATAATTTAATTGCTACTACTTATTGGTATATAAAACCTCTACTAGCCTTTCTTTATGGAGTAAACTCCAATAAACGTGAAAAGTTTATATTTCACCTCAACTGTTATAACCTAAACACTTATTCTGACCCACACTTGTCCGTTTTATAAGGGATAAGCCAAAAATTACCTTATGAGTCAAAATATATAGGTTGTTGTGTATTAATACATATATCGGAAAATTATAATTATACCCACTTAGTCGGGTTAGGCTCATCTTGTCTTCTTGCTTTAGATACCAATGGAACCATATAGGTATGTTTATGCTAGAATCTTGGCTGCTTTTCTAGAGCCATTCCTCTAAAACTTAAACTCATTCTCACTATCTATGATTGGAAATTATTTTCAATTTTCCCAATGATAGTACTTGGCAAGAATACTTAATATCATTCTTTCTTGTTATACTTTACATATATATGTAAGACCTTCAAAAGCTTTTATCTATACACGCACAACCCTCCTTTCAAAAGTCCATTTCGAAAAACATTTTTGAAAATCCATTTTTTTCCAAAATCTTCTCAAGTATGTTCTCTCGATACGTGCCTAAATCCTAAGGGGACCTTAAACCTAAGCTCGGATACCAAATGCAACAACCTACGCCTCCCGACACACCAATCCAAAGCTTAATGTGACTTTCGGACTAGCGTCACGTCAAGAAATACGAGTTATTGGGTTTTTAAAACATTACAAAGCATAATTCTGAGGGAAAGTTCTAATACATTCTACACTTTTAGATCTCACAGCGGAAGGAACTAAAATGAAAAATAAATATTTTAGAAAAACAGTCTCCAAAATGCTTTATTTGCCATATACATTGTTTCTAAGTACAATATATATTTTACATACTTTTAATACAGTAAGTAACTACATAATGGACAACAAAGAATATGAGAACTCCAATGTATAGCTCCTTTTTTCACATATCATTCTTAATCAACTGCTAACGTGTCATCTTGTGGTGGGGAAAAATGGAAAGGAGGGAGTGGGTCAGACAAAAGTCTGGTGAATGAGTACAAGTTTAATATATGACGATCATGTGCTATTACTTTAATGCTACTTTAGATGACATAGGGTATGATACAAGTGCCTGTGAATTCCAAAGGTCCATCACCTAATGGTTCTTATCTAATACACACCTACATTACAATTTGTGTAGACTACTACAAAGGTCGAACTATGTATCAAACTTCACAATTAATGATCGACCACTGTTCCTAGGACTACTCAATATGTAAAACACCGCCTATTGGCTACTAACTATGGAAATACCACCATCAGGCTACTATGGGAATATGTTCCTACTACTATCACCGCGTAATGCTACTTTGGAAACTACTTCCCACTAATATCGCTGTCACTAGGCAACTAGGGAACCAAATTTTCCCCCAACTACTACTACACGTAACCCATTATGCATCGAGTGGGAACCCGCAAATCCAACACGCCAAAATATCTCATCATCCGGATTCGTATCCACCTTTCGATCGTAGTGTTGTCTCTTATTGTATGCGGTGGGATCCTCCATTTGAATTATATCACGTCGCATTAGTATTCATGCGTACTAGGACTCCCGTTATGCTAGGCCACTCTCTATCAAGCATCCTCATCAATGATGCGCGTCCACCGTGGAACCTTTTGTGAGTACCACTTGCGAAAATACATCACCTCAAGTTGAATACTCGATCCTAAATTAGGTAAACATTATTTACCCAACATCGCAGCGACCCGGTGTTCGCTCATTGTGAACTAGTTCCCTCTAACTCCTAACATACATCCAATACCCTTAAATAGACCCGTAAACAATCATCATTTACGTTAATTATTATCTTTGGCCAAGGTTTAAATTGTGCAATTTACAAGTCTACTGGTTGATCACTAACCTTAACCGGTCGACCACCAAAGATCAGGGGTCAATTGGTCATTGGCAAAAATTTAGGGTTCGTTTATTTTCAATGTTGACTTTAATGTCCAATTTAATTCGATTAATTTTGGTTGTTGATTTCAATATGCAATGAACCCTAAGTACTAATTTTGACCGGTACATATTTCCGATTTCAATATCAATTTGTTCAATTAGGGTTTGTAGATTTAGGGATTACTAACTTCAGGGTTTCCAGTTTAAATAGGAAGATAGTGTGCTGGCATCAATATATGTTTAACATTTTATAGGGATTTCAATTGTACATAAGATTATAAGTTTCAAATTAGGGTTTTATTGACATCATTCAAGATCATAGACAGTAGATCAATTTTAACTGTAAATAGTCACCTAATTAAATTTGTTCTCACTTACCTCAAGCCTAAGCGCATCCTACTTTCATAGCTTGAGAATTGCTCCTTCGTACGTTTGCTCTGCTTGCTCCTTCTACATCCAATTTCTCTTATTCTTCCAGGTTGATTTTATTTTGATTTTTAAAGAATTTTAGGTTTAGAGGAGAGGTTAGAATTTGGCAGAGTTTGGTTACAATAAACGTTTGTGTTAATTTTAGGGTTAGGTTAGGCTTGAATTTCTAGGGGTTGCAGATGGATTTGGAGTGTTAGATTTAGCTAGGAAATCTTTGTTTTTATATCGACCACACATTAAAAACT
This sequence comes from Allium fistulosum, assembly GCA_030737815.1. NCBI lineage: Eukaryota > Viridiplantae > Streptophyta > Magnoliopsida > Asparagales > Amaryllidaceae > Allium > Allium fistulosum. The sequence goes on from CM060906.1 coordinate 548,182,979, forward strand.
TGGCCACAAAGAAAGATATTTGATTCGATCATCGCCATTCAATCTACGCTTAGAATAATTGAATTTCTAACGTGAATGGTCGACCACTCAATTCCATGGGTCGACCATTCATGGCCACGGATCGACCTATATAGGTCGACCATTCGAATTCATGGGTCGACCATTCATCATCAGTGATCTTTGTAAATTTTTATTTTTTAATTTATTTTATTTTTCTCTAATTTCGAAGTGTTACATATGAAAATTGTCCAGAAAATAGCTATGAAAACAATGGTACTGGTTTCGTAGATAAATTCGAATGTCTATGAAAATTTTCTTTTTAGTCCTCGTTTTAATTTAAATAATTTGCTTATTAAATTTCCGTTAAATTTTTGGGGTGTTACAGAGAAGGAGCATGCAATGGCAACGTCCTGGAAAAAGCTTTCTTACATTACTTACAGCAAGGTCTACTAAATGTATGCCTCAACTCGGCACCAGTTCTCTGCTGAGGTCGACCTTAGCTTTTTAATGGACCTTGTTAAGATTGATAAAGCTCTCACTCACTGTCGGACCAAGTGAGCCAAGGGCTTGCTGGAAAAATGCTTCTCCATCCATTATTAGCCAACCGAGTAAAGATGCAGCGTTCAAGGGAACTGGGGCACTAGATGATACGACCGAGGTGTCCAAAGAAACTGAGGTCTCTTCACCTCCTCAGGTAACTGCTTAACTTTTGTATGTGAATCTTATGGCCCTTTCAATATGCAAATAAAAATTAGCTTGTTACTTTTGCTTTGTTATGGTAAATTTCCTTTGTTGTTCTCTCTTATGAATGACCTTGTTGTCTTTGTTGCTTATTTTGTTTGTTTTAGTCTTCCGAAGAAGTTTTGTTGACTAAACTTTCCAAGGAAAGCGAGGATGGGCTCAAAATTCAAACCCTAGATCGTCTTGGCTTTAGTGCAATGGCTATTTGTAGGTATGATAAAAGTTAGATGAGTCATTTACCCAATTTAGGAAGGAAAACCAAGGATAGCTTTCCAAGATTGATTAAGTCATTAAAGAGAGCTCGGTGATTTTGTATTACGTCGCTAGCAATATACCTTAGAAAGCAGCTTCTTCCCACCTGATAGCCCTCACTTGGAGTGGTGTAGGCATAAGCTTAGGAATCTGCATAGGGAGTGAGTTCTTCCTATAGTTGTCATTTTTTTGTATATGGAGTTATTGGACTTATCATGTGATGGTGTTCTTGATAATACATGTTTTGTTTAAATTTAACTTGGCATAATTTAATTTTATTTGAATCAAGTTTTAATTATCACCAACTAGATTAGTCCCCATGAGCCTTCATCTGAACTTACTAAGACATTTGAATCCAACATTCCTCTTGGTCGGTTATTCATTGCTCGGATATCGCAAGTGTGCCCAATTTGTGGTTGCGGTCATGACTCCTATTACAGCCATATAAGAGGAGAATGTCTGTCTAACACTCATCAATGAAATGCTTGAGAAATACTGAATGGAAGCCTTTTTAGAACTCAAGGAGGCAAAATATGTGCTAAGACAACAACACCAACTTAACATTAGTTTACGTTAAGGGGTCATGGCAGCCGGATCAAATTTGAATGAACTGCAGCAATCCGCAAAAGACAATGAAGCGCTTTATGGCGTTGTTTATGAAGCAGAAATAACGAAATTGAATAAGACTAAAATATATGTCTGCTTAACTCACCCGCCAAATTGAGGAGAAGGAAGGTATTAAAGGAGGAGAAGTAGCAGAGGGGTCTAGTTCGGATATGGTTCCGACTCCCCCCACGGGTGTGAACTTTTCTATGGCAAGTGAGTAGAAAGAGAGTGTGGAACTTCATTTCCAAGGCACATTAAGTGAGATGGATGTCCACCATAAGTGGCAGAAGGTGTAGTTGGAGACGAAGGCGCTTTCCAATTTGTGGAAGAAAGGGTGGAGGACTGATGCCTTAGATATTTTGGCGGTTTCTCTAGAAATAACAAGAAAACTAGGGCCGAGCTGATCGACACTTTTGAAAGCACGAGAGAGAAAGCAGTAATTAACGATCTATGAGCTTGAGGATTCTTTGCGTGAAGCTCGGGCTACCTTTAGCGTAGCGGCAACACCAGTTGATAGACCTAGACAGGATAAGATTGTCGCCTTTATAGAAATATTTAGACAGGAGAAAGCTGAAAGCAAGATGAGGCGAACTTCCTTCCAGCGAGCCATGGACGTTTTTGGTTGTTTCTATTCTACGCTTAATCCGAGTTTCCTTTTCAATACCGACGGTTTCGAGGTGACCGTGGAAGAGCTAATAGATTATTGGGCGGGTGCCTGTTATGATCCCCATAAGACTATACACATTAGCTTAGCTCCACTCCTGGCCAATATGCCTTAGGTGTTTTTAGTATCGTTTTTTAAAAATTTGTAATTTAAAATGACTTTGTAGGTATATGAAACTGGGTATGTTTTTGTATACATACTATGTAGATTGAGATTATTTATGAAGTTTGTAAATTCCTTGTGAGTGTTTTACTCGGTCAAACTTCCTTTTAATTTTGCTTTGTGCGAGCCAATTTGATCTTGAGCCTACTTTTTTCGATCAAGATCCAAAGAACGTTGATTTGGAAGGAAAGCTTTCCTCTGCTCTTACTTGGATTACCGAATTGGAAGGTTTGCTGAAGGATGTTGAAGGTGTATATGTGGTCATATATACAAACAAAATTAAGGCCCTTGAACGCAAAGTTGAGGAATTAAATGAGCAGACCGCAAAACAAATTAGAGTTGAAGATGCCCCTACTCCCTACCTAGGGTAGACCCTGATTTTGTTCTTGCATGGAAGAATGAATTGAAAGGCTATTACGATGACAAGCTTACTAAGTTAACAAATTTTTACAAAAAAGGATCGAAAACCGTTGGGAGTAGCAACTCGCATTATATTTCTACTATGTAGGGGCTTTTTGGACTGACTACTAAGAAAACAAAGGACCAACTTTTGGATGAGATTAAGTGGGCCAGGAGAGTTGCTAAGGAACGTATAAACGGTCTTGAGAACAAAGTTTTTACCTTAGAATCTCAGCTTCACTTTGACGCTGCTGCCACTTCTTTAAGTGCATTGGATAGGGCTTCTTTGATAGAGCGGCTCCATAATGAGAAGGTAAAAAAGGGTTATGGCTGACATTGCCACGAAGCGTGCGATCGATGTCTTCACTCGCTCGTGGCCTAGACTTGATCTGGCCTTTTTATACAATCTTTCAGATTATAAGTATGATCCACAGGATTATGGTGACGTTTGGGCTGGCGCTAACTATGACCCTTACGTCGCTTTTGGTAGGATTGCCCCTGGTCCCTCATCAGTCATAATTACTGAGTTGAATGACCCATCTCCTGCTCTTCAACTTAAGGATCATTCTGCTTAGCATCTGACATCGGATGCCCATTGACCTTACTGCCGAAACAGGATCATAGCTGTGACCTCCTCTGAATCCGATTCTGATTCATGATGTTGTTTTGTTTTATTATAGATAGTAGTTTATCATTTTTTTAAACTCTTAAAGCATTTGTAGGGTTCTGGTCATGTAAATACGTACAGACTCCAATGAGCATTAGCAGAATTGAATAAATAAAAGGAAACAGGTTCTTTTTTATGTTTACCTAGTAAGCTTTCAAGTACATTCTAGGACTATGCTGGATATGTTAATTATTGTGCATCCCACGTGTTGCCTTTTTCTTCCCATATTTGTATTCATTATATGTGCAGCTCATGTTTTTTAATGTATGACTACCATGAAATTGATTTTCTTAGCATTTAAGCTTTGTCATGCGCTTAGCACGGTTTGCCCTGCTATTTGAGGGTGGACTGATTTTTGACTGTGAAGCCAAGTCGTGCGTTAACAATCTTTTTAATTCATGCGCATGGTTCAGGCTGTCTAATATCCTTACATCCGGTGTAACTATATCACATCAATTAACGCAGACATATTTTTATACTGGTCCGGCCATCTAATATTCCTATGTCCAATTTAGTTGTTTGGCTGAAAAGTCAGGCTTCATTTCCGCAGTTTTGTTTTGATAGCTGCTTCTGGTTGTCTAATACCCCGCTATCTAGCACAATTATTGCTATATCAAAAAGATTAACAAAGGGAGATTTTTATACTGGTTCGTGTCGTCCAATATCTCTACGTCCAGTCCATTGTATTACTACTTTTCATAATAATTACAATGTTTATTACATAATAACATAGATCATACAAAATAAGACCTGATATGCTTCAAGTTCCATATTCTTAGAACTAGGTTTCCAATAGGTTTTGATAGTCAGCATGCCCCGTAAGCCAAAACGTCTACAATAACTAATGGGACTTCTCAATTTGGGCCTAGAGCTCCATCCGCTGGGTCTTTTATGTGGTCGTTACTCCTCGCAGTACCAAATCTCTTTCGTAGAAGTTTCTTTCCTCGAGGCTAGCATTGTAATTTATAGACATCCTTTATCTGTATGCGCAAATACGACTGCTACCTCATCTCTTCTTTCTTGGATGAGATCGATGGCAGCTTCCTTCAGCCTCCTATTCTTCTCTGTCATATGTGATATCCTTCTATGTGATGGGACCTCTACTTCGACAGGGAGCATTGCTTCATATCCATAGGTCAATGAAAAAGGAGTATGGCCACTTGGAGATCTGGTAGATGTCCTATAAACCATAATGCTAAGCGTTGATGATATTTTTAGTCTCATAACACTTAATTGATTAAGTAGCAATTACGGGGTTAAATGCTCCAATAATTGAGGATTTGCAAGTTTGAATGATATTCAGTTTGCCTTCCTTCAAGTAGGAACTATTTTGCTGAATTCCCATATATAATTTTATAGTGAAATTTTAACTGTTTTTTAAAATGCCTCTTTCAATTTATTCTCAAATCAAATCAAACTCAGGGAACAAAATAGAAAATTTAGTAAATAAGTAAAAAAACACCAAGATTTATATGGTTTAGATTTTTAGAAATCCTACGTCCATGGGGTACTCCACCTTCTATTATTTCATTCATCATTTGAAAATTTTACATTACTACTTTGTTATAGAGAATAGTACGTTAATTTTTTTATTTTCTGAAGAATGCCCCTCCATTCGACTATAGTGCCTTTGTTTTTATATCCTGCTTTTTCCTCTTGAAGTGCTAACGCGGCGCTTCATTAATTCCCCTTCGTTAGATCTGTTACGTGTCCTTCATCTAGTTGATCATTTGAATGCGTAAGGATTACTGATGTGATCTTTGATGAGAAACTTGAATTGAGGCGAGAAACTTGAAATTAAGGCAGGAAGCTTGAAATTGAGGCTGGAAGCCCGCTTTTGGATAGGTCACTGATATGGTGTAGTAGCCAGCTATCTGGGACTATTGAGGCTATTTAGTATTGGCTGTTCCTTATTAGGCTCTGTTTTTATAAGGAATGGAACATAGTTCCGACTCTTTTGTACCATTCCTTTTTAAGCCTTTTTTATTATTAATAAGTTATGCCTTAAAATTGCAGAGCATCTATATATGTTTGATAATAGAGAATGAAACAAAAGTTTGTATTACTCGTGTATAAGCAGCTGTAAATAAGTTGCGGTTATAAGTAAGTGAGTTTGGACCTATCCGCAAGCCCACAACATTTTGCTTGTATAAATACAATACGAGTCTGTACAACATTTTATATATTTGAGAAATAATACAAATCAGCAACTTTCTTTTATATGATATTAGAGCGAATCTAAATTGCTTAACAGCAAATTGATCAAAACCTTCAAAAAAGGGAAAGGAGTTTGAATATCATCAAAACAATCTCATCATTTGAGATTTCAGTCACACAGTTTAACAACTGTGCAACAAATCTTGAAGTTTACCATCAATTTGAAGCAGTTACCTTGCCAAGAAGGGAGATATCAGAGGCAAACTCATCATATATCATCCCTCCGGCTGCCACCACTCCATCAGTTCATCAAGATTCTGATCAACTTACCTGAAGTGCCATGCCTAGAGCCACTTGTCAGATCTGAATCATCATTCAAATTGAATTTGGCTGCACTTCACTTCTAATCTGTTTGCATTACTGTTATTCAACTTTTTTCATCATCTTCTTGACAAGTTTTCATCACCATGTCAGAAGGAGGGGGTGATAACACCAATACACCCCATCAAGAATCAAGAACCACTCAGCAACAATCCAATACCACCCAAGAACTCATCAAATATATAATCAAGCCACAAAGTCAGATCATCACCATTCAACTTGATGAATCCAACTATTTACTCTGGAAATTATAGATTGAGACTGCTATCAGAGGATATGGGCTGCAAGAATATACTCTTGGCACTCTAATCTCTCCTCCAAGATTCATTACAGATCATGAGGGAAATTTAGTAAGTAATCCTGAATACACAATTCACGAAAGACAAGACAGTCTAATCAGTTCTTCGTTGTTATCATCTATTAGTGCCAGTTTACTACCACAGTTAGTTGGATGCAAAACCACACATGAAATATGGCATACCATTCAACAAATATTTAGCTCTCAATCTGCAGCTAGAATAATGCAATATAAAAGGCAGTTGCAAAACTTGAGAAAAGATAATGTCAGCATGAGAGAATATCTTTCTAAGGCCAACACAATATGTGACCAATTAGCTTCAGCTGGACATAAGGTAACTGACACAGAACAAATATTATGCATCCTAAGTGGATTGGATGAAGACTATGAAGTAGTAGTTGCTATAATATCATCTAATGAAAATCTACCATCACTGCAAAGTGTTCAATCTATTCTCATTGCACATGAGGGAAGACTAGAGCAAAAGAAACCAGCAAATTGGGAATACAATGCTAACTATGTACCAGTAAACAAAAGTAAGAATCAAGAAAAAAATCAAGGCAACAGAAATCAACCAAATAATTCTTGAGGTGGTTAGTCAGGCAGATTCAAGGGAAGAGGTGGCAGATGGAATTTCAATAACAACAACAAACCAAGATGCTAAATATGTGAGAAATATGGTCACACTGCCAATAAGTGCTATTTCAGATTTGATGTCAACTTTACACCAGCACCGCAAGGCAACAGTAACTCAAGATCTCAAAATCCCAATATCAACATGGTCAGTGTGCAACAGGAGACAACATTAGACAATGCTAACACAAACATAGCAAAAGTTGAAGACATACATGATGACAGCTGGTATCTAGACTCTGGGGCAACCAATCATGTGACAAATAATATGGGCAACTTGAATCTTGGCAACAGAGAATACAAAGGTACACAGTTATTATATATGGGAAATGGTAAATCTGTAAAGATTTCTCATATTGGAAATGCAAGCATTAATGGAACCAAACAGTTATACCTTAATAACCTGTTGATGGTTCCATTAATCAGAAAAAATCTAATGAGTTTGTCACAATTTGCCAAAGACAATAATGTATACTTTGAGTTTCACTCTACATATTGCCTAATCAAAGATAATCTAACTAATGAAGTTCTTTTGCAGGGTAAAGAACATAAAGGGCTATACAAATTTGATGTCCCAAATTCAAGAAATGTTGAAAATAATGAAAAATGGTGTCATGTTTCTGAAATTAAAAATGCTGAAAACTTTGATGTATGGCATTGTAAGTTGGGACATCTCAGTTTGAATGTAATCAAACATGTTTTGAGCAGCTGTGACAATACTCATATTAGTAAAATTCATGATTCTTACACTTTGCACATTTTGTCAAATGGGCAAGAGTCACAAGCTTGTATTTCCATATTCAAAGACTGTCTATAACAAACCTCTTGAACTTGTTGCTACTGACTTATGGGGGCCAGCCCCTATATACACTGATTATGGCTATAAGTATTATATCTCATTTATTGATGCATATTCTAGATATGTATGGATTTACTTTCTAAAATCCAAATCTGAAACTAAAGATGATGTGTTACAGTTTATTTCTAATGTAGAAAGGCAGAGAAGCTGTCAATTAAAAGTCATACAAACTGATGGTGGTAAAGAATTTTTACCCCTGAAAGGTTACTTTCAAATGAAGGGAATTACACAGAGAGTTACATGTCCATACACTTCAGAACAAAATGGTCTTATTGAGAGGAAACATAGACATATAGTTGAAACTGGTCTAACACTGCTAGCACATGCATCTCTACCATTGAAATTCTGGCCAGATGCCTTCTCTACTGCAGTCTATCTAATTAATAGACTGCCTACAAAAGTTATAAAGTTTAAAAGTCTAATAGAAGTGCTATTCAGTGTCAAACCAGACTACCAAAGTCTGAAGACTTTTGGATGCCTATGCTTTTCTTACCTAAGACCATACAACACTCACAAACTTGATTACAGATCCAAACCATGTACCTTTTTAGGATATGCTACAAGTCAGAAAGGATATAAATGCCTTGATAGCAATGGCAAAATATATATATATATATATATATATATATATATCCAAACACGATATATTTAATGAGCATGAGTTTCTGTTTAGTAATGCAGCAATCAAAACAACTCAAAAAATATGCAATTCAAAGCTTTCAATACCTCAAGTGCTATCTTCACTAGAAGTTGTCATACCAATTAATAGCATTGGTCATCATGAAAGAGGTGACATCAACCCTCAACACACAGTGCCCACAAATGAACCAGGTCAAGAACATGTTGATGCACTAGTAAGATCTAACAGCGTTACACAAGATACAAGTCATCACCCAAACCCCTGTCAAGTACTGCATGACACTCAGTCATACAATACTCAACCAGAAGTTGCTGATGAAGAAAGACATCCACCTACACCTGCAAATACTAGACACCATATGATGACAAGAGCAAAGTGTGGGATATTCAAGCCAAAGACATACAACATTGAGTCTGATATCACTGAGCCAAGCACATATCAACAAGCAATCTTGGATGATAATTGGAAAAATGCTATGGAAGAGGAATATAATGCACTGATAAAAAACAAGACATGAGATCTTGTACCTCTACCAGTGAATAAAAATATAGTTGGATGCAAATGGACATTTAGATTAAAGAAAAATCCAGACGGCTCAATTCTTAAACACAAGGCAAGATTGGTGGCAAAGGGGTATTCACAACAAAATGGATTTGACTTTAATGAAACTTTTTCCCCTGTTGTGAAACCCACTACCATCAGAGTCATATTAACAATTGCCTTGCATAAGAATTGGCTCATCAAACAATTAGATGTTAATAATGCTTTTCTTAATGGTGAACTGTAGGAGGAAGTATATATGGAGCAGCCACATGGGTTCACCAAAGGGAACAAAAATCAGCTAGTGTGCAAACTCATTAAAGCACTCTATGGGCTCAAGCAAGCACCAAGAGTTTGGTTTGACAAGCTGAAGACAACTTTAGCAAAACATGGCTACAACTCTACTAAATCTAACAGCTCCCTATTCATTAAATTCTTTAATAACACAATAATCTATATATTGATTTATGTTGATGACTTTGTTATTACAGGAAATAACAAATCAAAAATCATGAATATCACACAATGCCTGAAAGAAGAATTTTCAATCAAAGACCTGGGGGAGCTAAACTACTTTCTTGGCATAGAGGTCAAAAGACATCAACATCAGAAATACACTTAAACCAAAGAAAGTACATCAATGAAATACTAGCTAAAGCCAAAATGGACAAAGCAAATCCCTTGTCCAATCCAATGATAAGCAACAGTCATCTCTCAAAAAATAGAGGTGAACTAATTCTAAATGATAAGCAATACAGAAGCATCGTAGGAGCACTACAGTATGTTACTATCACAAGACCAGACATTTCATTCAGTGTAAACAAAGTGAGCTAGTTTATGCAAAAGCCTCTTGATGAACATTGGAAATCAGTGAAAAGAATTTTAAGATACTTGAAGGGCACAATCAATCAAGGATTAATTCTGCAAGCAAGTACTACTTTATGTATTAATGGCTTTACCGACTCAGATTGGGCTACTGATCAGGATGATAGAAGATCCACTACAAGATATTGTGTCTACCTAGGAAAAAATCCTATATCATGGTGTGCAAAAAAGCAATCAAATGTATCTAGATCCAGCACAGAGGCTGAGTATAGAAGTATTGCTAGTGCTACTGCAGAAATCATGTGGTTAACATCACTACTAAATGAACTGCAGATCAAATTATGCAGCAAACCAACTATATGGTGCGATAATCAAAGTTCAATCTCAATCTCAGCGAATCCAGTACTCCACTCTCGCACAAAGCACATTGAACTCGATTTATACTTTGCGAGAGAGCAAGTAATAAACAAAAACATAGAAGCCAGGTACATACCTTCAACTTACCAGAAGGCCGACATCCTAACCAAATCACTCTCTCGACTAAACTTTATTAGATTTAGGTGAGAGCTTAATGTGGACGAAGCCTATAGGAATCTTAGATCTAAAACTCCGATCTATTCCCGAAGCCTTTGAAGATGAAAAGAAGAATCATTGAAGCCTTATCTTACAGCTCGATCAAAAGTGAACTTGTCTCACAATCTACAAATCATTCCTTATACCGATCAAGTCCCTCGACTCAACCAAAGTTTGATAAAGAAAGGAAATTACATCGAAGAAGCTGAAGGAGCCAATTTTTCACCGGTGTCTCCAGATTTTGAGAGTTTCATTCACAAACCCTAACCCTAGATGTTGGGTTTGAGGGGGCGTAATAGAGAATGAAACAAACGTTTGTATTACTCGTGTATAAGCAGCTACAAAATAAGTTACGGTTATGAGTAAGTGAGTTTGGGCCTATCCGCAAGCCCACAACATTTGGATTGTATAAATACAATACGAGTCTGTACAACACTTTATATATTTGAGAAATAATACAAATCAACAACTTTCTTTTATATTTGAGCTAGCAATCTGTATGCAGTAAAATAAATATTTTACATGTACGACAAGTTCATTATTTTATGGTTTATGAGGGACCCTAAAATATACTTTGAAGGACGTACTTATGCAATGATTTAATGAAATAAGCATTCAAGTATTCCAAATATATCAACGTTGCCAAACATTTGTACTTCTTGCTAGCCAGTAGTAAACATGGAAGTATAATTAGCTACCTGAAATTATTGGTAGCGAGTAGTAAACGCATATATATGCCTCGATTGTACTTTGCATTTTTTGGGTACATGCAATTTGTGTACTGATATGGTTATCTGACTATTTGGGTAAAAGTGTTAACTTTTACAGTCTAGCGCAGGTCAGTGTGTTGTGTAGCATATTTCTCTGTATATAATTTAAGCAGTTCGCTTTATATAGTTTAGGGTAGTTCTTTATACAGTTTAGCGCAGTTCTCTATACATTGTTAGTGCAGCTAGTTATATGGTTTTTAGCGCAGTTCTCTACATATAATTAGCGCAGCTTGCTATATTTTTTTAGCGAAGTGCACCATATTACCTTTTTAGCACAGTTTGATATATGGTGTAGCATAGTTCACTATATATGGTTTAGTGCAGTCCGCTTTATATAGCTTAGTGCAGTTCATATTTCACATGTTTTGCTTTTACCTTAGCGCAGTTATTCAATGTATTATTATTAAAGCGTCTTTTTATTTAACTGAGGATCCTATCTTGTTTATTTGGAGAGCTCATATAATAAAGCTTTTGTTATCTTTTTATGTTGATGGAAATACTGTGAGCAGGATAAAGTACTAAACACAATGGTTGACTTTTTACAGTTATTGAAGTAGTGTCTTGATATACCTTGTATGAGTAGCTCTTTCTAGATAATATTTTTCTTTATTAAACCATTTTGCTTGATTTAACCTTTGTTAACAACTGACCTTTAATTATAGATAGACCAAAGATTTTTTATTTAGCCCGCAACATCTGTTTTTCCGACTAACATGTTTCTCACTATTTAATAATAAATGACGCGCGCTGCTCCATCTTTTCGTGACTCTTAATTAGTTAGTCTTTAGTGGTGTTGCTACATATTAGACGATCAATAGGTATATAGTAGTCTATATGTTAGTCGAAAAATAGGTATAACACTTATCTTCAAGTATGCGTTTATGTATATAAGTGCGGACTTGTCATTCTTCATGTTCATATTTTTGATCCGTCTTATCATTCATTTCGTATGCATTTATGTACATGAGTGCGGACTTGTCATTCTTCTTCTTCATATTAATCTGTCTTATCATTCATTTCGCATTCAATTTTTTTCCCTCATATTCCCCAAATTGAACCAAAAGTATATAATACAAATGATTTAAAAAGGAACGTAGAAAGTCAGAGTGTAGCAAAATCATCAGATGGTGCAGAACAAAATGTAGAAACTTATGATGATCTTAATTTTCTAAATACAAACTTACCTAATGATGTAGGGGACGATTACTAGGAGTGGACATAAACCGCACCGCTATACGGAAACTGCCTGCACCGAACCTCAAAAACGGTGCGGAAACCCGCACCAAATCTTCTAATCAAAGCAAATACCACAAACCGGACCGACCAGTATCGATACGGTTCGTTTGCGGTTTGGATGATTGAACCAACCATATCAAACCGGACCGAACCGAATATTTACACTAGTAATCTTATGATAAAAATATAACCAACTCCTATCTTATTTTACATTCTAATAATGTATATTCAATTTTTAGCGTATGTTATTATGTTAATAATATTTGCTGTCATAAAGGAAGAAGTTAAAGTTTTGGTATAATATTTTTCATCTCAATTTTTTTTGAATAAATGCTAATTATAATCTTATTCTAGTCATTTTCTTTGATGATTATGCATTGATTAATATTGATGTTTGGTTAAATGTCAAATTGAAATATTCATAAAGTTAAAAACTAATCTTTCATTTTAGTATAACATTGCGTGTTTTAACCTTTGTGCAATATTTGTGAACATCGCATTGTATTTCGTTCTTCGTGCAATATTTGTGAACATCGCAGTGGCGTTCGCCTATGCCTGCGCAGTATTTTGTTCTTCGTGCAATATTTGTGAACGATGCAGTTTTTTATATTTTGTGCGGTAGCCGCGGTGATATATTTTGGACAGTACATGAATTGAAGCTTGGCAGAGTTGGGGTGCGCCGCTTTTGCCTCAGTTTTATTCTACGCAGAGTAGGAATTCAAATAGATTGAACCCTTGTGCGTACATCAATGAAATAATGTATAACTGGAGTTCATTTCTTTTATACACACCACAAAAAGTTTCATACATAGTTGAAAAGCTGCATATGAAGACGATGGAAGTAATAAAATATGTAGTATATTTATAAAAATATCAAATCTCACGTTGTATGATATTTATACATTAATAAGTATAATATTTATTTATTCTCGTGAACCGACAGAATATGATGGTGCATTTGTTAATAAGTATAATATTAGTTATGCAATATATTAATTCTGGGCATGAGATTTGTACTTTAACTACGTAAATCATTTGAGCATATATATATATATATATATATATATATATATATATATATATATATATATATACACACACACACAAACACACACACATATACAATCCATCAAAACTTCAATCACCATATCTCAAAATCTAAGATGAATCGAGTATGCAACCAAAAGAGAAATCATAGAGAAAAGTGCGACGAACAAATCGAATAGCTTTTGCATTGTTTTCGAAGTTTGTGAGGATCATAAATGACACCGTCATATCCGCGTTTGTACTCTGGACGATGCGCTATGGTTGGAACACAAGATACCGGTAAGATCATATTACATAGCTGAGTGCAATGGTGGGTTTGGTCGGTTGTTGATGATCCGAGGTGGCGAAACCATAGCACCCACTAGCTTTTCATTCAGAAGTTTACCAATATAGGGTACTTTGTTGAATATTTTTAGGAGAAAGAGGGAGAGAATATAAGAAAGAGGAGTTTTTTTATTGTAGAAAACTTTTCTTTATTGATGATTTATTTCTTGCTTGATACAAAATGAGGAGAGAGCTCATCTATTTATATGACTCAATAGAACATTCTAGATATAGAATACTCTAGAAACATGACTCATTTGACAACTCTAGAAATGACTCTTTAGGCAACTCTAGAAACATAACTATTATATAATTCTTATTTCTAGCAACTAATATAAAATTCTAGAGCTCTCACCAAATTCTATCAAATACAAGAAGACTCTAGAAACTTTAATAATAAGAAACTTCTAGAAATTAACAAATCAAGTTTAATATTTCAACACCCCTTTTTAAACTTGATTTGTGACTCCAAGCAGATTTCTCAACCGGACAAAATCTTCATGCTTGAGAGGCTTGGTGAAGATATCAACTACTTGATCATGTGTCTTCACGTATTCTAGTTGCACATCCTTTTTGAAGACACACTCTCTAATATAGTGATAGTGTGTATCAATATGTTTGCTTCGATCATAGAAAACTGGATTCTTAGCCAAAGCAATTGCTGATTTTTGTCCACGAAAATCTTGGTCGGCTTCTCTTGTGGCAGTTTCAACTCCTTTATTAGATTTCGTAACCAAATTGCATGACAAACACATGAAGTAGCAGCTACATACTCTGCTTCGCATGTGGAAAGAGTGACAATCGACTGTTTTTTCGACATCCATGTGAAGGCTGTATCTCCCATGTAGAACACGAAGCCACTTGTGCTTTTTCGGTCATTCATATCACCACTCCAATCACTATCACTATATCCAACAAGCTCGTAGTTATCAGAAATAGAGTAGCACAATCCAAAGTTTGTTGTGCCTTTAACATAGCGAAGAATCCTCTTTGCTGCCTTCAAATGAGTTATTGTTGGGTTCTCCATGTATTGACTCACAACTCCTACCGCATATAGAATGTCAGGTCTTGTACACGTTAAATATTGCAAGCTTCCAACCAAGCTTTTGTAGAGTCTGTTTTTTCTCCTTCCTCATGCCTTGACAACCTGGTTCCACATTCCATTGGTGTGCAAACTGGATTAGAGTCATCCATCTTGAACTTCCTCAGTACTTCCTTAGCATAGCCTTCTTGAGTGATTAGAATGCCTTTATCTTCTTACTTAAATGCCAAGATAATAAGACATGAGCCCAATATCAGTCATCTCAAACTCTTTCGTCATCTCTTTCTTAAACTCTTGAAACATGCTTGGATTGCTACCTGTGAAGATCAAGTCATCTACATACAAGCATATAATCAATGTATCACCATTATGGATTTTAATATAGAGTGCATGCTCATATGGACATTTGATGAAGTTTCTCTCTTGGAGGTACTTATCAATTCGAGCATTCCAAGCTCTTGGAGCTTGTTTCAACCCGTAAAGTGCCTTCTTTAGCTTCAAAACCTTGTCTTCTTCTCCTTTGACTTCATAGCCTTGTGGTTTCTCGGTATAAACTTCATATCCGCGTTCGTACTCTGAACGGGTGCGTTATGGTTGGAACACGAGATACCGGTAAGATAATATTACGTAGCTGAGTGCAATGGTGGGTTTGGTTCGGTTGTTGATGATCCAAGGTGGCGAAACCATAGCACCCACTAGCTTTTCATTCAGAAGTTTACCAATATAGTCACATTATACAATATAGAACGCAGCAAAAGTGGTATAAGACGAGGTAGAACATGAAGAATGTTTCACTATATCCGGCATTTCGTTTCTATACAATTATTTTAATACATGCAATTATGTTGTCTACATATAAATAATATCATGTACATTTCCAACATAGTGAATCGTACAAAAGAAGAAGAATAATACTGATGATTTGACTTGCCATTCTTGCATGTTTAAAATATATTGGCGGTTATATGGATTTCAGTAGAGTATGTTTTTGGAGAAGAGAAGGCTTCGTAGAATCTGTGATTAGATAGGAAAAAAGAAGAGAGTTTCATGGCGTGCATGCAATAGAACGTAGGGCTGTTACGGTTGAATCGCTCAACCACTCAACCGTACCAACCGTTCATTGGTTACCATCGATAACGATAACGGTTACGGTTGAAGAATTGAAAACCGCGGTTAACCATACCAACCATACATGATTGTTCTATGTAATATTTAACATTAAAATATAAAAATTAGTAATTTAAGTTAAAGGAATAGCTTTTACATTAATAATATGTGCCTTAATGAACTAATAACATGTGCATGCATATTGGTCATTTTATAAACAAATAAATAAATTGCAAAAATAGTTAGAGGTATATCAATTTATCATCAATAATGCGTATAATTGAAAATATATGTACGACATGCTTCAAAATGGAAAATACGACGGTTAACCATCATAGACGGTTGCGATAACTGTTATAAGAATTTATAACCGTCAATAACGGTTACGGTTACGCTTGGTGGTAATAACGACGGTTACCGCAACCGTAACATCCCTAATAGAACATATTATTTTACTGAGTTTTAGTAAGTCACAAAACGCAAGGCTCACGCACACTGGCTAGAGAGAAATTTATCACAAGCTTTTAGAAAGGGAAATATAGATTGGTATACATGTATGCATATATGTGAATGACCTATATTACACAAGTCATGCCAATAAACATATATAAATGTGAATGCATGTACATCAAAACATGACGCAAAATTGAGGCAAACTATAGTAAGCGAAGTGAAGTTGAACCATATTGGACACGATGGCATGCACTGAATTTAAAGTTGCACCAAATTTGAATTCGTGAATCTGCAATTCTTTTTAAACATTTGAGTTTATACGAGTTAAAATTTTGCATATACGAATGGTTTATACACACACATGTATGAGATGTTTTTGTTAGATACGTTATCCCTATTGAGTGATCCAATAAATTATAACAGTTACTAAAACGACTGATTCCTTTCCAACATCCCGACCTGAGAGTGATTCAGCCTCAAGTGCCGTGTTGGTAGTTCCAAAACATATTTACGGTAGGAGGATTATAAATACCGACTCTTCTGAGTCAGAGTTGGACAGGTAAAGCCATCCACTTTGTGGTTTTTTTGTTCGTTGTGTGAATGTGTGCTTTTGGCATTTGAGCTTTGTCGTGTGCCCGACACGGTCTGTCCTACTATTTGAGATGTACTGAGACCGAGGTTGAATTTAACATTACCATTCTCATTTTAGAGATTGTCGTTTTTTTTATATGTTGCATTGTCAGTGCAGTTGTTAAATGACAGCGATGAGCTGTGAAAACCATTTTTTCATGCGCTTGACATAGTCTGCTCCGTTTAACCATAAGTTATGATGCTCTAATAAGAGTTTTGATAAAGTTAGTACACTTTAAAAAATTAGCAATGCTTTACTCAAGAAAGATGTTAGTTTTATTGCTTGCTTATGGTCATATAGAGAGTATAAGATGAAAATGGTATATGGATGGAAGTATGCTTAACGAATGTGTGATAAGTTTTAAAAAGTAACATAGAAGGATTAAAGATAATAGTGTTAAAACTAACTTTATTTTGTGCGCTATCATTTGTGATGTCATAGAGAATACCCAGTATGTACGTAAATGTGAATTAAGCTTTTTAGAGTTTACCTCTCTGGCTTGGTGCATGTTTGTCCTTGGTTTGCACTTTGATTTGCGCTTTTTCATTTCTGTCATAGTTTTTTATTTTCTTGGGGCTGTGTGTATTCTTTTATTCTTGCTCAGCTACATTTTCTTGGTTTTCAGCTTTCCATCCGTTTGTCTTTAGTTTAGCATCACCGTTCACATTTTTGAGATTTTCATTGTTGTCATATGCTGCACTATCAGTGTAGTCCTCGAACGATTGCGGTGAGCTATGACAAATTGTTTGCTCGTGCGCATGGCACGGTCTGCCCATTATTTGGGGGTGGGATGTTATTTCGACTGTGAAGTCAGGTCGTATATTTACAACCTTCTCGTGCAGTTGGCACAGTCTGTTGCTCTATTTAAGGGCATAATTTTATGTTTTTTTCGTGCGCTTGGCACAGTCTACCCCATTAATTGGGGGCGGACTTTTATGTTTTTGACTGTGAAGTTAGGTCGTGTATTTACAACCTTCGTATGCGCATGGTTTTTTGTACTGGTTCTTCCTTCTAGTATCCGTATGTCTAGTGTACTAGCTAGCAGAACTAGCACAAAGGGGTTTTTATACCGGTTCAAGCCGTCCAATATCCCTACGACTAGCACGGTAATATGGCTAAATAGCCAGATCGCGTTAATGCAATTCCAAGGTTTACGTCCAATATCGTTCTCAATGCTGAGATTGTCATTCTTGTTTACTGACCATGCGCTTTGCTTGGCCAGCGACTATTGGCGATGAACTGAGGATGTGCATGTAGTGATTATTTTGATTGGTTTGGGGTGCGCTCCAGTATTGGGCTTTGGACTGTGATGTAGGCGCTGAGATTTAAATCGTTTAGGATTTCTCTAACGGCTATTCCACTGGTTTGGAAGACTTTGCTAGCCATATCATTTGGTATTGGGCAAGTAAGCTTTTGTGGGGAGGAATTGATGGATCTTAGCTTGGTTGGAACTTGGGATTAGAGATGTAGTGTTTGAGGAAAATAAATTGTTGGTGGATATTTGCCCTCCTAGCGCTAAAATGTTGATGAGATTTTTCGTCACATGTACTCAACTGATTAACTAGCAATTATAGTGCTAAATGCTCCCATAATTGAGGATTTGCAACCTTGAATGATATTCAGCTTTCCTTCTTTTCAAGTGGGAATTATTTTGCTGAAAGCCCATATAATTTTGTAGTGACATTTTAACTATCTGCTAAAATTCCTCTTTCAATTTATTCTCTAATCAAATCAAACTCAAGGAACAAAATAGATAATGTAGTAAATAAGTGAAACACAAAAATTAACGTGGTTCAGATTTCAAAAACTCCTACGTCCATGGAAAACTCCACCTTCTATTCTTTCATTCAACATTTGACATTTTTACATTACTGCTTTCTTACAAAAAATAATACATTTATTTATCTGTTTTCTAAAGAATCACCCTCCATTCGGCTATAGTGCCTTTGTTTATATATCCTGCTTTTTCATCTTGGATTGCTGACGTGGCACTTCATTTATTCCCCTTCATTTGATTCTACCACATATCCTTCATCTACTTGATTATTTGAATGCATAAGGATTGTTGATGTGATCTTTGACGAGGAACTTGAAATTGAGGCGAGAAACTTGAAATTAAGGCGGAAAGCTTGAAATTGAGGCTGGAAAGTCCGCTTTGGGATAGGTCATTGATATGGTGCAGTAGCCAGTTATCTGGGACTGTTGAGGCTGTACAGTATTGGCTATTCCTTTTTAGACTCTGTTTTTTATAAGAAATGGAATGCAGTTCCGACTTTTATGCCATGCCTTTTTGAGCCTTTTTCTTGTTAATAAGTTATGTCCTAAAGTTGTAGTGCAACTATATATGTTTGAGCTAGCTATCAATGTTCAGTAAAATAAATATTTTACATGCAGGACAAGTTCATTATTTTATGGTTTATGCGGGACCTTAAAATATACTTTGTCAGACATACTTAGGCGATGATTTAATGAAATGAGCATTCAATTTATTTCCACATATACCAACATAGTCAAACATTTATACTTCTTACTAGCCAGTAGTAAACGTGTAAGTATTGACTACCTGAAATTATTGGTAGCGAGTGGTAAACGCATATGTATGCCTCAACTCTACTTTACACTTTTGGGTACATGCAATTTGTATACTGATGTGGTTATTTGACTATTTGGATAAAAATGTTAAACTTTACAGTCCAGCTCAAGTCGGTGTGTTGTGTAGCACAATTCGCTAAATATAATTTAGGGCAGTTCGCTTTATATAGTTTAGCCTAGTTCGCTATAAAGTTTAGCGCGGTTCTCTACCTATAGTTAGCGAAACTTGCTATATGGTTTTTAGCGCAGTGCACCATTCAGTTTTTTTAGCATAGTCAGCTATATAGTGTAGCGCAGTTTTGAATATACCTTGTTCCGGCTATATCGTGTTGCACAATCCGTCACGAAACCGATATGCTCTTGTTTCGGCTCTAACATAACTATCTGATTATACCCTGAATATGCATCCATAAATGAGAGCAGTTCATGTCCACTAGTTGCATCCACTAGCTGATCGATTCTAGGCGGGGGTAGCAGTCCTTAGGGCAGGCATTGTTGAGGTTAGTATAATCTATACAGGTCCCTAATTTTCCATTGGATTTTCTCATAAGTACTGGATTAGCGATCCATTTTGGGTAGTAAACATCCCTGATGAATCCGTTCCTTTAGCTTCTTGACTTCTTCACGCAGTGCGTTATACATTTCTTGATCTAGGATTCTACTCTTTTGCCTAACTGGATGGGCATTAGGATCGATGTTGAGCATATGACAGAGGATGGTTGGATCTATTCCGAACATGTCTGAATATGTCCAAGCAAATACATCTATGGACCCTTTTAAGAAGTCCATTAGTTCAGTTCGGGCTTCTGCATTGAGATTCTTCCCCATCTTGAGAACCATTGTAGGATCCTTTTGATCTACCTGCACATCTTCAAGATCATCTACTGACTTTAATTCTCTCTTTGTTTCCCCAAGTCTCGGGTCTATTTCACTTTCTGCTTCTTCTTCTGGTTTAGAGGTGCCTATGAGTGCATATTTCTGAGCTTCTTAAGAGAAGTACCGTGCGCAGACCGAATTTTATTCGTTGGTGCCAATCATGTGCATATACTTTCACTTTTCTTTCTTTATTGATGTTGTAGCCGTAGGATGACTTGTTGTAGCCCTAGGATGACTTGTTTTAGCCTCAGCTTTGGTACTTAGTACCGATGCAGTTCTTTAAACTGATTTGGTTCCTTTTTCATTTTGTTATTACAAGTATTAGAAGAGACACTTGAGTAGTTTCGAACAATTTTATTGCTAGAGGTAAGATTTACATTAAACAATTTCCTAGCTAAAGTTATTCTCCCTTTTCTGACCCTATCCCAGCAGGGGCGTTGAACTTCATAAGCAGATCCTATTATGAGATGATTGCCTCCAGATCTATCAGTGCAGGTCTCCTTAGGAACGCACTATATGGTGAGAGTTGGTCAATGATTAGGAAGCTCACATAGAATGATTTATGCAGATGTGTAGTTCCAATTGTAACAAGCAAGCGCGCTTATCCCACTGGGATGGTTGTAGTGTTATTGAATCTGTAGATCGGCTCAGGGCTGGGCTTCGAAATTTCTATTGTAAGCTTCGTTAGGTCATACACTGATTTAAAGATGATATTTACTGAGTTTCCTGAATCAGCAAAGACTTTTTTCATGGTGTAATTTGAAATCTGCACTGTGATAATGAGCGAATCCTGGTGTGGGAATACGACCCCTGTTGCATCAACTACTGCGTAGACTATTTATTATGTTGCCTTCTGCTTAACATGGAAGACTCCTCTCTGTTGTATCTTCGCTTCTTGCACATATCCCTCCTGTGCCTTTTTGCTTGCTCCAATAAGATGTGGTCCTCCATGGATTGAGGCTATGAGGTTGGAAGGGTTTCCTGCTTGGCTCTCATTCAGATCCGGGGTAAGATCCCTAATCATGTCTTTGTTGCTAGCTTTTTGGAAGCTACCCAGGTATCCTTTTGAATCAGCCTTCCTATTTCGTTTTTCAAGTGTTTCCAATTGTTTGTGTGATGGTCGTTTGCTCTGGAAATGGCAATATGCTCTACCTCTATTCTGCTCTGCCTTCCTCCTTTTGTTGGGTATATTATATGCAAACTGTTCTGGTCATTTCATATACCTATTTAGGAGTGTGGGTGAGGGGAGTTTTTGCCGTGAAGCTAATCTCTTTTGTCGTTTCACAGATGGATGGTACCCTTTTGGCCCCCTTTTCTTGTCATAGTTGGGGGCAAAAGTTCTTCGTATTTGTGTCGTGGATCCGGCCTCTCCCATCCTTATGTAGCTGCTAGCCCTCTTGTAGAAAGCCTTCTTGCTATAATGTGGCTTTTTACTGTATTTGTCCCACATTGATGTACCTCTTCTGATCCCACCATGGGCCGCCATAAGTAGGGATTCTTTGTTGATTACTTTGATCCGAAGTGCCTCAGATTTGAAGTGCTTTACGAAGATGCAAACACTTTCATTTTCGCCCTACTCCAATCTAATGAATGGACCTCCCATGGTTCGTACCTCCCAAACCATCGGGAGGCTGCACCAGCTAGGTAAACTGGAAAGAGTTTACATCGAGCCATCTTCACAACCTTCAGAATATCCATGTAATACTCCAAAGTGCAGATGTAGTCATCTGGGTTGTAGTTCCGTTGAACTTGTCAATTAATGGAGCTTTAAAATTGTCCGAAAAATCGGCTTTTATAATGGTATCACCGAATAGGGAAGAACCTTCTTCCTTGACCTTTTCTTTGGTGTTTTATTAGTAAAGCTTTGCCAGTTGTTCCACACGAGTGTTTAATCGTTGAATCTCATTTTCCCTTTGGTCCATCTGAAACAAATCACCCTCATAAAACAAAGTGGTGTCATCGTCGTCGTGAGCAGATCGAGTCTGCTTTTTTAGTAGGAGCGAATTAATGTTGGACGACTTGGATTTGACCTTCGGGTTGATTTGGGTCTTTCCTTTTAGATTGGAATCGGTCTTTTGGCTAGAATCACCGTTCAAATTTCTAGGAGTGCCATTTTCACTTTCTCATTGGATAGCGAGCGAAGTTGGCGAGTGATGGCAGTGAGCTATGGAGCATGAAGGGGGGTTGTCCTGTGAGCAGTATGTTGGGCCATTGTTTTCTCTAACCCCTCCATTCGTTGGTTTATTTGGCTTGTGGAAGGAATGAAGCGCGGCTAGGATTGGATCTATGTGGGCCTTAATTAAAGCTTCCACCTCATCTTGGAGTTTTGAGATTATAAGTGGTCTCTTTTTTGAGACCAGGTGTAATAGGGGTGGGCGCGGTCGGTTAACCGATTCAATCGGTTAAAATTTTTGGTTAACCGCAAAAACGTCAACGGTTCGGTTAACCGGTTTTCGGTTAATATGCTTTTGGTCTGCCGACCGAACAGTTAAAATTAACCACGGTTAACTGGTTAATTCAACCGGTTAACCGATTAATATAAACGGTTAATTGCTAATCGGTTAACCGATTAAATTAACCAATTAACCAATCAAACAACATATATACACTTACCAGCATTAAAAACACACAACACATGCAAATAATCACAGTTTTATATTCCAGTTCATACATTACAAGCATCATTGCAGTGAGCTAATAGCAACTACAGTTCAGTTCATACATCACAAGCATCGTACAGTGAGATAATTGCAACTACATTCAGTTAATTCATACATTCAGTTCCATAGTTCATACTTCACTTCACTTTAATTCATACTTCGGTACAGATCTTACACCTCACTCTCTCAGTTCATACATTACAAGCAATCAAGCATAATTACAGTGATTACATTACATTAGCAATTCAGTCCAAAGTCCAACTAGATAATTGGAGTACATTGATACAACTATAAAGTCTCCACTCTCCAACTTCTTTCACCATTCCCCAACTCTGTCAAACAAAGGTAAACGCAATAATTGAGCAATTAACTGAAGCATATAAGTGTAAAGTGTAAACATGTATAACTATAGAGAACTTAAGGATGAACTTAAGGGCATACATGTTTTAATTTATATATATATAATGCTACACAAAGTCAGTCCAAATATTCTCAGTTTGCAATACATAAATATTAACCAGTTTGCAATATATGAACTGTTATATATGGAATATAGAGTCATAGACCATATGTGAACCGTTATATATATATATATGGTATATAGTGATATATATAACAGTTCATATATATGGTGTAGACTAATATATGGTATATACCTTATATAATATATATGTATAGAGTACAGCCTAAACCTTATAATTGTAATAGTCTATATCAGTCTACACCATATACGCATGGCCACAACAATACATGCAACCTATATAGACACACTGACCTTTTTTTAAAACTCACGCATAAATCGAAAAGGCATCAAGTTGGGCAAGTATATAAATATAAGATGGATACACAAAAGCTATTCTTATAATTATATCAGGCACAAATAGGTAGTAATATAATGATGCTCAGGCCAAAACAAAAGAAACTGTTGCTAGAAAACCCAAACACGTGCTGCACTTTTATATACCAAGACCCCAAGCATGAACAAAACTTGTAAGCAGCAGTTCATAAATATGTAAACATAACATTCCCCCAAACTTTCATTCACATATTTAAACTCATATGCACTATATATATAACACATATTCACACTAAAATTATACTCTATCTCATGCCTGTACTTTGTATACACACGCCTTATGTTGCTCAACAATTACACAGGCACATACAAATGTACATTAACACACAAATCAAATGCACACCCAACTAATACACACCCATTATCACATAAACACAAAGATTTTTTTTATTAAAGGCTAAAAATATCCAAGTCTAATTTGAAAAACTGTCCTACTGCGAGTGTTGATACAAGTGCTTATAAATAACAGGGCACGCGAGAATAGGATGAGGCCAAAGATTTTCATACAGCTAGAACAAAACAGAAAACACACACACACATATTATATATATATATATCACTATACGAACAAGAAAATTTATTTCAGCTTTCACTTGTTAGTCATGGAATGTGTTCTCTTTTAGTCTTTAACACAACTACTACTATTACATATTAAGGATGTACCTCCAACAATTCAATATATATGGTCTATTTAGTATTTTAAAGTACATTTAACATGCTAGTCATTATTTTATAGTATATTAACAGATGAAAATGATTTTTCTTACTCCTGTTCAAATATCAATATTTTAGTATACTGAAAACATAATGATTAACGGTGAACCAAATTCAATAATCATTATATGAAATTTGCAACTAATTTAAATTCGGTAAATTAAAGCGGACTGATGTGAAAATGACTATACCACATATATATCATATATGTGTCTTGATTTTCTAAGAAAACGGAAAGAAAATGAACACAGTTTTAAATAAAAAGCTACGAATCCAGGATATTTAACAAACGAAAGCATCTTCATTTGTTAAATCACTAATTTATAAATTAATTACATAAACATACAACTGAATTTAGTTAACCAATTAGACTAGAACTAAATTTAAATATGTACAGTAGATCAATGGAGTAATTAGTAATTTACTCCATGCTTTCTCTTCCTTCTTGACACCGTTGATTTCTACAATCGCTCTGGTGGTGGTCGTCACTAGCATGATGTGTCGAGATTAACGCAGAGAATAGAATAGTGACGCCGGCAATTAGCAGACGAGATGAGCAAGCAGATCTAGGTTTCGACTTCTCTCGTCTTCTTTATATTTTATCTAGATCTGAAAACTGGAGAGACTGGACTATTCAAGAGTATATAATGGCACGCGACTATTGGATTTTGTTAGGGGATGGGTTCTTTACAAATGGGCTAAATGGGCTGTGATTAAAAAAACATAATTTTTTGGTCGGTTAATGGTTAACCGACCGATCAGATATTGTTAACCGTTAACCGAACCAAAAATGGTCGGTTAACATCGGTCGGTTAACCGAAAGTTCGGTTAAATCGGTTCGGTTAAGGTTGATTTAGTCGGTTAGATCGGTTAAGTTGGTTAAATGCCCACCCCTAAAGTGTAAGTTCTTGTGCAAAGGGAGTAGTGGAATCCGTGGGATTCATGGTGTACGAAGGAAAATATGGGCAAAATTTGTTGGGAAAGACGAACGGAGGTTCGGGCCCTTCTTATCGTGCTAAATATATTGGTGAGATTTTTCGTCTCACAACACCCAAGTGATCACAAAGCGATTATGATACTAATCACCTTCGCAACTATGAATCAATAAATTTAGGCAATATTAAATTTGCCTTAAAGGTAGTAATTATGTTGCTAAGTGCTTACACAATTATGTTGTTGCATTCTAACTGATTGTTAAAATGTTAAGTTGAATCAACATCCAATTTAGGCAAAAGAAAAACAAAAAAGGATCTAGTACTAAAAACAAGGTAACAAAAAGGTGTAGAAAAAGTAAAAGACAAAGAAATTTACGTGGTTCGGATGTTAAGGAATCCTACGTTCATGGGAAATGTACCACTTTCTTCTTTTATATTCCTTAGAATAGATATTAGTGGTAGAAAGTATAGAACTTTCGGTTATTAATCTTAAAAAATATCCTCTTCCGCTACAGTGCTTTTTCTATCAATGCACATGGATCGCCAAAATTCTCCTTCTGCTCTTTTTGTTTCCACCTTTGGATTATGTCCGTGTCATCCAACCATCTCCTCTATTTGACGTATATGGATTACTAACGTGTCTTTGGTCAGAAACCATAATTTGAGTGGTTGAATTGGCAGAAAATTTGAAATTGAATCGGGAGTACCCAAAATTGAAGCAGGAAACTCAAACTTGAATGGGTTATGCACTTTTGAGTTTGAAGAGTGGGCGATCTATGTATTGTTCCCATATATGAGTGAGAATGTAACGAGATGTTGTTCTTTTCTTTAGGGTGAACTTCATTATCTTCAATATATTTGCCACAAAAATGTTGAGAGTTATGCCTTTGCTCCACCTTAGGTGGCATTGATACCTATGGGGATGAGTTATGCTGTCTAGTGTAGAACGTTTGCATAGTACTGCATTGAGATGGAGATAGTTGAAGTCGAGCCATATTACTTGGCAAAAGAGGCCGAGTCGCCATTTTTGGAGGTGATTTCCTTATATAATTCCATGCTGAACTGGTCTTGGCATTGGGCTGCACAAGTTACTGGTAAGGGATACTTATGTCTTTGTTATTTACTATAAGTATGGGCCTACACTGGAGTGCTATTTGAGGGGCCCTATATGCAGCCCATTGGGATGCTTTTGATTATGCGTGATACTGCATAGGGAGTCCTCGGTGAGTGCAGTGCAGGTCCGTACTTGAAAGTGTTAACAATGCATAAGCTTTTGGAATAATTTACAATTTATTGGGCCTCTTAGTTGTAGTGTAGTCCTCTTCTATTGTCCTTCTCTTTGTGCTCATGTGTTTGTTATGTCTCGGTGGTGGCACTTTTCCTTACCAGCTTGTTGTAATTACGGTGAAGCTTTATTTACCGAGTTATACAGTTTGGTTTTGATTATCCTTGTCATTATCCCTTGCTATTACTTCAGGATGAACAGTGCATTACGAATTCTAGTTGTGTTAATGTAGTTCTTTGCTGTTGGGTAGTACTTCTTTAAAATTATGGCGTAGTTCTATCGCCTCAATGTCAAATCAAGATGGTGGCGCATCCTTATAGTTTTTTTATGTTGGTGCAAGATTGTGGAATAGACCTGGAAGCCATATCGCAGTCATGCATATTGAAGTAAATATTAACGTTGTGGATTGTTTCCTACAGATTGTAGCCATCTCAAGTTTTCGGCTCGGCATCATAGTGTAATGCCAGATTTGGGGGATTGGTGCAGTCCTTGAGTCTTGTCATTGTTTTAAGATTTCGGCACATTACTGTTTGGACCTTGCGTTATTCATTGCTTCCTTTTTATAGTCCAAACTTTATTATTGGAGTAGTCCTTTTGCTTCGGTGCTTGCATTTACTCGTCTCCAATAGAATTCAGGAAATATAGGTGCTACAGACGATACACATATATTTATAATAAAATGAGTCAAGATATAAAAGACATGTATCGGTTTCTAATTTTAAGCGATTTTAAAATAATATGCATTTCAAATATCTAGAGTAAAGTTTTGATTTTTGAAAAGCTACATTTATTAAAATGACAAATATTTATAAAGTGTGATTCTAATTTTTTGCCCATATAATGAGGGTAAAACAAAATTAACATGTTTGCTGAATAAAGAATCAAGTTGAACTATAACAAATATTTTTAAAGCGTAGTTTTTTCAAAAAAAATGACGAGATTATTTTATTTGGAAAATAGAATGGGGTTGTGGAAAATCAAATTATTAATGGAAAATGTAGTTCTTTAACAAGCAAATTCTATGATGGACACGACATGACATTTCAAGCTTTCGGGTTTTACGGAAAAATAGGTCTAAAAAAAAGGAATTACAAAATTTGAAATGTTAAAATTTTGATGAGCTCTACTGTTGCAGTTATAACTTATGGTTTTCTGATCCAATTTTAATGGTCTTCTTTTGTCGGAAAGATATTTTCAAAAGAAACAACATTTTTATTCATCACTTTTCAAAATGTTGAAATATTCTAATTTTAAGTAGAAGCAAAACCTTGTCCTCTTCATCAAAATTCTTAACTATAGCACTGTGTTAGTTTGATCATATCTTTCAAACCCCTTATCTAATCAAATTTGTACTTTTTGGGAAGCTACGTAAATAAGGGAAAAAAATTGTTTAAGAGTTATGTAATATTTTAAGTTTTACTGTGCGAAAATTTGGTATCAAAACAAGGGACTTGCTGTATAAAAATTGATTTCAGAATTTGCAGTGTTATGTAAAACTACTACAACTTTTGATGCACTCTTTCTTGATCCTAAATATCTTTTGAAAAGGCAATTGATTTATTTATTACTTTACTTTTGAAAGAATTAAGTAGCTTTGTGCTTTTGATACTTAAACTTGATCGGAATGTGGCATATTCTATGAATGCATGGTTATACATCTATATATGAATGCAATGCTTCTTAAATCTATATATAAGGTTTCATATGACTTGTTTGAGTAGAGCATAGGTATATTATGTCTTTTTGGGTTGATGTCTAAAGCATACTCACTCATGCTTAGTTTAAAATTAAATAAGCTCGCTTAAAAATTCAATATAAGGTATGTTTTATGTATGTATTGGTAGGGTTGGGGGGTGTGTCTATATATGATATTTATTTTTTCCTTCAATTCTGGGTTTTGTGATCCCTCATTAATGGGATGCCTTTTTGGAAGGGCGCGTGTGTGTTATAAATTTTTATAAGGCTCTACATATAAAGAAGACTGTGCCAAAATTTTCAACACATATAATATTTTTTTATATTTATATATTATTTGCGAAAATTGAAGTTCTTTAAATGAATCTATTTAAACTTATAACATATGACATGAGGTAAAATAAAGAAATTTAAGGGTATATGTGTTGTGAATGACGTCTTCCCTATAAGAAATTGGGAGGACACGATTTCTTCAAAGAGGAGGTCTAAAACAACCAGACATTCAATGCATTTGTAATGAACTAAATTTTTATCAAAACAATGTTTTCATTTAATTTTGGATAACTTTTACTTTTAAACATATATTTTTATCGAGTTAAAGATTATTTGATAATGGAATTTTATTTTAATAAATTGGATTAATTAATTAATCCTTTCAAAAAATATACCAAACCCGAATAAAATATTTATAATGAATATAAAATATTTATATATTTTAAGTAATTTTCGTATGATTGAAACAGATGAAAAGAAATATTATTCCATATTGAAAAAATCAATGGATCAACAAGATAAACAATTAGTGAATTTAAATAGATGGCATAATTATTTACATGAAATATGAAGATTTAGTCTGCAATTAAAAGAGAAAAATTGGAAATTGTTTTTCTTAAGGGGCTTTGTTGGAAAAAAGATGAAGAAGCAAACCATAATGATAAAACTCTTTCATTTATTCTTTCATTCGTTCAGATGCAAACTCGATATACTTTCTTTTCCTCTCTAGGCCTAAAAATCATGCGGGAAAAAAAAAGAAGGAAGAAGGAAAAATACATGCGCGTGTGCGATAGCTAAAGAGTGATGACGTCAAGGCTGAGGTGCATCCATGGCGGCTAGGGGTGGAAATTAGACTTGTTTGGTCGGACAGAGACCCGAACTGATGGGTCATGGTTCTAAGCGGGTTGGGTTTTGTTTTGTTTAAATTATACATTTTTGAAACATTAAATCGATCGGACCCAGGGTTAGATTCGGGTCGGGTCGGGTCGATTCGAGTTCGTCTGGGTAATTACACTTAAAATACACATATTTTTATGTTTTTTGATTGGGTGTTTTGAGTAGGATAGGTCGAGTCAGTTTGATCAGGTCCAAATGGTATGTTTCATCATCTAGACCCGCCACGAGACCAACCGGGTTTGTGTCGGGTTTGGTTCTTCTCGGGTTGGGTTTACGGACCTCAATTCAATTTCCAACCATAATGGAGGCACGACGAAGGAGATGGCGGGAGATTTTGGCTGTGTGCATGACGTCGACATGGAGACTATGCATGCCAACTTTTGGGCCACATTTGGTGCTGGCGTCGTAGTCATGATGGACACTGGTGGCTTGCATTTGGCAAATAAAGAAGGAAGTGTGAAGAATTGATGAAGCGCAAGATGATAATTGGTCATATATGCATCGTTTTGGTGAGTTATCTCCTAACTCACTACTGTAATCTAGATTAGATTTCTCTTTATTGTTTTGGTGATAAATTTGGTTGATATTGATTGTTTGCATGCCTTTTTTAATTATTATGCTAATGAATTCGGTTGATATTAATTTAATTAGTCGAAATAGCATTACATGCGTATAATTTAGGCTAATTATGGTCCTTTGTAATGCATGTAAAATTATGGTGAAATATTGGTTGATTGTTGATGGCACTTTATATGTTGTTTGCATGTTAAACAGATGCTTGAAAATGGCTGGAGGACACATCGAAAATTGATCAAATGGGGAAAATCGAGTAAAATACTTTTGGAAATATTTATATAAAAAATTGTTCAGTTATATTATTTTTGAAAGTAGAGGTTTTGAAATTGTTCAGTTATAAAACGGGAAGATTTAATGAGATTTATTTTGATAATTTTAATTTTTTTTGGTTTAAATTTTAAGTATAAATTAAAAAAATACTAAAGTATGTCTTATATAAACTGTTGTGAAGATATCAAGTTGTTTTGGTTCAAATAAAGAGGAGAGAAATATATTTAGGAATGAATATATGTATGTATGTATGTATATGCATGTGTGTGTGTGGATTAGAGCTACCGGTTAGAAATCAGTTTTGAAAGTTGAGAATTTTGTTATTTGTTTTATAAGTGCATTTATAGGAAGATATTTTATTTATCTACGATTATAAAATTTATTTAAATGGTTTATGTAAAAGTTATTTAAATTACATTCCAAAGTGATGAGTTTATATTTATGGAAATTAGGTAAATGGGAAGGTTTATAAACTAATATTTTGGGAATAATAATAACCTTGAATGTGATTTATTTAATATATGGAAAATATTATTAATGAAATTTATTTTGAAAGTAGACTGAAAATTTAAAATATGATATAGTACGAAATTCCCTATTGGTGGTTTCCTTTATTTGTTATTTTAAGATACGAAAAATGGTATTTCGATTGGTTAAATTATTTTTCCTACGTACTTTAAAAGGTCTAGAAGTAAATAAGAATTTTAAATGTTAATTTTGAAATTGAATATTATGACTTTGGAAATGTTTTGAATTGAAAACCATTTTGGGGAAATTAGTATAATTAAAATATTTGTTTAAAGGAAATTCTTGAATTACAAAACTCATTTATTAGTATTTATAAAGTTGTAAAGAAGAATTTCAAAATTTATGAATTATTTTCAAAAGGAGTTTAGCGATTTTGATATTGAAAGAATGACTAAAATGTTGATTTCTTTGAAATTAAATAAGAGGTTTTCAAATATTGATTTTTGGATTTGGATAAAAAAATTAGAAAAATAATGAGAATTTTGTAATATTAACGACTTTGAAAGTAATATTGACTTTTGAATTTAAATTAAAGATTCTTTGGGAAATGTGGATTTTATAGTTTAAACCTCTTTGAAAATTTACATTGAATATTTTGAAATCTAATTGACGGTTTTGGAAAACTATACTTTATAATAAAACCTATCTGACTAATATTTATTGGTTGGTTGTAATTGTGTGTTAATTATGTATAATGAAAATTTTGAATAAACAAAGTTATAACACCGAGCAGTATGGAATGTTCGATATTATTTCTTAGGTTATTCTTTTGACTGGTTA
Source organism: Allium fistulosum (assembly GCA_030737815.1). Taxonomy (NCBI): domain Eukaryota; kingdom Viridiplantae; phylum Streptophyta; class Magnoliopsida; order Asparagales; family Amaryllidaceae; genus Allium; species Allium fistulosum. The sequence continues at coordinate 548,214,923 of CM060906.1, forward strand.
TATAGAATATTGTGTGATATCGTGTGTTGGTTACAAGCATTGAGTAAACGACTGAACAACACCAGGTAATATGGACGCTTGAGATGATGTTTATTTGGTTACTTTTTTTATATAAATATCACTTCTTGAGTGTACTGTCTAATTTATTGTATTACTCCCCAATAGCTTGCCAACTAAGAGTCATTTCTCTCCTAGAGCTTGTCAAGTAGAGAATTATGTTGAGAATCCATGTTTACCAACTTTAAGCCATGTGTAAAGGTTTATGATTTGGCAGATAAGCCGATATTCATCATAGCAGCTTGATGCGAAAGTCGGACCTCGATTCCGAGACATTAATTTGATATGTTCTATAGTTGATAGTTATTTTCTTTCCTAGAGCTATTTCGATGTCACAACAAGGCCAGATGTGTGTTATTATTGAGAAAAAATTAGGGTTGTGATGGCATTGCATAGGCTTGTAGCATGCTATGACATACGGGTGGATGTATGTGTCACAATGACTAGGTAGTAATTAAGAGATTGTTGAAGTATTGCTGTGTGCTTTTGGTATAGACTGATGGAGCAGAGATGTGTGCTTATCAGTCTCCCATCTAGTTTGCTTGATTGATGTTTATAGGCATACTTTATTGGGTTATCATACCCCTCTAGATGCGATTATTATTAGGCAAGATCCATTATGGCCTACATACTTGATGTATGCTTGTATGTTATTCAAAATTTATAAGTGATTATCCAACAGCAAGACCAGTTGTGTGATCGTCGTTATTATGTGATTATCAGGAGATAATCTTAGTATTACTCTCTAATAGCCTGTCATTTAAGAGTCATTTTGCTTTGATTGTTGCCGGTTGAGAGCTATATTGTGAATTTATCATGATACTCTCTATGAGTTTACTAGCTAAGAGTCATTCCAATCTAAGAGCCACCAGCTAAGAGTTATTTCGTTATACTGTTTGTATGTGTTACCTTTTATTAGCTCTTTAGGCATGTTTATTCTGAGTATACATTTGTTTACTTCACCCTATTATGATCTATGTTGCACGATACTCAATTGTATTATATATGTTTATATTGGGTGACGACCAATATGCATGGTATTGTGATATTGCATTATGCCTAACTATGGATATTATACTCATTCTTATCTTATGTATGTGGTACCATGCTAGTTATCGTATACTCTGGAATCTTTTACCGTAGGCATAGTCTAACCCATTTATTATTTATATAATACTCGGGTCAGTCCAAGACATTTCAAGTTCATGGACACTTTAGCCATTTGATATTTTGGGTACATCTTTTAGAAGCTTTGATACATAGTAGGTCTATGTGTTGTTTTTGTGTGTGTGTATTGGGTGGCTCATTTTATGTTGAGACTAAGTTCATATACTATTGTATTATATGATGTTGGAATACATGTTAATGTTAGGACAATGGGATATTCACGTGTGATCGCCCATAATTTTCTCATTCTCCTATTATAGGCAATATAATCCTCTAATAAATTTTTATAGTGTGGGTATAGAGACAGGGCGTTACAATCTCTCTGGCGCACGAGATTCTCTACTAGACCTAATTGATTACATATTTTCTATGGGCGTGAAACTAATGTCTATATATTCAGTTTCTATGGAAGTTTTCTAGATATCACATAAGTATACCTTACTCCCACTAATTTCTAAAGAGTGAAATTCGCTTTTCGAAATGGTGGCATATCTCGAAACAAACACCTTTTGTTCCTTAGTATGATAGAATATGTAACCATGAGAATTTCTTTAACACCCTACAAACATTCATAAAACCGTCCTCGCCTCAAGGTTCTGGGATTTATGTTCTTGAGGTATGCCACACAACCCCAAATTTAAGGTAATTAAGGTGGGATTTCTTACCAGTCCATAAATCGTATGGAGTTTGGGGCATAGATTTAGATGGTACATTATTCAACATATATGTTGTGATTTCTGGTGTATATCCCAATAAAGAAAGAGGCAACTCGGCATTACTCCTCATTAATCAAACCATGTCTAACAAGGTTCAATTCTTTCTTTCTGAAACATTGTTCTATTATACAGTATATGAAGGACTGACTTGAGAGAGAATCTCATTCTCTTTTAGGTACTCTCAGGGTTCATATATAATGTACTCACTGCCTCGGTCAGATCGAAATATTTTAATTTTCTTGTTAGTCCGGTTTTCTACTATGTACTTGTACTCTATGATTTTTTCATAGGCCATTGATTTCGATATCTAGATAAATCATCGCTAAATATTACGAAGTTAGTTTCCACGTTGTAGACATAAGACCACATAACATCGGTATGTACTAGTACTAAGAGTTCATCGACTCTTTCATTATTCCCACTGAAAGGGTGCATGGCCATTACCTTTAAGACACAGTTTACAAGTATCAAATGATGGAAAAAAAACCCTTGGTTTCTTAACTTGTTATATTATTTCTTACTGATATGGCCATGTCTACAATGCCAAAGTTAACTATCACTTATTTCTGATGCATTATTATTTTCAACAGCAAACACACAATTCATTTTAAGTACATAAGTACCATTATTTAAAGCACAAAAGCCAATAGTTTTATTCCCATAACAAATATTAATACCTGTCATTACAAGTAAAACCATATATGTTTTCCAGAAAATGGGAAATATAAATTATTCCACAAAAAAAGTTTGGAAGAAAATAACAATCATATAAAATCAAATCATGTCCACTAGCAAGCTTCATATGGTTTCTCACATTCCTTTAATAGTTATAGCAACTCCATTTGCAACTTGGAATCCAATGCTTCCTCTTCCACTGACCTCTTGCTCCAAAGTCCTTGTAACGAGTTACAAATATGAGTTCCAGATCTAATATCTAAACCTACCTAGAAGCACATATAGAAAGACAATTTTCTATGAGAAAAATACCTTTACAAGCGGAATATAATTCCTTCCCCTTGAGAATTTTTAAATAGTCTGGGCGATTCCTCTTCCATGTCCCTTCTTTGAGAAAAATTTACATTTACCTTTCTCGTGCACCTTAGCCTTGCCTTTGCCACCCTTCGGCTTACGCTTTCTCTTCTTTGAACTATTCGAGGAAGAGTTAACCATGATAGCAATCATTGAATTTGGTTCCTTCCTGAACGTGCTCTAGGTCATCCTTAACATATTAAGGAGGTCCAAGATAGTACATTACAACGAGTTTGTATTGAAGTTCAACATGTATAGATTGAACTGTGGAGTCAGCGATCCAAGAATTAAATAAGTTTGAAGTTTGATGTCAAGTGTGATTCCTAATTCAACCAAACTCTTAATATACCCAATCATATTGTGTACATGATCTTGGGCTAAAACACCCTAGCTTATATTCGCATGGAACTGTTTCTATGAGATCTCATACCTTATTGTGCGAAACTACTTACTATGGAACTTTTTTAGGTGCTTGATTATTTCTCGAATATCCATATTCTCATATTGCCTTGGGAGCTTGATGATCCTAGTTCACGGCATATAGTAGGAAAGCCCACAATCCATTAAAAAGTTTATGTAATTCTTAAATTGTTTGGGTGTGGCATTTTCTCGGGTTTAGCCATGGGCTCGTTGGCGACAACATACCAGAGTTTTTCATAAACGAGTGAAATATTAACATTTCTTAACTGGCCTTTTAGTTTGTTCCTATTAATGTGTTATTTTCAAAATACAGCTTCATTGTTGTCATTTGATCTACACATATTCACTAGAGTATATTAGATTACATTACATATGTTCTTATACTCAAAAGATTTGTTTATTATATTTATCTAATAAGACTTTGATTGAATTCTACATCCCTTAACAACCCAATGGAGATACAGGAATTTCATAAATTCCATTATAGGATGTTAGGGCCCAATTATTATGTTACCAAAACCTTGACGGTGCTCAACAAATTTTAGTTCCCATAAACAGTAACCCTTTACTAATAATGTCTCATATATAACTCCTAACTGACATTTGCTATGATCACAATCATGTTTATGACCTTAAGAATGCTCAACAAATCATAAAGTACATCAGATACCCTAAACCAAGCATTTCGTGATATCCTAAGGGGATTTATTACAATCCTTGATGGTGCTAAAAAAAGTTACATAAAATTCTTATATATCTAGGGTAATATAAACATTACCTTAGATATTCTAAGAGGGCGCTCAACAACCATATGTATGTAAGGTACTTATTTGTATTACAAATGATGGAGAACATTGTAATTTTAAAGTCTTAGTTCTAAATAATTTTATAGAATATTATCGACTATTTTAAGGTAGATGAGTATGACTTATGAAATCAAATAACTTTATATACATCCAATATGTACTCCCTTAACTCTCACTGATTTTAATTCATTTAACCTCCCATTTTCTTTATACAAATAATATATATATATATATTATAACATTTATAATTTATTAAGGTATATGTATATATTCATTGGTATTCTCTTTTGTAAATATAATATTTGAATTTATTTGAATTTAAAACAATTTTAAAATTTTCTTTTCAAAACTCTTCACGAAATCATATAATTACTTGTTTAAATTTATTTTTAAAATTATATCATTTTATTCAAATATTCTTATTTGAATCAACCTTAGACACGAAACGCTTTTGATCCTTCCACTAGGGCATACCCTCGAAGGGACTACTTAAATGTGTCATGTCAAGCTAGAAGTAGGATGTTTTTCATTCATAAAAACATTCCTTAACTAAGTAATCTTCTCCTTAGTTAAACACATTTTCCTTAGATTCCCTTCTAGATATTTTTTCTTAGTGATTTCCCAACGTGTTAGCTAATTATTCATATAAACACAATACGGGCTCTAATACCACTGTTGGATTAGGTTAATTGGTAGCTGGCGTATAAGGATGAATTCAAAAAAATCCTTTTATTAATTCGTACAGTATCATATTTTTTGTTTATAAGAATAATAAGTTTATACTAAATCATGTTTACTATTTATTAATAAAAGAGTTTGAGTTATATTTTTAGTTTATTTTTGTATACTTAAGATATTCATTTATTTGTTATTGCTTAATAATAATGTTTTATTGTTAGTTTAATTAAATTTCAACTATTAAATTAATTTTATGTTTTAATATTTTGACAAGTTTATACGCACAATATAAACATTGTAACTATATTAAAAGAGTTTACCTCACCTAGAGCCGATATGGAAGAATGCGTACAATTAACCATTGTAACTTATAGTTAATGAACATACAGATTAAAGTTATATGTCAATGATGTTGTCAAAAGAAATAGGTCTATACATGAAAGCAATTATACCTATAATAAAGCAAAATATAACACAAACAAATACACATACACATATATGTATATATATAATTTAATTCAACCTTTAGTAAATTAATTAAGATTCATGCATGCATATGTATATTCAACATGATATTATTCAAAATATATGTATACATGTGTAAATATTGAATTTTATATTTTGACTTTGATATATATGTTGTTACGGCACAATTTGTCATAGTCTCCAAATAGACTTAAACAATCGAATCGAATGAGCAAACAACGAATAAATAACCCAAGGATATAGGAAACATCATGAAAAGGTAAGAAAACGAAAACGAGAAAAAAATTTGGAAAACCAAGTTCTTGGATCAAAATCCTTGGGTCGGACTCGAAGCAAAAGAGAAAAAACTCTAGTCAGACCCGAAGCAACCCATGCAAAAACCACTAAGCATGACCCGAAGTCTGTTCGGTATCGATCCATGAGCCATGGATCGGTACTAACCCATGGAGCTTGGGTCGGACACACAAAAATCTCTAGTCAGACTCTAAGCAAGCCAAGGAAAAATTAAGCATAGAATCTTAGAAAATTTTCAGGTCAGGCACAAGCGAACACTCAAATTTCTTACATCAGACTCTAAGTCGGTTAGGTACCGATCCAAGAGCCATGGATCAATACCGATCCATGAATTCATGGTTTGGTTTAACCCGAAACTTCAGTGGAGTGACGTGTGACCATGGGGAACATGGTGGAGCAAGTTTCGGAGATAATTTCGGGGATTTTCACGTATATAGAGGTGGAGTGCACTTAAAAAAATACCTTCTTTCTGCATTCTAAATTTCTGTATTGATATTGTAATTTCTTGGATCATCACCGATCATAGACCACCGATTCATAAGATCATATTTGTAAAAACTTTGCAGAATCATTAACAAAGCTCAAGTGGACATAGGCCAGTGATTTGTCGAACCACTATAAATTGTTGTGTGTTGTTTGCTCTTGTTTTCCTTTAATTTTTTTCATCTTATTCTCTTTTACAAATCTTTAGGGTGCTTATGCAAAATTTTGACGTAAATGGTGCTTTCACTATGCATAACTCGGATTTAACGATTTGAAACTTGAATTTGGAGAAAATGAAGAGGCCTAATACTAGATCCATGATTGAAGGAAGTCACCAAGAACACGGAGGCAGTCAAGAGGTGTCCTATGGATCGAACGCTCAGCCATTTATGTAAGTAGAGATGAGATGGAGAGAACGATTAAGAAGATGCAAGATAGGATGGTGACTCAATAAGAAGAAATGTTCGATAGATTCTTCAAAAGAATGAAATAACGAACGACTGTTGGAATAACTGGAAACCAGAACCAAAGGCCAGAAGGCAGAGCATATGCCCATAGAATTAGAGCGGAAACAACTGGGAGCAATCCAAAATAGATACCTTAGATTGGGGTTGATCCAAAGACTCAGATTGGTACCGATCCAAAGACTCATTAGGGGCACAATCGAATTGAATTTAGGATTGAATGATGAACGTCGCAGGGATGATATCAAACCTCAGAACGGGAACCAAAATGCAAACATACAACCAGAGGAGTATGTGCTAGAATTTCCTTAAGGGATCAGGGGTATGATGAAAATGTGAGACAGAGATTTCCATTTGACGACAATGATAGAATTAATGAAATATTAAGATGAGCGTTAAGAGATGGACCATCAGACCAAAGTCTGAAGGACATGAACAGAAACCAATTCACTCCTAGCATCCAGTATGCAAGGAATCTGTAGGATTTCAAGCTGCCCATGATGGGATTGTACAATGGAAAAACAGATCTAATAGTTCATTTGATAAGGTACGTCTGACATATGGAGGTGTTAAATGCTTTTGAGGAGGTACTAGGACGATGTTTCCCATCATATTTAGCAGATTTAGCAGTAATTTGGTTCTGACAGCTGGAGAATGGGTCCATTAACACATGGAACGAGTTAGTGAATAAGTTCACATGATGGTTCATGGTTCATATTTCATGACCAAAGAATGTGATGATGTTACCAAGCGTGAAATAAAGGGCCAGAGAGACCCTAAGGAGTTATTTGACTAGGTTTAACACGGCAGCTGCTATAGTTCATAAGCTGGATCCATCGGTGGTTCTGATGGTGGTAGTTTCAGGAGTTGCTAGTAAAATAAATTTTAAGATTGCTTTGGAAAGGGATCCATCGGCGGATCTCATGGAGTTTTACTATTAGGCTGAGAGATACTTGCATCAGGAGGACGCTGAAGCTGAAAAGGAAGAGGTTAATGCTGTGGATGCCGGTGGACCTTTCGGAGTAGGATGTTAAAACGCTTAAGGAAAGCAAAAGGTGGATGATGGCTTTGGAAGACCAAAGTGGCAGAGAAGGGAATCAAAATTCTCTTCTTATACTGAGTTGATCGAAACCCAAGTGAGGACTTCGCTGGATACCCGGGGGCAGATTCCCTACCGAAAACCGATGAAGAGAGAACCTATGGATCAGGAAAAGGATCAAGAAAGTATTGCCTACTCCTTGAGATGATGGCATGAAACAAATGATTTTACGCACCTTTGTGGTCTGATTGAGGAGCAAGTTAGTAACAACCGGCTGCAGCGGTACGTGAGGAACCAAGCTGCAATGATGCAGCAGGAGTAGCCAACATCTATAGTAAATGGAACTGACCTTGGATCTAGGTCGAGGTAGTTATCTCATAATCAAGAGGGTAGGGAGTCAGGTTCGATTCCCACACTTTGCCTTTGTTTTCAATAAATGATGTGGTATTATGGTCAAGCCACTTATGTGTGTATGGACCTCCATCGGACTTTGGGCATGCTCTAAGTTGTATGTTAAACTATAGTGCTTGGTGGGATGGATGTTGTGATGTTTGTTGGATGTTTAAATTTGAATTCTGTGAATGAATGTTTGATTTTAAAAATACTTGTATTTGATAACTAATATTGATTTCGAAACACCAACGGAGATTGGTTATCCCTTATATTGATTTATGAACTGATGGAATGTAGTTCTCCCAACCCGATGGACGCAGCAATGAGCCGTAAGGTGCAAGTCCCATTGGTGGAGAGTAAGGGGATTGGACTTGTATGGGATAGCGAGTCCCCTCACCGAGGAGTGAGCGGCTGGACTCGCTCGGTCATTAAGTCCCTTCGCTAAAGAGTAAATGGATTGGGCTCAATATAAACTAACGATCCGAGGAGATTGAGGATTAAACTAACGATCGGAATAGATCACAAATTTAATTAGTCATTAATTACTTGACCCAGAGAGATCAAAAATTAACCTAGATATTGATAATGTGATTCGAAGAAATTGAAAACTAGACTTTGGATTTGAACGCCACCCGACTTTGAAATGATTTGATAGCAATATCAGATTACATCGTTGCCTCGATTTGGTCGGACTTTTTTACGATTGGATGTTGAGCAATTTCGGATGATTTATAGATAATGCTCCAACCGGTGGCAGTACACTACCCTAATTAATAACTTATGATAACCGAATAATGGATGAATTCCGTTGCTTCGATTCGGTTAGGCATTTATATAATGGGATACTAAGCGATACTAGATGATTTATAAATAACATTCCAGCCAATGGCAATGAACTTACACAATTATTGGCCTTTGATTACCCGATATATGCTCAACTCATGATAATAAAATCCCGGGCAAATATAGGATAACATTGATTTCGATATATGATTGGTAACTCTTGAACGACATGGGATAATTTTTGTTTGCCATATGCGATATGATAATTTTGGGAAAACATGGAATGACAATGTTTTGCCCGAATCATGATGATTTGTGACTAAAACTCAAGAAAAGACTCGAGTCCTTAGCAATAACGGTCTGGAATAACCTTTGATTTATAGGTAAATCTGAAGGAAGTAGATGATTCATCATGATTTTATCAGTTAATAGCCAGAAAATTAAATTATTACTGATTCATTGACTTCGATTTTTGTTCTTGAGAAAATCACCCTTCATTCACAAGGCTTGCTTTGGGGGGCAAGTGTTACGGTCAAATTTGATGCAGTCTTCGAACGTAGTTATGCGATCAAATTAGACAAAGAAACGATCATGAAATGACCCAAGGACTTGGAACATCATAAAAAGGCAAGAAAAATGAATTGAGTTAAAAAAGTTGAAAATTTGGAAATTCAAGTTTTTGGTTCAAAATCCTTGGATAGGACTAGAACTAGGAGAGAGAAATTATGAAACACAATAGACTTGGAAAAACTCCAAGCAAGACCCGAAGTAACCCATGCCAAAACCCCAAGTGTGACCCGAAGTCAGTTCGGTACTGATCCATGTGCCAGGGATCGGTACCGACCCATGGAGCTTTGGTCGGACACATAAAAATCTCGGGTCAGACTCCAAGCAAGCCGAAGAAAAATAGAGCATAAAATTCTCAGAAAATATTCATATCAAACCCTAAGAAAACACTCAAATTTCTCAGGTCAGACTCCAAATCAGTTTGGTACCGATCCAAGAGCCACGGATCGATAGTGATCCATGAACTCATGGTTCGGTTTGACCCCGAAATTTAGTGGAGTGACGTGTGAACATATGGAACATGGTGGAGCATGTTTTAGAGATAATTTTAGGGATTTTCGCCTATAAATAGAGGTGGAGTGTACTTGAAAAAAGGACCTTTTTCTGCATTTTAAATCTCTATATTAATATTATAATTTCTTGGATCATCATCGATCCATAGAACACCAAAGAAATAGGAATACGTTTGTAAAAGCTTTGCAAAATCATTAATAAAGCTTAAGTGGACGCAGGCTAGTGGTTTGCTAAACCACTCTAAATTGTTTTATGTTGTTTCCACTTGTTTTCGTTTAATTTTCTTATTTTATTATCTTCTACAAATCTTTAGGATATTTGTGCCAACTTTTGGTGTAAACAAATGTATTTATTTGAAAATCATTTAGATTTTTTTAACTAAATACATACACACACACATATATATATATATATGATTTTTTGTTACATCCAAAATTTCCACAGTCTCAAAACTGACTCAAAAGGATGAATTGGATGTCAAGATCAAATTGGAATGAATCAAGATTTTGGATTCATGCTTAGAAGAACAAAATGAAGTAACTCAAGAAATTGCAAAGGGATTGGAATAAAGAAAAATAGCTATTTTTCAATATAGGCCCTCCAAAAGTCTTGTACATAAAGCACTACGTTAGGCGATTTCCATTGAGTGATTTTCTTGAAGAATAGATGAACAACTCTAAGGATTCTCGAGAAGAAAGCAGAAATGAACAAAGCAATATCAGTAACTATCAGAAACGACTCCATCTTTGTTGAAAAGTGTTTAGAACACAATGGATCAAAAAAGGAAGCAAAATAGAGGAATAAGGGAGAATTCCCACTTACAAAAAATTATTCGAGGTTTTATTGGAGTATCGGCCCCGAAGCTCACATCTGAATGCATGGGCTTGGATCTGGACATGGTGTTTCGTGGACCTATGGTTCTGTTAGATGATTTCTCTATAAATAGAAAACTCGGAGCAACTAGAGATGGACTCTTTTGGCACTTGATTTCTCTTCTATCTTTCTCTTCCCTAAATACTCTAAACACTCTCAAATCGTAGATCTACAAGATTGTGGTTGGATTTGAGTTATATTCATTGTATTCTAGAGAGAAACAATCAATAACAAAGATTAAAATGGACGTAGGCCAGAGTATTTGCCGAACCACTACAAAAGATGTGTTTTTTCTACTGCTTTTACATGTATTTCGTTACATCTATACATTTTTGGTGCTTTCAATTGTTTTTGGGATGCTTGTACCATTTTTGGTGCGATCATTTTTGGTGCTTTCACTAAGAAAGAGCTAGATTTGATAACCACAAGCTTGGATTTGAAGTTTGGAAGAGATGAAAAGGCCTAACACCAAATTTATGATTAGAGGGAGTCAACTAGAGCATGGGACAACTAGGACACGTCTTTAAGTTCTAATTGAGCCGTCTACGTTACTAGAGGGGGTATGAAGAGAATGGTGAACGAGATGCAAGATGGAATAATGGCTCGATAATAGGAAATGCTGGAGGGATTTTTCCAAAGGTTGAGATGGCAAGGAAAAGCTGGAGCTACAGGAATTCAGAACCAAGGACCAAAACCTAATGTAGTAATATATGGAATTGGAGTAGAGCAAGCTGGGACACTGCCTTTATGAACAGAACCAGTCGGTATCGATAGGAATCGTGTCGGTATCGAGAGGACTCTACTTGGGGGTAATTTCTATTTGAACTTGGGGAAAGCTAGAACGTCGGGAGCAGATGATATTGGAGCTAGAAACGCAAGTCAGAACATGAGTGCACAACAACCAGAGGAGTATGTGCCAGAGTTTCCACGTAGGAATGAGGGTAGAATGAAGCCAGAGGTGCGGATAAGAATGAAAGCGCTCAACTAGTGGAGTATGTGCCAGATTTCCACCACAGGATTGGGGGGAAAATGCAACTAATGATCAAAGATCTCCATTGGATGGCAACAACCGAATAGCTAGGTTAGTCAAAAGGATAGTGAGAGGTGGACCATAGACTAAAGTTTAGAGGATGTAAATAAGAACCCATTTACCCCAGTCATCCAGTATATGAGGAATCCTCCTGATTTCAAGCTTCTGACATTGGAAATGTACGATGGAAAGACAGATTCGATAGTTCATCTAATGAGATACATCAAATATATGGAGGTGGTACCCCAGTGCCTAGTCATTCAGTTGGAAATCCATTCTCCCTACGTGCCTTTACGGATTTGATTGTAGAGCCTAGTATTGCTGGAATTTAATTAATGTAACAATTTCAGCTATTTGATTTAAGTATTTGTACTTAGACACTATTATAATATCATAGGATTTTGATATGAAATGTTTTGGTTATCGTAAGGTAAAAACCCGACATGTTTATTTGTGGCGTGGTCTTACGAGATACTTTTGATTTTCAAAGGATTTTGAAAACTTTAATAATTCAATTGAGTGTGTTTTCTCACGCTGGTTTTCTAGACTGACTCGGGTGTTATTTTATTACAATACTCGGGTCAGACCGAGTATTACAGATCCAGGATGGGGTGCTATGAAGCTCAGGAGACGAGCTGGATGACGTGACGTATCACGCGTACTTGGTGTATAATCCGTTGTGCATTGTAAGCTGTATAGTCAGCTTTTGTGAGGACAAGTTATTATAACTGTCCAGTATTATGTTATTGATTCTATTGTACTATAATGATATAATGTATATAAACAGTTATAGTTCTTTTGTATAAAGATCTGTTGTTTCCTATTACATATTGTTCCGCTGCGATTGTGAGATTCTGATGTTGTTTTCTATTTTCTTCTTCTACCTCTTTCTTCTTTTTCCCTAACGATCTGGTATTTCCAGCATTCGATTGTTCGGCATGTAATACAGTGGGCGTATTGATGTCGATTTTCGGGCGTCGAAAATCTTTTGGTTGTTACAAGCGTTTTATGCTCAAAAGACAGCTCTTGATTTATTCAATATGTTTTTCGACTATTGCTTCAACATTGGCAAAATATTCGAATCAATGCTTCTCAAGCTGAGCGCATTTTGTGAATAAACATTCATCCTTGTATTTCTTGAAAGGTAAGATTTTTCCTTCTCTATTTACTACTATAACATCTGAGACTCCTTTGGTTAATTATTGAGGAACATGACCCAAAGATGGAGTTTTGCTTTGGAAAATGAGATGAGCTGGGTATAACCCTAGTCTGAGGCATGGTTAGAGATGTCAAACCCCAACCTCCACTTATACCTCTTCCTCTAGAGTTATTGGGGGTGATAGCTATGGATACACCATCGGCTCTAGACTCAGCAAGTATTTCTTGTATATTACCTTTTGACAGTTCTTCTTAAGCTATATAAAGCTCCCTACATAGAAAGATGTTAGTGTCTAGTAATTCAAAGTTGAGTTGTGTCGAGGTTGATTCAGTGTTAGGAATAACATTAGGGTATGATTTGATTTTTTTTGTAAATTTTATAGTGATGCTCTTAGTTCAACATTTTCATTCATTAACTACTTAACATAGTTGCTTACATGTTGATTTACTAAAGTTGATTTAATTCTACTTGCAATATTTCAATTGATTTCTCTAGCAACTTTATATTTTTGACACTATATTTATATGCTTCTTTTATAGATTAGATTCCTTGTGCTTTTGATGGTACCAATATCTAATAGACTGAAATGAATAAGACAATAAAAGAATTAGAAATAAATAAATAAGACTTCATTGTTAAGTAGAAATTACATACAAAAATAATCAAAAAGTGATAAAGCATAAAATTCCAATTACGAAGAGTTTATTGAATATTGCTTTTTAAAGTCTTCCTAAGAGACCTAGGAGGGGAACCTATTGATGATAGAGGGAAGCCTGAAGAAGGTGTTGACCATCGGTACTTAGAAATATTTTTCCCCTTTACTCGGGATATGTTAGAAGTAGAGAGTCTTGATGAAGATGAGGACGTATCTCAAAACGTAGATGGCGGACCCATAGCCAACTGAATAGGATTGTAGGTAATTATCTACCCTAAGTTTACTTCCAATATAGAAGAACTGTTACTACCTTAGGTATTGGTTTTGATGATAACAACTACAGACATTGTATTAAAAAATAAACACTAATGTTTTATCGAGTTATATATAATATATAGTGCATGATATTAGACATGTGTTGATTAAGAAGACTGTACAATATAAAAAGTAGATTTAAGATGCTGATATAGAGTTTCAAAAGTTGGAGAATAAAGACTCATGAGTATTGAAGTGTTCAAGATTTCAAGATATTCTAGATAAGTTATAGAGTCGTAGAATTTATGTTAAAACCTTGATAGCACTTTCCCTATCTCTCTCCTTCTCTAATTTTGTTTTAAATTGTTTTTCATATGTGCTAGTTTTAAAATAATCTTTCAAAATATTTACCAAATGATTTTCAATCTCTTATATTTATAAAGATATTATTTTGTTGTCTTTAAGTTTATATATATATATATATATTGAATTTTTGTTTATACTTTAATAAGTTATAATTATATTGATTATACATATATATATATATATATATTATTTACATTATATTAAAATTTTCAATAGTATTATATAAAGTTTACTAAGATTTATTATGATTAAAATATGTATAAACTATAGTATAAAACTATTATACAAAACAACAAGTTTTAAAAATAATGTTTTAAAGTATTTAAATTTTAAAAAGAGTATGTCGACACACTCTAGGTATGTATGTCGACATAGTGGCCGATTCTTTTAAAATTTAAATTTCAAAAGAAGTCTTTTTGTCATATCTCTTCACTAATGGATATGACTATTGTTCCTCTATAAATACCAGACTTCCAAACAAATTTTCAATCATCATTTTCTTATTCAACTCTCCTCCTCCCACTCTCTCATTTTCCAAATCAAAATATATTCAAACACTGCTGCAATTCAACTAGAATCAAATTCAAACATCACTAGTCTGATTCTCCTTCATCCACTCTTTGATTTCTCTCATCTCTCTAACTCGAATAAATATCAAAGTGCTATACAAGAATTATATGATCAATTGTAATCAAGATCGAAAATCTGAGTCTGTAAAACTATATCAAATCATACTGCTATACTTTTATAGCCCGTAAAACAAAATGGGTGCGCTCAGTAGCCCGTAAATCTAGTGGGTGTACTTATAGCCCGGAAATCAAGTGACTCTACCAAGAGGTCGGGATTCTGGTGGGTGCGTCTCATAGCCTTAAAATCAAGATTTTATTTGCATTTACTAGTTGAAAAAAAATCCGTACAAGGAATTGTGCGGGACTGGAAGTAGGGTAACTCCGAACCAGTATAAAATCCCTATGTGTCCTTTCCATTTTACTTTTACCGCATTTACTTTTATCCGCACTTTGATTCTGTGATTGTTAATTGCATCATTCCAAGCAAAATCTTAAAGAATTTGAAAAATTCATATAATCCATTAAACACTATTCACCCCCCCCCCCCCTCTAGTGTTAATTTAGCTTTAAGATCCCTATTCCACAGACTCACATTTGGTATCGGAGCATTGGTTTTCAAAATATTCATAATCTGATTTTTGAAAAAGTTTCAATGAAATTTTTTATAATATTTCTAACTTTAGTTTAGAAAAGATAATTTGCAAAATCATTATAATATTTTTTTCATAAATTTGCATCTGTTTATTATAAAAAAAATCACACGACCTTTTGAAAAGGTATGAATTGCAGGAACAGAAGTGTTACATGGCTTTTGATGAACAGACATCAGATGATCAAACTCTACAGATCAAAAAGGACAAATGGATATTGGATAGTGGATGCTCAGGACACATGACCGAAAATCCAGAGATTTATAAAGATATAGTTTACAAAGATGGTGAATCTGTAAATTTTGTAGATAATTCTAAATGATATGTGATTGGCATCGGCAATGTCGATAATTCTAAAACGCCTAGTATTTCTAATGTTTTGTTAGTTAGGAATTAAAAGCATACTCTGTTGAGTATTAGTCAATTATGTGATAAGGGTTTTAAAATTAAAGTCATAAAAGATAAATATCACATTGAAAATAATGAGTCAAACATTATCTTTGAAGGTATTAGGAAACGAAACATCTATATATTATATATGAAAATCTCAAATGATAATTTATGTCTTTTGGCTAAATCAAGTGATCCTTGGATTTGGCATAAAAGATTTGGTCATTTGAATTTCAAACTAATATCCAAAATGAATTTTAAAGTTAATAATTTATGCGATGCATGTCAATTAGGAAAACTTAGAAAATGTTCTTTTAAATTAAAATATATAATTTCTACCTTTCAACTCCTTGAACTTCTTCATATATATCTTTTCGGTCCCTCGTAGATACAATCTATAAATCACAATAGATATGTATTTTTAACCGTAGAGGATTATTCTAGGTTTACCTAGTCAATTTTCTTAAAACTTAAAAGTGGTGCTTTTGAAATGTTTAAAATCTTTGTTAAACAAATTCAAAATCAAATGAATAGTAAAATTAAAACTATTCCGAGTGATCATGGTGGAGAACTTGAAAATGAATATTTTGAGAATTTCTATAATACGAAAGGTGTAACTCATAATTTTTCATTTCCAAGAACACCACAACAAAATGGAGTGGTAGAACGTAAAAATAGGATGATTCTAGAGTGCGCTAGAACTATGCTAAATGATAGTAATTTACCTAAAAAATTTTAAGCCAAAGCACTTGGTACTACATGTTATATATTAAATAGAATTTTAATAAGACCATTAACTAAGAAAACACAATATGAATTATTCTATAATAAAAAGCCTAAAGTATCATACTTTAGAGTTTTTGGTAGTAAATGTTTTATTTTAAATACTAAAGATAATTTAGATAAATTTGATGCTAAATCAGATAAAGGAATCTTTATTGGATATTCAAACAGGAGTAAAGCTTATAGAGTTTTCAATACTAGAACTAATACTATTGAAGAGACATTATATATATCAATTGATGAGAATTTTAAAGTTTATAATCCAAATATTAATGAAGAAGAAAATATTGGTAACCCAAACGAAATTAGAAATAATGAGATTACCGAAAACGAAAATAATAATAATTCAGATTCACATCCAAATAAAAGAGCAGGATACTTGAAAGATCATCGTATAGAAAATATACTTGGAAATATTGAATCTATTGTTAAAATTAGAAATCAATTATATAAAATGAGTAATGTTGTTTTAATTTCAACCATTTAACCTAAAAATCCATAGGAAGCATCAACTGATGATTCATGGATTCTTGCAATGCAAGAGGAATTAAATCAATTTACAAGAAATGATGTATCAGAATTAGTCCCAAGACCTGAGGATAAATCCATAATAGGAACTAAATGGGCATACAGAAACAAAATGAATGAACAAGGTGAGGTTGTGAGAAATAAAGCTCGACTAGTTGCACAAGGTTATTGTCAAGAAGAAGGAATAGATTTTTATGAAACTTTGCACCCGTAGCAAGATTAGAAGCTATACAAATTTTACCTGCTTTTGCTAATCATAATAATTTTAAGTTATATCAAGTGGATGTTAAATGTGCATTTTTAAATGGTTTTATAAAAGAAGATGTATATATGGAATAACCCCCACTTTTTGAAGATGTAAAACTACATAATCATGTTTACAAATTAAAGAAGGCTTTGTATGGTCTGAAATAGGCTCCAAGAGCTTGGTATGACAGACTTAAATCCTGCCTATTGCAATCAAATTTTGATATAGGCAAAATAGTTAGTACAATTTTTATTAAAAGAAACAAAAATGATATTTAGTTAATAAAAATATATGTAGACGATACCATTTTTGGATCTACCAATGATAAACTAGATAAGGAATTCTCAGAAATAACCACTAAGGAATTTGAAATGATTCATATGAGAGAATAAAATTATTTTCTAGGATTACAAATAAAACAACTAAGTAATGGAATTTTTATTAGTCAAGAAAAATATTCTAAAGATTTAGTTAAGAAATTTGGTATGTTAAATACCAATGATAAACCAACCACCAAGGCAACTAATGAAAAATTAAATAAAGAAGAAAATTCAAAAGATGTAGATAAAAAATTATATAGAGGAATGATTGGATCACTACTCTATATAACTCATTGCAAGAATCAATCTCAACCTAAATAAACTCATTAATAATATTTAAAACAAATTTTGAGATATGTAAACAACACATTAGACTATGGACTCTTTTACCCAAAAGAAGAGTTCTTTGAATTAATTTCATAAAGTCATGCCGACTATGCTGGTTGCAAATCAGATTGAAAAAGTACAAGTGGAACCGGTCACTTTTTGGGACACTCTTTGATTTTATGGTTTAGTAAGAAGCAAAACCCTGTATCTCTGTCTATGATAGAAGCAGAATATAATTCAACGACATTAGCCTGTTGACATGTTATCTATATGCAACAAACATTAAAAGATTTTGGGTTAAATTTTAAGAAATCACCAATATACTATGATAATACAAGTGTGATCAATCTATCTAAAAATACAACTCATCATGCTAAAACTAAACATATTGATATAAGGACCATTTTCTAAGAGATAATATAAACAAAGAAATAATATCACTTGAATTTATAAACACCGAAAATCAAATAGCTGATATATTAACAAAACCATTGAATCCAACATATTTTACTAAATTAAGAGGAGAGTTAGGAATTTGTTTTCTATCAGAAATATAAATATAATGAAGTAAAAACTACAAAATATAAAGAAAAACAAAATAATCAAAATTATTCATATATGTCGACATATCCTACCCCCTATATCGACATATAACGGTAATTTTTGTTTTTTGAATTTCCTTATAAAATTCAAATTGGTGCTTATATAATAACCAAATTTCTGCTTTCTTCGTTATTTCTCTGTATTCTCTCTTTTTTAAACTTCTAAAACAAATAAACCATGTCCTCCTCCAATCTCAAACATTCCAAAGAAGAGAATTCATCATTTTCCTTCCCTTCTCCTACCCAAGGCCCCTTCCAGAATACTAGTATGGCCAAAGTTATTATATTGGAAGGAAAAATGAACAATGTTCTCGAGTTATTGATTGAAATACAAGTTGTAAAACTTCATATGTCCAAAGAACAAGAGAAACAAAGTAGAATTCTTCACAATTTGCAAAAATATGTATTGGATAGTCCTACGAATCTAATAGTTATTGAAGATGATTCTGAAAATTTGGCCATTCATAACCCCATTCAAGGTAGCGATGACGAGGAAGAAGAGGAAGAAGAAGAAGAAGAAGAAGAGGAAGAACACATGGAGGAAGATGACGAAGTCCGGTGCGTCGGAGAAATATGTTTCGATCGAGATGGAAATCTCGTCGAACAAAAGGGGAACTTTTGCCTTCATTATCCTCATTGTCCTATTCATAAATCCTCGATCGTTAGGAAATCACGTTAGGATGATACTTGTCTTCATTAATTTGATTGTTTGGTGTATATATTTAATTTAATTTAACATTTATTTTACTTATATGTACATTTTAAGATGTGATTGGATTATAGTGTGGTATTGAATGAATATATAGATTGGTTTGGTTCTATCAATGATTTGCGTTATCACTTATATTTCTTATATATCATTCTTATCATTTTTTCCATTTAATGATTATCTCGTTTTAAATATCTGTTATTATTTTATATAAATCATTCTCATCATTATTATGTCATTATTCTACAATATTTTATTTAGGGGGAGTTAGAGTTAGAGGAAGAGTAAGTGTTAGAGTTATAGTTTTAGGTGGTTATTTTTTGTTGATGACAAAGGGGGAGAAATATATAAAATCTAGGCATTGATTAGGGAGTATTTTTGTAACTCGAGGGGTGTTATATTATATTTTATATATAGAGTTTTCATCATCAAAAAGGAAGATATTGTTAGTACCTTAGGTATTAGTTTTGATGATAACAACTGTAGACATTATAAAAATTATAAATACTAATATTTTATCAAGTTATATATAGTATGCAGT
The DNA here is from genome assembly GCA_030737815.1 of Allium fistulosum. Classification (NCBI taxonomy): domain Eukaryota; kingdom Viridiplantae; phylum Streptophyta; class Magnoliopsida; order Asparagales; family Amaryllidaceae; genus Allium; species Allium fistulosum. Next base: position 548,234,822 of record CM060906.1, read on the forward strand.
GCAGGATATTAGACAGGTGTTGATTAAGAAGACTGTACAGTATCAAGAGTGGATTCAAGAGGATGATATAGAATTTCTAGAGTTGGAGAATGAAGACTCATGAGTATTGAAGAGTTCAAGATTTCAAGATATTCCAGATAAGTTATAGAGTCGTAGAATTTATGGTAAAACCTTGATAGCACTTTCTTGATCTCTCTCTCCTTCTCTAATTTTGTTTTAAATTGTTTTTCAAATATCCTAGTTTTAAAATAATCTTTTTAAAATATTTCTCAAAATGATTTTCAATCTCTTATACTTAAAAAGATATTTTTTTGGTGTTTTTAAATTTATATTTATTGAATTTTTATTTAAATTTTAATAAGTTATAATTATATTGATTATATATATATTATTTACGTTATATCAAAGTTTTCAAAATTATTATATCAAGTTTTATTATGATTAAAATATGTATAAACTATGCTTAAATGATTTTACAAACTATCAAACTATTTTACAAAACAACGGGTTCTCAAAATAGTGTTTTAAAGTATTTTTAAATTTTAAAAAGAGTATGTCGATATACTCTACATATGTATATCGACATAGTGGTCGATTATTTCAAAATTTAAATTTCAAAAGAAGTGTATTTTCGTCGTATGTCTTCACGAATGGATATGATCGTTATTCCTCTATAAATACCAAACTTTCAAACGAATTTTCAATCATCATTTTCTTATTCATCTCTCCTCCTTTCACTCTCTCATTTTCTAAATCAAAATATACCCAAACTCTTCCGAAATTCAACCAGAACCAAATTCAATCATCACTAGTTTGATTCTCCATCTACTCTCTGATTTCTCTCATCTCTCTCACTCAAAACAAGATCAAAGTGATATTCAAGAGTTATAGGATCGATTGTAATCAAGCTCGAAGATCTGAGTCTGTAAAACTCTACCAAATCATACTGTTATAATTGTAGGTGTGATTGTATCCGTAAAATCAATTGGGTGTGCATAGTAGCCCGCAAATCTAGTGGGTGTGCTTGTAGACCGAAAATCAAGTGACTCTACCCAGAGGTCGGAATTTTGGAGGATGTTATCCGACATTTTGACCCGGCTATATTCGAACTGATTGGATAAGTTAGATTCGACTGTTGTCAAGGCCATTAAGTCCAAAGCAATGATTGTGGGGTCCAGAAGTCAAGTACAGGTGACAATATGAATCCTTGATCGAACGGAATTGAGGGATATGCAATGCAAAATGTTCAAAGTATGAAATTTAGTTTAACATGGAAAAGGGATCAGCTATAATCCCTCTCAATCATAGGGATCGACATATTTCAGCCAAACAAGTGCAAGTCAAATGGAAACAATCAATATCTCAAAGTCCATAAGTCCAATGCATATAAAATTTTGTGAGCAAAATGTGGGGACTCTAGGGAGCCTACCTGTGATGACCCGCAAATCCGTCCCCTTTGAATCGACAATAATCCACAGATGTCCGACCCAAAAAGCACAGACTGAAGAAAATTCAAGAGAAAGAAGAGAAGAGAAGAAAGAGAGAAGATAGAACCAAACAGAACAATACAGAATCTCAGATCGCAGCGGAAAACATATAATATCATATCAATGATCTTTACAAACAGAAACTGTATATATATATATACATTAATCAGAGTTCAACAATCAATCAATAGTTATCAGCTTGGACAGTTATAATAACATGTCCTCACAATTGCCGACAATATACAACAACTAAGCACAGCGGATAATCAAGCAAAAGATGTACGTTTATACGAAATGAAGATCTCTAGATCTCATGCTGAAGCTCCAAAAGCACCAATCTAAACCTGTAAATATACTCGGTCTGAACCGAGCATTGAAAAGAAAGAACGCCCGGATCAGTCTGGTAAACCAGCATGAGAAACACACTCAACTGAATTTATTAAATTACCAAACTTTTCCTTTATCAAAACAAAAGTATCTCGTAAGATAGGTCCACACATAAACACGGACATGTTTTACCTTACGATAACTAAAACATCTCATATCAAATCCTCTAATATTATAATAGTGTCTACTATATACAAATAATATTCAAAATAGCAGAAATTGGTACCATTATTAAATTCCAGCATACTAGGCTCAACAATTAAAATGGCAGGCACGTAGTGGGGTTTGGATTTCCATACAAATGACCAGGTGAAGGGACTAACTTCTGAAGGGGTACACCTCTAGATGGATGTCCCGAGAAACCATCACAAAGTTTCTCTACCAGCACAAGACCGGCCCACCTCTATAACTAGATGGTACCGAATATGTCATCCTCCGGTCGTTACCAACCATTACCGAGGGCCCTCTAGCATAAAAACCACAAAAATCAGATACACGACGTCATAGCGTGGAAAGATATATCTAGAAGAGGATGATCATACCCTCATTGGAGCGACCCACTTAGCCCTGCTGCATCTAACCCTGTTTTGGTCATTTCCGGTTGATGAGGCCTGACGAGGTAACGATTACCTATCACAATCACATATCACATCACTTTGAATACCACACGGCCATTTCCGTTGACTACTAATTGCCTTCCACAAAAATACAACCCTTAAGATCATACGTCTCAAGAAGGGTGTTAAGCTAAGAGAAGTTGCCTTCTCCGCCACCACTGATGTACGTTTGTAAAAAACCAATGTACGTAACCTATAGAAATGAAATGTCAGACAAACATCCATACAAGTTGTCCAGGAACAGGACAAACCGAAGGTACTTTCCTACCACATCCTGTCGGGAAATACCTAGGATTAGTAGCGAATAGTCCTTGCATTGGATATTTCATAATGAATAGACTACTTCTACTGGATGTATATTGGGATTTTAACCCCAAACGATCAACAAGCAGTCCCCCACTATGAAAATCCGGAATATCAATATCATCACAAGCAACCTGCACAATCGTCGCATATACGTTGGTCCAATGTGGTTTTGAGATAAATCTGATCCTGGTCTCTTCGCACCAACAACGCAAAAGCGTTTCTCAACCTCACACAGAAACTAAGTCTCGTAGACTTATCACATCTCCAACTTTCAACTTGCTATCCTACGGGCCAAGAAGGAAGCTCGATAGATTAGAGTAATACTCCGCACTATACGAATCAACATCCTCAACACAAACGATAATCAAGCCTACACAGAAGGCTACGTACTAAGTGTACGACTAAATAGTTCCCATATCAAGTCGAGGAACTAAAATATGGCCAATACTTGATAGTCGGTTATTTAACTATCAAAGCAAACAAACAAATATTTTAGCACCATAAACAATCACTAGGCCCTTTAAATTAATCTTTTATTAATCAAATCAATTGCCAAATATTAACTTCAAATTATCTTTAAAAAGATATATTCTCAAACCATTTCAACATTGGAAAACATTTCCATATACTTATTTCAACAATATAAGCATATTCACAAATCTCTTTATTTTCATTACTTAGAAAATATTATATATATTTAAATCAGGATTAAGTATATATTTTATTCTGTAAGGAAAACATTCTTTAAACACATTTATTCGGGTTAAAACGAATGTTCCGTAAAACATCGTTACGACAACCCAAAATCACTAGTATAGGGATTCGAAAATAAGATAGAATATAAATCCCATATACTATACAAAATATTTCCTTTCGAAAACCATTTACTATAACAACAGTGTTATAGTCCATCATTTCCTTACTTCTCGAAAACGTCTATTTCAACAATGAATGTTGAAATCTATGTATTCGATACTTAAACACATTTTATAACATCTTCAACAATTTAAATCCATTTAAAATACCACTTTCCAAAACATCTATTTAATTTAATATATTATTCACTGTCCAAAATCGTGAATATAGTTCATTACCCAATTCATTATTATCGCACATTTAATTAAAGGATTATCCGCTGTCCAAAATCGTGGATATATCTCCTTTAATAACTTCTAAATTTAACTTATCGATTTCAATTGATTTCGGATTTATAAAACAATGTTTATAAATCCATTTATATATTATAAAACTACAACTTATAAAATCCCTTTAATTACAAATTCCATTTGTATTTCATTTATATTCCAAAACCCTTGGGATAAATTAATTTACTTATAATTCATTTATTTAAAAAATCATTCATTTAATAACTTCGCAAATTTATAAACCTTATAACTTATAAAATCCATTTATAACCTCATTTTGACATTCACAAAACTCATTTATAAATCCTTCATTTCGATTTATAAAAATTCAATTTTATAAATCTTCTTTATAAACCATTTATAATAATTACAAAATCCCAATTTAAATAAACCAATTCTTTTAATAGCTTACAAATCGTTATTGAAGCTTATATAACTCCAAAAATCATACTTAAGTATTATTTCACAATAACCATAATTTTTATAACAATAAAACTTATAACATTTATTTATTAAAAATAAATTCCATTTACTTAACACTTCAAAATTCAACAACACGTATATTATCAAAATCACTTATAAAATCCTTTTAAATTTGGAAATCATCACTTAAACATTTTTAAAACTCCAAAATAGGCCCAATGATGCAACAGCACCAAATACATCAATCACGACAACCAAAACGGCATATATCATATGATAACAGCATATATCACAATAACTGTAAACAAATCAATACTGGTGAGGAATCTAGTTGGATCCCTCCAACCTGTCACCTACAACAAATATACATATTAGAAATATGTGTACAATGTCCGCTTCAAGGCAGACGCGCGTACAAAGGGTCATCCGCTCATACACGGGAACGTATAGGGTGATCTGCTCCACTAGGCAGGAATATATCCACATACCAATCAATATATCATATATCATCCAAAAAATCATCAATCATCATAAAATAAATTATTTATTCTCACTTATATAAAAATATCAATGAGTCAGAAAGAGTGAGTTGTACTCACATTGCGTCAAATAGGAGTTGCAGTGTTTTATTCCGAATAAATTAAATGAGCGTTTAATTTTACCCAAAATTCAAACTAGCTCCAATCAACTCCAAACCTGCTATAAAATGTAGTGCTAGTCAATACAGACCTAACGCAATTCGTTTCGTCAAAAACAGACCTCATATGAAGAAGTTATGCATTTTTAAAGTTTATACAATTTAATATATATTTATTTATTTACTATTTCTATTTCATTTTAAACCTTAATTCATCAGGGTCGTTCGATCTGCTTGCATTAATCTTGGCCATTTGCCTTTTCTTCCCCTCCCAGGTTTCAGTCGCGTGAAAAAAATCCATGAAGCCGCCGTTTTGCCTTGAATTTTCGAGCCTCCATCTAACATCTTGACGACGATCAGAGGCCGCCACATCGAAGAGGAGCTCGAATACCACCCTCGTCTGGAGCCATGCTTGACTCGGTCGCGTGATGGCCTTGAAATGCATAGATAAACGGCGAACACTTGAACTCGATTCGCCGCCGTTTCGCTAAGCCATTGGCGATCGTGACCATTGATCGTGGAGAGCTCGACGAGCTCTCCAACATTGATGTTAGAACCGAAGCTTGAAAGTGAAGGGATCGAGAGATAATCGAGGTGGAAGTGTGGAGTTTCTTGGCCATTGAATAAGAGAGTGGCGGCTGTGAAATCCTAGTTAGGTTTTAACGCAAATAGAAAATAATAACGTCCTTTTATAGAAAATTCTACGACACTATTCATCCGATTTTTTTCCGAACTCGAAACGAAGCATGCCGCCTGGCGTTTATAATGTTTTAACCTTATTCCGATCGTAATGGAATATATATCGGGAGCCAATTCGATCGTATTTGGAAGATAGGTTTTCAAATCGAATTATTTAAATTTAAAATTTACTTAAACTGATTTCTACGCGTTTTAGCTTGCTTCGGATAAACCGTAAATCCGATTGACACGAAATTTGAAATCTTGCAATAATATAACATTACGGATCCAATGAAACTAGTTTCGTCGAAATCCGAGACTGTTTGAAAAATGGCTATTTTCACTCTTAATTAAATATTAAAATATTCAATTTCTAGAAATTAACTTTTAATTCAATTTTAAAAGTCCTCTAACATCATCTAAATTCAAATATAATTTACTACATCTTTATAAATCATTTTTATTCATATTAAATTCAATTTCCAACTATTTCTACAATTTCAAATATTAAATTAACAATTTAATTATCCAATTAAATCCTTATATTTGAAATATAAGTTATTCAGCTTATAAAATTTACTTGTGAATATTTAAAATAAATTAAATATACGAATTTCAAATGACAGAAATTCTGGGTTCTTACATTCTCCCCTACTTAAAAGAATTTCGTCCTCGAAATTACCAAGTAAGAAAAAGTTACAAAATCCATTAACTTTTCAAAATAAATCATTTGAATTAGATATCAAATCTATTTAAACATTTTATCTTTTCCAAAATCCATTCGTTAAACTTCTTACAAAGCTTTACTAAGTTTTCAAATCCATACTTGGTTATCTTTTCAAAACCACTAATATCGTTTAACTTTTATAACTCAAAACCACAATTTTAGTTATCAAAATTTTCCAAAATTCTCAAAAAAAATTCTAACGCCTTTAATTTTCAAAAAATTTCGCCAGCGTCTCTTTTGCGTGGTTCGATTGTAGTAGGATCACAACATATATATATATCACAAATATACATCTCATCTTCGAGGACGAGGCATCCCGTAGGGAAAAAAGTGTAAAAGTACGATATGTAATCCGAGATATGTACCTTATAGATTATTAACGAGCATATACGGCTAATATTGCGCGAAAGCGAGCTCCAAATGCGAAGCAAGCGCCATCCGCACCTACTAAACTCAATCAACAATGAGAAACATGTATATATGAAAATAATATCAATATACAACATATACCAATACAACAACTATATATGCCAATATAGTAAATGCAATCAAAGCAACAAATCTAACCATCAAACAACTATCATCCAACTAACATCCAACAACTACCCAATCAATCCATAACTAAATCAACATACATTCACTTCTCATTAATATTCATTGAATTGATTTTCAATTTAAATCACATTTGATTCGTTAACATTGGATTTTACTAACATTCATTCATATTCAATTAGTTTACATTCACTAATTTACATTCAAGTTAGTTCGCTTCCACTTTAAATCAAATTCAATTTTATTTAGATTTACTTACTTCCAATTCGAATTTAATTATTTAACTTTCAATTTTTTTAATTCAATTTCATATGAATTTTCTAAATAATCAACTAACAACCAATGTACATCCAACATTACCAAATTTATTTAATTTGCTTTGTTTACCATCAATTTGGTTCAACACTTTTAATTTCAATTGGTTCAATATTCAATTGACTTCATTCAATTTCCAATTAGCTTAATATTTAAGTTGGATTGAATTCTAGTATTCACTATATTCACATTTCTATACAACACTTCCAATATTATTATTAATTCACAACTTCTTAACTTAAGTTTTATTCAACTCTTAACAACAACATTTCTAATCCATGTTTATTCACTAAGTCACTTTTACAATTAAAGTTGAAGTTCCTTTATATAACTCAAATTCATATTCATTTAATTACTTCATTTCATTAACTTCTTATTATTCGACTGTACTTTGCATATTCATTTTATTTAACCATTACTTAAGTCAAATTTCATATCACTATCCAAATTCAGATTTTGTTTTGCTTAACAAAATTGTTTAACCATTTTAGCAATTGGTTTTACTTAAATTTTCTCATATTATAAGTTATACAACTTATTTATTATTTAAACTTTCAAATTCATGTTATATAATCACTTATCTTCTAAGTTTAAATTTCCATTTCAATAATTTATCTAATCCAGTTCAATTTATTTAACCTTCCTTTACTTAAATTTCAAATCACATATCTTATTATACTAACTCAAATTTATTTCAACTTTACCAAAGTTAAAACTTATAATTTCATATTTTAAGTTCAAAACTCGTTTCACTTACATTTATCAATTTTCAACTTGGATTTTAAATTCAAATTTGTTAATCACAACAAAACTTCAATTTTCAATTTACTATTGGTAGCAAATTCATCACATAGAACTCGAAAATGATACTGATGATGCTGCAGTCATCACCCTTATTATTTCCCAGCAACAATAGTGAATTCAGTGCTTTATATTCTTTCAAAATCCTTTTATATTTATAAATCACATTGACAAAATCTTTTACTTATATAATTTCACTTTTTCACCTCACTTTACTTATATAAGAATCATTCTAAATTTATATCTACTTACAACTCATATTTCATAATATACTCATTTAGTTTCATTTCTTATATATATAAGATTATTTCACAATTGTAAATCATATTAATTATAATTTCATAATTATAATTCATTTTCTTATACAATTTATTCTTTTACAATTGTTGCTTTATTTGGATTATTCAAACAACTTTTATTAACTTATATATATTTACATTTTTTTAACAACCAAACAATCAATCTATATACACTTTATTAATTCTGAAAAATTGCTTCCTTTATATATAAAATATAGTCGAGGTAAAATTATTTCATTTACCCAGTTTAAAATGATACTATGTCGACTTGCTTCGTTTAAGCGTTTGGAAATCCCTATCGATAACATGGCATCCCACATACCGATCAGAATTCACAAACAACTCAACGGATAAGCAAACACAATATAAAACATTTTATATTCACTAACAAATACGTGCTCATATATGTAATACACTCAAACTCAATCTAGGATGCTATTGTCCCTATCAATACTGAGTACACTTCAAAGCTTAGGTATATACAAAATCTAAGCTCTGATACCAAATGTGACGACCCGCAAATCCGTCCCCTTTGAATCGACAATAATCCACACATGTCCGACCCAAAAAGCACAGACTGACAGAAAGTCAAGAGAAAGAAAAGAAGAGAGAAGAAGAGAAGAGAAGAAAGAGAGAAGATAGAACCAAACAGAACAATACAGAATCTCACATCGCAGCGGAAAACATATAATATCATATCAATGATCTTTATAAAACAGAAACTATATATATATACATTAATCAGAGTTCAACAATCAATCAATAGTTATCAGCTTGGACAGTTATAATAACCTGTCCTCACAATTGCCGACAATATACAACAACTAAGCACAACGGATAATCAAGCAAAACATGTACGTTTATACGAAATGAAGATCTCTAGCTCTCCAGCTGAAGCTCCAAAAGCACCAATCTAAACCTGTAAATATACTCGGTCTGACCCGAGCATTGAAAAGGAAGAACACCCGGATAAGTCTGCTAAACCAGCGTGAGAAACACACTCAACTAAATTTATTAAATTACCAAACATTTCCTTTATCAAAACAAAAGTATCTCGTAAGACAGATCCACACATAAACACGGACATGTTTTACTTTACGATAACTAAAACATCTCATATCAAATCCTCTGATATTATAATAGTGTCTACTATATACAAATAATATTCAAAATAGCCGAAATTGTTACCATTATTAAATTCCAGCACACTAGGCTCTACAATTAAAATGGCAGGCGCCTAGTGGGGTTTGGATTTCCATACAAATGACCAAGTGAAGGGACTACCTTCCGAAGGGGTACACCTCTAGATGGATGTCCCGAGAAACCAACACAAAGTTTCTCTACCAACACAAGACCGGCCCACCTCTATAACTAGATGGTACCGAATATGTCATCCTCCGGTCGTTACCGACCTTTACCGAGGGCCCTCTAGCATACAAACCACAAAAATAAGATACACGACGTCATAGCGTGTAAAGATATATCTAGAAGAGGATGATCATACCCTGATGGGAGCGACCCACTTAGCCCTGCTACATCTAACCCTGTTTTGGTCATTTCCGGTTGATGAGGCCTGACGAGGTAACGATTACCTTTCATAATCACATATCACATCACTTTGAATACCACACGGCCATTTCCGTTGACTACTAATTGCCTTCCACAAAAATACAACCCTTAAGCTCATACGTCTCAGGAAGGGTGTTAAGCTAAGAGAAGTTGCCTTCTCCGCCACCACTGATGTACGTTTGTAGAAACCAATGTACGTAACCTGTAGAAATGCAATGTCAGACAAACATCCATACAAGTTGTCCAGGAACAGGACAAACCGAAAATACTTTCCTACCACATCCTGTCGGGAAATCCCTAGGATTAGTAGCGAATAGTCCTTGCATTGGATATTTCATAATGAAGAGACTACTGCTAATAGATGTATATTGGGATTTTAACCCCAAACGATCAACAAGCAGTCCCCCACTATGAAAATCCGGAATAACAATATCATCACAAGCAACCTGCACAATCGTCGCATATACGTTGGTCCAATGTGGTTTTGAGATAAATCTGATCCTGGTCTCTTCGCACCAACAACGCAAAAGCGTTTCTCAACCTCACACAGAAACTAAGTCTCGTAGACTTATCACATCTCCAACTTTCAACTTGCTATCCTACGGGCCAAGAAGGAAGCTCGATAGATTAGAGTAATACTCCGCACTATACGAATCAACATCCTCAACACAAACGATAATCAAGCCTACACAGAAGGCTACGTACTAAGTGTACGACTAAATAGTTCCCATATCAAGTCGAGGAACTAAAATATGGCCAATACTTGATAGTCGGTTATTTAACTATCAAAGCAAACAAACAAATATTTTAGCACCATAAACAATCACTAGGCCCTTTAAATTAATCTTTTATTAATTAAATCAATTACCAAATATTAACTTCAAATTATCTTTAAAAATATATATATGCTCAAACCATTTCAACATTGGAAAACATTTCCACATACTTATTTCAACAATATAAGCATATTCACAAATCTCTTTATTTTCATTACTTAGAAAATATTATGTACTTAAATCGGGATTAAGTATATATTTTATTCTGTAAGGAAAACATTCTTTAAACACATTTATTCGGGTTAAAACGAATGTTGCGTAAAACATCGTTACGACAACCCAAAATCACTAGTATAGGGATTCGAAAATAAGATAGAATATAAATCCCATATATTATACAAAATATTTCCTTTCGAAAATCATTTACTATAACAACAGTGTTATAGTCCATCATTTCCTTACTTCTCGAAAACGTCTATTTCAACAATGAATGTTGAAATCTATGTATTCAATACTTAACACATTTTATAACATCTTCAACAATTTAAATCCATTTAAAATATCACTTTCCAAAACATCTATTTAATTTAATATATTATTCACTGTCCAAAATCGTGAATATAGTTCATTACCCAATTCATTACTATCGCACACTTAATTAAAGGATTATCCATTGTCCAAAATCGTGGATATATCTCCTTTAATAACTTCTAAATTTAACTTATCGATTTCAATTGATTTCGGATTTATAAAACAATGTTTATAAATCCATTTTTATATTATAAAACTTCAACTTATAAAATCCCTTTAATTACAAATTCCATTTGTATTTCATTTATATTCCAAAACCCAAATTATAAGTTAATTTACTTATAATTCATTTATTTACAAAATCATTCATTTAATAAATTCGCAAATTTATAAACCTTATGACTTATAAAATCCATTTATAACCTCATTTTAACATTCACAAAACTCATTTATAATTCCTTCATTTCGATTTATAAAAATTCAATTTTATAAATCTTCCTTATAAACCATTTATAATAATTACAAAATCCCAATTTAAATAAACCAATTCTTTTAATAGCTTACAAATCATTATTGAAGCTTATATAACTCCAAAAATCATACTTAAGTATTATTTCACAAAAACCATAATTTTTATAACAATAAAACTTATAACATTTATTTATTAAAAATAAATTCCATTTACTTAACACTTTAAAATTCAACAACACGTATATTATCAAAATCACTTTTAAAATCCTTTTAAATTTGGAAATCATCACTTAAACATTTTTAAAACTCCAAAATAGGCCCAACGATGCAATAGCACCAAATACATCAATCACGACAACCAAAACATCATATATCATATGATAACAGCATATATCACAATATCTGTAAACAAATCAATACTGGTGAGGAATCCAGTTGGATCCCTCCAACCTGTCACCTACAACAAATATACATATTAGAAATATGTGTACAATGTCCGCTTCAAGGTAGATGTGCGTACAAAGGGTCATCCGCTCATATACGGGAACGTATAGGGTCATCTGCTCCACAAGGCGGGAATATATCAACATACCAATCAATATATCAGATATCATCGAAACAATCATCAATCATCATAAAATAAATTATTTATTCTCACTTATATAAAAATATCAGTGAGTAAGAAAGAGTGAGTTGTACTCACATTGTGTCCAATAGCAGTTGCAGTGTTTTATTCCGAATAAAATTAAACGAGCGTTTAATTTTACCCAAAATTTACACTAGCTCCAATCAACTCCAAACCAGTTCTAAAATGTAGTGCTCGTGAATATGGACCCAACGCAATTCGTTTCGTCAAAAACAGAACTCGTATGAAGAAGTTATACATTTTTAAAGTTTATACAATTTAATATATATTTATTTATTTACTATTTCTATTTTATTTTAAACCTTAACTCATCAAGGTCGTTCGATCTGCTTGCATTAATCTCGGCCATTTGCCTTTTCTTCCCCTCCCAGGTTTCGATCGCGTGAAAAAAACCCATGAAGCCGCCGTTTTGCCTTGAATTTTCGAGACTTCCTCTAACATCTTGACGACGATCAGAGGCCGCCGCATCAAAGAGGAGCTTGAATACCACCATCGTCTGGAGCCATGCTCGACTCGGTCGCGTAATGGCCTTGAAATGCATGGATAAATAGCGAACACTTGAACTCGATTCGCCACCGTTCCGCTAAGCCATTGGCGATCGTGACCGTTGATCGTGGAGAGCTCGACGAGCTCTCCAACATTGATGTTGGAACCGAAGCTTGAAAGTGAAGGGATCGAGAGATAATCGAGGTGGAAGTGTGGAGTTTCTCGGCCATTGAATAAGAGAGTGGCGGCTGTGAAACCCTAGTTAGGTTTTAACACAAATAGAAAATAATAACGTCCTTTTATAGAAAATTATGCGACACTATTCATCCGATTTTTTTCCGAACTCAAAACGAAGCGTGCCGCATGGCATTTATAATGTTTTACCCCTATTCCGAACGCAATAGAATATATATTGGGAGCCAATTCGATCGTATTTGGAAGATAGGTTTTAAAACCGAATTATTTAAATTTAAAATTTACTTAAACCGATTTCTATGCGTTTTAGCTTGCCCCGGACAAACCGTAAATCCGATTGACACAAAATTTGAAATCTTACAATAATAAAACATTACGGATCTAATGAAACTAGTTTCGTCGAAATCCGAGACTGTTTGAAAAATGGCTATTTTCACTCGTTAATTAAATATTAAAATATTCAATTTCTAGAAATTAACTTTTAATTCAATTTTAAAAGTCCTCTAACATCATCTAAATTCAAATATAATTTACTACATCTTTATAAATCATTTTTATTCGCATTAAATTCAATTTCCAACTATTTCTACAATTTCAAATATTAAATTAACAATTTAATTATCCAATTAAATCCTTATATTTGAAATATAAGTTATTCAGCTTATAAAATTTACTTGTGAATATTTAAAATAAATTAAACATACGAATTTCAAATGACAGAAATTCTGGGTTGTTACACTACCCTAGGGGTCGCACCTCAAAAGAATGAAGCAATAAGGATCGACCCTCTTCCCTTAATACGGATTGGCTAGAATCAGGAGACAACTCACATTGCAGCAAAGATCGAGCAATAACTCAAGTTTAATAATATAATTGACATGAAACTTGGTGGTTAAGCATATTACAACATGGAAAAGCTCCTATAGGGATCGCACCCCCAAATTCATCCAAAATAGGGATCGGCACCGATCCCTATTCCTTAGAATTTGGGTCATGCGATCCCTATGATGGGTCCATATGGTTTTGGAGATCCTTCTACCGAATTTTCAGGGAGATATTTCACCGTCTTCCTCTATAAAAACATGCTTGGTTGTTCATTTTTGGGACTTTTACACTGCTAGTTGCTTTGTACTCTACTGTACTAAGGATTTTCATCTGATCCCTATTGTACTCAGTTTACAAAGTGATTAATAAAAGCTATATATTTAAACTGGACAAGGGCAAACAACGCCGAACCACTATAAATCGCTGTGTTCTTGTTATTGCTTTGATTTTCTATCATTTAATTGCTTGTTTCCTCTGTTTTCTTGTTATATTCTTCATTTATTCCTCTACAAACTCTTTATTGGGTGTTTGTTCTAATTTTTGGTGCAAACATTTTGGTGCTTTCATTGAGAAAGAAGTTTCTCAGCCCTATTTGTATCCCCTTACTTCTACTGGATTGCATAAACCCCCCAAAGAGATATATAATCATCTTCAGGAAGCTTATTCATACTATTCAGACCTGCAAAAGTCTAAGGAAAATTATCAACAATGGTTAGGAATACCAGATCTACTTCTCAAAGCGCAGAATGAAATGAGAATGCTAGCATCCAGCAAGGAGGTCCGAGTAATCTACCAGTAGATATGAATACTACCAGTCTAGTTAGTGTCCAGAATCCGGCTGAATCCATCACAAGAGATGATTTCCAGCATCTGATGAGAGAGCTAGTAGATAGCCGCCGACAGTTGAACCAATAGATTCAAACCATTATCGATCTAATGAACTAACTCAGGAAGCAATAGCGTGGGAAAGTTAGGAGGGAACCAACCCTTTATTCTACATCGGAGAGTTCTAGTTCATTAGATGATTATCACAGACGCAGACGTCACAGAATTGATGGATATCATGCAGAAGCTTTTAAACATCAGTAGGCAAGCCAACTAGGTTTACCGAGACCGATTGGTGCCGATCTCTCTATAGAGATCGAGGCCGATCCATCCTCCAGAGGAGGGAGCATGCCTCTCCATGTTGGAGCACAAGTAGGAGTTGCTGCGGTTGATTTGGATGTTGGAGTTCAGGTGGATGTAGACCAATTACCTCCCCACAATGACGATGAAGTGAATGCGCGTGATATGCATCGAGAGGATGTTGAGCAAAGAAGGCGTGGAACGGCCCATATACATTGACCAGACCATTCATGTGAGGTGGAGCAAGACTACCACTTGGCTCCAAATATCCAAACGCCGAACTTGTTGGCTATAGTTAGACAGCTAATGAGAGAGAGCCAAGGCTTTACCAATGATGATTGGGGGATATCGAGAAGTCTTACCCGTTCACTGACAATATCTTACATGTAGAGTATCCAAGGAGGTTCTGTATGCCGTCGATGCTTGCCCATGAGGGAAAAACTGACCTCAGGCAGCACATCATGAGATATGAATGGCTGATAGATTCCACACGAGCTGATGATGCAACAAAGTGTAGATGTTTTCCTTTCATTCTCTGGAATACCAACAATGTGGTTTATGAGGTTACCCCCACTGTTAATCTCTAGATCTAGATTTGATGATTTAGCAATAAAGTTTGTGAAACAGTTCTATATGCACGCAACTCGCCCCAAAGATGTAGTATCCCTGTCCAGTGTGATCCAAGCTCTGGGAGAATCACTAAAAGATTATTTGGAGAGATTTCGAATAGCTATCACAGAAGTCAGTAATCCAAATGACCATTTAATATTGATGGCGGTAACAAGAGGGAATGATCCGGAATTTGACATCGGCGATTTGTAAGTTGGCAAACCACCTGTGATATTGGAACGTTTCTATGTAAAAGAAGCTCAGTATTTGAGAAAAGAGGAAGCTAGATGCTCTAAGAAGAAGATGTTGTTTGACCAAGTGGAGAAGGAGTGCAGACTCCAGAGTAACATTGCGGTGAAACAGTCTGGAGGGAGTTCCAGAAAAGTTCAAGTTAATGTCCAAAATAAACCGAATCAGCAAAAGAAAGGCGGTGATAGAAACCATGAACGAAAGAGAGATTCTGGGAGAGGAAAGCCTAGGATTCCAATATATGACACCTGCAGACCACTGAATACATCTCTAGAGAATGTTTACTTGTCCATGCAATATAGGAATCCACCTACGAAAGAATCGACGGAGAAATAGAAACAAACTGGAAAATATTGCCGGTTCCACGAATGTTATGGTCATAACATGAATGAGTGTAGGCGTCTCCAGGATATTATCATGAAACTGATTTGGGAAAGAAAACTACAATAGTTTCTTAAAGCCCCGCAGGATGGCGGGTAGGGGACATCTAACCCTATCGAGGACAAGCTCCGCACAGGGTCGAGGAGCCTGCGCAGACTAGTGGAAGATTAGTGATCAATACAATATTCGGAGGACCGCATCTAGCTGATAAAAGCTGGCAGGAGATCGAGCGCTATGCTAGCGCGATCAAGCATATGAATTTTGAATGTTGTTCGAGTACAAAAGATGGGGCTCCAGCAAAATAGCGACGTACAATGGCAGATGGCATTGTGTTCAGAAACAGAGATGCAGACAAGGTGGAGGCACCGACAATCAACCCAATTGTCATTTCGGCGAAGATCGGCCCCGCCTTAGTCAGGAGGATTTTGATTGATTGTGGAAGTTCTGTAGATATAATTTTCAAAAAGGCTTACGATCAGTTGAGGATGGAAGCCAAGGACTTGAAATCGTCTAAAGCCTGCATTCATGGTTTTAACGGTGATGCGCCCGAAGTTGTCGGATATGTCGAATTGCTCATGGAATTAGGAGAAGGTGACCACAAGAGAGTGCGGATGCTGCCATTTATTGTTTTGGATGTTGACTCTCCATATAATGCTTTTCTGGGCAGACTAGCCCTAGCTGAATTCCAGGTAACTCTTACCCCATGGTGTTTAACTTTAAAGTTCCCAACTGATAACGGTGTTGGAGTTTTGCATGGTGATCAAGCGACCAGATGTACCTACTATGTAGCTGAATTGAGAGATGCTCAACGAAAGGAGAAAGGTAAGGATGTGGACAAGTCTCTCTGCATCCAAACTGCCGAAGATTGACAACCCGTGTCTAGGCCTTTGCTCGAGCACCACAGTCGGTTCTATAAAGATATAGATCTAAGGGATGATGAGGAGGAGCCCAAAGAGACAAAGGCTGCACTGGCTGAGCTGACAATTGACATCACGGTCAGCCACGACAACCCGTCACGGGTCCTAAAGATCAGATCACGGCTTAGCCCCCCGATGATGAAAGAACTTGCTGGTTTTCTCCGAGCGAATCTTGATGTGTTCACTTGGACTCATTCTAACATGTGTGGGATATCACCTGCCATTGCGAGCCACGCATTAAACATCGACCCAAGGCATGTCCCAGTGAAACAGAAAAGGCATGGTATGGATCCGAAGAGATCTGCTGCCCTTATGGAGGAGGAGAATAGGCTCAAATGCAATGGGTTTATTTGTGATGTCCTCTACCCTAAATGGGTATCTAATCCTATACTTTTGAGAAAGGAGAATGGAAAGTGGTGGACATGCATTGACTACTCGGACTTAAACAAGTCTTGTCCAAAAGACAATTTTCCCCTTCCAAGAATTGACCAGCTAGTAGATTCAACCGCAGAACACAAATTGCTATCTTTCATGGGTGCGTACTCTGGATATAACCAAATCCCGATGCACATCCCCAATCAGGAGCACACCAGCTTTATTGCCAACGTTGGATTGTATTGTTACGTGGTAATGTCATTTGGATTGAAGAATACTGGAGCGACCTATCAATTCATAGTCAACAGAATGTTTAAAGATCGGATTGGAAAAACGATGGAGGTATACGTAGATGTTAAGCTCGTGAAGTCACGGTAATCAAGTGACCACATTAGAGACATAGCAGAAATATTTGATATCCTCCGATATTACAAAATGAAAACCAATCCTCTGAAATATTCTTTTGGCGTGGCTTTGGGAAAGTTCTTGGGTTTCATCGTCAATGCTCATGGAATCGAAGCTAATCCCAAGAAGATTCAAGAAATTCGAACATCCAAGTGCTGAAGACCATCAAGCAAGTATAGAGTCTAAATGGGAAGGTTGCTGCCCAAAGTCGATTTATTTCCAGAGCTACCGATAAATGCATTCCTTTCTTCGATTTGATTAGGAGAGGGAAAAGAAACTTTGAATAGATGTAGGATTGTGAAGACGCATTCCAAGCTTTGGTGAACCACTTAGAGAGGCCTCCCGTCTTGTCGAAGTCGATGGATCATGAAGACTTGTATATCTACTTGGCTTTGTCTGTACACGCTATAAGTACCGCACTGCTTCACGAGGAGAATCGAATCCAGAGACCAGTCTATTATGTTAGCAAGCGATTA
Organism: Allium fistulosum; assembly: GCA_030737815.1. Taxonomy (NCBI): domain Eukaryota; kingdom Viridiplantae; phylum Streptophyta; class Magnoliopsida; order Asparagales; family Amaryllidaceae; genus Allium; species Allium fistulosum. The sequence goes on from CM060906.1 coordinate 548,253,232, forward strand.
AAAGGGTCTGACAGGAACCATCCGAAGATAGAGAAATTGGCATACTGCTTGTTGATTGCTTCACGAAAGCTCTGCCCCTATTTTCAGGCTCATCCCATCAACATTTACACCGATAAGCCGTTACGACAAATCCTACAGCAACCTGAGACGTCTGAAAGGTTACTCAAGTGGGACATTGAATTAAACCAATTTGACATCACTTATCTCCCTCGGAGAGCCATCTAGGGACAGGCTCTGGCGAACTTTATAGAAGAATTTACTGCATAGGATGATCTCCCAGAAAGAGGTGTAGCCCCTACCATTCGGTGGAAGATGTATACGAATGGAGCATTCAGTGATCGTTGATCTAGAGCTGGAATCGTGTTAGTAACTCCAAAATATTGACCAGTTTGCTATGCTTTGAAGCTTGACTTCTCTGCAACGAACAAAGAAGTTGAGTATGAAGCTCTGATTGCAGGACTCAAACTTGGCAGAGAACTAGGGATAAAATCTCTAAAAATCTTTTGTGATTCCCAGTCAGTAGTATACCAAGTCAAGGGAGTATCAGGCTAAAGGATAGTGACTCGCTCCGTACCTTATCCAAGTCCAAGAGCTATTGACGGGCTTTGAGTATTATGACATCGCACACATTCCCCGAGATCAAAACAAAGAGACTGACTCATTGGCAAAGTTTGCTAGCACTAGGGATGCACGATAGATGGGCTTAGTTCCAGTCAGAGTACTATACGGTTCGAGCATAAACCAGATGGAAATCGATTGGGTGCTAAAGATGGAGCCTGGGAAAGAGTCATGGATGACTCCGATTAAAGGCTATTTGCTACAAGGAGTCCTTCCCGACCAGAGGAATGAAAGGCGACAAGTCCTCTGCAAAGCTTCACAATATATCATTTAGGAAGGAGTCGTGTATAGAAAGGGTTTTTTCGTTCCCCTGCTCCGGTGTATCGCTCGTTATGAGATAAAACATGTCCTAAGGAAGTTCATGAAGGGGAATGCGGTGATCACACTGGGGGGTAGACCCTAGCAAAGAAAATACTCCGTTATGGGTATTATTGGCCTACTGTCAACCGAGATACCGTTGATTATGCTAGGCGATGTGGCAAGTGCCAGATGTTATGCAAAAGTTCCGAAAGCTCCACCGACAGAAATCACACAAATGGTCAGTCCATGGCCATTTGCCATATGGGGCGTAGAAATTATCAGTTCCTTACTGATCTCTAAGGGTGTGCGAAGTATGTCATCGTAGCAGTTGATTACTTCACCAAATGGGCCGAAGCGGAACTTTTATACACAATCGCAACAAAGAAAGTAATCAATTTCATTGTCTGGAACATCATTTGTTGTTTTGGCCTTCCACGAACCATTGTAACTGATAATGGAACTCAATTCGATAGTGCTGAATTCAAAGACTTCTGCCGGCGTCATATTGAAAAGAGATTTGCGGCAGTTTCTCACCCTCAAACAAACGGCAAGTTGAAGCTATGAAAAAAATCATAAAGTCTATTCTGAAGAAGAATTTGGAAAAGGCTAGAGGAAAGTGGGTGGATGACCTCCCAACGGCATTATGGGCTACATAACGACCCAGAAGTCCGCAACTGGCCATACTCCATTCACACTTGCTTAGGGCTCCAAAGCCGTCGTTCCTGCTGAACTCGAAATCCCTTCTCATAGAGTAACCTACTACGATCCCAGAATGAATAGAGATCTCCTTTTTGAATCTCTAGACATTTTAGATGAGAAGCGCAAAGAAGCTGATTTGAGGGTAGCTCCATATCAACACCGAGTCATCCGATACTACAACACTAAAGTCCGACCTAGAACCTTTGACATCGGCGATGTCGTCTTGAAATGAGTTTTTCCTACCCTGTCACACATGAATCCTACTTAGGAAGGAGCATACGTCATTGAACAGAGACTTGGAGAGGGAACTTTCAAGCTAGTGACTATTAATGGCGTCACACTCCAAGAGCATGGAATAGCGAGCATCTACGACGCTATTTCACTTAGTTTATTCTTTTTCATTTAGTTGTATTTAATTTCTGAATTTGCTTTGGCATTTGATTTTCCAGATATGTAATAAGACAAATTATGTCATTTCTTTCCATTTGGCAAATAAAGTTTGAAATTTCCTTCATATCTGTGATTGTTGTAGCATTATATATTAGTTATAATACCCGATTAACTAATATTGATATATCCGAGCAGGTTCCCAGAGTTTGAGCTAGCCGATTACATAAGTTCACGATTGAACTAAATAATATGTTTGCGGTCCGACCATTCATTCGATGATTCTCGCTCACAACCCGATGGATGAAGTACCTAACGAGAACTGGATATGGCTTGACCATCCGAGAACCAAATTAATCCCACCGAGTGATGGGATAGACATGAATCAAAAGCGACCATGACACGACCGATCGCTCTCTAAGTCAAACCCTGGACTTGGGGGTAAATCAGTCAATTAAGGAAAGTTCGGTCCGACTATTTTCCAAAATAACTCTAAGTCCATAGAGTGTGGGCTAGAGTATAAACTCAAGTTGGGTGCGATTCAACCACCCGCCAACTAACTCTTATCCCTAAAGTACGGATATAAGTATAAACAAATAGATGAGTGCAGTTCGACCACTCAATATTCCACAAACTCCAGCCTGAAACCGACAGGAGGAGTATAAACTCGCTAAGGATGGAGTTTGACCATCCAATATCTAACTCTGCTTACCCAAAATTGGGGGCAGGAGTGTAATCACTTAAACCGCTGAATACGATTACGTAATACTATGGCTCGAGCCCAGTATTTGATATAGCTTAAGGCTGTTACCACATGGAGGCCTTGAGCAAAAATTAATGGACGATTTTCCGAAATAACGAGCAACGAATTACAAGTACATTGAATGGAAAAGTAATACCTCGACTACTTAGACAAAATTCACATAAGAGTTCGACAGAAGACAAAGAACTTTTATTTGCATATTAAACTTTAAACTTAAAAATTATGGTACAAGTTTATTCAAAAGCGGGTGTCGTACCCGCACAGTCGCGGCCAACAAAAAAGAAAAGCAGCTACACAAGCTATGTGCAAACTAAGTCGAAGTGATGGCTATTTCTTTTGCCCTCTCTTTTGGATTTTTTAGGAGTGGTTCCACTTGAGCTTCCGCATGTTCTTCTTTTCGGTCCTTTTCCACCCTTGGAAGGAGAGCTTTCAGAGGTTGGAGGGAGTTCTTCGGGAACCGACCCGCCGGGTGGAATGACTTGTAGTGGGATGAGATTTGGATCGTCGATGTCCATGTCAACATGTTCAGGCTTAGCTTCTTTCTTCAACAACCTCTCTTTCTTGATGTGCTCTTTTAAGCTGAGCTCATCATTATATTCAGTGGCACCAGTAATTACAACATTATCTGATTCATCTGGTAGTGGCTGGTCGTTAGCTTTTTCATCATTAAGTTCTCGGATAACTTGAGCATCGGGCCTTGGAATATTGGTAGCCACCGAATTTTTAGTAAATGTCGATTGTCGCTCCATAGCGGCATCGCATTCTGGAGTTTGGCTGCGACCCGGAAGACATGTAGATTCACGGAAACAAAAAAATAAGCCCATAACTATTGGGCATGAGGAACAAAATATCTTGAATAATGGAGAATAAAGTGGGATGCCTATGTCCAGCTAACTTTCAGTTGTCGCCAAGTGCTCCATTCTAGAATAGGAATCGGCACCTTTGATTGATAGTCGGGTCTGTCTGGATCATAGCTCAGATCCTATCTCGGGCCAAGAGAAACTGATGCTCCAGCTGTTTGACGTGAAGGGGGACCTTTGGGATCGGACTCCGAAGAATCGACAATGTGTTTTCCTTTACCGGAGGGTGCTAAAATATCAAAGTATCGGAGTCTCGTAGCAGCAAGGTCTAAAGATTCATCCCCGCGAAGAATCTCCCATACCAGCTTCTCTTTATCTAAATCAACTTCACCGAGGGGTTTCTTCTTCATTTCAGCAATATATTCCCAAGCCTCGGCGAGCGATTCAAGATAGCCCTCTCCAAGAAAACTCAGATCACAATGGATTAGGACTTTAACATTATATTCAACGATCAGAGGATCGAACATGTCCTTAATCTCATTTAGACCAGCTTCTTTGGCATCTTCTAACTGGGCCTCGATCTGCTCTCCAACTTCATTGTGGCCCGCTTCTGTTGCCTTTTCCTTGAGGACATCAATTTGAGCGAGTTGCTCGTCAAGTTTAATTTTCAGTCCTCGGGCTTCGACAGCCTCTTCGCAATATCTTTGCGACTCCTTCAAAGCTTCGAGTTTTTCTTCCTTTTTTTAAATAGTTCCTCAACACAGCGGGCCAGAATGTTTTCCTCCTTTTGTAGTGTATCTTTTTCCAAAGCAAGCACACCACTGCAGTTCAAGGCAGCATCCAGCTCCTTTTTGTGAGCCGCTTCTAGATGACTAATCGCCTCGGATGTTTCTTTGGCACTCTTTTCTACCGTGGTTAGCTTCACTGTCAACTTTGAGATCTCATTGTCTTGATGTTTAATTATATCTTTATCATGGATCGCTTCTAGCTTGAGACGATCGATTTCATGTTTTCTATCGATAGACACCTCAGAGATTTTTTAGCAAAATACTGGAATGCATCATGTTGCACGAAAATGTCATTGATGCATGCAAGAGAACTCACTTTAGCACTCCCTGAAATGGTATGGATGGAAGGAAATAAGCCTGTTGAAGCTAATTTTCAAAAAATTGACCTTAAGTTCGGCCAATTTTTCTACCGTGGAAGCCTCAGGAACTACGGTAGGCAAAGCTGTATCAGAAGTAACAATTGGGCATTTGCTTGACCTACGATCGCGGGACTGTCTGGAACCAGATGAACCATAATACTTCTCAAGCGGCACAGCAATTTGAGGCGCATGGAAAGAAGTTTGATCGCCGCTATGCACAGGAAGATTGGGCTGAACTTCCTAATGAGACGATTGAGATTGGGACTTATGTTTAGAAGATGAAGACTCCCTCGAATGATGACTTCTTTCCTGGCGGTCATCTCTCTCTCAACGCCTACCCGATTCTGGACTGCGACTGGATCCATACTGTGTAGAGGAGCCCTCAAGTGATCGAAGGCACTAGATTGAGACATAACACCTGCAAACCAAACAAGAATGTATAAGTGACCATCAAACAAAAGGTAGACGAAAATCGTGCAGTGAAGTGCACATGATTGTGAGTGTCCTAGTGTCCCCCTAACGGACCAGTTATTGCAGTCTTGCTCGTAGAAGTGTTCTCCCCTTTGCTAGTGGGAGGAATGTCGTCACCACTCCTGGTGGGAGGGTTCCTCCAATACTGATGTTAGGGAAGTCATAAGTCATGATACCATCAGGGATCGGGAGATTCGAGAACCCTTCCATTGAGCTTTCTAAATGTTGAGAGGAAGACTCTTCTTCAACGGAGGTGATAATCAACTCGGGCACTTTAGCGATTTTTCTCCTATGGAGTTTATATGCGAGCTTTTTTCCTCTCCTTGTTGGCATGTGAGATTGTGCACCTTGTGATGGTTCGACCACAAGCACGTTGCCCGGGCCTACATCAGCATCACCAGGCTTGTTAATTTCGACACCTCTAATTTTTCCTTCTTCGGCGTCATCCTAAGCCCCCTCGACTAGGGGCATGACAGAGCAATTAGTACCGCCTTCTTGTTCTATAGTATTCCTTGATGGTGCAGCGCTTCCTGGAAGCTCGATGTTGCGACCTTCTTCTAACAGCCCAAAAGGAGAGATAACCATTCATCAGTCACAAGGGATCCGATGTCCTTATCCTCAACTAGGGTGGCACGGATTACAGAAACCGCCCTTGAGAAATTGTCGCCTTCTGGACGTGGATGGACGCCTAAAATTTTTCGAAGTATTAGTTAGTTCAGGATATGACTTGAGCTAAATAATTTGAGAATAAACTGAATACAACACTTACGTCCTTCCAACCATCACCTCGCGAAGCCTGGCGAACAACGAAGGTAAAACCATTTGTGTTTAAAGATGCTGAGCTTGTTCCAAGCGCCAGTTAGAACTTAACAGTTAGGCGAAGGCTTGAGGAAAGTGTAAGAAAGGCTTCCTGTCCGTCGTTTGAAATTGTAAATAAACCTGATGTCCTCAGGAGATGGCAAAAGGAACAGAACATCCATAAATAGCAAGAAAGTGACATAAAGAAAAACATAGTTGTTCGGATGCAGCTGTGCAAGAGCTATTCCTAGATAATTTAGCATTTGTCGGATGAAAGAATTGAAAGGCGGCACGCATCTGGCCCCGCACATGAATTTATTGCATGCCGTATATCCCTTCGGGGGCAAATGAGCCTTGTCAATCATTGAAGGGACTAGAACATCTCCAAACGGAATCCGATGTTTAGAGCATAATCCGCGGAGAGTTGCCTCACCAATTCTAGAGGCCTAGGAATCCATCGGGTTATATAGAAATATAGCCCCTTCTATGATGTTGGGCGTAGGACTTATATTTTATGCTAAAAGGACGGGAACATCGGAGAAATGGCCGACCAATGGGCCGGAAACCTCTGGTTACTTAATTTGACGATCAAGGGAGAGTCTGCCGGAAATAGTTGCAGAACTTGACGTGGCTCCGAGATTGCTAAGTTGTGAAGGTTTGTCCAGAAGGCATTGCAGCTAAACGCTCTAAACGTCTGGAGCCTATATCAACTAAACTCAATAGATAATCGAGATTGGAAAATTTTACCTGTCCCTCTATGCTAAGTGTAAGCTAGTGTGGTGTAGTGTTGTGAAGTGTAGAGATAAACATTTCAAAATTAAAAGAAAAGGTAAGTGACGAGATTTTGGATTTTGACCATAGTGACCGTCATCGCTGACCGTCTCAACTGGCGTTTAGATTGAACGATTGTGTAAGCATTGGGATTGACCATTGGCATATCAAAGTGTGAAGTCCATTATTAAAATCTATATGTTAAGTTTTAGTACATATTCTAAGTCCCAGGAGTTTGGTCGTTCAATTTCGAGTTCGATATTGGATATGCAAGCCTTGTTGTTCGTTATTGTCATATGTTCAAGTTCATTGAGATGGGATTGGATCTAATTGTTCATGCAAGTGAATATGGATTGGTTTACAAGTTCAATTCAATGCTTAGAATCAGCTAAGTACCCATAGTCGATCCCTATATTAAAAAGAATCGATCCTATTTGTACCGATCCTTTCTCTTATCACAACCGATCCATCCTCAAACACAAAACAACCGACCCCTCTTAAAAAGCCCATGACCGACCCCTCCACTTAGCTGCTTTCACAATTCTCCTAACCCTACAGCCGATCCCTCTAGCAAAGCGAATAGCCGATCCCTCTATGTTCAAGAAATAACTGATCCCTTCACTTAACGAAACAACCAATCCCTCTCAAAAATAAACTATAGCTGATCCCTCTCTAAAAAACCTATAACTGATCCCTCTCATACACTCAACCCAAGTTATCCTCCAACCGATCCCTATACCACGTAATTGCTAAACCAACCCCTCAATCCTCAAGCATTGACATCACTGAACCCTCTGTTTCCTTCATCCTTCACTCTTTTCTTTCTCCTCCTCTACTACTTCATCGAACCCTGCATCACCATCATCCATCCCATCTCCTCCAAACTTAATCCACGATTAACGCAAATAGAACCCATTATCTCATCATAAAGTCGTATGCAAGCTAAAACCTACACACACACACACACACACATATATATATATATATATTGGCAGTGATATATGGAGAAGATAGCGGTGATGTTGAATGATTTGGAGATGATTGAGATTTAAGGGAAGAAGGGTCAGATTTGAAGAAGTATGTTGGGTTGCAATGCTTTTTGTTTCGAAATTGAGGAAGGAAGAGAGGGGAAAGGTTTGGATCTAAGGTAAAATAAGAAGGGTTTCGTATTAAAGAGGAAAAATTAAATGGAAGTGAAGTGAATAAGTGAGGGATCGGGTACGATCCCTTGACTTGGGATCCATCTGATCCATATCAACCCTAAAAAAATAAAATTCGATCCCTATTAAAACAAAAAAGAAAAGGGAAGGGATCGACCCTATATGCACGAAAAAAAAGGGAAAATGGGGATCGACTAGAAGAATGCCGATCCCTATGAACATAAAAAAAAGAGAAAGAGAAAAAAGAGAGGAGGGATCGATTACGAACCCTGTGTGCATGCAAACATGGGCATAAAAATTATATAAAGTACATACATATAAAATGCAAAGAAGTTGCATCTAATTCAGTGGAAATTGGTGACGACCCGTGAGCGTGCAAACGCTTCCGTGAGCTAATGATGGGAACGTATACCTGAACGCGCACGTGTACATTCTAAAATTTCAATTTTTGAAATCGACGGAAATTTAATTCAAACCTGAAGCTATCAAGGCCGAGACTGGATTAGATAGCCAAAACTTACTAGCCTTGTAGAACCGACATAGACAACAACTGACGAAATATAATCCTAAATTTATATTATTGGAAATCGACCAAGCGTCACGACGATCAAAGCGAGATACGACACTTTGGGAAAATAATTCGATGAAAGGTTAGCGACTATTCAGAAAACTGGAAGGATTTCTTTCCGACGACTCTAACTTGCTTCAATTCAAAGCACGTCATGTTCAGCACAAGATGTACTTTGGGGGGGAATGTGTTATCCGGCATTTTGACCCAGCTATATTCAAACTGATTGGACAAATTAGATTCAACTGTCATCAAGGCTAGTAAGTCCAGAGCGATGATTGTGGGGTCCATAAGTCAAGTACATATGACAATATGAAGCCATGATCGAATGGAATTGAGGGATATGTAATGCAGAATGTTCAAAATATGGAATTTAGTCTAATAGGAATCGGCTATAACCCTCTTAATCATAGGGATCGACATATTTGAGCCAAAAAAGTGCAAGTCAATGGGAAGCAATCAATATCTAAAAATTCATAAGTCCGGTGCATATGAAATTTTATGAGCAAGATGTGGAAACTCTAGGGAGCCTAACCTAGGGGTCACACCTCAAAAGGATGAAGTAAGAGGGATCGGCCCTCTTCCCACAATAGGAATCGGCTAGAATCAGGAGACAACTCACATTGCAGCAAAGATCGACCAATATCTCAAGTTCTATTAATCCAATTGGCATCAAACATGGAGGCTATGCATATTACAACATGAGAAAGCTCCTGTAGGCATCGCACCCCCAAATTCTTCCAAAATAGGGATCGGCACCAATCCCTATTCCTTGGGATTTGGGTCATGCGATCCCTCTGATGGGTCCATATGGTTTTGGAGATCCTTCGGCCGAATTTTTAGGGAGATATTTCGTCGTCTTCCTCTATAAATACAGGCTTCATTATTCATTTTCTGGACTTTTACGCTGCTAGTTGCTTTATACTCTGTTGTAACATAGGATTTTCATCTAATCCCTATTGCACTCGGTTTACAAAGTGATTAATAAAAGTTATATATTTAAAGTGGACGTAGGCAAACAACGTCGAACTACTATAAATCATTGTGTTCTTGTTATTGCTTTGATTTTCTATCATTTAGTAGCTTGTTTTCTTTGTTATCATTTTATATTATGTATTTTTTCCTCTACAAACTTCTATTAGGTGTTTGTTCCAATTTTTGTGCAAACATAGGGTGTGTCTCATAGCCTTGAATTCGAGATTGTATTTGCATTTACTAGTAGAAAAGATATGCGTACAAGGAATTGTGCAGGACTGGATGTAGGGTAACTCTGAACCAGTATAAAATCCTGGTGTGTTCTTTCCTTTTTACTTTTACTGCATTTACTTTATCTGCACTTTGATTTTGTGATTGTTAATTACATCATTACAAGTAGAATCTTAAAGAATTTGAAAATTATTCATATATTTCAATAAACACTATTCACCCCTAACCCTATAGTGTTAATTTAGCCATAAGAACCCATATTCCGCTAACTAACAAGAAGGCTTGCAGCTATGAAAGCCATTTCATTTGGCGTCGAAGGTGATATAATAACTTATGAACCCTTATACAATCTTTGAGAAAACTCTTGGCACTTTCATTTAATGTCTCGACATTAGGGAAGCATGAGCAAAGCAATAGAAGTTCTTAGTAAAGTTTACCTCGATCTCGAGAGATAATTTTAACTCTATCTTGAAGATTAATGACTTGGTTGCTTAACCTATTGTGTTTTAACCTAAGATGTGTGAATTGTTAACCTATTGTGTTTTAACTTCTAATATGTGATATGTTAGTTGTATGTTACGAAGTTTGCTAGCATGAAGTCGAGATCCAATATGTAGTGTCTTCTAAAACTTGAGTATATTTAGCTTTAATTTTAGTAAAACACAAGATTAAGTGTTATCCGCTGAAGAATTGCTTGATTTAGTCTAAAAAATAACATACTAACAATTTAACGAAAAGGTAATTTTATAGATGGAATTGACTTAATACAAATTCGCAAAAATTACAAGATAAATGGTAGTATTTTAGGTTTACCAAGTGGTTTTATTTCTCGGATATAGCTCCATCACTCTTCAAGGTTTGGTTGGAGGGGCTTCGTTAAGAGATGGCTTGGGAAGAAGAACCACCCCTAGTCTTTGTCTGTTCCTCTTCATATTTCGTGATGAAGTAGGCTCAGACTGGTTCTGCATTTTCTCTAAGAAGGGAGAAACCTAAATCATTACCATCATCACAAATAAGGCGATAAGCAGGGAAGAGTACAGTGAAGGCTTTGTTAGTGGCAACATTTTTGGCTTCGGAGACCATCTTGGACCTATGAAAATGTCCCTTTTATGGGCATTTCAAAGGTTCAAAAAGACGTTATCGTGGATGATAGCTTGCTTCACAAGCTTCTCCTTAGCAGCAACTGAAACGGCGTTTACTCTCTCATCGATGTTAGAGAATTTTTTTTCAACCTCTCAACTACTTCCTTTAGGAGTTTAGCTTTTGTAGCTTCTTTTGTTACTGGTTTCTTCGTGTTGCAAAGAATGTAGAAGAGAATATTGAGACCTCATTCAATGGCGAGGTCTTGAGCTGGTTTCTCAAATATAATATATATTTTTTATAAGAATTCTTATACATATGTTGTAATGTTATAGTACAAGGACTTACCTCGGTAGCTGAAGCAACATCTCAAGATGCTAGGGTTGTAAATCCTTCATGGAAGTATTGTTAGAGAAAGTAGAATGGCAGGAAACAAGTACCAAGAAATCCTTGGCCACCTCGGAAGGGATCGTTACAACCATCCAGCTAATGGAGGTGCCTCAAACAAATGTCCAGAAGGGTGAAATGGAGATGGAGTAGAAGAGAAGCTGATGCGAGCATCCTTGGTGGAATGATCTTTTGCCTTTAAGAACCATATTAAGCGAGGGGATTGGAAGATCCCCTCTTTGATGAGGTAGTCTTAGGTGAGATCCTCCGCCTTGAACCCAATTAGCATCTTTCCGCTTTGAAAGTCCATTATTAAAGTAAATATAAAATTATGTCAATAAACATAAAAAGTAGGAAAGGATAACAATAAAAGCGGTGAACTATGTAAACAACAATAAAATCTTAAAATAACTATGTTGTTTCTGTTAATTTTGGATCAGATCTGATAATTGGGGAAGAAAATGTTTTTATTCATTTTGAACTAAAGAAAAAGAATACAATTGGAAAATGAAAAAAAATGAATTGTCACACCCTATACAAGACAAACACAGTATATATATATACATAGTCAACTCCTTCACAATGACACATCAGCAAGAATTTTAGTCTCTCAACACCCCCCCTCAAGCTGGGGACTGATGCAAACCCAGCTTGGACAAAATATGATTCTGTTGGTGTGATTGTAAAATCTTGGTGAATACATCAGCTAATTGTTCTGATGATGGAATGTATGCAAGATGTAATAATCCTTCCATAACTTTATCTCTTGTAAAGTGACAGTCTACCTCTATGTGCTTAGTTCTTTCGTGAAAAAATGGATTCCTGGCAATATGCATGGCTGAATGATTATCACAATATAATGTGATTGGTTTGATTGGCTCAACTTGTAGCTCTTGTAATAATCTGAACATCCATGTTATCTCTGTAGCAGCCTGTGCCATAGCCATATATTCTGCTTCAGCTGAACTTCGAGACACTATAACTTGATTCTTGGATTTCCATGAAATAGGAGAAGAACCAAGTAAAATAATATATCCAGTAACAGATCTTCTTGTCATGGGACAAGCTGCCCAGTCCGAATCTGAAAAAGCTTGCAATAAAGGTTTGTCACAGCCGTTTAATAGTATACCATTACCTGTAGTGCCTTGTACGTAAGAAAATGTATGCTTCAAAGCTTCAAAATGAGGAATCCGTGGATTTTGCATAAACTGGCTCAAAGTCTGAACTGCAAAGCTCAAGTCTGGTCTAGTATGTGTGAGATAATTAAGTTTGCCAATTAGAACTCGATATTTTGTAGGATCTGTTAGAAGAGCACCATCTGTGTCGTTTAATTTTAGATGAATATGCAATGGGGTCGGAGAACATTTAGGAAAATTCATAGCACAAGAATTTAGTAGCTCAATTGTGAATTTGTGATGTGTCATTGCAATACCTGAAGCAGTATGATTAATTTCAAGTCCTAAAAAATAATGGAGAGAACCAAGATCTTTAATACTAAAGGTGGCATGTAGAAAAGTCTTTAAATCGTCAATTTCAGAAGAATCTGAACCAGTTAGTAAAAGATCATCCACATAAACAGCTAATATGGTTATTAAACCAGACCTTTTCTTGGTAAAGAAAGAATAATCATTCTTAGATTGAGAATATCCTCGAGATTGTAGGGCTGAGGTAAGTTTGTGAAACCATTGTCGTGATGCTTGTTTAAGTCCATAAATGGACTTCTTAAGTCTACAAACAAGGTGATTAGGATTTGGAATTCCTTCAGGCATTAACATGTAAACTTCTTCATATAAATCCCCATGAAGAAAAGCATTATTGATATCAAGTTGATGAATTTGCCATTTTTTTGAGGCTGCAACAGCAAGAATAGTTCGAATGGTTGTCATTTGACAACTGGAGAAAATGTTTCATGGAAATCCACTCCATGTTTTTGTGTAAAACCCTTAGCTACTAATCTAGCTTTGTACCTTTCTAAAGAGCCATCCGCTTTAAGTTTGACTTTAAAAACCCATTTGCAACCAATTGGATTTTTACCTGCTGGAAGCTTAACTAAATCCCAAGTGCCATTTGACTGAAGAGCATCTACTTCATTTTTCATTGCTAAAACCCAATTTGGATCATTTGAAGCATCAAGGTATGAAGAGGGTTCATGATAAGAAGCAATAGTCGAAAGAAAAGAAAAATGAGAAGGAGGTAGAGAAGAAGAACAGATTAGTGAGGTATGTATTAGGTCAGAAGAACAGTTATTGCAAATATAGTCTTGAAGGTAAGTTGGTTGTCTGTGTTGCCGAGACGATTTTCTTAAAAATGGTTGAGGAGTAAGATTAGGTAAAACATGTTGTGTATCTGTCATAACTGGGCTTGAACTGTCAGAAGTTGATGAATCATTGACTATATTATTTTGAGTAGAAGATGGGATGTTTTGTGAAGTATCAGGTGTGTCATCGAATATATTATTTTGAGTAGAAGATTGGATATTGTGTGGAATGTCATTTTGAATTGGTATAAAAATAAAATCTGAAGAATCAATTTGAATTGTAGGTAAAGTAATGGGATGTGAATATGGTTTTATATGGAATGGAAAATTGAATTCATGAAAAATGACATCTCTTGATTCAATGATTTTATGTGTGGCAAGATCTAATGCTTTATAACTTTTGTTTCCAAATGAATAACCAATAAACACACATGGTTTTGCACGGGTTTGAAATTTATCTCTTCCTGGAGATATTGTAGAAACAAAACAAAGACAACCAAATGTCCTTAGAAAAGAGTAATCTGGTAATTTTTTGAAAAGTTGAAAGTAAGGAGAACGAAATTGAAGAGATGGTAGTGGTGTACGATTTAAAAGATATGTGGCAGTTAATATGCATTCTCCCCAAAATTGTAAAGGTAAGTTAGATTGAAAAAGTAAAGATCTAGCAACTTCAAGGAGATGTTTGTGTTTTCTTTCAACAACTCCATTTTGTTGAGGAGTGTATGCACAAGAAGTTTGATGAATTATGCCATTAAGAGAATAAAACTTTAGAGCATTAGATCCGAAAAATTCAGCTGCATTGTCGGACCTAATGATCTTAATTTTGGATTGGAATTGTGTGAAAATTAGAGTGTGAAAATTCTGTAAAACAGTGAGTGAATCACTTTTGGAAGACATAAGAAATGTCCATGTGCATCTAGTATTGTCATCCACAATAGTTAAAAAAATATCTAAATCCATTGTGAGTAACATGTTTATATGGACCCCAAGTATCAATGTGTATGAGATCAAATGGTTTATCAGCTTTTGTGATGGAAGTGGGGAAAGTATTTCGGTGTTGTTTGGCTTGTGGACAGATTTTACATAAATGAGAAGGTTTAATAGAAGAATCAAAAACATTGATATGTTTAAGTTGAACAAAAGGTATATGACCAAGTCTACAATGCCATAGTTCAGGGCCATTATTTTTGAGAGCAACAGAGGAAGCAAAAGGTAAAGTAGTATCATTCATATGAGATGTTACAGACGAGTTCAACATTGAAACATCTTTTACAACATTATTATTCAAAGATTTATTTGAAACTGAAAATACAGTAGGAACATGCTTACTGTTAGCATCAACATTAACAATATAAAGGCCTTTGATCTCACTACCAATCAATAGTGGCTTCTTCATCAAATGGTCCTGAAGGAAACAGAATTGTGAAGTAAAAAGAACATTAGTGTCCTTTTTTGTCATGAGTTTACGTACAGAAACAAGATTGAAACAAAAATCTGGTACGTGCAGAACGTTATTCAAGGTTAATGAGGCAGAAAGAACAATTGTACCAGTATGTAGAACATTGCATGTTTTACCATTAGGCATAGGGATAAGTATTGGTTTAGGCAAAGAAGAATAATGAGTGAATAAATTTAGATGAGGAGTCATGTGGTCTGTAGCTCCACTGTCAATGATCCAAACCGGTTTAGATTCTGAAGAAATAAAGCAGAAATTCTTACCAGCCAAAAAAGCAGTTGATTCAGGTGGCGCGGCATTATTATTCTTCAATAAAGCTAGAAGTTGATTATACTTCTCATTTGTAAATCCAGATGAGTTGTTGCCGCTGGTGAGTCCTTCGATGATGATGCAGCAGCTGCTGTTCGAGGACCTTTGCCTGGTGGATATCCATGCTTTTTCCAGCATTTCTCTGTAGTATGACCTCCCAGTGAGCAAAAATCACAAAACAAAGTATGTCCATGCAATTTCCAGCAATTATCAACTGTATGGCCACCAAGTTTACAATGATCACAATATTGAGATCCTCTACCATATTTGACAGAACCGCCACGACCTCGAGAAGAGGTATGACTGCCTCTATTTGGATTCTTAGAATCAACAAAACATTGAGAAGCTAATGCGGAAGTAAGATCAGACAAGGAGGATCCAGATGGAGTTTGTTTATTACCTAGTTCACATTGCTCTTCTTCTTGCAATAATAGTTTGTAAACTTCATTTAGAGACGGAGGTGGTTGAATCATTAAAATTTGTGCACGCGCAGAATTATATGAATCATTCAAACTTGCTAGAAACTGTACAACCTGCTGATCTTGAAGAATATCATGAATCAAGGCTCCAGATCCGCACACACAAACACGATCTTCAAGCAGTAAAGTGTATTCATCCCACAGAGTTTTCGATTTAGTATAATGAGATGAAATTGAAGAGGTACCTTGAGTTAGTGTGGATAACGATTTTTGAATTTGAAAAAGACGAGTTCGATTAGATCAAGCAAATCTAACCGCAAGATCAAACCAAATTGCAGAAGTAGATCGATAATACAGAATTGATTGTGCAATATCCTTTTCAACAGAGTGTAATAACCAAGAAATTACCATATTATTGCATCGATCCCATTGAGATGCGAGAGTCGGATTATCGACTGGTCGAACACAAAGACCGGTGACAAACCCTAATTTATTTTTTGCCATGAGAGAAACTTCAACCGAACGTCGCCAATGACTATAATTGCGATCTGAAAGAGGAACGGTTGAGAGAACATAATTGGGATGATCGGAATGATGCAGAAAAAGTTCATCGTTAGAGGTGAGTGAGGGAAGATCGGTAGATATTGAGGTAGCTGAAGATTGAAACGGTGGTGGAGGGGGAGGTGGTAGTGTTGGTGGCTCTGATACCATGTTAATTTTGGATCAGATCTAATAATTGGGGAAGAAAATGTTTTAATTCATTTTGAACTAAAGAAAAAGAATACAACTGGAAAATGAGAAAAAAAATGAATTGTCACACCCTATACAAGACAAACACAGTATATATATACATAGTCAACTCCTTCACAATGACACATCAGCAAAGAATTTCAGTCTCTCAACGGTTTCTAAGTCCTAGGTATACCCTCGGGGGTAGGGGAGGCTTTAGATTTAGCAAGGTTTATATTCACTTTGGGTTTTGTTGTTTGCTTTTTCCTTCTTTTTCTATGCAGTCTTTGTTACCATGATGCTTGAACTAAGAGCAACTCCAACAGGTTCAATATTCTCGAATCCGCACCCACAATCAACCCCAATAGAGTGCGGGAATTTGTAATAGTGCAGAAAGGGGGGCCTTTGGGCTGAGAAATTGGGATTGAGTGAGGCGCCTGTTCAACAGGCGCCTGTTGGCCAAGTGCCTGTTGAACAGGCGCCTCATTTTCAGGCGCCTGTTCAACAGTCGCCTGGCAACAGTAACCCTGTTGCAACGAGGCGCCTGTTAAACAGGCGCCTACTCAGCTCCAACGTCATTTTTTTTCCCGCTCCAACGGTCATTTTTCCATCTTCAAATATTACTCTCCTTTCTTCTTCCATTTCCAACCAATTTCCTTCCTCCATTGAAATTTTTTGCTGCCACTAATCTCAACTGAAAATGTACTCCGATTTTGACGTCGTTGCTGCAAGGTCCAGTTTTGAAGAATACGACTTACAAGACGTTACGATTCTGATTGGGGGAAAAGTAACTAATGCAAGTTGGAGCGCTGCGGAAGGCTACGATCTTTGCTACATTTACTGTGCACTCTCAGTCGATCTTATTCGAGGGACCGATCAAAGTGGTGAGTCTTTTTGGGGCAAAATTACTAATTGCTACAATCGGAAGAACATCGATCGAAAAAGAATGCTATCTTCAGTCAAAGGTCATTATGGAAAAATAAATCGTCAAACGCAAACGTTCGATTCTCAAATGTTCAAGTTGAAGCAAACGAATCCTAGTGGATTTGGGAATGAAACGCATTTAGTAAGCTTTAATATAATTTCATTGTATTTTTTTATCATAGTTCTCTAAGTGTACTAGTTATTTTTTTAACAAAGAATGGCCGTAAACAAGTTGTTCAAACAAATCTATAAACCTGATAGTAAACAAGCACCACATTTTTATCAGTTCATGCATGTTTATGACATGTTGGTTGAGCACGTTAAATGGAAATCATCGCTTCAGAAAACCGTTCAACAAGTTCAATCAAACAGTGGTCGGGGTAAAACGCCTAGAGTTGGAGAAAGCTCCAAACCTAGGGAATCCCAAGGAAGCTTCGGTTTAGGATCAGAAGAAGGCCCATCCCCAACCGAAGATCATTTTGTTAGGCCACAGGGAGCAAAAGTGGCCAAAAAGAAGCAGACTGCTGCAGCGGATCAAGAGGAAATTAAAAAACTCATGCTTGAATCTGAAGAAAGATTTAACCGGGCAATGGACACTCGAGCAATGCAACACCAAGAAAAGTTATCAAGAATGGATCAACTTATTGCTGGAAACCGGAAAAGAGATGAAGATGCAATAATGTTCATGGATACGTCACACATGTCTGCAGAACAACTGGAGTATATGGAGCAAAGAAGGAGAGAAATTATGAGGCGTAGACTTGAAGAGGGTCATTAAATGAATTACCGTTTTTACAACCTTTGTATCTTTAATTACCGTTATTTGTATTGTGTTCTTAATGCAAGCAATTATTAATATAAGTATTTTCATTGAAATTGCATTACATTGAAAAAAGATTTTAACAACATTAGGTTAATTATACATAAACAGATTACAATAACAGTAATAAGTAACAACAACATAAACAACAGTAGAAAAAGTAAGAACAGAAATATAGTTTCACTGATTTCCAGAAAACCCCCAAAGATGATCTATGAGATCATTTTGTAGTCTTCGATGAAGTTAAACACTACGGTATGACATTTGGCTTTCTACATGAAACTCGAGTTCTAGTGCGCTTCCAATCATATCGTTGCGCCAAACATGCGGTGGTGTAGGAGCACCCTCGTAAACGTAATCTTCTTCCATGTCTCTTTCATCCTCTATAATCATATTATGTAAAATAATACAAGTGTATATTATTTTGGTCATTTTAACTGGTGACCAAAGTCTGCATGAATTACTGACTATGGCAAGACTGAAGAACCCCAAATGCTCTTTCAACATCCTTCCTCTGGCCTTCTTGCATCACTGCAAACTTTGCTTGTTTATTGTTTTGTGGGTTAGGAATTGTCTTGACAATGGTACTCCATTTAGGATATATACCATCACCTAGATAATATCCATGATCGTACGTGTTACCTCCTAAAGTAAAGGTACAAGGAGTTAATCTACCGTTTGCTAAATCATTGAACAACGTAGATCGTTCGACTACGTTAAAATCATTGTTCAAACCTGGCATTCCAAAAAATGCATGCCATATCCATAAGTCATACGACGCTACGGCTTCAAGAATAATAGAGGACCTACGAGACTTACCTTGATAAGCTCCAGCATACGCCTTTGGACAATTCTTCCACTCCCAATGCATGCAGTCTATACTACCTAACATTCCAGGCCAACCTCTACTACCATGCATATTTAATAACTTAACTATATCTGCCTCGTTTGGTCGGCGTAAGTATTGATCACCGTAAATGTCCACGATAGCTTGACAGAAATGTTCCAAACACTCTAATACTGTGCTTTCCGCCACTTTCAAAATTTCATCAAGCATGTCCGCTGGTCCTGCATATGCAAGCATTCTGAGTGCAGCTGTCATTTTTTGAATTCCAGTCAAACCCATTGTTCGAGATGCATTGGGTTTGAAGATAAAGTATTTGTCATGCTGCTTGATACAGTGGAGGATTCTAAGAAATAGAGGACGTCGCATGCGGAATCTTCTTCTAAAATCAGCATCTATGTAAGTAGGATTTGGAACAAAGTAGTCTTCCATCATTCTGTCGTTGTGCCATGAATGTCTGCGATTTTTATACCGACGACCAACAACTGATCCACCGTGTTGCCTGCTCGATTGACCAACCTGTAGCGCAGCCATACTTAGTAGTTCCTTTTCGCGGCGAAAATGATCTGCCATCATTTCATTAAATTCGTCGTCGCTATCATCAAAAAATATATAATCTTCTGCCGCCATTTGTTATAAAATTGTATGAAATAAGAATGAGCAATAATACTTCTTAGCATCTAGCAAGCCTTTTATAACTTAAATCACATGCTGGCTTTCATAACAAAACAAACAAACATCTAAACTTTATTTACTGTTGAAGCAGTGTTCTTATCATACAACTATAGCCATGTTCTTAACATTTACTGTTGATGCAGTGTATCATCCCATCATACAACTGTAGCCACGTTCTTAACATTTACTGTTGATGTAGTGTATCATCCCATCATACAACTGTTGATGTAGTGTATCATCCCATCATACAACTGTAGCCATTTGGCTGTAGTGTCACGTCTGCACTATCTTGTCCCCTCCATACACTATTGAATGTTGATGTAGTGTATCATCCCATCATACAACTGTAGCCATGTTCTTATCGCAATTATACAGAAAGAAACAAGTCAATGTTACTGAAACACCCAAACATTAATACAGTCAACGACAATACATACACTCCACAGTAATACACTCCACAATAATACAACCAACAAAAAATACCACAACTAGGAATTAGAACTGACAGTAAGAAACTCAACGAGAATACACTCAACTTATGGATATCCAAATCGTTCTAGCCAATTTTGACGTATGATATAAGCCTCATGTCCAGTGAATGTGCTGTGATATTTGAGAAAGTAACGACCTTCAAATGTGAAACGGGTTGGTTCGAACAAATTTTCAAATATAACCTCATTGATAACTGTACTGTACCGCGTACAGGCGTTGCAGAAGTTCCCATAAGCAGTCCTCAACTCTACCTTCGTACGTCTACTTCTACACTCAACATTGTTATTGTAAAGTTCGGCAATAGTGTCCCAAAACTGAGTTGCCATTATCTCTTCATCGTCGCACATCCGATCAGTTTGTATAAAAAAAATTACTAACTATATCAATTCCGTAGCCGAAAATATTATGTTACACATTGATTGAATTTACCGAACTTTTAAATGTTGTGACATTAGAGTATAAAACTTTCTCTTAAATAAAGAGGTCGTGATCCGCATCAATAAAATGAAGCATGAGATTAACGTCCACGTGTCAAACATCCATAAACTGTTTGACAAACAAACACAAATGTTTTTGTTACTTCAAAATCGTCACACTTTCAGTACATATACGCTCAATAATAAACAAGCGTAAATTAAAATCAACACAATGCAATACTCAACATAAAATATAATCGCCACAATGCCATAACATATAGACAATCACATATAACAGTAGAATCATCACCAACATATAGACAATCACATAATAACACAGTCTAAAACATCTAAATGCAGCACATCAGTCTATGTGATCAGAACCGCTATCAATCTCCTCATCGTCTCCACTATCGTCGTCACTATCGTCGTTGACGTCATCAAAGTCGTGATGGAACAGGGAGACGGTCCGGTCGACCAACCTCAATGGAACAGGGAGACGGTCCGGTCGACCAACCTCAATGCCGGT
This sequence comes from Allium fistulosum, assembly GCA_030737815.1. NCBI lineage: Eukaryota > Viridiplantae > Streptophyta > Magnoliopsida > Asparagales > Amaryllidaceae > Allium > Allium fistulosum. The sequence continues at coordinate 548,274,257 of CM060906.1, forward strand.
GAGCATATAAAAATCTAGAGGAGTCAATCCTAGCTCAAAATCAGGGAAATGAAATGTGTGAGTGGTAGGCCACCATCTCTCGGTGAGGGCCTCTACCAGGCAACGATCTACATGTGCAAATCTAGGTAAATCTAGAAATTCACCAAAAGGTGACGCATTTAGCCTATCCAAAATCGGCTGCGGTAACTGATCAAAATACTCAGACATACATCTATACCAACTACCTCGCATCACTACGTGACGAACCTAAAAATTTGATTCTTTAGTGTTAAAATAAACAAACAATTATCATACATATACAGTTACACAGTTGTTCATCAAGCAATAAAGAAATAAACATATACTTGTGGCGTCGCTATAGCTGCAGTAAGTCGATGCAAAATGGTAGGAGGCAAGTCGTGTAAGGATCGAAGATCATCTGGAGTCACGGTAGCATCAGGAGGGACATGAGCTGGTCCAATATTGGCATCGGTCGCATACCAAACGGTGCGTCTACCAATTTTGACCGGACGTGGCGGCATTTGGACGCAAAGCAGAGTAAAAAAGTTAAAAGAGAAGAGGTTAGAAGAAGAAAAAATGGGGGGAAATGGCTGAAAAGCGCCTGATATAGGCGCAAACACCAGGCGCCTGTTCAACAGGCGCCCGATGTTAAAGAAACACGGGCGCCTGTTGAACAAGCACCTGTTGAACAGGCGCCTGGTTCCCCAGGCGCCTGGCCCCATTTCCGTTGTGGAAATGAGGCCTCCAACATTTCGGAGTGCGGAAAATCCGATTTCCGCACTCCGAACTGTTGGAGTTGCTCTAAGATTTGAATATTTATGAATACCTTGGGGATCTTTACTTTAATATATGTTACCAAGGGCATAATGAGACTACATGCTCGAAGGTTCTCAGTGTTCAGCACGACCTCCCTCATCCTAATCAAGGATGACAGTTTAAGCACCTCAACCATTCGAGTGTCGAATTTGTTGATACTCTTATTGACAAAGAATGAATGGAATATACTTTAGTCCCACATTAGAAAAAATGAAGATAATATTTGGGTATATATATCTAAGTCTCATTCCCTATATTGGCCCTTAGGGTCAGGTAATTTTGTGCGAGGGAGAGGACCTATATATAGTGAACACACGCGCGCACCGCCCTCCCGTCCCGTACCGAACCGGGCCGGGCTCGGGTTCGGGTCTAGCATGATAATCTTATTTTTGCACTGGAAAATAACGTTAATTTTTTGACTAATTTTTTATGATGAGAAGCGACAACAGCAACGGGTGCGATCCATTTGAAATCTGACTGTTCGCAACCAACGGTAACGGAAGTAACTGTTGCAAAATAGTTGCGCGTTTGAATTGAAGGGACACAACCTTTACGAAGAGACACAAGAGCACAGTATATATACAGGGAATTCTAATCAAATTCACTATTCGGTTTTCGCTCTTGTCTTCTTCTTCCAAAACGCTCTGTTGCTGCCATTACCATATCACAGAACTCGACGTACTCATTACAACCTCGTGCAGTCTCCGATTGCTGTATCCTGGGAGGCCATCTAAAAGGTCTTAAGGAAATTGCTAAGGCAAGCCTCAATCGAATTTCCTTTATTTTGATTCTTCTCTGCTGTTGATTTTTTCTGCATCTACTTGAGTGCAAGTTAGATTGCCATATTGCTGTTGTTCGTGTTGTTGTAACACTTACATTTATTTGCTCTTCATCTTATTATAACACACAAAAGTGTTGTTCTGTGTCTGTTGCTTTCTGTCTTGAGATATACGTGATTAACATCTTAAGACCTTTTATTTTCTTTCAAAACAGAAATGGCAGCAGAACAGATGTCGATCAAGACAGCCAATCTGAACAAACCAGACCCTTTCAAGGGGGACAGAGATGATTTTCTGACATGGCAGAGTCAGATGCTCTTCTATCTCACAACCTTCGGTCTGCAAAAATACCTTGATGAAGATGAACCGGTGCCACCTACACCAGGCAAAACCACTGCATCAACTGAGAATGCTAATATTGATGCATGGAGGCACTCGGATTTCTTGTGCAGGAATTACATCCTTAACTGTTTGGATAAGGTTTTGTACAAAGTTTATCAGCCACTCAAGACTGCGAAAGCTCTCTGGAATGCGCTTAATGCAAAGTACAAAACGCAAAACGTGAGCCTGAAAAAGTTCATATTTGACAAGTTCATGGACTACAAGATGGTAGATTCGAAATCTGTCACAGCACAACTGCATGAACTTCAGATTATTATTCATGAATTGCAAGCAGAAGGCCACGAAGTTGGTGAATCCTTTTTGGTTGAAGCAATCGCTGGAAAGTTGCTACCATCTTGGAAGGATTACCGCAATTATTTGAAGCACAAGAAGAAGGAGATATCCTTACAAGACCTCATCGTCAGATTGAAGATTGAGGCAGATAATCGCGGTGTCACTAAACCAAAAAGCGAAGAGGCTTTTGTTACAGAAGGGGCAAAGAAAAAAGGAAACCCCAACAAAAAAAAGGAAGGCACCAGAAAACAAACAACATGATCATAAGTCATCCAAGAAGTTCAATGGGAAATGTTGGGTCTGTGGCAAGCCTGGACATCAAGCAAAGGATTGCAGACACAAGAAACAGAACAATTCTGAAGCAAATGTGGTGGAAAACATGGATATTGACGGATCTAATTTTTCTGGAGTTGTGTCAGAATGCAATCTAGTCCAGAATCCTTCTCAGTGGTGGTTTGACACAGGTGCTACACGTCACGTGTGTTCGGAAAAGTCCATGTTCTCCACTTACAACCAACTCGATCATGAAGAAAAATTGTACATTGGCAACTCTGCAGTGTCAATGATTGAGGGCAGCGGGAAGGTAATCCTCAAGTTCACATCTGGTAAAACTATTACGCTGAATGATGTGCTTCATGTTCCAGACATCCGCAAGAATTTGATCTCTGGACCTATACTCTCGAAGAAAGGCTTCCGAATGGTCTTTGAGTCAGATAAAGTTGTTCTGTCCAAGGCTGGAATCTATATAGGGAGAGGATATATGTGTGATGGCCTATTTAAGGCCAATGTAGCCGTAATCGGCAATAATAATGTGTATTGTAATTCCGAAATGAATAAAAAGGAAGTTTCTTATGTTGTCGAGTATGATATTTTATTATGGCATGAAAGATTAGGACACATAAACTTTTGAAAAATGAAAAAACTTGCAAATATGGATTTAATTCCAAAATTTCAAGTAGATAAAAGATACAAATGTGAGACATGTGTAGAAGCAAAAATGGTTAAGAAACCATTTCATACCGTTGATAGAAGTACTGAACCATTACAAATGATCCATACTGACTTATGTGATTTCAAAAACTTACCTACAAGAGGTGGGAAAAAGTATTTTATCACATTTATTGATAACTATACACGATATTGCTACGTATATCTTTTAAATAGTAAATATGAAGCAATTACATCTTTTATAAAATATAAAGCTGAAGTAGAAAATCAGCTAAATAAAAAGATCAAGATACTAAGATCTGATCGGGGTGGAGAATATGAGTCTCCGTTTGAACAATTCTGTGCAGAAAATGGAATAATACATCAAACAACAGCACCATATTCACCACAGTAAAATGGTATTGACGAGAGAAAGAATAGAACATTAAAAGAAATGATGAATTCTATGCTTTTAACCTCTGGCCTACCGACGAACTTGTGGGGGGAGCCTTAAATATGTCTAATCACATATTAAATAAGGTTCCTCATAATAAAACAGGAGCAATTCCATATGAGTTATGGAAAGGACACAAACCAAGCTTTAAATACCTCAAAGTGTGGGGGTGCTTGGCAAAAGTTCCAGTTCCGCCTCCCAAGAAAGTAAAACTTGGACCAAAAACTGTAGACTATTACTATTTAGGACCAGCCCAAAATAGTAGTGCCTACAGATTCTTGGTATTCAAGTCTGATATACCTGATATTCATGTAAATACAATCATGGAATCAAGAGATGCCTCATTCTTTGAAGACGTATTTCCGCACAAAAGGAATGAAGGAAATAATGTCCCTAAAAGGACACGAGAAGATTTAAGTCGCCCAAATGAAGATGAAACTCAACGTCAAGTTGAGGAAGCTGAACCAAGAAGAAGCGTAAGGGCTAGAACTTCCAAGTCATTTGGCTCGGAATTTTACACCTACGTTCTAGAACAAGAACCACAAACCTATAAAGAAGCAATGTCTTCGTCTGAATCTTCGTGTTGGAAAGAAGCGATCAACAGTGAGATCGAATCAATCCTAAGCAATAAAATTTAAGAAATTGTTCATATTCCACCTGGGATAAAACCAATTGGGTGTAAATGGATTTTCAAGAAGAAAATGAAACCAGATGGCTCTATTGATAAATATAAAGCCAGATTAGTAGCCAAAGGATATCGTCAAAAAGAGGGTGTAGACTTCTTTGACACATATTCACCAGTTACTCGAATAACCACAATAAGAATGTTAATAGCAATTGCATCCATCTATAATCTAGAAATTCATCAAATGGATGTAAAGACAGCATTCTTAAATGGAGACCTCGATGAGGAAATCTACATGGAGCAACCCGAAGGCTTTATATCCAAGGGGAATGAAAATAAAGTCTGTAAATTGGTAAAATCACTATACGGACTCAAACAAGCTCCAAAACAATGGCACGAAAAATTTGACAGTGTCATGATGAGAAATGGATTTCGCATAAATGAATGTGATAAATGTGTTTATTATAAACAAGTTGGACAATCATATGTGTTTGTTTGTTTATATGTGGACGATATGCTAATCTTTGGTCCTAATATTAAAATTATAGAGACCGTAAAGAAAATGCTGATCAACAATTTTGATATGAAAGATTTAGGAGTTGTCGACGTTATTTTGGGAATCAAAATAATAAGAACGTCTAATGGAATAGAATTATCTCAGTCACACTATGTAGACAAAGTAATTGAGAAATTCCAACCTTATGGAATTAAAGGGGTAAGAACACCTTTTAATCCATCAGAAGTACTGCATAAAAACACTAATGAGAGTGTAATGCAACTGGAATACTCTCGTGTAATAGGATGTCTAATGTATCTCATGAATTGCACGAGACCAGATATAGCTTATGCAGTAAGTCGACTAAGCAGGTATACGAGTAATCCAGGGAAGGAACACTGGAAAGCACTAATGAGAGTGCTAGGATACTTGAAGAATACCACAAATTATTCATTGCATTACAGGAAATATCCAGCTGTTCTGGAAGGATACAGTGATGCAAATTGGATTGCAGATTCAGAGGAATCAAAATCCACAAGTGGTTATGTCTTCACTCTTGCAGGAGCAGAAGTATCATGGAAATCAACGAAACAAACATGCATAGCTCGATCAACTATGGAATCAGAGTTCATCGCATTAGACAAAGCAGGAGAAGAAGCAGAATGGCTTCGACATTTCTTAGAAGATATTCCAATATGGCCTAAACCTGTAACGGCCATATGTATTCACTGCGACAATCAAGCAACGCTAAGTAGAGCGAAAAACTTTGTGTATAATGGCAAATCACGACACATTCGTCGACGCCATAACACAGTTAGGCAGTTACTCTCTAATGGAACTATCTCCATTAATTATGTAAGAACCAATGATAACTTAGCGGATCCATTTACTAAAGGGTTATCAAGAGAGAAAATTGACTACGCATCGAGGGGAATGGGTTTAAAAGCCTAAACCAATAAGAGTTATCTTATACGGAAATCTATCCTAGCGACTGGAGATCCCACGGACTAGGATCAATAGGCAAACCAGTTCTGAATAACTCAAGAAGTTATGCATTTGTTTGGACATAGTCCTATTCCATTCTTATGGTGCAAAATATAAATGCATGCATACAGAAGTATTAAAAGGTTAAAGCTGTGTTTTTTAATGATGACCATATCTTGTAAAATAACAAGTGGGATATATGTAGGATACTATTTATGGTTGCGATCACCTATGTTAGTGTGAGCTGGGTCGGCTCTATGAGAATATTAAAGGCTTAAATTCTCTAAACACACTCGCAGAACCATATTTGTTCAGGATCGAAATGAACACAACCTAGAGATTGGATGAGAAGGGAAACAATGCTTTGTTAACCTTATTGTCTGGTTATACAATAACGGCATACGGTTCAAGATAAAATAATTCACCGATTAGCCAAGTATATCCGATGAGTGTTAACAAGGGAAAGTTCAAAGTGAAACATCTACTTATCCTTCATAAAGCATTATTCCATACGTATTCTGTGATATTCCACTTTGTGTGGGGGAAAAGTATATTATCATTCATGTGGGGGATTGTTGATACTCTTATTGACAAAGAATGAATGGAATATACTTTAGTCCCACATTAGCAAAAATGAAGATAAGATTTGGGTATATATCTAAGTCTCATTTTCTATATTGGCCCTTAGGGTCAGGTAATTTTGTGCGAGGGAGAGGACCTATATATAGTGAACACACGCGCGCGCACCGCCCGCCCGTCCCGTACCGAACCGGGCTGGGCCCGGGTTCGGGTCTAGCATGATAATCTTATTTTTGCACTGGAAAATAACGTCAATTTTTTGACTAATTTTTTATGATGAGAAGCGACAGCAGCAACGGGTGCTCGCAACCAACGGTAACGGAAGTAACTGTTGCAAAATAGTTGCGTGTTTGAATTGAAGGGACACAACCCTTCCGAAGAGACACAAGAGCACAATATATATACAGGGAATTCTGATCAAATTCACTATTCGGTTTTCGCTCTTGTCTTCTTCTTCCAAAACGCTCTGTTGCTGCCATTACCATATCATAGAACTCGACGTACTCATTACAACCTCGTGTAGTCTCCGATTGCTGTATCCTGGGAGGCCATCTAAAAGGTCTTAAGGAAATTGCTAAGGCAAGCCTCAATCGAATTTCCTTTCTTTTGATTCTTCTCTGCTGTTGATTTTTTTTGCATCTACTTAAGCGCAAGTTAGATTGTCATATTGCTGTTGTTCGTGTTGTTGTAACACTTACAGTTATTTGCTCTTCATCTTATTATAACACACAAAAGTGTTGTTCTGTGTCTGTTGCTTTCTGTCTTGAGATATACGTGATTAACAGAATTTTCATGGGTCTTATCCTTTGCGGGTTTTATTTGGATGAACGAACAAAAGCAGTATCAACACGTGAAGAAAAATGATAAACCGCAGAAAGTAAACGGCTTATTAGCCCTGCTGAACTTTGTAATAATTCAAGGATTGGTGGTCGGAACATAGAAGAAATTTTTGAATGTGGACATTGCTTAAAGGGTTGGCTAGGAGCTATCTGTTATGAACTTAAAGTAAATATATAGGAGCGCCCATTATCTAGGTTTTATTTCCTTAAGCTTATAATAATGGTCCATCTCTTCGGTCGTAAAATCATAATTGAGGTGTTAATACAAAACGACTAAATGAGATATGTTGCTATGTAGTAGATTTCATTTGATATGGGAAGATGTTGTAAAACTGGCATAAGTTAATGAAAAGAGATGTAAGCGATAACAACATATGCATGTGTTCGACACTCCAGATGAAGTAAACCTTAAAGTGCTGGTACCATGTAATCGAAGGGTTTGGCATTATAACTTCAAACCTGATATTCCATAACATTCGAGGATGTGCATAAACTTAGCCCCGGTGTTATGTGATGATGTAGATTTGGTCAGTTTCTATTAATACATTAGTTTGGACAAAAAAATCTAGACCAATAGTTATAAACTTCAAAAAAAAAAAATTTACAGACTCAAACAACTAACATGAATCTTAAAATAGCTTATAGAGATCAAAACAAATAGCTTAAAATAAAATATAAATCAAGAAAATTTCATAAACAATTTCTTATGAAAAATATAATATGTGAATTCGGATTGAACCAAGTAAAAAACATATAAACAAACAATATGATTAAAAAGAAATTAATAAAAAGAAGCAAAAATAAACATACCAAACAACATATAAATCGATATTAGATTAAAGAAAGAAATTGAAAACCAAAGAAAACATAATGTTAAAAGCACAGGGAACTGAATGAGACCTGGAGAATTTTGAAGAAGTTTTAATGGTGATTTCTTTAAGTGTTTATAGTAAGAAGAAAAATGGAAAAAAAAGAAGGTAATATAGAGAGGCAAGGTTAATCCCAACCACAAATATAAATTAGGGATTTAAAATCCTACCATTGAAATGCAATCATTAAAAGCATTATATTTCGAAATAAGGAAAGTGTCACAGGTTCCTGTTTTTAATGTTGTTATAAGAAAAGTCCTTGTAGATAATAATATGTAAATTTAGTCCCTGTTTTTGAAAAATAGAAAAGGCAAGGTGTTTTGCATTTTTCTAACAGAAAATGCAAGCTAGCTTGCAACTTTTTGACTATGAATTTTTTTTTTTTGAAAATTTTGAAAATTTTAAAAAGCGCAAGTTAACTTGCGCTTTCTATCACTTTTTATCGGGAAAGCGCAAGCTAGTTTGCGCTTTTATTTTGAATTTTTTAGGAAATTTTAAAATTTTTAAAAAATGCAAGTTAACTTGATGGAAAGCGCAAGTTAGTTTGCGCTTTCTGATTTTTAATTTTTATTTTTTTTAAATTTTTAAATTTTCGAAAATTTTAAAATGTTTGAAAAGTACAAGTTAACTTGCACTTTTTAATCAGAAAAGCGCAAGCTAGTTTGCGCTTTTTGATTTTGAATTTTTTTTTGAAAATTTTGAAATTTTCAAAAAAATTTAAATTTTTGAAAAGTGCAAGTTAACTTGCATTTTCTATAAAGAAAGCGCAAGATAGTTTGCACTTTCTAATTTAGAAAAAAAAACGGGATTTAATTTACATTCTCATTATCATAGGGACTTTTCTTACAACAACATCGAAAATAGGGACCTTTTAGTGCAAAGCCCTATTTCGAAAAGCAAACCATATCTAGCATTAAAAATAGAGTCCACAATTAGCTCAACCAATCATCGTAAATATGTGCAAGTGCATTAAATACTTTGATGTTACAAGTATAACCTCTTTATCAAAAATCCATTTTACCCCTCATCAAAAGTGAATTTTTAAGGGATAAGAGTTGCGTATGTTTTGTGTATTTTATGAAATTTTGGTATAATAATCCCTTCGACATAAAAGAATTAAGAATAGAACATTCTCATTTATTAAAAAACTAAGTGTTCTTATTGTTGAAATGTCGAGAGAATTATATGCCGAGATATTTCATCTTTATTTCTTTTATTAGATATAAATGATAAAACTGCCATTAGCCAAAGGTATCAAACAATGAAGGTTTATATTATCACCGTTATTGTTGCTCGGATATTATGTCAATTGAAGGAGCACAAATATCGAGATTTTAGAGAGATACTTTGCCAAAGTTGTCCCACTAATCAACAGTGATGTTAACACTACAACACACCGTCATTTAAATTTGTTATTATATAAAATCTTTTTATCTTAATAAAACACTAAACCCATCAATACCACTTGATCGTTGCAACGGATGGGTTTCCATAAGCGGGTTTCTTACCCGTTTTTCCACGGCAGCTGGCTTGAATAAGAAACATGTGGTCATTTGCTTGTGACATATAGGTTTTTCAAGGCCTTCAAGTTACGTATTTTAAGAAATGCCTCCATTGATGTTAATTTCAACGATGATAGCTGAATGCAAGTTAGGCCCTTTTTATTTATATTTATATAATAACTTCCCTTTGGAATTGGTGTGTAACATATGCGTTGCATACAGTAATATTGTTAAAAATAGTATTTATATTTTAGTTATTATTGAAATAATTTTTTACTATGCACTACATATGGTAAATTTATTATGATAAATGAATTATAAATTAAAATGACATATGACGTTTCGTATAAGGTTAAGGGTTAAATCCTCACTATCAACATATCTCTATTAGAATTAATGTTCTAACTCCACCAAAAATATAAATTAAAGTTATTACTATTTTATATGTAAATAATTTACATTATGTGATGTGTGTGTGTTTGTTTTTGAGGGAATAAATAACTTTATCATTTTTGCTAATATGAATGGTTTAATCATACTAAAGTACCTATAATTGAATTAATTGATATATTAAATAAGGGTGACTCTATTTACACCCACTTAAACACTTCTCAGACTCGTTTATCATCTTACCCAATTGAATATTTTATTCACCCTTTCATACCCACCTTCTTATTTATTTAATTTTCTCATAACAATAGCTTTACTTTTTTTCTTTTTCTCTCTTTTTATTCAAACGATCAAATAAAAAAAAAATTCACTCGATTTTTCCATGGCCATTATCTTTTTCCAATGTATGAATCCAAATTTGGTTATGAACATGATGCTATTGAATTTAATTGTATGTAGATTTTTATTTTTCCATAAATTTTGTAACCCTAACTAAGATTAACATCGTCAAGAATAATTTGTAACTCAAAATCAAAATCGGTGGTATTATAGAATACGGTAAAGAAGTCTTACTACTACAATCAAAACAATCTGATCATTATTACTTTTGTTGATATTTCAAAAAGAAAAGAGGAAAGAACGATGAAACAATTGTTAAAGAAAGCAATATGATATAGTAAAATATACTTACTTGTCATTATTATTTCCTATTACAGTAAGGGAGTCACAAAAAATATTGGTTTGCATGCATATTTTAAATATAATTAGATACCTTAGCTCATCAACTCCCAGTATGAAATTGATAAAATATTTTTACTTATGTTGTTCATCTCATTATTTTTCCACTAACTAATGGTTAACAGGATTTGAAAATAATTATGTTTGAGGTTTATATTTCATTTTATTTCTATGTTGCCCGGTTACACATAACCGATTGTGTTTACTTCTAAACCTTCTTTTAAGTTTGAGATGGTTGTTTGAATTAATTTTTATGATTTAATTTTACTAAACGTTTAAGTGATGTTAGTGAGTATATAGATGAGTATAAATAGTAATGCCCATAAAAGATTGAATTTATTTAAATACTAAATCAACAATCAACTAAACTAATTAAAGATACAAAGTTGTATGTAAAGCAGTTGGAGAGAACCGAGAAGTACTTTATATGTTTTTGTAATTGAGAAGAGCATCTTATGACTAACTTATCTACATGTGAACCTTTATCTATTATTTAGTGTGTGATTTTAAACAATTTAATCTTTGCGGTTAACCATATGTTTCATGTTGTTGTAGGAGAGTCGTGTTTAAAACTTTGATAACTGCAAAATAATGTCTGTAGTATTTAGTCGAGTTATGAGTTGGGTAAGGTTTAATATTATGTTGAAAGCGAGAATGTTTATATAATTTAATTTTTATCAGCGTAATTATCCGTGTGTTCACATCGTAATGTTGTAAAATATAAATCTATCCTTTAAAAGTTGTTAAGAATGAAATTATATAATGTAACGTACGATGAATTTTCTGAGATAAATGAAGTAGAAATTAAAAGAATTATTATTACTTGTGCGTACATTTTATGTTATGTAACTTAAATATCTTTATATTTGAATACACAAGTTAATTTTATCATTTTTTTCTCATGTATATATGAATGTTGTATATAATGAGTTCTCATATATTTAGGACTTTTAGAAGAATTAATAAATATTAGTTAATAGAATTTATTAAAATAGTTTAAATTTAAGATTACACATTTAGTTAAATAAATGGACTTGAATGTAAAATATTAAGGGAGTATTGAGAAGATTTTATAGGTGATTGTAGAAATTTTAAAATGCAGGTATTTGAAGTTTAGTACTTTGCACGTAAGTTATGATAAAATTCATTCAGGTAAATAAATTATAAAATAAATAGCCAATGTATATACTTTGTTTTATGACTTATATATATTTATATCTAAATGAAAACATATTTTTTTCGACCAATTTGTTGATAAGTTTATGCTATACATATTGAAAAAGACATCTTCAAGGATTTATTTGATGTATTAATAAATATCAGTTGACTAAGTTTATCAATTAGTTTAAAGTTTGGATTATGAAAATAATCTAAATGTATCCGCTTTAATGTAAAATATTGAGAGAGAATTGAGAAAATATTTGTAAAGGTTGTGGTACTTTTAAAAAGTATGTATTTGATTGTGAAATAGTGAGAGAAGTTTAATAGAATAATTGTAAAGTGATAAAAGTATAAAATTTGAAAATAAAATATAAGAATTTGAGAGAATTAAGGAGAACAGGGAATAGTTTTACTTGCATACTGTTGCATAGGGATAAGCAATATTTGGTTTAACCGAATAAACCAATCAAATCAGTTTATTTCGCTCATTTGGTTTTGATTAATATCATCATCTTGAACCTGGGTATATCAACACAATCAAGCTTGAAAACATAACCTAAGTTCTAAATCTTTTGGCGCAATTGAATTATGGTACTGTTCGCAAGCTTGTTGTGGCCCGCACACACGTTTGTGACACGTCCAATGCGTAACGCGTCTGATGCATCGGGCGCCCAAACGTAGTTAATCATTTCCCCAACTTCGATTGGTGAACATTGGAATGAGATATGTTGACGTCTGACGCGTCCCCCATTTGACCGTTTTAATAAAGTTAATTAATAAATTTTTATAAATTTCAAAAATTAATAACTTATGCAAATGAGGTCCGTTTGAGGCTCGGTTTTTGCATTGCGAGCGTATCGAAGTGCTCTACATTATGAAGTCGGTTTGAATTGAATTCGAGTAATTTACAATTTTACAATTTATTTATTTGAATTTAAAAATGTATTTGTACATTTTAATGAATTAACGCAATTTATTTCGTGTTATTTGCAATTATTAAACGAATATTACACAGCTAAAAATAAATAATTAAATAAGTATAAATCAATTAAATAAAAAATCACAACTAAAATACCCCGTTCAAATACCATGTTCGTATCTCCAAACACATTTCTTGTTCACTCAAATGTCTTGTTTTCTTTCGTCGTAAATGCATCCTATGTTTATATTAAATCTTTATCTTCTATTTTATTTTATGTTTTGTTTTTACTTTCATTGTTTCTGGAGAGACGAAGAGAATGAGGGCATGGGCAGTGGGCCAATGGGGATATGGTCATATTTGAATGAGATTCGTATTATTTCAAATTTTGTAGGATATTTTTTATTGTTGTTGTTATCAGGATATTTTGATGTTACATGTTATTTCAGATACATCACAAGTACAATAAAACATGTGTCGATACTATCAATGTATACTGGTCAATGAACAATAATGCTGGAAATGATATCACTGAAAATGTATACAAACTCTTTTAATTATTAATGCATTTTTCGCTACTTTAAGTTCAAAGGGTTTCTTTCAGTAAGTCTGTTTCTCCCTATGTCAGTAAATATATGATTCAGCAAAGCTATCACGCCCAAAGAAGGAAAGAAAATTTACACGAAACCATAGTTTTCAAGTGAATCCAACTGGTGCAAGGTCAAAAGGTAGAGTGATTCAGCCCATTTTAGGCCGTGTTGGTTTTTTTTATTTAATTTAACTATAAAACTATCTCACTTTAACGTACAAATTTAATTAACCATAGCTAATATGCTAAACATTTAAAAATCATCTAACATTTCATAACAAACATTAATTTAAAAAAAAAGTCATAACAATTTATTTAATGCAAAAATGTAATTTTCTGGATTTTCAAGATAAAAGAAGCCCAGGTCAATAAGGTATATACTAATATTTTATGGTTTAAGATTGATAAGTTAATCCAATAATTTTATGGTTAAGCTTATTAGATTATTTGTTAAATTAGTTACGTAAGAAAAAAATAACGAAGAATGAACCTACCGTTTTTCAATAAAACCGTACGGTTCAGACATGTCTGTTTGAAGGTTTTAATTTGAGACTGTTGGTTAGGCCTGTCAACGGATACAATCGAATACGGATAGTGCTGTATCCGAATCCGTATCCGAAAATAAAAATCCGTATCCGAATCCGTATCCGATATTCGCGGATACCAGTTAAAGAATATCCGTATCCGTATTCGCGGATATTTTCGGATATCCGAAAATATCCGTATCCGGATCAGCGAATATGAATATTTTCGAATATTCGAAAATATCCGTATTCGAATTTCAAAATGCATATCCGAAAATGCATAAATTGTAGCAAATACAACATATAATTGTAGCAAATTCATCATAAAAGCAAATACATAAATTGCAGCAAATATAGTAGCAAATTCATCATAAAAGCAAATACATAAATTGTAGCAAATACATCATACATGTCATAAAAGCAAATACATCATACATGTCATAACCTAAAACAACATAAATTATAAAAGCAAATACATCATACATGTCATAAATTGTTGCAAATACCAAAAATCTTCTGAATAGCACACATATAATTTAATATATTTCATTCTTTTTCCATTTTTTCATGGAGTAGCGGCTAGTCGATGCTTCAAAAGTATATCCCTGCAAATTGTAATAGACTATCAGTTACTATATCATAACAATGCATTCAAAATTCCAAACGACTTTAACTTGCAAAATTACTTAACCAAACACACTTGCTGCTCCAAACTTGGACAAGCTTTTTCATGCTTGCTGCTGCTGCTAGAAAAATCATGCTTGCTGCTCCAAGCTTGGAGCAGCAATGCAAGCATGAAAAAGCTTGCTTGCTGCTCCAAGCTTGGAGCACCAATGCAAGCTTGGAGCAGCAAGCATGATTTTTCAAGCTTGCTGCTCCAAGCTTGGAGCAGCAAGCTTGAAGGGTATGCAATAATTAATATGCACTTAAAACAGTATTGGAGCAGTGATCAAGCTTGAAGGGTATGCAATAATTAATATGCACTTAAAACAGTATTGGAGCAGTGATCAAGCTTGAAGGGTATGCAGTATACACTTAAAACAGTTAAATAAAATCATATCGTGTGTGAAGAGTACATAAAGGCTATAGTGTAACTGATGCATCGTCCACAAGCTCAACGGTATTTCCTATAAAGAGAAGAACTAAATAATTATATAGCTCAACGGTATTTCCTATAAAAAGAAGAACTAAATAATTATATAGCTCAACGGTATTTCCTATAAAAAGAAGAACTAAATAATTATATGAAATAATTATTGCATTTAACCAAATTATAAAACTAACCAATATCAGATGGTAACCAATCTTTTATACACATTAATGCTTCTACTATATCTGAAGACAACGAAGATCTATTCTCGGTAATCAACCTTCCACCGCTACTAAAAGCCGATTCGGATGCTACAGTCGATACAGGAACTGCTAAGATGTCGCGAGCAATCTTTCCAAGAATGGGAAAAGTGGGGCTATTAGTTTTCCACCACATCAAAATATCAAAGTTATCTTCATCCTCACCCATTGGCAACAATTCATCTTCCAAATACTTATCAAGTTCCGTCTTTAAAACTAGTGAACTTCCAACTTTCTGCTCAACGTAGTTTCTCCATTTTAAATCAATTTTTGTTCTCTTTTTAGGAAGATTAGTAGATAAATCCACAATATTACAAGAATTGGTAGATACATTCATGGATGAAGTACTTTCCTTTTCATATAAAGAAAAAAAAGTCTTTAAAGATGCATTTATTTTTCCAACATGAATATGTGAATTTTCTCCGTAGATTAAGCCAAAGAAAAACTCAATGTAAGTCATCCTATAACGGGGATCAAAAACCATACCAAGGCTCATCATTAAATTACAAGTGCTCCAATATTTGTCAAATTTAATTCTCATCTTTTGTGTCATTGATTGAATATACTCATGTTCATTTAATTCCCAACTTATAATGTTTTCATAAACATCACACACGCTTTTGAAATATAGATTAGCCGTTGGATACTTGACACCGGAAAATTTAAGGGTAATATCATAGAAAACTCTCAAACATTCGCTAATTTCTTTCCCCATCTCTCATTCTTCACTTGATGGCAATGATTTATAATCATATGTCAAATCAACCAATCGCTCAAATGCAGGACGCAGTTGAAGTGCACTTTCAAGCATAAGATACGTCGAGTTCCATCGTGTTGGAACATCGTAACAAACTCCTTTTCCACTTAATCTAGTCTGTGCTAATGCATTTTCCCAACTTTGTTTTCTACTTTGTGATGATTTCGTAAAATTGACACTTTCTCTTATTTTTTCAATAAGCCCATGAACAATTTTTAAACCGTCTTGTACAATCAAATTTAATATGTGTGTGCAACAACGCATATGAAATAATACACCATCTAAAGGCAAAACACATTTACCAACTAACCATTCTTTAAAATCTCTTATTAGAACATCGTTATTCGAAGCATTATCAACTGTAAGTGCAAATAATTTTTTATCAATATTCCAATGCAACACTTTTTCCTTCATAGCAGCACTAAGTGCCAATCCGGTGTGTGGAGGAGGCAACTCGTGATAAGCAATGATTTTTTTCGTAATTTCCAATCATCGTCAATATAATGACATGTTATGCAACAATATCCTTTATTTTGATGTTCTAATGTCCACAAATCCATAGTAAGACTAACACGAGCTGATAAACAATCCAACGTATCTTGTACTTTTGTTCTCATATCAACAAAAAGTTTTAGAACATCACATTTAATTGTATTTCTAGAAAACATTTTGACCGTTGGATTAATGCTTCTAACATATTCTTGAAAATAAACATGCTCGGTCATATTAAATGGGTAATCATGCTTAGCAACCATACGAGCAAAACACATTCGGGTTCGATTTTGATCAAATTTCCAACTTGATAATTTGACAGGCTTATTGGGAGAATGTTTAGTAGTCAGTATTCGTTGTCCTACTAGCCTCTTACCATCAACATTTTTCGGACAAGATTTTATATGATTTTTCAAATGAGTTGTTCCCATAGAGGCGGCTCCATTAAATACCCTAGTACAATGTTTGCACGTTGCCTTAATACGGTTAATACCATCTTCCATTACTATTTTTCTATCAAAATCTTTCCATACTTCAGATTTTAAGGATTTCATTACAGGTTCATTTTTATCCGAATTTGTTGAAACATCTTGAATTATTAGCAAATTATTGTCCGGATTTTTACTTTCTTGCGCAGCAGACATATTATCATTGACATTAGCAATATTCATTGATGAACACTGAATGGACTTACTACTGCAGCTTGATGATGTATTTGACATTTTTGCAATCTACAACATAAAAAAACAGTACAAAAAATTATTTTTGCATTCAACGTAAAAACAGCTCAATTAACTACGTGTATGTATAGACCATCAAATTTGTACTTGAACACATTCAATATTACTTAATGGAAGACTTGCCAAACGTTGAAGGTAATTTTAATGTACTTGCACTATTTATTCGGTAATAATACATACTTCAGAATAAACAAGCAGTCAACATTTTCATCATACACAACATTGAAGATAAAGAAGCTGCTGCCATTAAGCTAAATAATCAACCAAAAACTCAGGTTATATGACCAATTAAATATCAAAGAGACATACCTGAATAATCAATCCGCTAAGAAACATGGTTATTCTTCATCGTCCAGCACACTGCGTCGCCTCTGAATCTGAATGTAAATCAACTAACTGCAAATCTTACTTTCATGTAGAAGTAAAGTATATAACAAACAAGATTAGTTCAGTGTTATACCAGAATCGTGTAAGCGCAAGTTTACGTGGAAAATACCTTATAAAAATCAGTGCGCGTGAGATTGTGAAGCCCTAATCGGCAGTCGGCAATCGGCACGAGATTTGATCAACTGTGATGGCGGCAGACGAACTCCAATCTGCGTGATTCGAACTCCAATCGGCAATCGGCACGAGATCGAACAACTGCGAAGACGAAGTTGAGAAAATTGTATTCGTGAATGGCGGCTGAATTTTGTTTTGTTTTGGGGTAGGGTTTTGAAATAAACGAAGTGGGGAAACTGTAATTTTGAATGGGATGCGGTCCTAGTAGTTATGAAATTTCAGATCCGACCCGACTTGGTTTTAAGAAAATTATATGTACATTTATAATTTAAGGCTTAATGGTCTAAGACTCTAATTAAATATTATATATATACTTACACGTTAAAAAGTTGGACGGATATTTTTCGGATACGGATACCACTATTACCATATCCGTATCCGGAATGCTTTTCGGATATCGAATATCCGTATCCGCTTTTCGGATAACGGATATTTTTCATATTTCGGATACGGATTCGGACGGATATCGGATTTTTGGGGTACCCATTGACAGGCCTACTGTTGGTTCATGCACACATGATATTATTTTATTTTTGAAACTGTGACGTTAAAGGGGGTTGAAGATTGACCATGCTATGCAAGTTGGGTCCAGTAATGCCCGAAACAAATTCATGGCAGCGGTCCGTCAAAGAAAATAAAACCAAGGAAACCATGTATTCTGGCAGTTCCCGCATGTCCTTAACCGTAGATTTTTTTGCCATCTAGCATCGTTACAGTGCTATTTTGATGGGTAGAAGAAAGTTAAGTATGTACAAAAATACCCGATTATGTAAGCCCAATGGGCCAGTTTATTTTTTATTTTTAATCTGTCTCCGGAATAAAAAAAGTAAGTCAAATATCGAAATTTATTTGATTTCACAATCGTGTTTAAGAAGCATGTTAGGGTCAAGATCTCTAATCTCTGGAAATATGGCAAACAAAAATAGGATGGTTGACTTTTACATCTTTTGACGGAAGATTTCACATTCGTAAATGTTATCAAATTTGCTGTTATCCCGCCTTTTGGCAAGGCCGTGACACCAAAAAGGTGACTGGAAAACTAAAGACAGTTCATCGTAAAAGCTCGTTATACACTGTTTTACCATGGATATCAATGAATTTTGTCCGAGTCCGGATCGAGCCAAAATTGGTAGGACATGACAAGCTAAGCCATGAGAGTCAACGTTTCAAATCTCAAGTCAATCTGAGTTCGTATGCTCAAGCTATGATCAATTCAAGATAGAGAAAATGACCTTGCTTCGAATCCATCCTATGACCTTACTTCGAATCCATCCTATGACCTTACTTCGAATCCATCATATGACCTTGCTTCGAATCCATAGGCCGAGCCTTAGTTCGAATCCATAGAACGAGCCTCAGTTCGAATCCATAGAACAAGCCTCAGTTCGAATCCATAGGCCAAACATATGGATTCGACCCTACCGATTCGATCGAATCCATATGACGAAGATCATCACTTGAATCGATCATAACTTGAGATCTACAAGTTCAAATGCTATGAAATTTTCACAGAAGCTTAAGCGCATGATGAAGAATGTTCACACCCAGTTTCATCTTAATCGGAGCAAATCTTGATCGATTCGAAGCAAGGGTCGAATCGATACCAAAGTGGGCCCGGATTTCCTAAAAGCGGGTATGTGGGCCCCCTCACGTACCAGAAGTGGTCTCCCCGGATTTTAGGTGAAATATCAGCCTCCTACACCTATAAATAGAGCCCCTGGTCATTCAGAAAAGAGGTCGGACAATTCTAAGAGCTAAAGAGCGCCCAAACTTTGCCAGATTTACTCAGAATCACCACTGCCTCCTTAGATTCAGATTATAATCATAAAATCATTTGTATTACATCAGTAGAAATTGTAATCATCAAGCGAATATCAATAAAATCATCAACTTCAGAGTGGACGTAGGCAAGATCGCCGAACCACTATAAATCTCGTGTTTCTGTTCATTATTTCTGAATTGTGATACTCTGTTTGCTTAGATTTGAGATTTGTGTGTGAATATTGTTGATTTATATTCATACACTGGTGCTTTCACAACATTTGGGGTTTGTGACCAATTTTGGCGCAAACATTTGCCCAATACTACATAAATGTTATCAAATGTAGGTATTATATACAAGGTCATTAAAAAAATATTGTTGGTGAAATATAGTTGGAAGAGAAGGGTGGGCAATAATTCATAGGCAATTAGCATGTAACTACTAGAGGTATATGTAACCCAAGTCCCGAGCCAATCCGGCCTAGTCCATTTAAACCCGACCTAATCCAACTTAGTTCAGGTCGATATAGGTTACAATTTGTAACACATACTACATATGGATTGGATGTGATATTTTATTCAAACCACTTTTATTTTGATCCAATTCAACCCTACTTAAAGAAGCCAATTCAATATCAGCCCAAGCAAAATTACAATAGTCAAAACCTAGGGTAAAATATAAATATTCAAAATATATATGCTTAAAAAATCATATTCTATTTCAATCCAATCCAAGTAAAATGGAGCGGTTGAAACTCATAGGATTAATTGCGATATTTTAAGATATATTCTAATAGCATTTTAATGTATTTTAAAATGAAACTCTTAACTCAACTAGGTAGCGAATAAAATTTATGTGATGTATTTTGTAATGCTCTAATGATATACGTGTTGTAGCGAATCTGTTTTAATTAAAGCACCGTAGAAGCTAAAATGTGATATTTTGAGTTGATATTTTATCTTGACTTATTTTTCAAATTCCACATTTATTATCACGGTTAGATCGTATGAGGCTTAGGTAACCCGCTTTAATTCTAGAAAACCTGGCATAACTCGTATGATAACTCAGCCCATACCCAATTTCATATAGAATCAGATACAGATTGAATTGTCTTTGATCTATATCTGTACGGATCGAGTGAAGCATTTGGTCCGACCCAACCCGACCTTTGTGGAGTAACTACTTGTATTTATAAAATTTATTTATATTAATAACAAAAAAAGTGTTAAAATGATTTTATTTATTTAAATGATATATAATCATGGTGTGACCCAAAAATTGATCATTGGTTCTCCCGTACAGCGATAGTACTGGAAGACTGTGGTATTTATATCTTTTCAACTACAGAGCATCGCATATCCACAGTGTACGCAAATCAATCATGTACGCCCACACAACCACATATGCTAAGGACTGTAACATCTTCCATTTAACGGTCCTCATAAATTGAGCATAAATAAAATATAAGTAGTTAAGAAGTGACAAATGAGGTCTAAAGCAATGATTAAAACTCAAATATAAAAAGTGAAAGCATCTGGTGCATTGGGTGGTAACTAATCAAGAATACAACCGTACATCAACGAGTCCTGTCTTATTTGGCAAACACATCGATCGCTTTACAACATGCAGCAAACAAGGACGAGTTGTGTTCAAGTGAAATGGAAGAGTGTTCAGTGTGCAACGTACGTTTATCTAGGCCAATCAAATAATCCTGATCAAGCCGTAATTTCTTTTATTGGAACATAATGGGAAACATAATCATGTTACCCTGGAAAAACCGACGTTTTTCTATTAGATGAACCAAATCATGATCCAATACCCAGGTCGCAAATGCAACGGATTGAATGGAATACAATGCAACTCCATTATTGATTTGTCGTGTTGATGTATATATACAACAAAACATAAAAGGATAGATAGCGAATGCTTTCATCAAAATATCTAAGAAAGAGACATGGTTTAGGTGGAACAAAACTACAAGCCCTCTTTTATAATATAATACTTTAGAAAAGAAAAAAAAAAAGGAGATTCTTTTAAGTGGAAGAAGTTGCATGCCGTACTCTCGTTTAACTCGAGAAAACGACAAAGGTTTATGGTCTCTTTGCTAAATGACTTTGACTATTTGTGTTTCAATGTCAAATCGTTTTTTCGGTGATTTAAACGAGTATGTCTGCGTTTAGATTCATCATTCATGTTTTCTTGTTGGCACTGGAGTTATTACTCGTACCATGTACTATGCATATCCACTACAAAAAATTCATTTACCGACGTCCAAAAACATCGACGTTGATGTCTTTTTACACATTGGTAAAAATTACACTAAAAATAAATTTGACGTCTTAAAAATTCCTTATATGGTATCATTACCAACGCCAAACAGACAACCAAGACCAATGTCGTGTGGACGCCGAACTACTTACATCATTGGAACGCCAAGTCGCCTACTTTTTAAATTTTAAAAATTGAATTTTCCAATGTCATGCGGACGTTTTTCCGACACCTTTACTAAAATATATTTGCAGTATTTCTGTTGTATTTCTCACAACAATCACATATTCAAATATACACATGCTAGAAAATTATTTATATTTTCAAATATAGTTTTGGGGCTTTGGGTTTTGATTTGGAAGAGAAGAAGTAAAGAGGGAAGAAGAAATCAATTAGTCTCGCATGCTAGAAAATTATGCAATATATTTGTATAAATATAGTTTTCTCATGTAGATGTTGGGGCCTTAGGGCTCTCACATGTTTGCTTTGTTGTGAGAAAAGAAGTCATGCAACACCACACACGCGCCGCCGCCGTCCGTCCGACCGAACCGGGTCGGGTTCAGATCCAAAAATATTTTTAGATCGAATGTATACAGTAACGGGTCAGATTTCAGCCCGTTAAGGACCCAGAACCGAAATTTCTGAATTTAAATAAAGGGCGGAAAATTTGTAACGTTTTCTAAACGTTGAAAAAATGAATAGACGTAACGTTTCAACTCAAACGTATGTGACTATTAGCAACGGTTTTGAAACGTTGGGAAGGGACGCAACCCTCCACGAATGGATACCTCTTCACATCTATAAATAGCAACGCCCAGAAAGTGTTAGGAATAAATTTCAAATTGTTTTTCTTCTTCCTACACAGATTTGCAACGCCGGGGAAGTGTTGCTAATCGCTGCACTTTCATTACTGTATATTTTGTAACATCTGCAAAGGTGTTGCAAATACTGAATCGTTGCATACTTGTTTCTTCTTCTTTTTCATTCCTTTCTCTACAAATTGCATCATCAGAAACCATAACTAAAGTGTTCTTGGTCGGATCAAAGGCGTACAAACTTTGAATCCGATTTCGCTGTTATAGGGCTTCATTGAATCCTGAAATTCGATAGTTCGATAACCCGTTTGTACCTGGTGGGTTGAACTATTGTTTGAAAGAATCTATTCCATAGATCCTTGAAGTCGGAAGTACAGCATTTTCTTCTTCACAATCGCCATCTAATTTGTCTCGAACCACAAAATTCACAACAAATTTTCAGACAATACTTTTCAACCATGGAAGGTTTGAGCGCTCTACAAGTTATGAATCAGCATCTAACTCGATTAGAGCGTTTTGATGGCGACAATTTCACTCGTTGGCAAGATACGATGAAATTTTTCTTGGTCACCGTCAAGTTGTTTTATATTTTGAAAGATGACTTGGAAGAAATCCCGGAGGAAAATGATAAGGATGATGCTGCTCTAAAGGCTATACGTGCAAAGCGCAAAGAGGACGATTTTCTATGCAGAGGCCATATTCTGAATGCGCTATCTACCCCAGTCTACAATGCTCATAGGACCTTGGAAACAGCGAAGGCACTATGGACTGCACTGGAGAATAAGTACCGCATATCCGAGGCAAGTAATAAAAAGTTTCTTATTTCCAATTTTATGGATTTCAAAATGGTCACCAATAAGTCCATAATTGGACAAGTAAATGAAATCTTACTGTTGATAAATCAACTTAAAGATGCTGGAATTGATCTCCCTGAATCTTTTGTTGTTGGAGTTATAATTTCTAGACTTCCGCATAGTTGGAATGATTATAAGAAAAAGATGAAGCATGCGGAATCAGATTATAATTTAGACAGTTTACAGCATCATCTTCGTATTGAAGAAGACTCTCGCAAATGCGATCTAGATGATAATCCGCAAACTGAGTCCCATTCTAAGGCAAATAATGTTGAAATTACTGATAAGTTAAAGCCAAAGAATGAGACACATTTTAAGAAGAAAAATCATTCCAAAAACAACAACAAAAAAGAAAGGTGCTTGTTATTTTTGTAACAAGCCCGGCCA
The DNA here is from genome assembly GCA_030737815.1 of Allium fistulosum. Lineage (NCBI taxonomy): Eukaryota > Viridiplantae > Streptophyta > Magnoliopsida > Asparagales > Amaryllidaceae > Allium > Allium fistulosum. The sequence continues at coordinate 548,298,109 of CM060906.1, forward strand.
CTATGCACGAGACTGCCGTCTGCGGAAGAAACAACAAAAAGTGAATGTGGTCGAAGACTCGCTTGTGGCTGTAGTGCAAGAGGCGAACTCCGTTAGAGGCAATGATAATGATTGGTGGTTCGATACTGGAGCAACCATTCACATTTGCAAAGACCGTAATCTGTTCAAGAGTTACGAAGAAAATAAAGGAGAAGCCGACGAAGTTACTGGAGCAAATAAGGTTCCGAGCAAAGTTCTGGGAAAAGGCACTATAGAACTTCCTTTCACCTCTGAAAAGTTCTTACATTAGTAAATGTATTTTATGTACCTGATATGTGTAAGAATTTGGTCTCTGGATACCTTCTTAATAAAGGAGGATTCAAGATGGTGTATGAGTCTGATAAGCTAGTGTTGTCTAAGACTGGTAGATTCATTGGACAGGGATACTCTTGTAACGACATGATTAAGTTGAATCTAATAAAGAAATCTTCTGTTTATATTGTTGATTCTATTAATTTATGGCATGGTAGATTAGGACATGTTAATTATAATTCCATTAGAAATATACATAAATTAGGATTAATTTCTGATTGTGATTTCGACACAATCTCTAAATGTGAAATATGTGTTCAAGCAAAAATACACCGAATATCCTTTAAATCCGTAGAAAGGAAAACTGGTTTGCTTGATTTGGTATATAGTGATGTGGGTGACTTAAAAAGTCATATCACCTATGGTGGTAACCAATACTATATAAAATTCATTGATGATTACACTAGATATGCATATGTATATCTAATGAAAACTAAAGATGAGACTTTTGGTAAATTCAAAATTTACAAAGCAGAGGTAAAAACACAATTAGGAGTTAAAATTAAAATATTACATTCATATCGTGGTGGGGAATATTTCTCAAATGAATTCACCTTGTTTTGTAAACAACAAGGTATAGTTCACCAATGTACTGCTCCATATACACCACAACAAAATGGTGTTGCTGAAAGAAAGAATAGAACTTTAGTAGAAATGGTTAATGTCATGCTCATAAGTTCTAATTTACCTTATAACCTATGGGGTGATGCTATGTTATCTGCATGTTATATTTTAAATAGAGTACCACTTAAAAAGAATAATATTTCCTCTTATGAATTATGGTTTAATAGAGAACCTAACCTAACTAGACTTAAAGTTTGGGGTTGCTTAGCATATGTTAGAAAACCACACCCTAAACGACCAAAGTTAGAAAATAGAGCATTTAAATGTGTTTTCGTAGGATATTCACTTAATAGTATAACTTATAGATTCCTTATTCTTGACACCCTAGAAGTTATAGAATCTGTAGATGTAGAATTTTTTGAAAATCAAACTGTTGAGATCCCATTGAGATCATCTAGTCCAAAACCTAGTATGGCTAATGATATCAATGACGATGGTTATGCTCCTGCTCAAAACAGCAAGGAAGTATCAGTACCAGATAGTAGTACTGAACAACGGAGAAGTAAAAGAGCGAGAATAGAGAAGGACTATGGTCCTGACTTCATTACATATCTTGTAGAAGGCAGTAAGGACGAAGTCCTTAATGTGACTAAATATGTAATGAATGTCGATGATGATCCCAAAACTTATTCCGAGGCTATGAGTTCCAGAGATTCCAATTTCTGAAAAGAAGCTATCAATGATGAAATGAATTCCATACTGTTAAACCAAACTTGGGTTTTAACTGATTTACCTCCTGGTGCTAAACCTATAGGATGTAAATGGATATTCAAGAAAAAGTTGAATACAAATGGATCCATTGATAAGTTTAAAGCCAGATTAGTTGCTAAGGGATATAAGAAAAGACATGGAGTAGATTACTTTGATCCTCACATATCTTCTATACGCTGTTTAATTGCTCTTGCATCAATTCATAAATTAGTCATACATCAAATGGATGCAAAGACTGCTTTTCTAAATGGAGATTTAGAAGAAGAGATATATATGGAACAACCTGAAGGTTTCAAAACCCCAGGCCAAGAAAAGAAAGTTTGCAAATTAGTGAAATCTCTTTATGGCCTGAAGCAAGCTCCCATGCAATGGCATGAGAAATTTGATAAAGTTGCACTGTCATATGGATTCATTGTTAATGATGCTGATAAATGTATTTATAGCAAATCGGATAACAACGGTAGTGTTATAATATGTTTATACGTTGATGACATGCTAATATTTGGTTCTAATATATCATGTGTGAATGAAACTAAAAAGTTTCTGTCTTCTAAATTCGATATGAAAGATCTAGGAGAGGCTGATGTAATTTTGGGAATTAAAATTGTTAGGAAAGAGGGAGAGTTATTACTAACTCAATCTCATTACATAGAGAAATTCCTACAAAAGTATGGTCATTACGATAACAAACCCGCACCAACTCCTTTAGATCCTAGTATTAAATTAGAAAAGAACACTGGACGTACTATCTCTCAACTAGAATATTCCAGTGTTATTGGGAGTCTTATGTATGCTATGCATTGCACTAGACCAGACATCGCACATGCTATAAGTGTATTATATCGATTTACGAGTAATCCAGATTTCAAATATTGGAAAGCTATTTCCAGAGTTTTAGCTTATTTGAAAGGAACCATTGAATATGGTTTATCTTATAAAGGATATCCTGCTGTAATAGAAAGATATCGTGATGCAACCTGGAACAATGTAGAATCCAAATCCAAGTCTACTACTGGATGGATCTTTACATTAAAAGGCAATGTTGTGTCTTGGGCTTCCAAGAAGCAGACCTGTATTTCTGACTCAACAATGTTGTCAGAATTGATTGCATTAGCAGATGCATGTAAAGAAGCAGAATGGCTTAGGAATTTATTAATGGAAATACCTTTATGGAAGAAGCCATCTCCAGCAGTCTTGATTAACTATGACAATCAAGCAACGATATACAATGTGTCTAATAAGACATATAATGGAAAGTCTAGACATGTGAGTCTAAGACATCAAATGGTGAGACAGTTACTCAAAAGAGGAGTTATAACTGTTGACTACATAGAAACGAAGAAAAACTTGGCTGATCCACTTACAAAGAGTTTTCCAAAAGCAATGGTTTCTATAAAGTCACAAGAAATGGGACTAAGGTCTGTGAATGAAGGTTGATCATCCTTAACAGAAACCCAACTTATGTCTTGAAAAGGATAGACAAAGTTCAATGGGTACCAACAAGTTAAGAGAATGATTATGGAACACTAAATCAACAATCCCATAATATTTAGTGTTGGATTCTGCAAGAACAGAGGATGGATAATATGTCCTTAATAAGTCTAGTTACCTTTAAAAAGGTGAATCGCAGAAACACCTTAAGAGACTTACCTATATGAGTATGGAAATCAGGCCGTTTCCTAGGAAAGTAAGACCCCTTTCTAAGTAGACTCATGAACCAGGATTTAAGCACATGGCCATTAACATGCTGAGCAATACAGAACACTTTAACTAAGGAAATCAACATGTGTGATTGTTCCGGTTTTATCATTAGGGATACTTGGTTCAAGATTCGTTCACCATAGAATCTCGAAAAGGCTTTGAATGATGTACACTATGTAAAGGTTCAAATCCAAAAGATACCTTTTATTTATGTGTTGGTTTTCACGATGATGCAAAACTTGATCTTAGAACTACATAGGCTTGATCCCACTTGGGTATGTAGGAAGTCACTCTAGTGATGCAGCCGTCCTATTTATTTATTTTTCTTATTTGAAAATTGGGGGAGATTGTTGTAAAATTTTCAAATATAGTTTTGGGGCTTTGGGTTTTGATATGGAAGAGAAGAAGTAAATAGGGAAGAAGAAATCAATTAGTCCCACATGCTAGAAAATTATGCAATATATTTGTATAAATATAGCTTTCTCATGTGGATGTTGGGGCCTTGGAGCTCCCACATGTTTGCTTGGTTGTGAGGAGAGAAGTCATGCAACACCACACGCGCGCCGCCGCCGTCCGTCCGACCGAACCGGGTCGGGTCGGGTACGGGTTTCGGATTCGGATCCGAAAATATTTTTGGATCGAATGTAAACAGTAACGGGTTAGATTTCAGCCCGTTAAGGACCTAGAACCGAAATTTCTGAATTTAAATAAAGGGCGGGAAATTTGTAATGTTTTCTGAGCGTTGAAAAAATGAATAGACGCGACGTTTCAACTCAAACGTATGTGACTGTTAGCAACGGTTTTGAAACGTTGGGAAGGGACGCAACCCTCCACGAATGGATACCTCTTCACATCTATAAATAGCAACGCCCAGAAAGTGTTAGGAATAAATTTCAGATTCTTCTTCTTCTTGCTACATAGATTTGCAACGCCAGGTGAGTGTTGCTAATCGCTGCACTTCCATTACTCTATATTTTGTAACATCTGCAAGGTGTTGCAAACGCTGAATCGTTGCAGACTTGTTTCTTCTTCTTTTTCATTCTTTTCTCTACAAATTGCATCCTTGGAAACCATAACTAAAGTGTTCTTGTTCGGATCAAAGACGTACAAACTTTGAATCCGATTTCGTTGTTATAGGGCTTCATTGAATCCTGAAAGTCGATAGTTCGATAACCCATTTGTACCTGGTGGGTTGAAATATTGTCTCAAAGAATATATTCCATAGATCTTTGAAGTCGGAAGTACAACATTATCTTCTTTACAATCGCCATCAAATTTGTCTCGAACCGCAAAATTCACAACATGTCAAATCGGTTTTTCGATGATTTAAACGAGTATGTTTGCGTTTAGATTCACCATACATGTTTTCTTGTTGGTAGTGGAGTTATTACTCGTACCATGTACTATGCATATCCACTACAAAAAAGTCATTTACCGACGTCAAAAAACGTTGACGTTGATGTCATTTTACACATTGTTAAAAATTACATTAAAAAAAATTTGACGTCTTAAAAATACCTTATATAGTATCATTACCAACGCCAAACAAACAACCAAGACCAATGTCATGCCGACACCGAACTACTTACATCATCGGAACGCCAAGTCGACTACTTTTTAAATTTTAAAAATTGAATTTTCCAATGTCATGCGGACGTTTTTCCGACGCCTTTACTAAAATATATTTGCAGTATTTCTGTTGTATTTCTCACAACAATCACACATTCAAATATACACATTATTCGTCACCTATATCACAAACCCATATGTCGTATATCACATACCAACAAATTCATATACCGAATCATATTGTTCAACATTCTAATATCATAAATATATTATACCACACAAACAAAAATGTCTACATCATACAAATGATCTTACAATGATATAAACAAAAATGTCCACAATTATACAAATGATCTTACAACCATACAAAAACAAATTCACATACAACCACACTTGTTCCAACGAAGATGAATGAATCATAAAACAAGAAAACTGCTTACATTGGCATGAGGAAGAGAGACAACATTATCCATCATCATGTTCTTTAGCGATGCAAGTCATCTCCTATGTAGGGTCATCGTTCAAATTATGTTTTAGTCACCACTCAAGTTCTCATTCCTAAAAAATACAAATATCCATACTGCTTGGACGGCATGGCAGCGTGGTAGTGTTGAGAGTAAAGGCGCTTGAAGACATGCGTGGTGGTGTTATTATAATTGGTTGGGGTAGTGCTGGTGGCGGTGTTGTTACCACTAATGGTGACAACCACCATCACTAACAGTCAACGACTTTAGTGCTAACAATATCCCCTCCAACACACTCTCAACCAACCACCATCAGTTATAACAACACTACTGCACATGCTCAGATGTCTCCACTATTAATACTACCATGTCGTGTGATCGAGGTGGGAGTTTGATTTTATTGAGAATGCTGCCTAGTTTCATACCAAAGAAACTTGCGTGGTAGTATTGGTAGCGGTGGTGATAGGAGACATGCATGATAGAGCTATTATAACTGGTGATAGTGGATGGGGAAGTGCTGGTAGCGGTACTGCTACCATTGGTGGCAACAACTACCATCATTGGCAGTAATAACTCTAGTGTTAACAGCATCCCCATGGTACTTCTCCATCCACCATTATCAATTATAACAACGCTACTACACATGTCCAATCACCACCGCTATTGATGCTACATGGCTTCATATCAAATGCATGCGTTAACCTGCTTTTTGGCAAAGTAGTTCAATTAGATTCGGATGATTCAAACGAGGACGAAACAACTTGAAATATGGAAAGTGCGCTCAAATGAACTAAGGGAATAGCTCGGGAAAATTCCAGCCAAAAATACTAAGTCCATAACTCAGTACCGAGTTATCACCATAGGGTGGTACCGTGTTATCACCAAAGCAGGTTCAGTTGGACATAGAAGATTGAAACAGAATCAGATTGACTTGAAACTTGATGGATGCACTTAGAAGGGGCCAAGATGAACTTGGTAAAGTTTGATGGATTTTGGCACTAAGGCCAAGACTCGAGTCCAAGTCATCCTGATGAGTCGGCACTGACTCATGCTGGCTCATCCAATCACTACACCGACTTCATGCCTTGATCGCTTTGTTTTATTACTTCGCACCCAATTGATTATGAAAGTATTCGATGGACTACTTTGATAATTGGCTAGGTTTGGAAAGCTAAAGAGATGGATACTTAAGAAATCATGAGATTTAACTCAAAGACGATGGAATAAAGGCTCAAATGACTCAACTAGATGGATGCAACAACTTGCAAAAGAAGCTGGACAATTTTGGCTAAGTATCATAACTTGGCCCCGACTCATAGCTATGACTCAGCACCGAGTCATAGATATGACTCATCACAACTTACGACTCACGAAGGAGACCTGACAATTCTACTAGACTCATGTGCTATTGGGCCTCTGACCTGATAACTACCTAATTCCCTTATATAAACCAACATACATGCTACCAGAAAAGGATTATCTTCTTTCTGTTGGATTTCCATCTACACTCTTAGACTTGGAGCTTCCTTTAGACCTTCTTCACTTCTGTTCTTTACAGCACAAACACTCCCAATCTTCATTGTAAATTTAAGATCTGCTAGATTATGACCAGATATGATATTACTAGTGGTAATTCAGGGAGAGAACAGCTAATAAAATAGATTGAAGTGGACATAGACCGAAGATTATGCCGAACCACTATAAAAACTTCTGTGTGTTCTTTTTTATTTTCTACCTTTTATTTTACTTTAATCTGAACTGGTGCTTCGATATGATTTTCGGATGTTGATCTATTTTTTGGGTTAACATTTTGTCGCTTTCACTGAGAAAAAAGTTAGATCCAAAAATTTAAAGTTTGAATCTGAGATTTAGAGAAAATGAAGAGCCTAATACTATACCTAAAACCATAGTAAGTCAACCAAAGCCTAGAGGCAACCAGGAGCTATCCTTAAATTCCCACCAATCCATCTATGCGATTAAGGAAGAGATGGAGAGAATGATGAAGGTGATTCAAGAAGGGACGATAACTAGAAAATAGGAGATGCTGGAAGGATTTTTCCAAAAGATTGGACAACAAGGAATAGCTACAGCTGTAGGAATTCAGAACCGAGGACAAAGAGCAAATGCAGGAGCATTTAGAGTTGGAGTGGAGCAAACATTAACAATGCCCCCATAAATAGAACAACTCGGTACTAAAAGGATTATACTGGGAGGCAACATTGATGTGACTGCTGGAATGCTGATGATGGATAATGATAGAGCTAGAAATGCAAATCAAAATGTAAATGTACAACAAAAGGAGGGATATGTTCCAAAGATTCCTCGTAGAAATGGAAGACGGAATGGAACCAGAGATGTGGATCAAAACGCTAATGTGCAACCATAGAAATATGTGCTAGAGTATGTGGTAAAGTTCCCATACAGGAACATGGAGCAAAGTATTGCTTTTGGATGGGGACCTTCACTGGATGGCGAAAACCAGATTGCTGAGTTGGTAAGGAGAATGATCATAGGTGGACCCCCAAATCAAAGCTTATAGGATATGACCAGGAATCCACTCACTTCAAATATCCGGAATGCGAGAAACCCTCCTGATTTCAAGCTTCCACCGACGGAAATGTATAATGGAAACTCGGATCCATCGATTCATTCAATGAGATACATCCAACATATGGAGGTGTTGGGTGCTACCGAGGAGGTAATGGGGCGGTGCTTCCAATTGTATTTGACGGACTTTGCGGCGATGTGGTTTAGGAAGCTGGAGAATGGGTCCATTAGCACATGGACAGATTTAATGAGTAAGTTCTTGAGACAGTTTAGAGTTTACGTCTAACGACCCGAAACTGTGATAACGCTATCAAGCTTAAACAAAGGCTCGAAGAGACCTAGAGAAGCTATTTGACAAGATTCAATGTAGCAGCAGCTGCAGTCGATAAGCCGGTCCATCTATAATCTTAATGGCGATAGTATCTGGAATCGCAAGCAAGACAAACTTTAAGATTGCATTGGAAAGGGATCCACCAATGGATCTTGCGGAATTCTACCATGAAGATGAAGGACATTTGCATCAGAAAGACGCTGATGCTGAGCATGCTGAAGATAACGTTTTGGATAGCAGAGGATTGTCTGGAGTGAGAAATGGAAAAGACAAAGGAAAAAAGGAGAACTGATGACAACTTCGAAGAATCAAAACGACAAAGGAGGGAGCCGAAATTCTCTTTGTACACTGACTTAACTAAAACCCCAGAGATGATATATCTGAACACTAGGGCAGATCCTCTATCGAAATCCAACTAGGAGAGAGCCTACTAATCGAGAGAAAAGGTTTGGAAAGTACTGCATTTTCTATGAGCCGGATGAACATGAAACGAACGAGTGTTGACACCTTCGTGGTCAGATAGAAGAACCGGTTCGAAGCAACCAGCTGCAATAGTATATAAGGAACCGAACTGCGATGGTGCAGCCGGAGCAACCACCACCAGAGCAAATACTTCAAGGAATAACCAGGAATCTGGTCTGAGACTCGAAATCCCATGACCGAGATGAACATAAGTCAAACCCAATTCCCGCGCTTTGCTTTTTTGTTTCTTTTCTTGTACTTTTCTTTCCGCATTATGTAATAAAGACAATAATAACCTTGGGCCGCTTACACGTGTACGTGATAGACATGTTCTTAGGCACGCTTTGAGTCAATTGCCTGAGATGACTATTTAGGATGATAATAACCTTGGACCGCTTACACGTGTACGAGACCTAGATTGGTCTCAAGGCACGCTCTGAGTCGGATGTCCATGATAAACACTTAGAATTTCTGCTTGTTTGCTTTGCTTTGATTTGAATATTTGACTTTTGAAAAATCAACATTGAATGTGATGACTGATATTGATCGCTTTTAAGTCCCGTTCGGGGAGATGGGGTCGAAGTGTAGGATGCAAGTCCCTTCGCCAAAGAGCGAGCGAATGGACTTGTACAATATTGATCACTTTAAGTCCCAATCAGAGAGACAAGACCAAAGTGTGGGGTGCAAGTCCCCTCGCCAGAGAGCGAGCGGATGGACTTATACGATATTGATTGCTTTAAGTCCCCTCGCTAAAGAGACGGGACCAGAGTGCAAGAAGTAAGTCACCTCGCCAGAGAGTGAGTGGATGAGCTTGCTTGTCATTGAGTCCTCTTGCCGGAGAGTGAATAGATTGGGCTCAGGAAAGACCCAGAGAGGTCAATGGTAGGTCCCCTTACTGGAGAGTGAGTGGATGGGCCTACTCAGTCGTTGGATCCCCTTGCCGGAGAGCAAGCAGATCGGACTCATCAAGTGACCACCAAAGAGATTAAATCCCAGAGTAGATGAAAAATGGTCCGAAGAGATCAAGTCCTAGATTGGAAGACGAATGGTCCGGTGGGACCATGCCCTGGAGTGGATGCAAATTGGACAAAAGGATTTGGACACCTTGTAGTCGGAGAAAGGAGGATAAGCCCTGTGCGATCAGGATGACTTGGATTCAAGAGATGGTATTTCCAGATGATAGATCAAGATTCGGATAGCCAAAAATATTGATTTGAGTAGCCAAAGAGCTGAACTATCAGAATTTGATTATGGATTACTGGAACTTATTCTTGAGCAAAGCTCACCTTACATTCGAAAGGCATACTTTTGGAGGGAAAGTGTTAGCCCACTTTCTGGCAAACAGATTTCTATTTGACTCAGAAGATTCGAACGAGGATGAAACGACTTGAAATCTGGAAGGCTCACTCAAATGAACTAAGTGTATAGCTTGGAAAAATTTTAGCCAAAATTATACTAAGTCCATAACCCGATACCTAGTTATCACCATAGGTTGGTATCGAGTTATCTCCAAAAAAGCTTCAACTGGACGTAGAAGGTTGAAACAGAATCAAATTGACTTGAAACTTGATGGATGCACTCAAAAGGGGCTAAGATTGAACTTGGAAAAGTTTGATGGATCTTGGCACTAAGGCCAAGACCAGGGTTCAAGTCATCCTGATTAGTCGACACCGACTCATGCTGGCTCATCCAATCACTCCATTGACATCAGGTCTTGATCGCTTTGCTTTATTACATCACACCAATTTATTATGTAAGGATTTGATAGACTACTTTGTGAATTGGCAAGTTTTTGAAAGCTAAAGAGATGAATACTCAAGAAATCATGAGATTCAACTCAAAGACGATGGAACAAAGGCTGAAATGACTCAACTAGATGGATGAAACAACTTGCAAAAAAAGCTTGACAATTTTGGTTAAGTATCATAACTCGGCCCCGACTTATAGCTATGAGTCGCACTGAGTTATAAATATGACTCGTCATAACTTGTGACTCGTGGAGGAGACCCGACTCTTCTGCTGGACTCATGTGCTATTGGGCCTCTGACCTGATACCTACCCGATTCCCCTATAAATACTAACTTACCTGCTACCTGAAAAGGATCATCTTCTCTCTACTAGATTTCCATCTACACTCTTAGACTTAGAGCTTCCATTAGACCTTCTCCACTTATGTTCTCTACAACACAAACACTCTCAGTCCTTATTGTAAATCTGGGATCCACTAGACTGTGGCCAGACCTGATATAACTAGTTGTAATCCAGAGAGAGAACAACTAATAAAATAGATTGAAGTGGACGTAAGTCGAAGATTACGCCGAACCACTATAAACTTCTGTGTGTTCTTGTCTATTTTCTATCTTTTCTTTTACTTTTATCTGAACTGGTGCTTTCATCTGATTTTTGGGTGTTGATTCAGTATTTTGGGTAAACAACATGTTTCTGAACCAACCTATAAAATATCAGACCAAACAATTAATTAACCGAACAAACCGATCAATTTTAGCAAGAAAAATGAAAATTAAGAACAATGAGAGAATGACACAATATAATGCATTGTTCTTTTATTCAAAGCATAATTATTAACCTTTTAAATAATCCATCGATTATTTTATTTAAAACTAAACACTGATAAAGTGATCAAATAAACAAAATTTATAAAATTAAAATGTAAAATGAACAAAATTTTATTTAATCAATTGATTGTATTGATGGAGAGTGCACTGTGACCCACTTATTATCTGATTTGTGTTGCTTTTGTTTAATGCATAATTTGATTTGTGCTGCACTCCATAACCTTAGCGCCAACTTCGGTCGATGTTGTGCTTTGTGAAAGTGGACAAGTTAAAGTGAAAAAAGACTGAATAACAAAAACTACAGCAGTAGGCAAAAGTAATATCACTAAAAAGTAAGTATTTCACAACAACGAAGGATAAATTATTTGATTTTTTTCTCAATAAATGCTATCAAAATAATTAATAAATAACAATGTTAAGGTTTTTAAAAAATACCATGTTTATGCGATATGTCTTTAGACCATCTTTATCTTAATTGAAATAGATATCTTCTGTCTCACAGGTTTACATGGTTCTTCACCATCTATTCAATGATAGTTTTTTCTAATGATGGGCGTCGCTCCTTTTTTGTAGGTTCTACCAATGTTACGATCATACCATATTATCATTTTTTGCAATAGTATGGATGTGATCAAAACAATGGTAGAATCTACAAAAAATTACATTATCTTTCAAATAATACATTGTCTATACTCTACATGTAAACAAAGTCTACATTAATATTTTATTTATTTACCAACTACCATTTGCCAACAAATTTGCAACAAATCTATATCAAATTATAACATTGAACAAAAAAATGAATGATGGCATTAAACTATACCGATGTAGGCAGGGTGCTTGATGTAGTGGTTGCTTATGGCGATTGCTTGCGAGGTGGCTTCGGCTATGGATCAGTGCTTGCGATAGCCTTGGGGTGCTTATGATAGGCTAGTGCTCATGATAGGTTGGCACTAGGGCTGGTAGGGGCTAGCACTTGTGAATGTAGGGGTGACATGGAGGAGGTGGGGTTTGGCGCTTATGGATGGAGGGCTAGTGGGATCTGGTGCTAGGGCTGGTGCGGGCTAGCTAAGGGAGTGACAAATGAGGATGAAGGCTAATTTAGTGGGGAATCTTATGGATGGAGGCTTGTGGGGAGAGGATGGCCGATGGGGAGGCACCTACGATAGGGCTAGTGGGGGAAGGGATGCTTGCCGGGGGGTGGGGGGAAGGGGAGGCATGTCCATGGGGATGGAGCTTTTGTTGGTAAATCGGATGCAAATGTGGAAGCAGAGCGTTGACAGGGGTATGGAGAGGATTGACGCCATGCCGACGCCATGACTACTCTGTTATAAAGGGGTCGACGGGTCGTCGATAATTTTGCATAGGAAATGATTTACCTACGACCTACCGACGCCACACTACGTCTTATGTATGAGCATCAGTAATGTCAAATAGGTAAATGGTAACTTTTCTAGCAGTGATCATTACAATAAGCAACAATATAACAAGTTAGAATAACCATATCTAGAATAAAATGATTGGATGTGAAACTTGAATGTTCACATCTACCTCTCGAGTACACTCGTTCTCACCGTCACTCTATTGAATCTTCATCAATTCAACATTATTTACTTGCAACCATTTCAGATCATGTCCAACTATACGAACAGACCCAGATGCTTCTGCTTCAACCTAAAATCTTTAAGTTGATTTGAAATGTTTGGAACGCAGGAGTTATGCACATGCTTCCTAATAAGTGATACATAAAGGACATTGTGCACACCCTCCATCTTTTGAAATAAGTCGACTCTATATGCAAAGTTTTAGTCCTTTCTAGAATCATAAAAGGTCCTACAAATCTTGTTGTCACCTCCCTCATTCAACCACATTCCTTAATAGATAAATTCTAATAGACACTAGGTCACCAACTTCAATCTCTAAATCTATACATCTCTTATTTGTGTAAATTTTAGTCTATCTTTTTCATTAGAATATGAGCATTACTTTATTCAAGAAGAGCAATCATTTTGATATTTTAATAGTTTAAATCCTTGATCTTTATAACCTCAGTCTAAAACGTCGTACTACTTGCCACTAGAGCTAGTGGTCCTTGAAAATCATCCTAATCAACAAAATGCATAACACATAACACATATTCAATCTAAACACATTCCTATATCAATTTACATTCAAAATCTCAATTTTATATTTAAATCAACTTGGAACATCAAAGAATATATAAAATTCCACTTCATTTCATCCAAATCCCAATTCTAAATATTGAATATATTTCCCAATTAATCCAATACCCATTCTAATCCAAACTTAAATATTAAATCATTGAAACATTTTCTCAAGTTAGGTTTGAAAGAAAATATGTATATATTTTTGAAAATACACATTCTAAAACTAAAGTTCACATTTACCTATATACATACGAATATAAGCCAAAATAGTATTAGAGGTATAGAACCACTCACTTATCGGTTTTTTGATCAATCCAAACGCTCTGAATTAACATTAATAGAAATGAATAAAAAGCATGCACCAAAAATCCACCTCCAAATGTCAATTTTATGATTATTAATGATTCTCTTAGCAATCTGTTCTTAAATCGACCAATTTCTATTGTAAATGTGGTGTGTTTATTGGTTTCTAATTAAGAAGTGTATATGGAGGTTTGAGATGTATGGAAGATGAAAATATGTTTATGGTGGTTGGAAATAACCATAACCCTCACTTAATCCTGAAATTAGCATCATATCTATTTTTGGCTTTTCGATCAAATAACTAAATCTTCTAAAGCTAGCCATGCAAGCTAAAACGATAAAATAACCATATCCATGACACTCTATTGATCCAATGCAACCTTGAGGACAGGTTCAAAAGTTAATTCAGAGTTCACATCACTTAGATAAAGGTTGTCATCATATTGATAAACATTAACTAAAGAAATAGAGAATTCCTATGTGATTATCTAATTCAGTTCAATGTACATCCCCATGCATTTATAATGCCGATGAACAATTATTACATATTGCTATCATTGTTGGAATAGACAAGCGAATGGAATTGGGGAGACTCCTAACTAAGAAAAATACACATGATTTGAGAATTCTTTAATAGGGTTGATCAATTCATGCGGCCGGAAGAGGCAACCAATGAATAAGGTCCATTGTTGACCCATTAACGAAAAACCATCAAAATTAAAACTTATGAAAGAGGAAAAACGATAGCCTATACGATGAAAAGATATTGTCATCAATGCTTAAAAGGGGGTCTAAGATACATCCCCAACATTGATATGACCATTTCTACTTAAAATGTGTACCTTGCCACTAAAGATACCATTTCCCATAATAAACCTCCTCCGAGAAAACCAACTGAAAAGGCAAAGTAATCACATATGTAAAAGAGACTCCAATAGTACATGTGTTCAAACTGGACCAGCGCGCAGCGGAATTAATGGACGAATTTCAAAAAAAAATTAGCATTTTGGATCTTTATTGGGCATATGAAGTCTAATTTATTTAGAACATTCTAAATTTCTTTTAAATAAAATCTTTATTTTATTTAAATTTATAAAAGGATTTTTATATTATTTATTTAATGTTATATTATATATGTGTATGTGTGTGCATGTGTAACATAGTAATCCGTGTAAGGTATAATATGCCCGTATATAAGCGTTGAGATTTACACTACAACGGACACGTTAGCTCATCTAATATACAAACATATTGTCCAAATGTATTTTTATATACTTTAATTTATGTAATTAAGATATTGCAATATATATATATATAACTATATTTTATTTTAAATAATTAAATATATATGTGTACGTGAAATTTTAACATTATATATATATAATTATATAAATATGTTTAAAGCATTAGTAAAATTATATATATATTAAATACATATAGTCAAATATATATATATATATATATATTATGATAATACACACACATATTAGTATCTTTAAAAATATAAATATATATGTGTGTGTGTCTATTATTGTGCACAACAAAATGTTATTATTTTTATTTTAAAATGTATTTTAAATTACTATCCATACGGCCATTACTTAAAAAGTAGTAAAAAATAATATTTTCAAACATAATTTAAAAATTAATTAAAATTTTAGTAAAAAAATCCGAGTGATATTTGATTATTTGAACATTTAAAATCTAATTTTATAATTTCAAAACAAATTAAAATCTATTTTTTTATTTTCAATTAGCATTTAAAATTTAAATTAAATAAAAATATCGGGTTTTATTTCGGCCTAAAATATATTACGTACAAATCTAATTTTATAAAATATAAAACATATATGTATATGCATAAATATAGTTATAATTAATTCAAATAATATTTAAATAATAATATATATGTACAAAAAGTTATTTTTTTCTACCGAAGTTATTTCAGATATGAAACTACTTGTATAAAATTTTAAAAACTATATTGAATAGATTAAGATATAGAATTTAAATTACAAAGCTTATATAATTAAATGTTATATATGAAATTAACTAAAAACCAAATTGGTTTTTTATTTGTGTCGTGTACATCATAGGTATACATATGTTATAAAAAAATTGATAAATATATAATAATTTAATTGTGACAATATCTTAATATAATACAATCGTCACCTATCTAACAATATAATATCCAGAATGTAAATAATATGCATACATTAATATTCATAAATATGTTAGAAATTTACATTATATTCAATACACCTTGAAGCGATGACATCTACTCCTTGAAACAGTTTCCAATCCAATAAAGTGTTAGTCCTTAAACCGATGACCACCAACTATCAAATAGGATTGTTTTAACTTTGATTTGACTTTGGAAATAGAGAGGTGGGTTGAGATTTTTATATAGAGGAGGAATGAAGAGAGAAGTTAGAATCAAAATCCATGTTTTTCTCTTGCTCCTTCTTTCCCTCTTATCTACTCTATCCTAACATGTCTTAGCCAATCATATGGCCGCCCCCTACGCCCTATTAGAGCCGAACTAATCATCCCCCTAACGGGCTTTAAAACCATTTAAAGTGCGAACAAATGATTTTGCATTTAAATCCAATTTAAACGCCTATCGATATCGTATGTCAATTAATATATTTATAACAATTATAGATATATTTAATAATATTTGTTCATCAAATCAAAATAAAATTTTATAACTAATATTTTGTAAATATTAATTAATTTAATTAATTTGCAACAATTACAAATTAATTAAATCATTTTTTCAAAGGAGTATTCATCGTTTCGGTTGTGTGACCCGTTAGGTGTAACTTTGAACAACGATTAATATCGAACTATTCAAATATTAACGTTCACACATCACTTAGTAGGTGGTGTGACATTTTGGCTAAATTTATCGCTTACTTGGTTTTAGTAAAATCCAATTTTACTTTTGTTAAGCGTTACCCGGTTGTGACAATTATTTACACCAATTCTCTTTGTCAAAACTGTATCACTTTGGACTTATGGAATTTGGTAACGGTCAAAATTCCAATATCATCCATATTCAGCTCTATAGTCCAAACATAAAGTCCTTGGTTCAATAATAACAATTATTATTAACTGAATGCTCTGGCCAAAGACTTTGACTTTGAGTTGACTGTAGTTGACCATGATATTAACCTCATATAACTGAGGGGATGAATCCTCTCTTGAATAGTGTTTCACTTTCAATGCTTCCACTCGACACAACTATAGTCGTTCGGTAGACGTTATGCCATGATTTAACTATAATCAAAGCGGAGCTTCTACGTTGAAGATCAACAGTATTCTCAAGTTAAGAGAACTATGTAATTTTGTCACATCGATAATTACTGTTTGACTTTAGTTATATTAACCAACAGAAAACTATCGAGTGAGTCATTCCATTGTTATCCAATAACTATCAGTATGTAACCACGTGGCACCTCGAGCAGCCATGAGTAATACACTGCCCAACATTTGGAGAGCGTTATGTACTCTAGTCTTGACAGATGAATCGATTTCCAATCTCGATATGTCTTGACTTGGAATATTTAAAATGGTATATTTATTTTCATTGAAATAAATTACTCATGGTTATGACACTTTGTAACTACTATGACAGAACATACCATTTATGGATTTTCTATTAAATATACTTTTAATTAAGTTAATTAATCAATACAACACATTATATCAAGTATATAATAGAAAGAAAACACCTTTTATTTCGAACAAGATTGGTTATCGTGTTAAATATGTATAACAAATTACATAATTGCTCCTAGGGCATACCGCTAATCCTATCAACGTGAAGGGTCCGACAAATAATAACTCAGATCATGAGCCATAAATATGCCTTTCTCCTTAGTGACTGATCTTGTGGTTGTCGTGTAGGAAACATTCCATGGTATATGTTCCATGATGATGGAAGGGGCAAAGCTTTAATTATTTTTTTACTACTTTTGTGAATAAAGTTCGGTATTGTTCTCAGCCCACTTTAACACATATATGTCATGTTTAGAACTTTTTGACATGCTCTTAGTGGAGATCTTAGGACACCTTGCTTTTGAAATTTTAAATTTAGATTCCTCTTTTGCATTTTAGCATTTCTGTTCAAATGTAGTAAATGTTGTAAAAACTATTTCATGAATAAGATTCTTTGATAAATCTATTTGTTTATTGTATATAAAATGATTTTCATATTCCAATAAAAAATTATATAATGGATTCGCTTTATGCAGATTGACTTTCCCTCTTCCAAAAATCGAAGGCAACTAAACTAGGGGTATGATCAATGATCATCCTAACATGTCATATATATATATATATATATTAGGATGTTGTGCATCATGTGTAATACAGGATGTTGTGCATTTATATAGAAATATATATACATATAGAAATCATTCATATATGTGTGTGCGCGCTCTTATAGATATAATTATATGCTTATATCATGATGTTGTGCATCATATTCAATATGTCATCTTACTGCATTCATATAGGATGCATTACCTGCATTCATGCATTGTAGGTGTAGAAACTGCAAGTTCATGACATTCATGCCTATATGTTGTTCATATCATTATATACATACATACATACATACATACATACATACATACATATGTATGTATGTATGTATTGTTGTTTGCAAAAATTGGACGTTATGTTTATGACTTGGTTGATTTACATTTAACGAGTAAGTGTTATGTTACATTTTTTGTTCCTTACAAATTTCGAGAACAAAATTCATTTAAGGGGGAGAATGTAATACTCTGAAAATTTAATAAACATTTTAATTAAATATCAATAATGTTGTTAGTGAGAATTTTCATCTTACAGCACCAGATTTCTAATAGGGTAATTATGTTACCGTGCCCTATTAGTTGTTAATCAACAAATTTAAGTAACATTAAATTTCCTTTTAACGTAGTAATTATGATGCGGTGTGCTTACACAATTATGCAAAAACACTTTAGCTGGTTGTTAAAATGCCTAGATTGGCTTTAGTGCTAAACTTAGAAAAATATTAGATTCCACAATCTGCTAAAGCAGAAAGTTATAAGCGTAATAAAGTAAAGAACACAGAAATTTACGTCCATGGGCCAAATCCTTTGTTATCTTTCTTCTTCCTCGTACAATGCTCTTAATGGTATAAAGAATACAAGAATATAAGGTAACTTTTTGGGGAGTTAATCAAAAGTCTCTTTCTCTGCTATAGTACTTTTCTATCTATAGCATTATGAAGTCATGTGGATCATCAATTTCCTTTTCCAACATTTTCTTCTCCATCATCCAATTAGCCTGTGTGTCATTCATCCTTCCTTTAAGCGATTTTCCCTCGAATTGATGAGGTGGCTAGGAAAATTCAGTGGTTGCACTTAGGCGGGAGAACTTGAATCCAAGGCAAGAGCTTTGAAATATGAATCTTTAGGTAGGAGATTTAAATTTTGGATGTATTTTCCAGATTATCTCTTATGTTCAGTTTGTTGGATGTGCTTCTATTGGTCGACATGCTCTAGGTTTTCGATGATGAAGCCATCCCATCCATGTGGATGAATTTTTGCTAATGCGGTGCAGTCATGTCATGCTAACTGATGGCTTAAGAAAACTGCGGTGCGTTTTTTTTTAAATTGAGCTCATGAGATTATCCTTCTTAAGACGAGGATGCTGCCGTTGGAGAAATTGGTGCAAATATCCATGTTGGAAATTGGGTACAATCCACGTGTATAGTCTACGGTGCCTTATTGGAGCACAGTCTTTTGAAGCATATGAGCAAATGGGATTGCCCTTTCTAAGATGAGGATGCAGCCATTGGAGAAATTGGTGTCTCTTTCCCTTCCAAGAATTGGAGCCACTGTGCCTTCCAGTAATTGGACGTTCTTCCTAGAGCACGGTCTTTTTGGGCATATGAGCTTGTGTTCTTGGAGTGCAGCGCAGCCTCTTTGAAGAGCGTGGGTTTTATTTTAGAATTACAGCATGGTTCTTGGAAGGAGAGGGCATATGTTGCTGTTCTAGAACTACGATGCAGTTTTTTAAAGAAGGAGTATATGTTGCTATTCCAGAATTGTGGCGCAGTTCTTTCAAGGAGGAGTGTATGATGCTTATTGATGTTATGGTAACACTTTCTTTTGATTTAGATTTGCGGTTAATCGATTGTCCAGCCTCGCCCTCTTGTTTACATCACTCATTATCAGTACTTTGTCCAATGTGCATGGTTTACTTCATATGGTTGGGATATAAGACCTACGCCATATATGTTGTAGGACAAAATAGGTATAACATATGCCCTCCAAGTCTGCGCTGATGCATATTAGCGTAGGCTTGCAATACTCATACCCTTTTTTGTCTTATCATTCACTCGCATTTAATGTTTCTTTACATGTGTTCTACATTGATTGGATACTTTTCTGCCTGTTACGAATCGCCTTTCCAAGAAATCTTTCTTGTTTTTGTGTGTATGCATTCGTTATTATTACGATCGAACGGTTGTTAGTTTTGTATTGTTTGGAGTCTACGGCCCAGATTTCCCTAGCTATAGTTTATACAAAGTACTCCTTTTCCCATTCGATTTTTTCTTCTACTCATTTCTGAAACTTAGAGAGAACTTCTCTTTTTGCAATTCCCTCATTTTCAAATTATTCATCTTTGCTCAATCGTCCTATTGTAACTTGTAAGTTGGAAGTTTTCTTTCTCTTTTTTTATTTATTATTGACTGTTTCATTATGTTTTTGGTTTTCTTTGTCATCTCTCTATTTTATATCTATGTTTCTTTTTAACGGCGCGATTCAATGATGTTCTAATCGTGTTCGTAGAAATGTGCATGTATGTAATATCTCTTTGATTCGTGGTTTCAATAAACTTCTTTTTTAAATTGATTTGCTTGATTAGTGACATGGAGATAGTTTATTTCCATCATTAGTATTTTATTAATATATAATGCTCTTCTTTATCTTTGACTTATTATTGTATCTTGTCTTCCCACCGTTTTTTATCTTCTTCCTTTTTTCTCTATTAAGTTACCTATGGCTTTCGATGATCTTCCATCTGTTTCGAGATGACATCCAACCTCCTTTATTGATCTATCATAAGCGATTTATGAAGGAAGTCAGGCACAAGAGATCTTTAACCACTTTGGGCTGCGTGGTTGTACAATTAGGGTCCTAATTCCTCTTGATCACATTCATATGGCCCAGGAGGGTTTTTATATCTAATGTAGTGGAGCACACCCACAATGGTCTCTACCTCTCTCCTCGTTCCCTTATAAGGGAATGGTTGGCAAATGTAAATTTATCACCAATTAAGTTATCCCAGTTTCTGACATCAGCTTACGACCACTATTACCTTGTATGTTGAACACTTGATGGTTCCTACTTGTCAAGAATTGTTATTCTTATATTCAATTAAGGAAAATGTTGCGTCAGGATGTAAATCATTCTATTACATTCAGGCTTTGAAGTCCATTTTCTCTATGTCTCCCCGTAAAACTTCAAAATGGGCTGATCAATTATTCTATGCTCTAATCGTGACAATTTGTTTCATCCTTTCAATGTTCTAGTACTAGTCATGCCTTTTTTTTTAAATGGGTGATTATTATTATTTACATAGAATTGATTTGTAGTCACCTTCTTCCTTATTTTAAGTTAAACGTCCTCATAACTTCTCCACAGAAGAGCGGGACTCGTTTGAAATACGAGGACTTGGATTCTTAGTTTCGGCAGGATGGTACGTAAATGTTCAAAAAAGATTATGGAGGCCTTGCTGTGTAAATACGACTTCTTAACCCCCCAACAACATTTCTATCGATCAACGTTAATTTATGAACACATTCTCTGCTTTAGTCGGTATGATTAATACTTTTACGAATGCACTATCGCGTTTATGGTATTCCCTATTTGTTTTTTAGATGGATATTTACTTTCATCTTGTTGACGTAGGGCGTATTATGTGTTGGCCTTCCTTTACTCCTCTTTTTTTGGACAATGTCAGGGTTTGTCGACGCTTTCAAACATAAGTCCACAGCTTGCCACAAAAAAGCAATGCCTTCCACTTAAAGACCACAATAAAGGTGTGGTTCTCGTAGAGAGTTCTAATCTTCCACCTCCCTCCCCTTCTAGAGTTGACCTTGCCCTAGAGGTATAGTCGATCATCTTCCCTTCTCCTTGAGTTTTGCATCTCCCCATGAGATGGGCTATATCTAGTTTGGCTGAACAAATGTGGCGGTTGATGCTCGAAGACATATCCACCTTTATTTTGGTCCCGTTTCCTCAGCCACCCATGCCTGCCCCTGAGGCCTCTCCTGCGAGCTCTTTCGGATCTTCTATAAGAGCATGTTTTACGTAATGACTGAAAATCCCCTCCTATGTATTTTTAATCTAAATGTTTATGGTTTATTCCGATCTTTTGTTTGTTTGTGCACGGCGGTGCTTTAGTTATAGAGATGTAGCGGCAGACTGAAGCTACTGAGTCAGCCTTGGCCAGCTCTCAGGCTAAGTCCAAAAACTACAAGAAAGAGTTGAGCAAGCTTAAAGAAAAATACGCCGACCTTGAATCCCACATGAAAAAAGCTGAAGGTGCCTCAACACAACTCGAGGAAGACCTGGCCAACACTAAGAAGCCACTGATTGAATCTAAGGAACGAGAGAAAGAGTTGAAAGATAAGCTGGCCTGGCCCATCAAGGATTCCGAGAGCATAGCTTATGATTTTCTTTATCAAATTTATGTCTAAGTTAAAAGGTAGTTTTTTCCTTACCGCCCGAATGATCTTGAGACCGAGGTGGACTTTGGGTCCTTGGCTAACAAAGCAGTTGCTAAGAAAGCGCAGAGCATTATCGTCGTCGCTGGTTCAAGGATCAAAATAGAGCCATCTCCTCGGTCGCGGCCCAAAGTTCCTTCAGAAATTCGAAGCGGATGAGGCCTCTTGCGATGTGCCTCGTCTTGACACCGACCTCAACCCTGGTGCTCTCAACGCTAATATAGTAAATGATCGAACTCTTTCTTTTAGCATTTGAGTGGTCTCTTTTTGAGAAGTCTATAAAAATATCTTTTTTTAGTGTGGTTGAACATGTTGCCTTATTGATGTGCTTGGTTGATTGTGATTTAGTTTATGTGCTCGTTTCTAACAATGAATTGTCGTGCTTATTCATTTTAGTTGTGTACTGCATGCCTTATTTAGAAGTATTATGATCCTCTTTGTAAGTTATGGTTTTGTTTTTAAACCTTATTATAGTTTTAGGAAGGGATGGTTAATGTTGACAAGTACCTTTTGTTAGAGCCATTTAAGGGTAGAGATTGTTTTTAGACTCGGTGGGATATATTAAGAAAATGGATAAATGTGCTTTAGGGAGGTTAACAAAGAGGTCGGTTTTTATTCAAAGGAAATATGTCAAGCTTGAAAAATCCATTGCTAGGTTAAGGAGAGAGCCTTAAGATTTGGTATTTAGGAACGCTAAAGTGGTTCTGGAAAGGGATGCACTTTGCGAGTTGGTATTGCACCAATGAGGGTCTATGCTAAGGGATGAACCACTAGCGCTAGGGCATCCCCACTTGACTTGGTTTAAAAATAGGATTAGTGGTGAGCTAGGGTAATTTCTTCTTATGTATTTTCGTCCTCTTATTCAATGAAGAATTTTCATTATATGCACATGTTTTCTTTTCCATGTTTATTAATTTATAAATTCTCTACTTGCTTATTTTCTGTTCATAGGCTGTTCTTGACTTCCCAACTGATGTTGTTCGATTAGATTTTCACAAAGGTGGTTGACCTCAACGTGTTCTTTGCAGTTCTTGTCTAAGGGAGAAGATTTCTTTGAATGTTAATGACAACTTCGAGACTCTTTTTAAGTTGCTTTAAGCCGCTAATGTGGATCTCATTAAAGAAAAGAATCAAGCTATTGATAAAGTGCGGGAAGAACTACGATTAGAATATTAGGAGAAAACTCTTCAACTTTAAGAATCTAAATAGGCTAACATTTGGCACTACGATTGCATTACCAAGAGATGCTTTTCAATAGGAGAATTAGAAAAAAGCTTATGATTGCTCAAGATTGCATCGCTGAATTGGAAAAATTGTTAAAATATACAGAGAGTTGTTATAGGGTCATCTATGAAGTTGAGATCAAAAAACATAAAAAAGAAAATGATGAATAATCTTAATAGGTCGTCGTCTAACTATCTAAAGAGGACGCTCCTAAAACACTTCCGTTCAAGCAGCTCCTGCCCGTCCTTCGAATATGGATGAGGATGACGCTTTTCAAAGGAAGAAGCTAATTACAACATATTATCAAAATAAAGTTGAAAGTTGTTTACAAAAAACTATTGCAGGACTTTACTAGTAGTGTGAAGGTAGAGAGATGTTCAATCGTTTATGATTTTTTTAGCCCATTTTTCAAAGGAGACCAAAAAGAGAAAAGCGGAGGTCTTGGATGATTTTGTGCGCGTGCATCGTACGGCGATTGAGAGAATTAATTATCTTAGATAGTGGATATTGTGCTCAGACACTATAACATAGACTTTGGCTACATCTTCCTCCCATCCCGCTTCACTTGTTTTTACGCAGTTTGATTTGATCGAGAAGCTCAAAGTGGAAACAGTTATGTGTGTCGTAGCATAGATTTCTTTAAAATGTGTGGTTGACATTCACAAACTTTACGCCGACCTTATATTTAAGCTTTCTTTATAATTGAGCCGACTACGTGGTTTGCCGTCGTGATGTCGACAATAATTGGGATGGCCAATTATGGTCCCCATACCACCTTTCATAGCTCTCAATGTCGCTTGTCAATAGTCATTTCTACCCGATGGATCTCCCTCAACCGCCTAACCCTATAAGAGATTCTACCTTACGTCCCGAACACTATTCGAGGTACATCCCATGCTCAGAGGCGTCTTCATGGTAGAAGGGTTATCATTAGTGATTCCTTTTATTTGGACTCAAATTCGTAGTGTATTTCGTATTGTATCAGTTGTTGATTAAATGAATGTAATTTCTTCAAGATTAAGCATGAGCATTGATATCATATACCCTAACATGTTATATATGGTGCATAAAAGAGGAAATGTAAACCAAGATAGATTGTAACCTCCGCATTTACTTAGCGGACTCTATGTCACCGTTGTCTTGTTTTGTGACAGACTGCTCTGTCTAACTCTTTCCTTCTACGCCACTTCCCCTTTTATTCTTTTTTTTTACATGTATATCATGCATTTGACATGGTCTACTATGTTAATTGTGTGCACTTGTTGTGTTTTAACTGAGAAGTCAGCTCATCTATTTACAACCTATTAACCCACCTTTTACCAAGGCAGTGAACATACAGATTTAACCCAATAGACTTCACGATTATCAAGGCCATTAGTCAAGAATAATGATTGTGAGGTCCAGAAAACAAGTGCAAGCAATGATATAAAGCGACGATCAATCGATACCAAAAGATAGAATCTCTAGAATATTCTAAGTACTTATTAGTACCTCGCCCAGGCAGGGGATCGATGCATATCCCTTCCCTTAGGGGATCGGTATATGTCCTTAATTTTTTTCCCAAACTGGGTTAGACCTGTATAAAGTGACAAGGAAATTCCCATGAGGATACATTTCAAATTTCAAGTCGTTTGGAGTTTGTATGCGCAAGTTATGGGCTAATTACTTCACATAAGAAAGGGATCGTATAAAAATGGATCGGTATAAAAGGGATCGACATATTTCAGCCAAGCAAGTACAACTCAATGAAAAATAATCAATATCTCAAAATCCATAAGTCCAATACATATGAAATTTTGTGAGCAAGATGTGGGGACCCTACGGAGCCTACTCTAGGGTTCGCACATCAAAACGATGAAGAAAGAGGGATCGGCCTTGTTCCTTCTTAGGGATCGGCTAAACCCAACTTTATAGCAAAGATTGATCAATATCTCAACATCTACATATCCAATTGACACGAATCTTTGAGGACAAGCTAATTAAAACATGTAGAACACCCCATAGGGATCGCATATCATTTGGAGCAAGTTGGAGGGATCGGTGCCTATCCCTCCATAGGGATTGGGTGTAATCATCCTTCACAACATATTGCAACAAAGATTGATCAATAACTCGAGTACTACTAATCCAATTGGCGTGAAACTTCGAGGCTAAAAATAGTACAACATGGAGAAGCTACCCAATTGATCGCATGACATTTGGAAGAGATTTGAGGGATCGGCAGAAATCAGAATTCAAGCAACACTACTTCACGGAAAATGTGATATCTCACAAACCGTACGTCGGAATTACACGAAATTTGAAAAGCGGGTAGCTAACATCATGGGGCACACCTCAAAGGAATCGCAGCCCATTTGGATACACTAACAGAGATTGGTACCGATCCCTATTGTTGGTCCCAATGGGCTTGAAAATTTTTGGGTGGCATCGTCTTGGTCTCCCGAACCTTCTGTCAAAATTTCAGCACGATCCATGCATCTTACCTTATAAATACAGAAGACATGACATCATAAAAAGGGTCTTCTTTCTGCTTCTCTGTATCTTCAACTTAGCCTACACTCAGCCTATTTCATCCTTGGATTTCGGATTGTAACCGTAAACAAACTTCAGTATAATAAAAAAGATTATTTGGGAGTGGACATAGGCCGGAGTTAGCCGAACCACTATAAATCTTGTCTCTTTGTACTTGCTTTATGATTGTTTTAATTTCGTTCTTTATTTATTTCTCTTCATATTTCTATGATTGGATTGGAATTGGTACTTGTACATAATTGGGTGTTGGTAGCTAATTTTGATGCCAACATTTTGGTGCTTTCACTGAGAAAGCTAGCCCCTGCGGATTTGGAGTTCTGATTTGGAATCAATTAGAGAGCTTGGATTTGGAGCAATGGTGAGACAATTAACAAGGAGACAAGTAGTGGATAAGAGCCATCATAAAGGGTGTCATGAGGCTTCATCGGGAGATGGAACTAATCAAACATCTATCTACATCACCAGAGATGAAATGGGAACAATGATGGACGTTATACAGGAATAGATGCTGAAAAGAAGGGAGGAGATGATGCAGAATCTACTCCGACAGATCAGACAGGCTAGAGCCATAGGAGCTGATGGAATGCAAAACCAATGAGTTGGAATGATAGGGACTATTGGAGCTATGGATCAAGGAGTTGAGACAGCAAGATTCATTGAAAATCAAAACCGAGAGCATGGAGATGAAGCTATTGGACAAAGAAGTGGAACAGAGCAGCCGAGGGTAGTCCTCGACCATCTTTGAGGGATCGACACTGATACCAAAGACATAGAGGCATGCCCCCCAGGTCTGTTCGATCGTGATGCTAGAGGATCTGCGGTCAATCCCATGGAGCTTGGTGCGAATCAGAATTTGGATGCTCATCCAGAGGAATACGTTCCAAAATTCCCTCATAGACTCAAAGGGCAGCTTAGACATGATGATAGGAGACTACCACTGGAATATTATGATAGGTTTGTAGAGGTGATCAGGCGAGCTATGCATGGAGTATTAGTGAACAGGGATCTGAAGGATGTAAATAGAAGTCCATTCGCTCTTAATATCAGGAATGCTAGGAATCCACCAAAATTCAAACTACCAACACTGGAAGCTTATGACATAAAGTCGGATCCATTTTTGCATATGATGAGGTATACACGGCACATGGAAGTACTAGTGGCTTTGGAAGAAGTCCCGGCATGATGCTTCCCCTTGTACTTAACAGATGTGGCTGCGCTATGGTTCAGACAGTTGGAGAGCGATTTTATTAGCACATGGAGGGAATTGGTCGAAAGATTTATGAAGCAGTTTTGGGTTCACATTACGAGACCCAAGAATGTGATGACATTGGCATCAGTAAAGCAGTAGGCAGGAGAATCACTCAAGAATTTCTTAATCAGGTTCAACGCAGCAGTTGTTTTGGTGGATCGACCAGATCCATCGATGGTTTTGATGACGACAATGTCAGGAGTTGCGGATAATTCGGATTTTAAGATATGACTAATACGAGATCCACCGATGGATCTCGGGGAATTCTACTATGAAGCAGAAAGATTTCTACGAGAAGAAGATGCAAAAGATGATAAAGAGGCAACATAAGTTAATACGATACGGGGTGGAGAACTACCCGGTGAAAGCTCAGGAAAGGACAATGGTAAACAGAACATGGATAATAACTTCGATGGATCAAAGCGACAGAGAAGGGAACCCAGATTCTCTTCTTACTCGGAATTGAATGAAACCCTAGAACAGATATATATGGATACTCGAGTACGCCTTCTGTATCGAAGGCCGACAATGAGAGAACCCTCCGAATTCGAACAGACATCAGGAAAGCGCTACCTATTCCATGAGCTGGATTAGCATAATACAAATGATTACAGGCATTTGAAGGATATCATTGAGGAATACGTGAGGAATGGTCAGTTACAACAATATGTAAGGACTCAGGCTATGGCGGTGGAACATGAGCAGCCATCGTCCACCTCGAATGAAAATGGCACATAATCAAGGCATCATCATTAAATTGCCATAAATTGATCGGGATAGCATGGAATAAGTAACAAACTCCGCAGTAGGACATCTAAGTCACTTACACATGTACGGGATTGAGGATGGTCCCCAGGCATGCTCTGAAATGATGATAAACCATTGTGCTCGGGTCTATGAAATTTGTTTTTTCTTCTTGTTTGCTTCGAACTCTTATTTTTCTAGTTTTTATTTGAACTCTGGTTTATTGGTTGTACGGACTCTTATTTTATATTTTGGTAAATGGACTTAGGAATGCTTAAATTTGGATCAATGTAATAGATAACATAGGTCGCGATTGTGGTCCTGTCCAGAGAGACGGGATAACATTCGCAAGGTACAGGTCTTTTTGTCGGGCGAACATGATGAAATAGACTCATACATCATGGATTAAGTCCTCAATTGGGTGTCGGGGCCGAAGAATAAAACCCAACAAGATCGTCAAGTATGGACTATGCCTGCAAAGAGTATGTCGCTTCACTCAAACGCGATGGATCGACCTACTCAGGTCGTCAAGTATGGATTGTGCTCGGCAAGGATCTTGAGAGATCAAGGTTATTAGGTATAGACTATGCCTGGCAAGGGGTTGGTCGCTTCGCTCGAACGTGATGGATTGACCTACTCAGGTTGTCGAGTATGGATTCTGCTCGGCAAGGGTCCAGAGAGATCAAGGTCGTCAGGTATGGACAATTCCTAGCAAGGGGTAGGTCGCTTCGCTCGAATGCGATGGATCATCCTACTCAGGTCGTCGAGTACAGATTATGCACGGCAAGGATCCGATGTGATCGAGGGTTTGGATTAGGATAACAACCGGGAGAGGTCATGGATTTGGATATCAGTTTCAAACAGCAATGGATTTGGCTTTGGATGGATGCGAATTCAGATAAAATGATCCGGAGAGTCCGTAGATTTGGATTGGATTCTGGATTGGAAAATACTATCAATGGGTTTTGGATTTCAGATTTTGGATTTATGGCAATTCAAAACACACTTTCCTATTACAAGGCATGCTTTGGAGGGCAAAGTGTTAACCTACCTTTTTTCAAGGCAGTAGACATGTGGATTTAACCCAACAGACTTCATGATTATTAAGACCATTAGTCAAGAGCGATGATTGTGAGGTCTAAAAATCAAGTGCAGGCAATGAAATGAAACGACAATCAATCGATACCAAAAGATAGAATCTCCATAATATTCTAAGTACGGATTAGTACCTCACCCATGCATGGGATCAGTGCCTATCCCTTCCCCTAGGGGATCGGTACATGTCCTCAACTTTTGTCCCAAACCAAGTGAGACCGGTATAAAGTGACAAGGAAGGCCCTACGAGGCTACATTTCAAATATCAAGTCGTTTGGAGAATGTAAGCGCAAGTTAGGGGCAAATTACTTCACCGAAGAAAGGGATCGTATAAAAATGGATCGTATAAAAGGGATAGGTATATTTTAGCCAAGTAAGTACAACTCAATGGAAAACAACCAATATCTCAAAATTCATAAGTCCAATACATATGAAATTTTGTGAGCAAGATGTGGGGACCCTAGGGAGCTTACCCTAGAGATTGCACATCAAAAGGATGAAGAAAGAGAGATTGGCCCTCTTCCCTCTTAGGGATCGACTAAACCAACTTTATAGCAAAGATCGATCGATTTCTCAACAACTGCACATATAATTAACATGAAACTTGGAAGAAAAGCTTATTACAGCATATGGAACACCCCATAGGGATCGCATATCATTTGGAGCAAGTTGGAGGGATCGTTACCTATCTCTCCATAAGGATCGGCTATAATCCGCCTTCACAACATATTGCAACAAAGATTGATCAATAACTCAAGTACTACCAATCCAATTGACGTGAAACTTGATTCTAAGAATAATAAAACATAGAGAAGCTCCTTAGGGATTGCATAACATTTGGAAGAGATTGGAGGGATCGGTACCTATCCCTCTAGAGGGATAGACAGAAATCAAAATTCAAGCAACACTGCTTCATGGAAAATGCGATATCTTACAAACCGTATGTCAGAATTGCACGAAATTTGGGGAGTAGGTAGATAACATCATGGGGCACCCCTCATAGGGATCGCAGCCCTTTTGGACACACTAATAGGGATCGGTACCGATCCCTATTGTGGGCCCCAAAGGGCTTGGAAATTTTTGGGTAGCCTCGTCTTGGTCTCCCAAACCTTTTGTCGAAATTTCAACCCGATCCGTGCATGTCTTCCCTTATAAATATAGCAGGTTTGGCATCAAAAAAGATCTTATTTCTAATTCTCTTTATCTTTAACCTAGGCTACACTCTATCAATTTTATTCTTGGATTTCGGATTGTAACTGTAAATAAACTTCAGTATAATAAAAAGGATTATTTGGGAGTGGACGTAGGCCAGAGTTAGCCGAACCACTATAATATTTTCTCTTTTTACTTGCTTTCTGATTGTTTTAATTTTGTTCTTCATTTATTTCTCTTTATATATCTGTGATTGGATTGGATATTGGTACTTTTATATAATTGGGTGTTGGTGGCCAATTTTGATGCCAACATAACCCTTCTTTGATCATGTGCATTTCTTTTAATAGTCGGCTTGAGCCGTCTTATTTCCCTGCTTTTGGCACAGTATATGGCTGACAAACTGAGCTTTGGAGCTAAAGCTCATATAATTTGCAAGTATATGAAAAGAAAATTTTACCAATGGATTTTCATACTAGTTTAGGTTGTCAATTATCCCTACATCCAGTTAATACTTTTATTGCTCAAACTGAATGTTAATGATCTTTTACAAGCCCAAAAGGTTACAAAAGGGAAATTATCTTAAACATAACTTTTGAATTATGTTTGACCTAACTTCTGGGATAACCAGTGGTCCTTTTGAATTTAGGCCTAGCACCCCTTCTGTAGGATCCTTTGCAATAGTTTTTACTTTTCTCAATACTAGTCTCCCCTACAGAATTTTCTTCCTTAACACGTGAGTTATATATTTTTGCCATTCGCTGTCTATAGACAGAAAACCTAACTTTAGCTTCGTCCCTTCTTTCTTGAGTATGGTCCGAAGTAGCTTCCTTCAAGTATATAGTCCTTTCCACCACATACCATAGCCGCCAATATGATAGTATGTCTACTTCGACTGGAAGCATGGATTCATATGCATATGTTAGAGCAAATGAGGTGTGTCATGTTATGGATCTTGTCGATGTCCTATATGCCCACAAAGCAAGAGGCAATTCTTCTACCCATCTGCCCTTAGATTTTGCTAGCCTTTTCTTTGACAGTTTCTTTATTGTTTTATTGGCTGCTTCAACTTTCCCATTGGCTTGAGAATGAGCTATGGAGGAAAAACATTTTATAATTCCATTCCTTTCGCATAGATCTGCGAATTCCTTACTTTCGAATTGCGTCCCATTATTGACACTATTTTTCAAGAAATTCCAAATCTGGTGATAATATTCCTAATTACAAAGGTGACCACTTTCTTTGCTGCGATTGTTGCAAGGAGCTCTGCTTCTACCCACTTAGTAAAATAGTCCACTACCACAAGGCGTACTTCGCCCCTTCTTTGGACATGGGGAGAGGTCATATCCAATTGATTCCCCATACGTCAAATGGCTATGGGCTACCGTTGGGGTTAATTCATGAGTTAGAAGTCTTAGGATGCTTGCAAATCTTTGACACCTATTGTAACAGCCCATTTTTCCATACTCTTTGAATCGACAATAAACCACACATGTCTAACTCAAATTGCACGAAAAGACGGATCATTAAGGTTAGAAAGAAAAAAAGATAGAACAGAATCTCACACGAATGGAATAACATATATTATTTCAATAATAATCTTTACAATGAAATTTTTTAAAATACATTATCAGAGTCTAACCTAGATTCAGCCTAGACAGTTATAAACTTCTGTCCTTACAAATGCTAACAAACAACAAAACAAATGAAATAGATGTAGCGGATAATAGAATACGTCCATACGATGATGAATATCTTCAGCTCTCCTCTGGAAACTCCAATTGTCTTCAACTAAGCTTGAAACTACTCGGATCTGACCCGAGTATTAAAAA
Organism: Allium fistulosum; assembly: GCA_030737815.1. Taxonomy (NCBI): domain Eukaryota; kingdom Viridiplantae; phylum Streptophyta; class Magnoliopsida; order Asparagales; family Amaryllidaceae; genus Allium; species Allium fistulosum. The sequence continues at coordinate 548,330,523 of CM060906.1, forward strand.
TACTCGGATCAGGCTTGATAAACCAGCGTGAGATACTCGAAATTTAAAATGACTATGTTATCAAAACCTTTGAAAAGAAGGGTATCTCATAAGACCACGCCCACACATAAATACGGATGGGTTTTTACCTTATGAGAACCAAAACATTTTTATACCAAAATACACTTGATATTTATTTTTTAATGACATTCTTTTGAAAAACATCTTTCAAATAAACTTATTCAAATAAGGTATCAATATCTGGACTAAGTCTAAGGGAATATATTCGGACTGGGTCAACGGAATATCCCGAACGGAATATATGATACCAAAAAGGGGTAGCTGAAATGTTTGCAAGTCATTACAGCTATTTTGGGAATACAATCAAAACCGTAAATCTCGTATTGGGATTGGATTTCCAACATGATAGGGAACTGGTGGCCTTTTCTCCGATCCTCGCATAACAAACATAGTTCCCACAGTGCCTTAATCGCTTTTCTCAAACTAGTCACTTGGAACTGTACTTGCTATACTACCACTGATAACCGGTAGTTCCCTACATTTCTCAAGCTAACCACTTTATCAAAATGGGGGCAATAAATGCCTTGAGGGACGTTTTTCCAAAGGGCCCAACGTATTGGAAACCACCATACATACTCACTTATTCCGAATTTGTGTCTATCAAACCACATAGTATTCCATATCATCTGCCGGGTGTGAGGCTAGTGAGGCTAAGCTCAATTTCTTCAAAGCTACGCTTTTCATACAAAACCATGCTTTGATCATAACAGGTTCCACTTTGAACGCCACGTTGTCATTCCACGTCACATGACTGATTTCTAGAAAAGTATAACTTCCTGAGCTCGTATGTCTCGGGAAAGGGTGTTAAGCTAAAAGAAGTTGCCGTCTCCGCCACTAACTAATATACATTTATAGAAACCACCCAATTGTGATTTAGAATACAATGTCAGACAAACATCCATACAAGTTCGTTATGGGACTGAACGAAACCGAAGGCACTTTCCTCGGCCAGTACTAGGTGAGAAGCCCTTGCAATCTGAAAATATCTCCACCACGAGGAGACCACTACTATAAATAACTCTATAACGGGAGAGACCCAGAGCATGTCAACAAGCAGTCCTCACACTATGTAGATCCTCGGTCCTCAATAATCATCATCCTCAATATGTCTTCACTTTCGAACGTATACATTAGTTCAAAGTGGTTTTCGGATAGGAATCACCCAAATCCGACCCCGGTTCCTTCGAAGCCAATTATCAATAAAAAAGATGTTAAGTTCATAAGTGGATATCAATCATCAATCAATTACTTCATCGTTCATTTAAATCAAATATCTTTCTTAGATATACTCTTTTCAATTTATTCCATTTTCTTTTCAAGAGTATATGGAATCATTAAGCCTCATTTATTAAATCATTTGATTTATTTAAACCTTTCTTAAACCTTGAAATAATTCTAAATCATTTTCTCTTTTACTTAGGAAAACCTTTTCCAATCGTTCATTAAATCTTAATCAAAGATTTCTTATATTCAAGTTATAACTTTTAACTTAGGGAAAATATTCCCAAATCATTCATTAAATCTTAATCAAAGATTTCTTTCTTAACTTCAAATCATATTCTTGCAAATCAAAGATTTTCATAATAGTGCACTACTGCCTCTTTAAATATGGTAATTTTCACCTCCAGGGACTAGTGGAAAGTAATACTATATTATGAAGATCTTTGTCTTCAATGATCTTTGCCTTCAATATGTTTTACTTCGAAAATTAGTTTGAAGGGGTTTTCAGATAGGAATCACCCAAACCCGTTCCCGGTTTTTCAGATAAGAATCACCCAAATCCGATCCCGGTTCCTTCGTATCAACCATCGAATAAAAGATATTAAGTGGTTAATTAACATTCAAAGAATTTGTTTCTTTTCTTTTATTTTGGAAAAACTTAAATATGATCTTTTAGAGCATCCGCGCTTTCCTTTCGATCCGTTTCACCTCTCTCCTAAATAAGAGAAAACATAGGCCAGGTAAGTTCTGGGTACTGGTTTCTCTATCCCTAACCTTGGTTAAACACCTTGTTTTATCTTTCCAAATCTCACAGGCGGGACAAATGTACTAGTCGTTTCTGCATACTCAGTTAATAGTTTTTTTGGAATTGATTATAAGATTCCAAATTAACTTTTAAACTCGTAATTTTCCTTTTAAAAACATTCATAATTGATTCTAAAAAGTATCGTTATGTTTAAACTCATATTCAAAAGGTTATAGAATTCGCAGCATTACTACGGAAAGTGCTATATAAGCTTATTTGATTTAAACAACTTTTTAATATTTGAAAATTCATAATTTTCATTCCAAATCTCCTTTAAACCATTTAAATAGATTTATCAAATTTATTTCATATTTTTAATCATTTAATAATATCATTTAGAAAGAAATCTCTTTTTGGATTCCGAACTGCAAAACCGCGATGTTTTTAGAAAATTGTTTTGGACATATTTAAAATATACAAGATGACATGATTTTCTTTCGTTATTTATTTAAACATATTTAAATGTTTATAATACATTCCTTACTCATTTTAAAACTATTTCCAAAAGGTTTAAGCATTCCATATACACCATTTCATTTTCAAAAGGAAGGTGATTTCCTTCGTGCTTATCGACATGTATTAACGTGACTTGGTAAAAAAAATTAACAATCATATCAAACAATCAATACTTGATGATCAAATCATATATAAGCATCCATAGCAATCATAACACATCATCAAACATGTATATACATAAATATAGATGTTAAATAGAGTTTCTCACCATAAACCAAAGCGATAAACTTCCTACCAACATTCTAATCAACCAACACTTCACTAACCACTTCCTACTCCATTAAAAACTAGCAAACAACACCCTCTCCCTTCCAATAACTTGGTCGAGGCTTGAGATGGAGGTTGGCCGAAAGTATAGAGAAGAAGCGGTAAATCTTTGAACTTGAATTCCTAAGATTTTGATCCGAAAAATAGGTTATGTTGTATCTGATTTTAGGCCCTATAAATCTCAAAATGTAGAAAACTTGTTAACTAAAAAGTTGTTGCAAATTCTTTTCTTTTGAGTTTGAAAAAAATATTTTTTTGAATCCAAGTTGTTTTGATGGAGATATGATAGAATGAAGAAGAGGTATTGTCGGATTGACAAAAATGAAGCTCGAAAATGCACTTCAAAGAATTATGTTTCAAGTATAGCAAACCTCAAAACTGGTAATAGTGTTTAAAATAAAAGTTGTAGCCACTGGGATTTTGTATGATCTAAAAAAAATAAATTCTTATTTTAGTTCAGTTATAATCAAGTTATGATCAAAACAAAATGAGCTATTCTATGTTTCAAAAACTTGGCCAGAGAATGCACTGGAAAGAAGTGGATTTTTGGTATAGTTAAGTTTAGAATGATACAAAGTAGTCAACATGAAAGTTGTAGCCACTGGAAAATTAAATAATTTGAAAAAAATAATTTTGCATTTTGATTCTGTTGTGAACAAGTTATGACCGAGAGAAAAAGAGGTAAAATGTAAAAAAAAAAAGATGAGTTTGATTCGAAGAGAATGAACATTGATTTCTTTTGAATATTTTGTAAATTTTTTGATATTATTTCTTTCTAATTTTTTTCTTTGAATTAGAAGCCATTAAAGAGGAGAGGAAGAAGATGAAGAAGCTTCGAAAAAGAAGAAGAAGAATTGTCAATGAAAGTGAAGAAGGAGGTGGGTATTTATAGAAAAAGAAAGAAGTGGTAAATTTACCAAAATAAACTCTTACCAAATTACCAAACTAACCTTACTTCAATCTAAAGCAACCTCCACATTTTCAACACTTAACATCATCCTTTCACTTCTTAATTTATGTTTTAATCTCTTAAAAACTAAGCTAAGTAAAATAATAATTATGTTGGTTTTGATGTGATATTGATTTGATGTTTACTTTTTCTTACTTTTGTTAATTTTTACTTACTTTTACCAATGACTTCTAGAAGTTTCTAACCGTATTTAGTAAAAGTAAACTTGATTAGTGAATTAATTAATACTTATACTATTTGAATATATGTTCCAATATAAGAAAATTAAGATGCGACGACGTTGCGATAATTTTTAATCGACAAAACGTTGATTTTCGACAAAATGTTTTAACGGTCACATTTTGACGTTTTAGTTAAACTGTTTATTTATGTAAACCAAATTTAAAAATAAATTTGTATATTGCTATTTAAAAATATAAACACTCATAAATAAATTAAAATAATTTATTTAACCATTGAAACTTACTTTTCTGAAATCAGTATTTTGTCACTTTTGTCGATATAGGCAAATGTTACTATTTTTGTGTATACTTCTCTTTCCAAATCCTATCTAATATTGTTTGAATCATATAACCTTACTTAATTTATACTTAAAATCACTTTAAATATTATATTTTAAAGTGGTCAAATTTTGGGTCGTTACACCTATCGCATCTTCGTACAAACTCTCGCGAATCTACCAATGTTGTCGGCCAGAAATATCCTTTCCTTAAGATCTTCTTTGCTAGCTTTATCCCTCATGAATGATCTTCGTGGTATCCCTAATGAACATCTCTTATAATTTCGACTCCTTTCTCCTTGGTTACACATCTTAAATAAGGGATGGATTATCCTCTCTTGTAAAGTATTCTATCAAATAATGCATAGTAGTGGGCATTATATCCTATGTTTCTAGCCTCATTTTTGTTTGTTGGAAAGATCCCTTCTAATAAGAAATGCTTGGTAGGGGTCATCCAAGACTCTACTTCTTCCTGACCCGTAGTTGATGGGGCGTGATTCCCTTGGGTCTTATATCGTCTTTCCTACTCTTCCTCTGTTTGGCCCTTGGGCCCGTTATGACCTGGTTAGTAGTAAGCCCTGCTGGACTTGGGAAATGCTTGGTTCTAGCAGATGTCCTACATGGATTGCCTAATTCATGTGCAACCTTGGTGCTTTCCAGCATAGCCAAGATATCTGCGGGCGAATTTTTCTCCCTTGGGATTTGTTCGATGTCGAACTGCTTAAACTGAGAGAGTAATTCTTTAACTAGTTCCATATTTTCAGCCAAGGTATGCTCTTTTTCCTGATAGCTCCTCTGCACTTGATTAACTAAAATTGAGAATCAATATGAATATTGATGAGTTACCTTCATTACTCTGGCCATTTTTAGGCCTACCACCAATGCTTTTGTATTTTGTCACGTTCTTAGTGCCTTAAATTCCAGCTCGATTACTCCATAGAATTTTTACTTATCCGAGATAACAAGTATATAACATTCCTGCCCCATGTTCATTGGATAAGCCATCGACATATAATTTCCAACTTAGCAGGATGTCTTCTTTTACTACGTTGGGTGGTTCCTCCGGTAGGGTGCATTCGGAAATGAAGTCCGATAATGCTTACCTATTAATTGCATTACATGGGCAGTATGTTATATCATATTAGTTTAGTTCAATGGCCCACTTTAGAAGGCATTCGGATGGCTCTGTTCTTTGCAATATCTGCTTCAAGGGCTTGTCCGTTAGCAACTTTATGGGATGCGCTTGCAAGTATGGCCGAAGCTTTCTTGCCGTTAGGAGTAGATTGTACGCTAGCTTTTCGATCACTGTGTATCGCAACTTTGCTCCTTTAAGGTGCTTGCTCATAAAATATATGAGACGTTGAATGCCATCCTCCTCTCTTACAATCGCTGCGCTCATTGCTTAATCAGTTATTAAGAGGTATATGTTGAGGTCCTTGCCCGGGATCGGTTTAGCAATTACTAGGGGGTTGGGCAGATGGGATTTCAACACTTCAAAGGCTTCTTTGCATTCCTTGGACCACTCGAAATTTCTGCCCTTCTTGATCTGGTCAAAAAATGGGATTCGTTTTTCGTGGATTTGAAAATGAACCTGCTCGGGGCAGCTACCTTCCCATTCAAACTCACCACATCCTTAAGCTTCTTTGGTACCCCCTTTTTATTGCATCAATTTTCTCTGGGTTGGCCTCTATTTCCATGGCGCTTACTATGTATCCTAGGAACTTCCCTAACTGTATTGTAAATGTACACTTTTGTGGTTAAGTTTCATTCCATATAACCTCAAAGTCATAAAGGTTTCTTAAAGGTCCTTTACATGATCTAATGCAGCTTTGAATTTAACTAACATGTTGTCCATACCTTCCTATCCGATCTTCAAACATCATGTTGACCAGCCTTTGGTACGTTGCTCATGCATTTTTAAGCTTGAATGGCATTACTTTGTCACAATGCCCTTTGTCGGCCAGAACTATTGTCCTAGTGGTTAGGCACTTCGCCTATAGTGCAAGAGATCACATGTTCAAAACTTGCGTCGCGTGATTCAAACAAATATTGACATGCAGTGTATTGTACACTTCCTAAGACTTGTAATACTAATATATACTATCATCTAAGTACCCAATTTCAAAAAAATTAAAAAAATACAGCCCTTTGTCGGTTATGAACCTTGTGTGCTCCTAATCCGGTTCGAGCATTGCTGTTCGATTATAACCTGAGTAAGTGTTCATAAAGGTCAATAACTCATACCCGCTTATTGCATCCACCGACCTTTTTATTCTAGGCAATGGGAAGTTATCCTTTAGGCAGGCTTTGTTATGGTTTGCGAAATCTATGCAGGTCCTCCACTTTTCGTTTGGCTTCTTTACAAAAATCGGATTTGCTATCTTCTTTGGATAATATACTTAATGAATGAACCCGTTCTCTTTTAGTTTTTTGATTTATTTATGGAGTGCGTTGTACCTCTCCCAATCCAATGTGCGGCACTTCTATCTCACGGGATGCGCATCGGATTAATATTGAGGGCATGACATATGATTGCAGGATCGATTCCCGTCATGTTCGAATGAGTATAAGCAAATGCATCCTTTGATTTCTTCAAGAAATTGATCAATTTTTTGTGTAGCTCATTTGTCGGGTTCTTTCCGATTTTTACCATCTTTGAGGAGTCAGGCGGATCTAGCTTTATCTCTTCCAAATTTTCCAATGGTTTTAAGTCCTTGCTTTTTATCCCCAACCTAGGATCCACTCCGCTCTTAGCTTCTTCTTCTTTGGGTGAGTTTGTAGTACTTCCTGTTGAGGGACTGCATGACAGACACTGCACGTACACCTAGTTATACTCATCTATTTCAATCATGTGCAGATAGGTTCACTTATAATATATGTACTATGGTTATAAAATGATTTGTTTCGGTACCTGCCTTGGAACTTAATCCAAGTGCAGTAATTTAACTGGCTTTTCATTTTTTCTTTTGGTATCATTTAACTCAAAAGATACAACATTATAGTTTTGAACAATTTTATTACTAAAATTCAAAGTTACATTGTAAAGTTCGCTAACTAAATTGTTCTCCCTTCACACTTCTTATTTCAATGAGGATGGAGATTTCACGAGCAAATCCTTTTGCGAGACGACCGTGCCAGCTCTATTAGCTCAGATCCTCCTAAAAAGGCATTGTAGGGAGATTGCTAGTCAATGATCAAAGAGTTTGCATAAAAGGACTTGTGAAGAGAAGAAGTTACAACTGTCACGAGCAGTCATGCTATACCTATTAGGACTATTGCTATGTTATTAAATCCATAGATTAGATAAAATCTTGGTTTCAAAATTTCTCCCAGCAACTCCATTTTAGCAAAAGCTATTTTGAAGATTACATTAATAGAACTGCCTAAATCTATAAAGACCTTTTTCATTGTGCAGTTTGAGATCTGCACGGTTACTATGAGAGGATCTTGATGCGAGAATATCACTCCAACTGAGTCTGAAGAGGTAACAATAATGTTTGGAACTTCCTTCTACTTGATATGATATGTAGTTCGATGTTCTATGCGGGCTTCTCATGTATAACTATCTTATGCCTTTTTACTCTGTCCTGTCAGATGAGGTCCTCCATGGATGGACGCAATAAGATTGGTTGGGTTTCCGGCCAAACTTTCATTAGGGCCAGGGGTCTGGTTATACACTGGGATTATAGAATCGTTTTTACGTATATTCCCAAATAGTCCATTTGGATCAGTCTTTCTGTTTCGTTTTTTAGGTGGCGGTAGTTATCGATATGATGCCATTTGACTCTATTGAATCAACAATGCGTTCCTCCTTTGTTGGGCTCTACCTTCTTCCCCTTATTTGTTAAATTATAAGCTAACTAAGTCCTGGTTACCTCATAAATTAGGCTTGGTGCATGATTGAGCAGAGTTCGAACTGTGAAGTTAAATTCTCTTGGTCCCTTCGTCAGTGGGTTGTCTACCCCCATTTTTCCCCCGAAGGTCTGAACTTTCCTTTTAACTAGAGTGCTTATGGAAGCTTTGGTCTCTTCAATCTGTATGTAACCATTGGCCCGTTCATAAAAGGATTTAATACTTCTGCATGCCTTTCTACCTTTTTTTCCCATCTATCAATATTTCTTCTTACTCCAAAGTGCGCTGCCATTAGAAGTGCTTCTTCATTCATAAACCCCCACCTCTTCTTTGAAGCACTTAATGAAATTTTGCAAGCTTTTAATCTCTCGTTGCTAACTAAGGATAGGGTATAGGGATCAGGGTAGCTTTCGCGATTGGCGTGAAACTGTCTATGGAAATCTACCGCCCAAGAGTGGATTTATCCTAGGACGTATCTTCTGAACCGTGTTAATCTCGCTCCCACAAGGTATATTGGGAACAATTTGCACTGGGCTAACATTTTGGCTTTCGGGATGTCCATATAGTACTTGAATATGCATAAATGATCGACCGGATTTGTTAACCCATCGTACTTCTCGATGGTTGGATCCTAGAAGCTATCTGGGAAATCAGCCTCAATAATGGCTTTGCTGAATGGAGATGAGCACTTCTCCTTACCACCTTCCTTATTGCCTTGTTCACACATTTTTGCCAAGTATTCCATACAAGCCTTCGGTTCTCTTACTCCTTGTCCTTCTCACTGACGCATAATCAGGTGCCCTTATAGGCTGAGCTGGCCTCATTCTCCTATGCAGTCTGGTTCTTGTTTTTCTCTAATAATAGTGGGTTGATAGGTTTGCCTTTAATATTCGGGTTGATTTGTGTTTTTCCCTTTGTTTATGTTCCCAAGCTAAGTACTTCGGCGCCACCATTCTCATTGATGGGAATGTCGTGTTCTTCTCTTGCTTTCACTTTCTGTGCAATAGGAAAAAGTCGGAGGTGGGCCTTGGAGTCATGGGAGTTTAAAGATCTGTTCTGATTCTAAGTTACCAACTTCTCAATACTAACCATCCTTTCGTTGATTTGACAACAAAAGTGTTGTGTGCGTCAAGGATGGAGTATGAGGCTATTTTTTGGGATGGACAGTTGTTTTTGATGAGGTAGCTAAGGGTTTGTTTAGTTTTGCGGTTAAGTGCTCAGGTTCTTGTTGTGGGGGAGTAAAGGAATTTCCTGTTTACATTGTTCAAGGTTCCTTAGAAAGTGTTGGGGAGTGGGTTAGCTATGAATTTGACCAAGGTTTGTCGGGTGAAGGCCCTCCTTCTAGTGCCAAAATGTTGGTGTGAATTGTTGTCTTAAAACACCAGATTTATGGTAGGGTAATTATGTTACCGATTGCCCAATTAGTTATGCGCCAACAAATTTAAGTAATATTAAATTTGTCTTTAATGTAGTAATTATGCTGAGGTGTGCTTACACAATTATGAAGAAATACTTTAACTATTTGTTAAAATGCTTATAATTAGCTTTAGCGCCAAACTTAGCAAAACAAAAGTCGAACATAATCTACTAAAATAGAAAGTAATTAGCACGGTAAAGCAAAGCACACGTAAATTTACATGGATCGAATTTCAGAAAATCCTACGTTCATGGTCAAATCCTTTATTATCTTTTTTCTTTCTCGTACAATGCTCTTAATGGCTAAAAGAGTACAAAAATATAAGGTAAATTTTCAAAGAATTAATCAAAAGTTCCTTTCTCCACTTTAGTATTTTTCTATTTATAGCATTAGTCAATATTATTTTCGTGCCTTTTCTTCTCCATTGTCCAATTAGCTCATGTGTCATTCATCCTTCCTTTAGGCGATTTTCCCTCGGATTGTTGAGGTGTCCAGGAGACTTTGCCATTTGCAATTAGGCAGAAGAATTTGAATCCGATGCTGGAGTTTTGAAATTTGAATCTTTAGGTAGGAGTTTTAATTTTGCATGTGTTTTCCAGACTACCCCTTGTGTTCAGTTTGTTAGATGCGCTCCTATTGCTCGATGCACTCTAGGTTGATTCGATGATGATGCCCTTCCATCCATGTAGATGACTTTTTGCAAGCGCAACGCAATCATCTCATACTAACCAATGGCTTAAGAAAATTATGGCGCTGTTTTTAAGTTGAGCTCATGTGATTGTCCTTCCCAAGATGAGGATGCTACCATTGAAGAAATTGGTGCCAATGTCCCTTCCGAAAATTGGGCACAGTCCAAGGTGCTCTTTTTGAAACGCGATCTTTTGGAGCATATGCGCAAATGAGGTCGCCCTTCCTAAGATGAGGATGCAACCATTGAATAAATTGGCTCCATTATCCCTTCCGAGAATTGGTTCCGCTGTCCCTTCTAGGAATTGAGCACTCTTCTTGGAGCGCAATCTTTTTGAGCGTATTAACGATTGTTCCTAGAGTGCAGTGTATCCTCTTAGATGATTGTGTGTTTTATTACAAAATTATAGCGCAGTTCTTGGAAGGAGGGGGCATATGGTGTTGTTCTAGAATTACAGCGCAGTTCTCTGTTGTTCTATAAATTACGGTGCAGTTCTTGAAGGAGTATATGTTGTTATTCTAGAATTGCAGCGCAGTTCTTTGAAGGAGGAGTATATGTTGATGTTCCAGAATTGTGGTGTAGTTCTTTGAAGGAGTATATATTGCTTGTTAATGCTCTGGTAACACATTTTTTTGGTCTAGATTTGTGGTTATTCGCCTATCCAACCTCGCCCTCTTTTTTCACATCTCCCGTTATCATAACTTTGTCTAATATACACGGTTTTCTTCATTTGGTTGCAATATGATACATACACTGTACATGTTGTAGGAAAAAGTCGGTATAACAATGTGATAATGTAAAAATAGTTGAATTTAACGAATTAATTAAATAAATAAACAATAAGAGGGGCAAATTGATCATTTTTTCAACTTTTGAATTTGATGACAAAATCAGCATGGTTGCGAGCTTCATTTTTATGATCCACGCGGTATCTTGGTTTGCCTTATTTAGAGTTGGTATGAAAGAAATATGGGCGAAACAATATCATGTTGAATGGTCGCCAAGACTTGGGGTTTCTGAATTAGGCGGACGGTTAGCTTTCTCCCTCCTTTCGTTGAAAAGTAGATTCATGTATGTTCGGTTGTAGAAACCACCCGATCACCCTTTCTTCTTCTTCTTTATTCCCCTTAACCTACCAGGTATCAAACACAATATCTCTCTCTAAATTCAAGGAAAACCATGAGACCAAAAGCATTGCAAAGTTATCGAAGGAAACTTCAATCCAACTGTGATCTAGAGGTGAAAAAATGAAGCACGTAAACAAAGCAGTCCGGATAGTGGGCGGTTTGGGCAGAAACCATTGATTTTGTGAGAGATTCGTCCCCTACCTTTGTATATTTCAATTACAATGCTATGTACGTAACATGTTGGCTATACTAGTGCAGTTTAACACCTATAAACACTTAATTTAGGATTAAATGGGAGATTTGGCGAATAATAGCATTTAGAAACTAGTTTTAACATAATAGATTAATTTGTGAATTATATGTTGAAATTGATTAAAAAAAAGGTCAAAAGGGACTTAGAAACATAAGGTTAGGTGTTAGGACTTTCTCAGGTGGCTAGAGGCAAAGTGGAGGCGACTAGAGGCGAAACATGAAGATGAAACAACAAATTCCTAAAATCTAAAACTATGAGAAACCGTGTGGATGGGTCCACCGATGGGTATGACCGGGGCACCAATGACGTATTCTGGGCACAGACTGAACCTGGACCCAAAAGGGCCTACATAAATAATGAACGATCAATTTGAGTCTTATTCCTCTTGTGTTCTAAAAGATGATTGGAGGCTAATAACAAGGTAAACAACGGTGATATGAACTAAGTGAATGGTTGTGATGATTGGTTGCTATTTGAAATAAATACATATGTTATTGCGTTTTGGAGAAGTGATATGATGGTGAACGTGAATTAGAACGCGAACGAGTCCGTGGCATTGGCAGGCGTCATGGGGCGTAGGCAGACATCACGAGACATGGATATGGATATAGATATGAATGTATATATGGATACGATAGGGATACAGATATAGATATGGATACAGATATGGATGCAGATATGGATGTGAATGGGGACCTATGACATAGGTTGGTGATCTAGGCATTATCTGGCTCCCTTGTAGTGCTTCGGCGGGGGTAGTTGGAGGAGGTGATGTTAAGAAACCCTATAGGCTTCGAGCGGACGAGTGCGTGAGTCCAATTAGCATGAGTGCAACAGGCTTTCTTGCAGGCTTCGGGCAGTCCAGGAAAGTGAGTCGTATACGTGATTTACACTACGATGGACAACAGACGCCCCTGTAGGGCACGTGGCCGATCCAAGGAAGTGAGTCCATATGGAGATGATGTAGTATGACTAGATGTGCACAATAGTTAGACGTGATGTGATGACAAGACGCGAGGTGACCAAATGATAGACTTATATCATGGTATAGTATTATTTTTGTAGTATATGTAGTGGAGGGCATGGTTCACTCACCAGACTTATGTATGACCCACTCCTATTTTTTTCCCTTATATATATATATATATATATTTAGTTTGATGGAGTTTGGAGATGAGATGGTATCGGAGATAGAGACTCATTTGTTTATGTATTGTGTATAATGTACATAAGTGTACTGACCTTGATTTGATTATGTGTATGGATTTAGTTGCATTTGTATTATTCAAACATATGTATTTGACGTTGTAGACATGTTATGGTAATGTGACTATGATATTTGTTCATGTATTATATTTTATTTTCTTTCATCATGGTACTCTGAAAGTAGATAGTTATTAGATAACATTAGGTAGAACTGCATTTGATATCCGATATCTATCACCCCCAACGACTTGTCCTTTCATTTATCGGGTCGTCGGTGTTGGTTCGGGCGTTGATTCTGGGGTTGAAAGGGCAGGTTGTTACATTAGTAGTAATTATATTTTATATGGTTGTTGTCATCAAAATCAATACTCATGGTATTAACAAAAGTACTGTCCTTAACATGTCTTTTTAAATATCTTATTGAGTCTCTCCAATGTTATTCTATTTGTTTTCTTCATAAAGATCTTAAATCGATTTTTGCATATTTAATAAATTTGCTTATCAAAAAGTTTTGACCTTCTTTATAAACTTTCAAATTCTCATACTTGTCCATTTCGAGTTCAAAGTTCAACTTTTAAAATTCAATTTTTTCCTTTTTAAAATTTGTGAACTTTTGAATTCAAAATTAAAAGTTTCAACCGTAAAATAAAATTTTAGTTTTTCTAATTCAAAGAAAAATTCGATTTTTTTCAAATTTCAAATTCAAAATTCACACTTGTAAAGTTCAAAAGTTGAACTTTGAAATTATGATAGCACGAATTTTCAAAAATTCAAGTTTTAGAGTTTCAAACTTAGAATTTAAATTTCAAAGTCCAAATTTTTTCAAAATCCAAAAATCAAAATTTTAGACTTTTAAATTAGGGGCATTTCACTAGAAGGACAAACTTTGCAGTCCAATTTGTTTCTAAAACACACATCCATAGAAATTAGTTTCAAGGCCAAAGTCAGCAGAATAATTATTTTTAAGAACAAAGTTAGCAATCCAATTATTTTTAAGGACATAATTTCATAGTTTTTTAGGTCTTAGAAACTAATTATTTTGCATTTTGTCCTTAAAAGTAATTATTTCAGTTGTGCGTCCTTGAAACTAATTGCACTAGCTAAAGAGACCCTTGTGACTAATTTTCACTTTAAAATTTAATTTACATACAATTTTTTCTTCCTTTCTTGAAGAAGGTTTTCAATTGGACTTTTTACTTTCTAAAAGTTAAATTAAGGAAACTAAATGAAAATTTTGTATATAAATTTTCAAATTCAAATTCAAATTTTGTTATTTAAATATTCAACTTTTAAATCTTGTAAATTTAAATATCCAAATTAAAGTTTTAAATTTGAAATTTGATTTCAGTATTTTCTAATTCATGTTCAAATATTTAATGTGGACTTTTCTGATTGAAAATTCAAATTTGAACTTCAACACTGAAATTTTAAAAATATATTTTCAACTATTTTTATTTCTAAGTTCAAATCATAAATTCAAAATTTTCTCCCAGCACGGTAGCATGTTATATTAAACTAGAATTAATGAAAAACTGTATTAACTATTTAATTTAGAAATTGTGCAAACGAATGATCGGCGGTTGCTCCAGTAATCTTATTAAACCATATCTTAATTTTAGCCTAGAGAACATATATCAACAAAATAACCAAGATTGAACATACGTATATCAGCAAACCTCTTCTTTGAGACGACCCCAATTTAGTCGTAGTGGAGAGTGGTCAAGTGATTGAGGGTAAAATAGTCATTCGCAATATCGACACTTTGGATATGCAATAAACACAACTGCTTGAAGCTGTCTAGCTAGATAGCCTAGATTCCAAAACAGGACCACCTAAAGTTCCCACTTACGCGCACGATGACAAAATTGACCTTGCGTTTCTCGTAAACATGATAAAGAGCATCATAATCATCTAATAAAAGTTTTGGTCATACAATAAAGATTTGCATGCCAGCTGTTTTGTTTGAGTAAGTGAAACTACCCATATACATCGCACATTCACGTTGAATATGTCTTCTTAGATTAAAAGTTAGTTAAGATTGGCAAGTCTTAAAAGGAGCTTTCGTCTATAATTAATTATGTTTTAAAAAAGTTTTAAGATAAGAACAAGTGGCTCGTTTGGTTAGGTATTAGATCTTGTGGGATTGGAGTTGAACTTCGTTAGAATAAGCACCTATTTTCGTATTCTATTATGTTTGGGTATATTTTGTGGTAATAGAATATGCTAACTTATTTGTATACAAAACACTTTATACACTTCTCATGTCATTCTGATCTTTTCCTCTTATTGTGTCGCGTTTCTACTTAGGAATTATGAATGTATAAGATACACAAGTTGTTGAAGCTATGAATTAATTAGAGATTTATAACTAAGAAAATTGAAAAATAGATATAAGTTTAGCAAGAACCCGTTTAAATATGGATAGTACTATTTTTTTTATATAAAAGAATGGTACGCAAGTAGTATGGTAATAAAAGCAAGGACACACAACAAAATGTCCAAAACTTGATAAACAGTACAAATTCAATCAACTCTTAGAGCATCTCCAATCCTTAACAATGTTATTTCATGAAATATCTATGTGGCATAGATAGTTAAACAATGTTAAGTTAATGTGATTCCACATCACAATAAAATAATTTTATTTTCTCCAATTCAAACATTTTTACATATTGAAATTTGCATAGATGTCAAAAAGTTAATGGTAGTTACCATTTAACATTGTGAATTACAATGTCTAGAAGTAAACATTTTGCTCCACAATGTCTAACAAAAAATGTGCCACATCATATTGCATATTTTAATTACTTTTGCATTGGAGATTAAAAATTAAAACACAATGTTTAGTATCTATGTGTCAATCACTTTACATTAAAAATATCTTTGGATTGGAGATGCTCTTATGTATTATTAGAAGTACACGTAATGTATATTATTTCGTTCAGTTAATTACATTTTAAACTTCGATATCTTCCATACCCATGTTGGTGTCCACTTTTATAATATCAAATTATTATTACGTGCGTTAGATATTGCACTACAAGGTACAAAGTGATTTCCGACAGCTCCCATCGTCGGCGGCCGTCGAGAGGCGTCGGAAATCCCGTCGGAATACAGAACTTAGATTTCGTTCATTTCTGACGGAAACGACGTTTCGACGACGTCCGACGGCTTTTTCAACGACAGTTCCGACGTTTTTTCCGACGGTACAGACGTCCACGTGGCTTGAAAACTCACTAGAGAACCATTCGGAATATTTGATCGGTAAGCCGTCGATATCGTCGGAGTTTTTCGACCTATAGACCTTCGGAAGCCGTCAGAAATCTGTGTAAAAATTTTGTTTTCCAGCAGCCAAACAACACATCAATATCAATATATATCACAACACATCAAAACAATATATATATATATATATATATATAAGCTAAAATCAATATCAATATCAATAATAATATAAAACTCAAACATTACCATCTCAAACTCAAACATTTCCAATCAATACAAAACAAACTATCTATCATTGGTCTCACATACCCAACTACGATATATACATCTAACATCAAACTCTACAAATCAACCCCACAAACCAACATCAAACACCACATGTTCACAAATCAACCTCACTATCTCTTATTGTATACATACACAAGTTTCAAAAATAAAAACTACAAAACGTACCTCATGACTCGTCATCGGCTCCGGAACCACCAGACAAAGGGAATGCTCCATGACGCTCCACATACTCGGCCAAACGCTGGTTCAGTTGCTCCATTTGCGATGCTCGGAGGCAGTCTTGCTCCTGCAGTTGTGTAATGTGCATTCGAAGCTCATTAATCTCAGCAATTCCGAGCCTTTTGATAAGCCTTTTGTGAAGCTCGAGCCTACAAAACAAGTCGAAATATGTTTAAGTTATTACGTAACTTTTGTAAAAATTAAGCAATTTTTAGAACTTAGTCAATTTTTATAAATTACTGATTGATTGCCATAGTCATAGCATCTATTTCTCTGTGTCGGGTCCATAATGGAGTCGAAGATAGTGTCCTCATCATCAATGGTCAATTGCTCCCGTCTCGAATGCTCAAGCATCTGCGCACGTGCTTGCATAAATCTTTCTTGTAGCAATTAAATATTACATGACATTATTATAATATTTTATAACTAAGTAATTAAAATGATCATTATTAATAACTTATAACTTAAAATATACTTATATGTGCGGCGTATGCTTTATCATCCTCATGTCAAACATACGTCACTAATCCCTCGTCGTCGGTTTGCCTGACGACATGAGTATGTGCAAATACGTCCATATGCGAGACAGGAGCCCAACGCGCTCTTTCCTGCAATAATTGATGTATATTGTTGTTGTTCATAAAAATTTATACAAAAATGTAATAAATGTTCGTAATTGCAATTATTCAATTTACCGGGTCCTCGCGATGATGCTGAAATAATTTCGAGCCACCACGGTGTGTGACTAAATTTTTCTTCCTGTTCGCCGAGTTTCTGTCTGACTCCGCCTGCAAGTTAAAAATTAAGATTATATTTTATAGGTATAAATTATGTATTATTTACCGAATAAATTAAAGTGATATCTGATAGGCTTACCCTAAATTCATCGCTACTCCACCATGCGACCCAACCATCCCATACTCTAGCGCCCATCTAGCTTGGCTTCTTGCCAGATTTTCTGATGGTAGACATCGTATCCCGGTAATTCTTTGCAACTTTAGAGTTCCAGTGGCGCTGACAAAGAGAAACGTTCTCTTCTTGTAGGTCTACCGCCCCATGTGTATATGCTGAAAAAATATAAGTTATACATTTATACTTAGTCAGAAAATTGTAAAGTGATTATATATAATGATATATAATTTTACACTTACCATGAAGTCCTGTCAAATGCCCTTCCGTACATGCTCTGGGATCCTACTCCATTTCGTCCGGCACGTAGTCATACGGCTCATGTATGCCTGCTTAGAAATGCTGATAATTATATTTGAAGGCTCAAGCTCAAATCCCCTGCATTAAATATGATACAGACAAATCATGATTAATATATCATACAAAATATTTATAATGCTGAAGTAAATTTAATACTTATGAGTCATCTGCCTTTGGTAGCAATCTAACCATCGTATGAGGCGCCTCCTGCAATAGGCCGCTGCCATCACATCCGCTGTGAAAGGGTCCCTCAACGAGACGAAGAGGGGGAATCGGACTGCGAAGAACTCCGACGCCTCAAGAAAGACATCTATAATACTTGTCATATACATATTATTTTATTATGGTAGAACATATCATTCAATTATGGGTAAACATATCAAGATTTAACATCAATAATCGCATATAACATACAAAAAAATGTAACATCAATACTCCCATAATTTACCTTTTTTCAACATGTATACTATTAAATCAGTCCTCGTCATTTTTTGATTCAGACTCGGTCTTGTACTCAATATTGTTTTCTTCTGTGGTCTCAAATGCTTCTACTAATACATTTGATTCATCATTTAGAGGTACAAAATCGGTTTGATCATCTTTTATTGTAATTTCGCCATTTTCCTCTAATCCGCTTGGTACGCTTGTTCGTCTGGAATATTCTTTCCATCAAACGTAAATCTTACCTTCTTTTTAAAAACTACCGACCAATCTGCCTTATCTTTTTTTAGAGATGGATAATGAGCATAATAAACTTGTAGGGCTTGTTTTGCTAGTTTAAACGGATCGTGCTTATGATAACGTGATGTATGCTTTATTTCGATAATATTATACTTTTGGTGCACGTTGATTCCAGAACCTGGAACATTACTGAACCAGTTTCCTCTAAACAAATAAACTTCTTCCGTAGGTCTATGAAATATGTTAATTTCAAAATCTGAGTTAACATGCCATAAAAATCATTTACGTGATTGGATCATCACTACCTTTAACATATATACTGATATTGTTAGTTAATTTTTCAGCCCCATATTCTTTGGTGTTGAATTTGTATCCATTGATAAATAATATTGGATATGTCTTGATTTTTCTTTTAGGCCCCTCGCAAGATGTTTCAATCCTTCGTCGACCAAGCAATTTTCCGGATCATATACGTGGTTCGAAAACCAAGTAGCAAATTTTTTGCCAATATCGCCGCTTGAATGTTGTAATTCGTAAATACTGCATATTTAGATTGTATATTGCATTATAATCAATACACAAATGTATTATTCAAGTAAATAATTTTAGATGTGTTATTTAATAATACCTAACAAATGGTGCAACTTCTTGCATAGTTAAGAAGAACATATATGTGGGCTACATGGTAATTTCTATCGTCTAACCATACTTCCACACATTTTCCAGCAGGACGTCCCTACTGTCTAAAAATAGATAGCACTGTTTCAGAAGAATCTTGTTTAATGCCCTCATCATTTCGCGTAGTGCTTTCAAAAGATAAGTTCACATGGTTACTGAAATAATGAGAGAAAAAGAACGAAGCTTCTTCCTCGATATTTGATTTGCATATCGAACCTTCAACTCGTGCTTTTCGTCTCACTTTTTTCTTTAGATGATTTAAGTACCTGTTAAGAATAATTATAATTGAATTTATTACATGTAATTAAACTAAAATTTAACATACTCAATATTAATACCTTTCAAACTGATACATCCGTATTGCACAGGACCTCGAAGTCATGCTTCAAACGAAAGATGAACAGGTAAATGCTCCATTACATTAAAGAAACCCGGAGGAAATATTTTCTCCAGTTTGCAACGCAGTCTAGGAATTTCTTCCTCAAGTTTACGTAGATGATCAACTTTTAATGTAGTTGAACAAAACTCCTTATAAAACAAACTAAGTTTTATTACAACCGCCCAAACTTTTGTGGGCAACAGTTCTTTGAAAGCGACGGGCGATAAATGTTCCGTTATTACATGACAATCATGAATTTTCAGCCCACTCAGTTTACCGTTCTTACAGTCGACACATCTACGAAGATTAGAGGAAATCTCATCAGGAAATCTTGATCCTTCCATCAACTTTAATAGTACTTTAACTTGGTTACTGTCTAGCTCATAGCATGCTTTGGATTTTTTTGTGTCATTTGGCTTCATATGAAGCGCAGGACGATTGCATATTGCCTCTATAACACGTCTTGATTTCAAATCGTTTTTAGCCTTTCCTTTAACATTCAGAACTGTGTTAAATACATTATCAAAAACATTTTTCTCGTTGTGCATCACGTCGATATTATGACGAATTAGGAGATTTTTCCAATAATACAACCTCCAAAATATACTTTATTTTCACCAATTATGAATCGTCGATTTACCTTGAATTTCAATTGTTTGCCAGTTTCATTTATCTTTGAATAATTCTTTACAAGGTCATAAATACCTTCGCTTGACCAAATCATTGGTGGTTGTAAGACCTCAAGTCTATTCTTGTAAAGTTTATTAATCTTTTCTAAAGGATGATTAATATGGAGCAAACACAGAGTACAGTCAAACCACGAAATTTTCTTTCCATGCGGTAAAGAAAATGCTCGTGTTTCTTCCATGCAATAAAGACAAGCTAGACGGCTACTCCAACCCAAAAGCATTGCATACACAGGAAAATCGCTTATAGTCCACAACGGAGAAGCGAACATAAGAAAATTCTTTTTTTTTTGAAATGTCATATGTTTCAACACCTTCATACCACAATGTTTTCAACTCTTCAATCAACAGTTGTAAATATACATCGATTCTTTATGTTGGATCATCAGGGCAAAGGATGACAATAGTGAGAAATATATACGGAGTTTTCATACACATCCACGGAGGTAAATTCTAAGGTGTCGTGATTATTGACCTAAATGAATATATTGAACCAAATTGAGAGAACGGTGAAAATCCATCCGTACATAAACCAAGTCTAACATTACGGCTCTCCGCTGCGAAAGCGGGGTATGTCTTATCAAAATTCTACCATGCTTCTCCATCAGTTGGGTGTGTTAACGTACCTTCTTCCTATATTCTCACACAATGTCATCTCATATGATGCGCGGTTACAAAAGATGCATATAACTTTTGAAGCCTAAGAGTCATAGGTAAGTAATGTATACGCTTGTACAGAACTTCATTTTCCTTCTTTTTTCTAGGTTTGTATCTTTCCTGATTATATTACAATTCCTAAGATTGATGTATGCTTTCCAAAACAACATGCAATAATTTAAACATGTATCTATTTTTTGATACGGCAAACCAAAAGCAGACATGATTTTTTTTCACTACATAATGATTTTCGCACATTAAATTATTGGGTGGTATATGTCGTTTTGCATCTTGTACTATAGCTGTAAACCCGGCTTCTGTGAAGTTATATTTTGATTTTATCGCAATGTATTCTGCAGTTACTGATAGTTGAGTACCGTTTGTACAACCATCCCAAAGGGGTTTCTTAGCAGCATCCAATAAATCATAAATTTTTTTGCTCCAATACTTGGTTCTTCGACATTAACATCGTTACCATCAACTTCAACAGTAGGGAACATTGAACATGTTGCATCTTCAACCAAATCTTCTATGATATTCGTCGGAACAATTTCAATATCCACCTCCTCCTTCAAATGTACGAGATTAGGTGCTATAAGTTCCATGACGATCACACACCAAACTATTTGGCACGAAACCATATTGACGCAAATGAACTATTACCATATCCGTGTCAAATACTTTAATAATTTGCACCTACTACATGGACAACGAATTTCTTCGTCATTTCCATTATTACTTAAAGTGAATTCGATAAAGATGTGTACACCATTTTGAAAATGTTTACTTATTGAGCCTCCAATTTCTCTTCTTTGTTGGTACATCCAGCTCCGATCGATAAATTAATTGACTATTTTTCCTACTTTAAAACATAAAAACGTAATAATCATTTACGTATTGACATTTTGTCTTTCAATTAAATCATACATTTAAATTTTCACAAATATATAATATTATTCTATTTAATTTTATTCTCAAACGGATTTACCTAAATTATATAAATATAATCTACAATTTTTAGGTTATTGTTTTACACTTTGATGGTTGGCCATCCTACTTCCCATTACAAACACAATAGTAATTATATTTTGTAAATCATTTTATTTTAAACGATTCAACAAAATTTCGGCAGCACTTCTTCTTTGTTACCTGTATCGTACACATATGCGTGTGTAGAGGGAACACAAAGAAAGTGTTGTCAAATTTTTGTGAACCATTTAAAATGAAATGATTTGCCAAATATAATTACTTTATTGTGTTTATAACTTGTCCAATACAGGGACAAATCTAACAAATATGTATCGGATGAATATAAATGTCCGTTCTGTGATAAAAACGAATATCCATATAATGATCATATACAATACTTGTCAGACGGGGCCAAAAACTATCTAAGCGACAATAATTTTTACAATAATTTATTTACATTCCAAGAAATGCATACACTAAATCGTCGTTTTCGTCATCTTAAAAATGCATACACTAAATCCTGAGCATCGACTCTAATTAATCCAAACTAGCTCTAATACGCATATGCACTAATTAATCAACACATATACACCAATTCACGCACATATACACCAACAAATTATTTTTCTCAATATTTAAACGATAAACAATTATAATAACAACCTAATTAGCATTCAAATTAGATATAAAAAACAGTCAATGTGGTATTATAAACAACTATAACAACAAATTAATCATAATTTACCAAATCAAAATTAAATCGGGTTTATAAATTAAACCTTCTTGCAGAGAAATAAGTAATGGAGAGAGTTGAAAATTGAAGATGGAGACATACTGACAGTGTGGAGGAGGTGTTGGAGGAGGTGAAGGAGGAAATTTTGGGAGGGAGATAATGAAGAAAACTGTCGGTCTGGGGCTAAGGTATTCGTGACTTTGCGACGGCTTTCGACGGCCGCCGACGGCTGTATTTGCGACGTCTTATAACGGCTAGTTATTTTATTTTCATTTATTCCACGACAATTGCTTGCCAACGACAGTTGTCACAAAAAAATTGACAAGCCATCGGCGGCCATCGGAAATGGACGTCGTAATAAACAGTTTTTCCAGTAGTGTCCATAAATATTTAGCCATATTTTTGTATTGAATCATACGTAGTTTATTTGAATTTTTATTTCTAAATTGCAATATCTAATTTTTTGTTAGTTTAAAATTTTATTTATATTATCAATTTATAAAAAACGAATTTGTAAAGTAGTTTATTTGTTAGATTCTATTTTTAAGTGATATTAAGACTTGGTAAATATTTATAGAGGAAATTTTGAATTTGTAAATGAAGCTTAATTGTGAGATTCTATTTTTTAGTGATACTAAATTTTGATAATATCTCTAGAAAGACATTTTTAGTATTTCACGCTGGCAACAGAAGAGTATGACACCAAATGTATTACAACTATTAATAAAGAAATACATACGAGGGTATTTTTGGAACTTCTCGGTCGGACCAAATTTTTTGTTTCTATTCCAACTATTAATAAAGATTATTATTATTTGAAGAAGATGTTGCTTTCTTTGTTGCTTAGAAAAATATGTACAAAGCGACAAATAAATAAATAAAAGAGTACAAATATTTACAAAGTATTCGACCTACAACAATGGACAAATTGCATCCGACCCAGACAACCCATTCCTTTACATCCTAATACTTCTCCCCATTCCATCCTACTATCCGCAACTTACTTCATTTATTACAAACCCTCATCTTTCTATGTTTAACTCAATAATGGCGGCGAAGTGTAAAATTAGTATCGATGTTTTACTCCTCAAAATTTTGCTACTTCCACCCCAAAAACAACTAAATGCAGTCTCCTCTACATAGATCAGTGCATTATTTCTTCAATTTGTAATCTCTAAACTTGTGTTTATCAAACTCTGTGTTCCTTACTTTGTTCCACTACAATCTGAGACCAATCTGGAAGACCATCAGATTTTAATTAAGACAAGTGCTACTTTTATCTTACCTTCCGTTTTTCTTTCGGACTTCGTACAACAACTTAACACATGTTCCTCCTTTTTGTTCCGGTGCTGATATCTGCCGTCGATTCATTCGGACTGGACCTTCATTTATACATATCATTTTCCTTAAATATGGAGTTAAATTCATTCTCTACAATGAATAAGTGTAGCAAAAGAATGTAAAATAAAACAGGTACTTTCGAAAGAGCTACCTAAGTTTGGCTTGGAAGCAAGGCATTGAATTTGCACGAACTTTCAGGAGATCTCAGAGCAAAGAAGAAGAAACCACCCTCACTAGGTGGCTGGTGAGCAATGTCATTCCCATTCTTTACATAGTTCATCATCTATGTGGTTTATAGCGTTATAATTTGATCCGCGAGCTCTAATTTTGACTATTTTGGTGATTTGGTGGCATACAAGTTTCTCTGTTCTATAGTATGATTAAAAACTCGATTGTTTCTCTCTTTCCAAATAATTCAAACACAAGTTGAAAGCACTATACTTGCAATATCTCCACTCTTACACTTCTGATTAAAATGTAAGACGGTGTTTTCAACTTCTTTGAAGATGTTTAATGTTGCCGTGTGAGATGCTGGCCATTTTAATTTTATACGCCACTGTTTTTATATATATGCACTAAATTTGCATGTAAAGAAAAGATGATCCACATCGTCTTCATATTGGCCGCACATATCATATGTAACATCTATGTTCAGACCTCTTTGATTTATTCTCTTTTGATAGGCAACTTTTTATTATTATTATTAATATAAACAGACTGTCATTTTAGGATTGTGAATTTTTTTCCACACAAACCCTGTCCATGATACTTTGTCATACGTAGTTCGAATAACTTGCCAAATAGCTTTGAAGTTGTATTTTTTGTTTTTGCACATCCACGCTCAATAGTCATCTTCTTTATCTCCATATATTTCTATGCTTTCAATTTCATTCCTCATTTGCTCGAGATAGTTGTACCTTTGAATTCTCCAACTTTCATCACCGATTATGTCTTTGATCAGCATTTCTTATCCTCTCACTATCTCCATTATATCAACTCTTAAATTGTTAATTAACCTTCCTCCTCCATTCCATGGATCATACCACATGGAAGTGGTTTGTCCATCTACAATTCGCCTCTCAACACATTTAAAAGCTTCATTTATGTTTCCTAAAGCATCCTTCCAAACTCCTAAATCGTCTTACCATATTTGTATGTCCTAAAAGGATTGATTCCTCAAATATTTGTCTCTCATCCATCGGACCCAAAAGCTAGTACCGCTATTTTTGCATTTGGAATGGTAATACGTTCCCAATTTTTGGGTATTCATTAATAATCCTACAATTGGGAATTTAAAATAACCATAAAGACAAACTGACATTAAAAAATGAATCACAATTTTTTTATTATTTCGCTAATGAGTAATAATTGTTGGATATTTAATTGTACAAAGGATTTTCTTTTGTCCCACATCGCCAAATATGAGTTAAAAATAACGGTATACATACTAAATGTTGATTTGTCTACTCATTGGATAAAATGCAAGGAATGGGCTAACATGGGCTGGAAGCGCGTGAGCGCACGTGATTTCCAAAACGCACTTATCACACACTTATTTCCAAAACTGATATCTAAGTGGTTGAAACAGGAGCAAACAGCACTGACACCAATACTGGTAAAAAATGTGGTCAATGGAAATCCCAATGCAAACAACAAAAACAAAAAGAAAAAAATGGAAAGTGTTGCAACTGTGGAAAAATTGGACATTATGCTAGAGAACGTCGAACCCCAAAGAAAGCTGGCAATATGGTAAAGGAATAACCTATGGTCATGGTGACAGAAATTAATATGGTTGACACATCTGATGGTTGGTGGTTTGATTCTGAAGCGACTGTTCATGTTTGCAAGGATAAATCATTGTTCAAAACCTATGAAGTCATCAACAATGGTCAGGAAGTTCAAATGGGAGATCATAACCGTGCCAAAGTTGCTGGAAAAGGAAGTGTTGTCTTAACCTTTGCTTCTGGAAAAGTTGTCACACTCATCGATGTTCTTCATGTACCAAATATAAGAAAAAATTTGGTATTTGTCGATCTTGTATGCAAAATAGGATTTCGTGTTGTTTTTGAATCCCACAAAGTCATTGTAACTAAAAATTGAATGTTTGTAGGAAAGGGATATGGTTGTAATGGGATGTGCAAACTAAGTATTAATAATAGTATTGCTTCTACTTATACTGTTGAGTCTTATAATTTATGGCATGAAAGGTTAGCACATCTAAATTCCAAATTTATTACAAATATGTGTCGACTTGGTCTTATTAAAACTGAAGGATCCGGCTGTAATAAATGTGAGATTTGTGCATAGGCCAAGATTACCAATAAACCTTTTCCTACCATTAAAATAAATTTTGAAATTTTAGATCTAATACATTCGGACATATGTGAACTGAATGGTGTTTTGACCCGTGGTGGAAAAGGAGTCTTCATCACTTTTATTGATGATTATTATAAATATACTTATATCTTATGACACATAAGAATGAAGCAGTCAGCAAATTTCATATTTACAAAGCCGAGGTCGAAAACCAAATAAATAAAAAATTAAGGTTATCTATAGTGATAGAGGTTTGGAATATTTTTTCAATGAATTCGACAGTTTTTGTGAATCAAGTGGGATCATACATGATAGAACTGCACCATATACTACTCAACAAAATGGTTTGGCCAAAAGAAAAAATCATACTTTAGTGGAAATTGTAAACTGCATGCTTGTAAAATCAATGCTACCACTAAACTTATGGGGAGAAGCATTAAATACAGCTTGTTATTTGCATAATAGGATTATCTTCTGAAAGACAAATGTATGTCCTTTTGAAGTTTGGAAAAATAGAAAACCAAATTTGTCATATTTAAAGGTGTGGGGATGTTTTTTCAACTATAGGGCTATTGATCCTAAAAGAAATAAACTCGGTCCAAGAGCTTTAAGAAGTGTGTTTGTTGGATATGCTGGACATAGCAAAACATATAGACTCCTTAATCTAAACTCTAATACTATTGTCGAATCACGTGATGTAGAGTTTTTTGAAAACAATTTTTTCAAGGATTCAAAAGTTCTGGATGCATCTTCTTAAAACACTCTTGTTCCTAGTATTGAAGCACATTCTCCTGCAGAGAATAACTCGCAAAATAACCCAAACAACAATGGACTAAGGAAGTCCAAACGACAAAGAAAAGAAAGGGAACTGCATCCTGATTTTATATCCTCACAAGCTTTACTTTTCTTAATCGAAGGAGACAGAGAAAAAGTAGTAAATAAAGCTCATATTGTCTTGAATATAGAAGAAGATCCTAAAACTTATGATGAGGCCTTCAACTCACGAGATGGTGCATTTTGGAAGGAAGCAATCAATGATGAGATGGACTCTATTATTTCTAATAAAATTTGGACTTTAGTTGATCTTCCATCTGATTCTAAACCAATTGGGTGTAAATAGATTTTCAAACGAAAATATGGTCCACACAACGCTGTACAAACCTTCAAGGAAAGACTAGTTGCCAAAGGATTCCGACAAATGGAGGGCATTGATTATTTTGACGCTTATGCACCGGTTGCACGAATAAGTTCTATTCGAACTCTAATAGCATTATCTTCCATATACAAGTTACATGTTCACCAAATTGATGTGAAAACAGCATCCTTGATTGGGGATATGAATGTAGAATTATATATGGAGCAACCAGAAGGGTTCGTACTCCATGGAAATGAAAAGAAAGTTTGTAAATTAAATAAATCGTTATATGGTTTAAAATAAGCTCCAAAACAGTGGCAGATAAATTTGACTCGTCCATATTATCCTTTGGGTTGTTTCATAATAATGCAGATAGATGTACTTATTCAAAATGCATAAATGAGTATGATGATTATTTGTTTATATGTTGACGACATGCACATTATTAGAACAAATATGTCTGGCATATTAAAAACCAAGAATTATTTAACATTATCTTTAAAATGAAAGATCTAAGTGAAGTTGATACCATATTAGGTATCAGAATCATAAAACATCATCATGGATACGCTCTATGCCAGGAACACTATATTGAAAAATTATTGTCAAAATTGAAACATTTAAACTTTAAAGAATATAACACTCCATTTGACTTGAGTGCTAAACTAACAAAGAACAATGGACGACCAATTGCACAACTCGAATATGCTAGTGCAATAGGCGGCCTTATGTATCTTATGCATTGTACTAGAGCAGATATTGCAATTTCCGTATGTAAGCTATGTAGATTCACTAGCAATCCTAGCGGGAAACATTGGAAGGCAATAAATAGAGTATTTGGTTACCTTAGAAGAACCATAGAACTCGCTCTTTTTTACAATGATTTTCCAGCCACACTTGTAAGATATACGGATGCAAGTTGGATAACCGACACAACATACAATATGTCTACATCTGGCTGGATGTTTCTACTTGGAGGAGGTGCCATATCATGGGCATCAAAGAAACAAACATGCATATCACACTCAACTATGGAATCAAAATTTATAGCATTAGCGGCTATAGGTAAGGAGGCTGAAAGGATTAGGGACATATTACTAGATATTAAGCTATGGCCTAAACCCATCCCTCATGTTTCCATACATTGTGATAGTCAAGCTACTCTCTCTAGAGCTTATAGTAATACATACAACGGAAAATCTGGACATATAAGCTTAAGACATGAGTATGTGAGACAATTAATAAAAGAAGGAATTATCACAATAATGTACATAAGAATGAGTAAGAACTTGGCCGACCCTTTCACGAAAGTCCTACCTAGAGATGTGGTGGAAGGGACTTCACTAGAAATGGGGTTGAAACCTATAATGAAATAAATCACAAACATCATAAATCCAACCATAAACTAAAATCAATAGAAGGTTTAAAGGGTAAAAACAAGTTGTTTAGAAGTGATTGAGAACTGCCGATTCACATGAAGTGCCCTAATCTTGCCAAGTAATTAGGAATTAGCATTAACACACTACGATAAGGAGGTTGAGATTTGCTCTTAATGAAGTTATGAAGTGTCTAAGTAATGGGGGCATGTAAGATAACTTCACCTATATGAATGTAGGAGTGGTGCCGCTTCTCACGAGAGTTTTAGGTTTACTCTTTGGATCATTCATGAAAAACCAAGAAAGTATCACATGGCCATAATAGTGTCATACGTGATACTACATAAATTATTGGAAGAAAGATACAACATGTGTATATGATATGTCCGATATTATAAAGAGTAATATGTTTAAATGCTAAAGCTACCATTTACTTTGATAATGTCGTGCCATATTTATACTAACTGAAAGTTTAAGGAAATAAACACCTTCATGTATGTATGTAGTATCTTGTTTTGAGGCTTGACGATAATAGAAAGAAATAAGATCAATTTGTACAATTAAAGTAGGGGATTGTTGGGTATTTAATGGTACAAAGGATTTTCTTTTGTCCCACATCGCCAAATATGAGTTAAAAATATGGGTATATATACACCGAATGTTGATTTGTCTACTAATTGGATAAAATGCAAGGAATGGGCTAACATGGAATTGGGCTGGAAACGCATGAGCGTGCGTGATTTCCAAAATGCACTTATCGCACACTTCGCACACACCTGCGCGATTCAGTTCTAGGCTTAGGTTCTGCAACAGTCGAGTTTTTTGAACAGACATTACTATTCAATTTTTTTTGAAATATCGAAACAAACAGTTTTTTTTCAATGGTTGCGACTGTGCAAAGGAATGCCTGCTCCTCTAGAAATGACTCAAAGTCTTTCTTCCTCAAAACAAACAGTTTCTCCTACAAACTATAAATTTCATTTTCAGAGGAATTCAAAACCGCTGTCTGCATTCCTCGTTTGCTTTGTTGTATCTTGGAAAGTATTCGCTTGAACTCTACAACATACTCACTTCGAGTGGGGGCAAATAACTTTTAAAAGAAAGTTTCCATTTAGATATGCCTCAAAGCCTTCTCTGAATCTACTCTAATTTACTCAACAATTTTAAAAGTTATTCTGCATTCATGGAGAGCGAAACAAATACGGCCTCCATAAAAATGATGAACCAAGACATGATTAAACTTGATCAGTTTGACAACAACAAATTCCCCCGTTGGTAGGAAAAAATGTCATTTTTACTCATTGCATTTGGCCTATCATAACCACTGAACCTAGACTTACCTCCACGGCCAGAAGCAACAGCCACTGATTCTGATGATGTAAAGAGGGCATGCACTAAACGCGAGGAGCACACCCTACTATGTCATGGCCACATCTTAAATGCACTTTCAGATTGCCTGTATGATTTATACAAAGAGATGAAGACACCACTGTAAATCTGGAGTGCATTAGAGAACAAATACAAGGTGCAAGAAGAAGATACAGACAAATTTCTTATCGCGGAATACTTTGATTTCGAAATGGCTGAAGGGAAACCAATACTCAGTCAAGTTCATGAGTTACAAGGGATTATTCACAAATTGAGCGCTCTAAATATTAAACTTCCTGAATTATTTCAAGTTGGTACTATAGTTGCAAAACTCCACCATCCTGGAGCAATTATAGGAAGATGTTGGTACTATAATTGCAAAACTCCACCATCCTGGAGCAATTATAGGAAGATGTTGTTTCACCTAACAGAAGAGTTCAGTTTGGAACATATTCAAAAACATCTTCATATCGAAGAAGAGTCTCGAAACCGTGAGATTAAAGGGAATCTATCCAAAACTAATATCTAAGTGGTTGAAACAGGAGCAAACAGCACTAACACCAATAATGGCAAAAAAACGTGGTTACAATGGAAATCCCAATACAGACAACAAAAACAAAAAGAAGAAAAATGGAAAGTGTTACAACGGTGGAAAAATTGGACATTACTCTAGAGAATGTCGAGCCCCAAAGAAAGCTGCCAATATGGGAGAGGAAGAACTTGTGGCCATGGTGATAGAAATTAATATGTTGACACATCCGATGGTTGGTGGTTTGATTCTAGAGCGACTATTCATTTTTGCAAGGACAAATCATTGTTCAAAATCTATGAATTCATCAGCAATGGTCAGGAAGTTCAAATGGGAGATCATAACCATGCCAAAGTTGCTGGGAAAGAAAGTGTTGTCTTAAACTTTACTTCTGGAAAAATTGCCACACTCATCAATGTTCTTCATGTACCAAATATTAGAAAAAAAATAGTTTTTGTCGATCTAGTATGAAAAAAAGGATTTCGTGTTGTCTTTGAATCTGACAAAGGCATTGTAACTAAAATTGGAATGTTGGTAGGAAATGGATATGGTTGTAATGGGATGTAAAAACTAACTATTAATAATAGTATCGCTTCTACTTATATTGTTGAATCTTATAATTTATGGAATGAAAGATTAGCACATCTAAATTCCAAATCTATCACAAACATGTGTCGAGTTGGTCTTATTAAAACTGAAGGATTTGGCTGTAATAAATGTGAGATTTATGCTCAAGCCAAGATTACGAAGAAACCTTTCCCTACTATTAAAATAAATTCTGAAATTTTAGATCTAATACATTCGAACATATGTGAATTGAATGGTATTTTGACCCGTGGTGGAAAAAGATACTTCATCACTTTTATTGATGATTATTGAAAATATACTTATGTGTATCTTATGACACATAAGAATGAAGCATTTAGAAAATTTCAAATTTACAAAGTAGAGGTTGAAAACCAAATAAATAAAAGAATTAAGGTTATCCGAAGTGACAGAGGTTTGGAATATTTTTTCAATGAATTCGACGGTTTCTGTGAATCAAATGAGATCATACATGATAGAACTGCACCATATATATACTAGCTGAAGGTTTAAGAAAATAAACACCTTCATGTATGCATGTAGTATCTTGTTTTGAGGCTTGGCGATAACAGAAAGAAATAAGATCAATTTGTACAATTAAAGTAATGGATTGTTGGGAATTTAATTGTAAAAAAGGATTTTCTTTTGTCCCACATCGCCAAATGTGAGTAAAAAATAAGGTTGTATGTACCAAATGTTGATTTGTTTACTAACTGGATACAATTCAAGGAATGGGATAACATGGGCTTGGGCTGGAAGCGCGTGATTTCCGAAACGCACTTAGGTTCTGCAACAGTCAAATTTTTTGAACAGACATTACTGCTCAATTTTTTTTAAATTCGAAACAAACAGTTTCTTCTCAACGGTTGCGATTGTACAAAGGGATGCCTTCTCCTCTATAAATAACTCAAAGTTCTTCTTCCTCAAAACATACAGTTTTCTCCTACAAACTATAATTGTTTCTTCTGAAGAATTCATAACCGCTGTCTGCATTCCTCATTGGCTTTGTTGTATCCTGGAAAGTATTCGTTTGAACTTTGCAGCATACTCCCTACGAGCAGGGGCGAATAACTTTTAAGAGAAAGTGTCCATTTAGATACGCCTCAAAGCCTTCTCTTAATCTCCTCTAATTACTCAACAATAATCATTGGTAAATATTGATGCATAATCAACTATTGCTAAACTTGAATGGGTAGTTTGTAATAATAATTATAAAAAGGAAAACCATTATGGCTATCAATAATACTGGCATTGGATGATTCATATAACAATAATTTAATGGACCATCAATTAGTAAGTCAATTAGTAATGATAAATGTAAAATGGACAAGTGCACGGATTTTCTACATAAATTGAAATCTGTATAGTTGATAATGTGTAGTTTGTCGTTACAACTTACAAATGTGGAATTTACTGATGTATATCTCAATATAATCTTTAATTTATTTTCCACTGTTATTTAATTTTACATTGTCATATTGGAATAAACTTTGATTTATCACATTTTAATTGATGAAAAATAATTAGGGAAATTTTACCATAAGGGCCTCTTTCCATCAAACAATAAGTTTCTAGGACACAAGTTTAAAATAATTATTTCTAGGACCAAAGTTAACACACGTTACGTCTGTTACTTTATCCCTCCATTCCGTTACTTTTTCTCTCGTTCCTTTTCCTTTTTCAGAACCCAGTAAAACGAAATCAAAATCTAAAATCGAAAAGTAGAGTTTTCTAAACGACTAGACAATTTGTGATCGAAGATTTCTGCCATTATTCAGTTAAACATCAATTTTTCTTCATCGATTCCTCTACAAGTATGTACTATTTTTTTATGTAAACGATTTAGGTACATGTTTTGGAGCTGGTTTATTGTTAAATGATATTAATTAACGAGTTCTTCGTAAAATAGTAAGCGTCGGATCTTACTTTATTCAACTATTTAAAAAGATAGAAGCATTTATCTTCTGATGTAAAGGATTTACGTACATTTTTGAGTTATATTTTCATAATCATTGATACAAATGGTACATTATCTAATGCATGCAAGGTATTTGATGTTTTTCTCATGATATTAGTTACTACATATAATATACAGATATGTTAAACCCTAGGTAAAAAAGATAAAAGCATTTATGTTTTTATGTAAATGGTTTAAGTTGTTTGTTGTTTTGGAGCTGGTTTATTGTTAAATGATATTAATTAACGAGTTCTTCGTAAAATAGTAAGCGTCAGATCTTACTTTATTCAACTATTTAAAAAGATAGAAGCATTTATCTTCTGATGTAAAGGATTTACGTACATTTTTGAGTTATATTTTCATAATCATTGATACAAATGGTACATTATCTAATGCATGCAAGGTATTTGATGTTTTTCTCATGATATTAGTTACTACATATAATATACAGATATGTTAAACCCTAGGTAAAAAAGATAAAAGCATTTATGTTTTTATGTAAATGGTTTAAGTTGTTTGTTGTTTTGGAGCTGGTTTATTGTTAAATGATATTAATTAACGAGTTCTTCGTAAAATAGTAAGAGTCAGATCTTACTTTATTAAACTATTTAAAAAGATAGAAGCATTTATCTTCTGATGTAAAGGATTTACGTACATTATTGAGTTATATTTTCATAATCACTGATACAAATGGTACATTATCTAATGCATTCAAGGTATTTGATGTTTTTCTCATGATATTAGTTACTACATATAATATACAGATATGTTAAACCCTAGGTAAAAAAGATAAAAGCATTTATGTTTTTATGTAAATGGTTTAAGTTGTTTGTTGTTTTGGAGCTGGTTTATTGTTAAATGATATTAATTAATAGTTCTTCACTCTGTCTAACATTTCATTATATATGACATTTTTTATGCAGCGTAAAAATGCATACAAGGTCTTCTAAGTCGAAGATATTCATTCGAAAAACAACTTGCATATTCATAAACGAAGGTGGAACCCAATGCATAAATATAAGACCTATTTCCAGTCCATTTTGTGATGAACACAACCAAAGACCATCACCATTTACAACTCCATTGGTAATTATTTTCATACTTATGTTTCCCATAATATTTAATTCTAATCTTCATTTTGTATATACGTAATAAATTGGAATCTAGATTCCATATTTTAAATAAAAAAATACCTAAATTTTTTGAGCTTACATTGTTTACCTTGGTTAGTCTGCTATTCTGTCACTACATTTACGTATACATGCGGGTGTGTGTGTGTGTGTGTTTCTGCATTCACTTCATATATTTTGTATTGGGTTGATGTGCATTGACTTGACTTGTTGCTTTATTTGCAGTCAGTTATCATCTAGCTTGTCTGCACTTGCATTCTCATCTTGTCGACATGTCTGCATTGGACTCTGGTTTCAATGTGTATGATGTTGCAAATTCACTTGATGTTTCATACATGTATATATGTAATGTTCGAACACTTCAGTCAGGTTTGGTTACTTCATTTTCATTGATGTTGAGTTGTTTTTATGGTGCATTTGTTTGTGTATGTTATGCACTTGTTTGCACTGTCACTTTTGAATCTGAATATTCATTGATGTTGTAGCTTTCATGTTGCATTCATACATGTTGTACATGTAATTACTTCAAGGCTATTGTGATGATGAAGATAAAACACATTATCTTTATATACTTTGAAACTTTCTAATTGTAAATTTTCATTTCATCAAATAAATCTTGTTGGTTTTCAGTTGTGAATGTTCATTTATCTTTCATTGGTCTAAATTATAAATTAGAGAATGTGAAATTTTCAAACTGTGATGATTGAAATAGGTCTAAAAAAAATTCAAACATTTGTTCTTTACAACAAAACCTATTGGATTCAATTTATACTTTTGTTTTTTTTTTAAAAAACTTTATATACTAAAAAGGTGCTTTATCTTTTATTTTTTTAAATAGAGGTACTTTATGTACTAAAAATTATCTTAACCTCAAAAAAATACAAAATAATGTAAATGATAAAACATATTATCATTTTATTCAAATTTTTGTGCAGTAAGATATTTTTTTGATAATCTTGTTATTTTTACCTTCTAATTTATTTTTTGATTTTCCTAAATATAGAATCAAAGTGCACCAACACAAGAATTACCTAATGTGAATGAAAAAGAAGACTTCATATCTGATGATGAAAAAACGTTTTCACAGCAACTAGCAGAAGACAGTACTGATTTGGATGATATAGATCAGTATGAAATTAAGAAAATAGATAAGAAGCAAAAAAGGCAGTACACAGGTACTTATAGATGTAATTTGGATGCAGTGTATAAGGTGATGTTAATTATAAAGGAGAAACACATTCTTTCACCGGAAGCAAAAGCTTTTTTAGAAAAAACGCCTTTCAAAAACTTCTTCAACGTTTTTCTTAGTGATTCAATAACAAGACAAGATTTGAGGAAAAGTGCTTCAATTTTAGATGATATCATTACTTCTTTTAATGAAAAAGAAAATGCTTTCACAATTGGAAACAAATTACTCAAAATTACTCCTGAAGAAGTCAGTCTAATTTTTGGAATGCCAATAGCTGGAGAGGACTTGTTTCCTATACCAGCTTCTAACAAAGCCTTAGCCATGGAAAGTTTCTCTAATTTTTTAACTGCCAATTTTAAAGAAGAAGACATAATTAGCCAAAAAACAGTAACTAAAAGACTGAATACACTGTTAGAAGAAGAAAAAGGAAATGAAGATATAGTGAAATTGTTGTTGTTGCTGCTAGTTATAACTTTCCTATTTCCAAACAACCAAATCTACATGCAATGGGGATTCTTGCCGAAGTTGCTGAACTTAAAAAAATTAAATTCAATTTCTTGGCCGCGAGCGATATGTGAAAATGTGTTGAAAAATGTTAAAAAGTATCATGCTGATCCTAGAAGTACACCAGGCTGCACTATGGTGTTACTGGTATGCTTTCATAATTTTAACTAAATGTAAATATATTCAAATTTATATTTAATACAAAAATATAAATGCTTTTATCTTTTTCTTGCAGTATTGGATTTGTGAACGAACACAAATAGTTGCTGAGAAGGAAAATCTGCAAACAAAAATCCCAAGAATGGGAAAATGGGATTTATCGAAATTGAAAGATTTGGACCTCACTGAGGTTGACAATGACAAAGTATGCTATTTTTTAACTGTACATTTTTTTTGATTTTTTCGAAAGCAATTTTGTAGAATGTTAGTAGTCATATGTTTAATGTGCAAGCTTAACTTGTCTAGTACTTCAATGATAATATATATGAAAGCTTAACTTTAAATTTATTCATTGCAGATTTTAAAAAAATTTGCAGATGTAACAAAAGAAGAAAAAAAAATTCTTTCCAAAAAAATAAAAGCTATTGAAGTGGAAGTAGACCGAAACAACAAAAGGAAATTAGATGAGTACCAGGAAGACACAAGTTTGAGAAAATCTGAAAAGGAATCTGCTGATAACATAATGGAGCTACAATCAAAAGTCAATTTTTTGTGCTCTGAGATGAAAAATGTTGAAGAACAATTAAAGGAGGAAAGATGTTTAAGAGAAGCAGCTGAAAATAGAATCCAAATTCTTGAAATGAAGCTTCAGAAATTGGAAAATTTTAAAAAGCATGAAGTGGAGGAAAAAGATAATTTCAACAAAAAAACTGAAGCTCAAAAAGGTAAAAAAAAAATTGTTGGTATGATTCACATAAACAGTTCTGCTAATTTTCCAACTTTTGATATTATGCAAACTCAAGATTTCATAGTAGAAAAGCAGACACAAGATAGTTTAAAATCTGACAATCTGAAAGAGCCTGCTCAAGAAAATGTTTCTGAAAATCCAATTGTTGTTGAAGATATTGTCCTAAAAGAACCAAAAAAGAAGAAGAAGCCAAAGAATGTTGACAAATGTCCACTACTTGAATATCTTACCGAAGAAAAAAAAGAAATTGTCAAAAAAAATTTCAAAATTCTTGGACGAAACAAGTAAGTAACTAAACTACTTTTGACTCAATTGAATTATGTTATGGTAGAAGTTCCACTCACGGCGATCTGGTTGAATTGGGGGAAGATGTAGGTATTATTGCGGGGCAATCAATTGGGGAACCTGGGACTCAAGTTGAAACTAATTATTTTTAAGGACAAAACTGGGCCATTAGCATTTCTCTTTTCTTTTTAATGTACTGTCAGCTGTTTTATGTACAATTCATAAAATTCCTGTAGAGTATGACAATATATTTTTCTTAAACCTGTTATTAATATTTGGTTAACTTATGGTAGATCTGTACCATCCTTTAGTTAATATTGAAGGTGACAATTAAAAAAAGATAAAACTAATTATCTTTTGTATGTACTGTCATATGTTTAATGTACAAGTCACAAATTTGTCAACCATTTTAACCATGTCATAATATGCAAACATTTTAACATTGTCATGTTTGGTAGTGCCATTCAATAAACATCCGATAATGTGTAAACTTTTTAAGTTATGGTTTAATCAGAGTTAATAAACAATTTGTCACTTGTGCCATTCAATAAACAACCTTGTATTGTTGGTGTACTACAAAGCGACTTGATGGATTGACTCAGTTTAACTTAAAAATTGCCAAATTGAGTCATTCTATCAAGTAGTTGGGTTGTATTATCGACAATCCAAGGCTGTTGAAATTTATTAAAATCTGAAGAAAAAAAAGAAATTTTTGGTGATGAATAGTTTGCTGGTTGATGTTCATGAAGATAAAAATGTTATTTAAGCACCTATTATTGTAAGCACCAAGTATTTTTATTTGCAACCTTACTTTTTTTAATGCACTGTACTTTAGTTAATAATCCAAGTGACAACTAAAAAAAGATAAAACAAAATATCTTTTTAATGCACTGTCAGCTGTTTTGTGTATAATTCATAAAATTCCTGTAGAGTATGACAATATATTTTTCTTAAACCTGTTATTAATATTTGGTTAACTTATGGTAGATCTGTACCATCCTTTAGTTAATATTGAAGGTGACAATTAAAAAAAGATAAAACTGATTATCTTTGTATGTACTGTCATATGTTTAATGTACAAGTCACAAATTTGTCAACCATTTTAACCATGTCATAATATGCAAACATTTTAACATTGTCATGTTTGGTAGTGCCATTCAATAAACATCCGATAATGTGTAAACTTTTTAAGTTATGGTTTAATCAGAGTTAATAAACAATTTGTCACTTGTGCCATTCAATAAACAACCTTGTATTGTTGGTGTACTACACAGCGACTTGATGGATTGACTCAGTTTAACTTAAAAATTGCCAAATTGAGTCATTCTATCAAGTAGTTGGGTTGTATCATCGACAATCCAAGGCTGTTGAAATTTATTAAAATCTGAAGAAAAAAAAGAAATTTTTGGTGATGAATAGTTTGCTGGTTGATGTTCATGAAGATAAAAAAAGTTATTTAAGCACCTATTATTGTCAGCACCAAGTATTTTTATTTGCAACCTTACTTTTTTTAATGCACTATATTTTAGTTAATAATCCAAGTGACAACTAAAAAAAGATAAAACAAAATATCTTTTTAATGTACTGTCAGCTGTTTTATGTACAATTCATAAAATTCCTGTACAGTATGACAGTATGACAATTCATAAAATTCCTGTACAGTACGTACTATTGTTATTTTCTTTTGTTAAAAAATATTTCATTACATACTAATCTTACTTTTTCAGTATACCAATCTTAATTAATTTTCTTTTATACTGTAAGTGCCATACAACACAGAACATACTAATCTTAATTTTTTAGTGATGAAGCATTTACTTGTGACGATGAAAACTTCATCACCATCACAAAAAGTATGATAGAAGAACTTCTCTATGGGGAATATATTTCTGGTCAAGTAAGTACAAAAAACTATACTTTGCGTCATTATAAATTCTTTTCTTTGCTTCATTATAAAATCTATTCTTAATCCATATTTTTTTTTGGAAATGTAGGTTATTGATTGGTTTTGGTTCAGAAAAACAAAATTTTTAGAACAAAGTTCTAGCATTATATATGTGAACACAACAATGACAGTAAGTGTACTATAATGTAAAATTTAATTTGTTTCTAAGATAAATTTTTTGAAATTATTTTTTAACAGAAAAGCGCAACAGATGGAAATCTGGAAAAGATCAAAAAAAATATGTTTAATCCTTTTATTAAACAAGCACTTCTAAATCCATTATGTTGCAATATATTATTTCCTATACATGGCAACGGACATTGGAGCTTGCTAGAGCTAGTAGTGGAATCATGTTCATGGAACCATTATGATTCTCTACACTTGACCACAAGATCTAAGACATTAAGAAGTGGACATTCAAGGTTTGCTATTAATATGGTAAGTAAAATACACTGAAAGTAAAAAAGATAAATAGATTTATCATTATTATTAAATATATATATATATATATATATATATATATATATATTTGGCAGAAAGCAGCGGTAAACAAAATTAATAAAGACTTACAGGACGCAGGCGAGAAAACAATTCTGGGAAAGTCTTCATTGATTAAAAATATTAACTGTGCTCAACAAAGCAACGGGTAATTTTCATAATCACTGATTAAAAATGTTTACCTAGGATTTAAGTACATTTTCAGTTATATTTTCATAATCACTGATACAAATGGTACATTATCTAATGCATTCAAGGTATTTGATGTTTTTCTCATGATATTAGTTATTACATAGAAAAGATAAAAGCATTTATGTTTTTATGTAAATGATATAAGTTGTTTGTTGTTTTGGAGCTGGTTTATTGTTGAATGAAATTAATTAAAGAGTTCTTCATAAAATATTAAGTGTCAGATCTTACTTTATTCAACTATTAAAAAAGATAGAAGCATTTATCTTTTGATGTAATGGATATAAGTACATGTTTAGTTATATTTTCATAATCACTGATACTGGAGATTTTTATACAACGATGAATGTTACACAATAACTAAAATTTTAAAAAATGCAGGCTCGACTGTGGAATTTTCGTAATGATGTTTATCCAAAAGTTAGCACAAGGAATGGACACAACATCAAAAATCAGTCTAGAACAAGTAAACGCATTTAGAGCACAGATAACTGCACAAATTCTCTCTGATGAACCATACTGCTGGACAATTGAAAAATTCTGCAGTTCAGCTTTAGCAACAAAAGATGTGAACTGACAATGATAGCAACAAATTCTTTGATGTCTAACAGTCCTTTTATCATACATTTGTTAAAATTTTATTTGACTGGTGAATTTGTAATGGTTGACTTAGGCCATATTATTTGAATTGTAAAACCTACATACAGATGTTGTAGACTTGAGTTTGTTTATGTGTATGCTGTGCACTTTTTTGCACTGTCACCTTTTAATCTGACTATACATTCATGTTGTGTCCTAGAAAAAAATTGGGCCGTATAATACAGAGTGTGTTGTGTAATGTGAAGGTTACTGTGATGTTAAGTAATTTGCTAGGATGAGGAAGATAGTGTGGATGGAAGTGCTATGTAGTTAGTGTTGATGGTTGCTGTGAATTTCAGGTTATAAA
Organism: Allium fistulosum; assembly: GCA_030737815.1. Lineage (NCBI taxonomy): Eukaryota > Viridiplantae > Streptophyta > Magnoliopsida > Asparagales > Amaryllidaceae > Allium > Allium fistulosum. The sequence continues at coordinate 548,371,328 of CM060906.1, forward strand.
GGTCGTTTCTGTTGGTGTTGAGGATGTTTTATGTCAAATGACAGAAGTTTGAAGATAGTGATTGGAGTTGCAGTGCAGTGAGAGGTGATGGAAGTCCTGTGAGCTATTTTAGGTTGTGGCAAGTGCAAGGTTGGTCAGTTGTAGGCAGAAGGGTAGATGTTAGTGGAAATGAATGATGAAAGTGATGATGCGTGAGAATGGGAAGAAGGAATGCTGGTTGAATACTGCTCTCTTGAAAAAAGAAGTTATTACAAAAAGATAAATAACTATTGGAGATGGATAGGTATTCCACCGTTATGAAAAATCAACAAATATTTCTGCACAAACAAAATTGAACAAATATTTCTGCACAAACAAAATTGAACAAATATTTCTGCACAAAGAAAATTTAAATCAATGACCGCAAATATACTTGGTCCTAAGCTTGTTTGAGGCCAATGATATATCAATTTATCTTTTTAAACAGAACAATTGCAAACAATAGTTCTTCCATACTTTCCATTTCCTGTTAGAAGAGTAACTACCACCTTCATCATTCACAACTTCAAGTGCCTCTGACTACTACTTACTTCACTGCCAACCTCCACTGCCTCACTTCTTAACTACAACACCTCCTCCTTTACAAAAGTCCAAATACCACTTTGTCATACTTCACTTACTAACCATACTTCCATCCCAAACCATTCACAACCTATAAACTTCACAGTTCTCTGACCATACAAGCAAATACTACTACACCACTGTTTCATTCAATACAAACTGCAGCAACATTCCACACTCAACACTGTCAGAGAAGCCACAACCCACAATTCTTCTTCACTAACCATCATCTTACCAATTCCACACTAACTACCTACCGACAACCATCACAGTGCCTACCAGAAAAGCAGAAACTCATAAACAATTGCATACAACCAAAAGTAATCAAAATCAGATTATATCCAATTCAACATATGCAATAATCCAAATATTCAAGTCAAAGTATTCATAGAACAACCAATCAATCAAATACACTGCACTAATACAATCAACTCAATTATTCAAGTCAAAGTATTCATAGAACAACCAATCAATCAAATACACTGGACTAATACAATCAACTCAATTATTCAAGTCAGAGTATTTATAGAACAACCAATCAAATACATTGGACTAAAACAATCAACTCAAATATTCAAAGAACATCCTCTTCTATTATGTCCTTGTTTTTTACACTTTCCACATCTGTTTTGCTTAGCATGAAAGTCAGCCCATTCAATCCTATTCATCCTAGGCCTACCAGCTCCACGAACAGGCTTAGGAGGAAGAACAATAGATGATTCTTCAACTTCAATTGCTTCCTTATCAAAAGTTGGAATAGGATTGATCAAATGTGAATATGAAGCTCGATAATACTCAGCAGTAAAGTAATTCTCAATATATTCATAAACAGAATTTCTGGTTAAAGAAATATACTTCAAAGCATGCGCACAAAGAAAACCTGTCACTTTCCATTGATTGCAACTGCAAATGCGATTTTTAAGATCAACCTTTTGAGATGTTGGAGAATGAACTTCAAAAATATACCTACAAAATGTAAAATTAAAAACAGTTAAAATATGTACACAGATTGCATTTCCAAAAAATGATTATTAGCACTATATATATTCTCTCTAATCTATCTAATAAATAAGACCCAATTCATGTGCATAGAACTAATAGTGAAAAATAAGACTCATAAACAAAACAAATAACAACATGCATACTGTTCATATTCTTTAGAGAAAGTATATCTTATGTAAATTTTGATTTTGACTTTCTTTTTAAAAAAAATGATAACCAATCTAGAAAAAAGAAAGCATAAAGGTTATAGTAAGAATTAAAACCAGTAAACTTTGACAGTGATTTCAATGGGTAAGGCATCCACTGATTAAGTGGAATTGACTAAAAACATTCCCTTGATGCACCAGATTTGACTTTTCCAAAAATATCAACAGGATTGTCCAAGTCAAGAACTAATATACCATAAGTAAAATGTACAGACTCATCCAGACGAAAATAATGAAAGAGCTAAGAATTACATACAGTGTTAATTACAATGCCGCGACTGTCAAGATTCAAAAGATCCAGAGGGGTTTAAAATTTATAAATACCAACAAAATGAAATCATAACACAGGCTACATAGCAAGTTGAAAAAAGATAAATGCATTTATCATTTTTTTCAGAAACTATGAACATCATGTAAAAATATAGAAATAAATACCTAGATGATTTAGAAACACTCCACCCAAATCCTTCTTCCTTCAATTTCAACAAACGAGCTTCCATTTTTGGACATAGCACACTAGTCCACTTTGATGCCTCTTCTCTACGGTTAGACATTTGCATCATCAGTTTTACCCTAATTCCATCAAGACAAGCAGTAACAGGCAAACTTCTTTCATCCAAAATCCAAGAATTAAAACTCTCAGCTACATTGGACTTATTTTTGCCATATCGCTTCCCCGGAAAAAACAAATCAGCCCAATGATCATATGGTTTATCATTCAAGTACTGTATAGCTTTGGCACCTCCAATTTCTTTGTACTTGGACATGGCTTTTTCAAACTCATGATGATTAGAAGCTATAGCACAACGCTCAAGTAAATGAGCTACCCAAACACCCCTTCCACTTTTCACAATGCTAGCAATATTATTTTGCATATGATGAAAACAATAAGAATGATGACTATTTGGAAAAAAATTTGGAATACTTAACAATAAACCCCGGTGTCTATCACTTAAAAAAGTTAATATTCTATCACAACTGAGAGCATTCTTTAGGTGTTTTAAAAACCAACTCCAACACTCTTCATTTTCTTTGGGAACAAGAGCCATTGCTAATGGGAAAAACCTGGAAAAAAAACAAAAAAATAATAATTCACTGTTTATGTATTACATTTGAAACAACAAAAAACTAATTCACTTTTTGTGTAAAAAAAATTATATTTGAAACAATATTATCTAATAGTAGACAATCACATGTGTAGTCTACGTAGAAAGGGTAGAAATTGCAAAGATATGATACATAATTCATGCATACAATACAAAGAATAATATTCAAACATCTAAAACATATATGCTTTTATCTTTTCTATATGCTGTTTAAATCATTTGTATACCTTATGTAAGAACTTCAAATAAAGAGAAAAATGATAAATATGTTCAACATGTAGTAGTATCTATGATATATAATGACGGCTTAATATGTTATTTAATTCTTTATATTAAAAGATAAATGCATTTATCCTTTTTAACTCCTGTATACAGTAACATTTTGTATATCAAATTAAAGAACATTATATCTTTTACAGTATTTGTTTTGGATCAAATTTACAATAAGAAGAGCATGACTGTCCATTGAACAATTGTACCTACTTTGTAACTAGTGCAACTAGATTGAAGATGTTAGAGATAAAAACATATATGCATTTATTGTTTGAAATATGACAGATTCTGGTAAATCCAGCATAAGCAGTAGGTATCATGATAAACTGAAAAAAATAAAACATCTAGATTATGTATCTATCAAAAAAAAAACAACCAACATTAATCATCATTAATTTTCAGTTGAATTAAATTGTCAGTTTGAATTCATTTTTGAAACAACCAAATGCACTATATTTGAAACAGTACTATATAACAGTAGACTAATCACTTGAACAAAATGCAGTATGTACACAATAAAATTCAGTAGAACAATAACTTAAAGAAACAGTACTATGTAACATAAATACAACAGCAAAAAAAATTCAGTACCTTGATTCCCATTTTTCGCAGTGGCAGCCATCAAAATACCACTTCGCCCTTTCAAAAAGGTAGCATCCAAAAACACCATAGGACGACAATAGTTAAATCCAAATATACATGCCTCATAACATACAAAAACTCTCTCAAATTGATTTGTTTCAGAATCCACATCCATACTTGAATAACTATTTGGGTTATTTCTTTCCAATGCCTTCAAATACCAAACTAATTCATTGTAAGATTTCTTTTCATCACCAAAAGTATCATTCATAGCCAATTTCTTACCCTTATAAGCAAAGTAATAGCTTAGCTCCACATCATAATCTCTTCTAAAACTTTTAATGATATCCTTGGTTTTTCTTTTTGGCTCATCACGAATTTGATTGACGATTAAACTTTTCACAAGATCACTATTAATGGTTGGACTACTAAGGGAACGAAATCCACCACCATAAGTATGAATCAAGTTAATGTTTTTAACAAATAGTTGGTCCAATTGCTTCAGTTTGCAAGAAGCATGAATCCTAAAAGGACAGCTAGCTACAGCACATCGAACTGTCAATCGTTCTTTACAATTCTTAATATACTGTACTTTAAATCCATTCTTCAAACAATAAGCACTAACTGTTCTACGGAATCCAATAGCAGAATCAAACTGTTGACCAACGCCAGTAAAAAATTCCATATTTGAATTCTTCTTCAACAACTCATGTAAATCCTTTTGTTGAGTAAAACCAGAATCTAAATCATCATCATAACCTAACATATTATTACTTGACTCAACACCAACAACTGAACCAGACTTGCTACTTTCACCAACAAAATTATCCATTGAATCATTCTTCAGCCGTAGAAAAAAAACCAAAAATTCTTCCTTTTTAAACCAAGACAAACACAATATAGCTTGAAGATCACTATCCGTTTCAATAAAGGTAGTCTTTGATTCTCGAATATAAAAAATATCAAAGCATAATGGAGTAAAATTATTCCACTGCTCCCAAATCCAATTCCTAACATAAGAAATAGAAGCATCCAATCCAAAACGAGCACTAAAACAATTGTTATTGAAATCAAACACAACTATAACAGATGAATCACACCTGCAAAAAAAAATGTAAAAAAAATAAAAAAAATATAACTATGTGAAACTGATCTTAAATAAAAACCAATAGCATAAGACTATTTAAATCATTTTTTATACCACTTTTTGAAAAAGATAAAACAATTTATCTTTTAGAGATCACTATCACTCTTTGGGATAACCTGATTACAACAAGGGAAAATATAACTATGTAAAACTGATCTTAAATAAAAACTAATAGCATAAAACCATTTAAATCATTTTATATACCACTTTTTGAAAAAAGATAAAACAATTTATCTTTTACAGATCACTATCACTCTTTGGGATAACCTGATTACAACAGTGGAACACGTGGAAGAAAAACATTCGTTGTGATTGTACCTATTCAAGTTTACATTGTTGAAAAATCATAGGTGAAAAAGATGATCTGCAAAAATATACTTAATGGTGAAAAAGAAGAGCTAAAAAATTATCATAACAAACACACACTAAGATCAATATGGTCTTTAAAACACATAATCACATTCAATGGCTGCCAAATTATTACTAGAGCCAGAATGGAATTTTGATACACCATTCTTAAACATCTAAACAATCAGAGTTTAATTGCAAACTAAAGAACAAACGAAGCTAAATACACAGTGATTGTGTTATAAGAATAAAACAATACCATTCAGAAGCCATTATTCCAACTACATCAGACAAAACCTTCCTCCAATAGATGAAAACAACCTCCTGTGAAAAGAAACATACAGTAACATCATAAAAAATAGAATTAAGAATGAAAAACAGCAAATAAAAAAGAGACTCACCAAATGAAGAAAATTGCCTCACGATTTCCCACAATTAAAGTCGATTTTGATTTGAGAAGAAACTAACGCCTCACGACCGCTTCAATTGCACAAGAAACGACCGCTTTGATTGAACAAGATACGTCTAATTTTCACGACCGCCTAATTTGCAAGATCGGTAGATTTCAGAAGGTACGTAGTTCTTTGAGAAGATGAAGACGCACGCGCCTAATTTTCACGATCGGTAGATTTCAGAAGATACGTACTTGTTTAAGAAGATGAAGACGCACGCGCCTAATTTCCAAGATCGGCAGATTTCAGAATATACGTAGTTGTTTGAGAAGATGAAGACGAACGCGCCTAATTTCCACGATCGATTTCAGAAGATATTTAGATGTTTGAGAAGATGAAGACGCACGCCGCACATAATTGTCATCGAAAATAATAATTTCAAACCCGTGTCCTGGAAAAAAAATGGGCCATATAATTAGGCCCTTCGTACCAATTTCCACAAATAATTATTTATTCAAGCATGATTACTAATACGTTATTATTTTTGTACTTGTTGTTGATATCAATAAGTTATATTTATTGTACCAATAATAATATTTTTATATGATCCAAACTCTATTTTTGGTATTCAACGTAATAATAATAAAGTTATCGTGCCCTACCATTCTAGAACAAATCGATGAAAACATATATTCTGACATTATACGTTGGACTTATTGTGGAACGAATATCAGATTACCTGCATAATCTGTTAAATAATTAAATAATAGTAAAGTAGAAGAATTTTCGACTCTCCTTTTGATTTAGGATTTCTATATCTTCTCTTTAATTCTCTCTCTAAATATTTTGCTTTAAAATTCTTTAATTTTTTACTTTACACTTATTTTACTAATTCTCTTCCATCATTTTATATTTTGGTATGAACATTTTAAAGTCTATACAATCTATAATTTATCAGTCACCTCCTAATATTTAATATTTAAGTCTATGCATTTAGGTTAACTACATAATCCAAAATTTGAGCTACTAAAAGAAATTCAGTCAACCACTATTTATTGATATTTCTAGTAAATAATAAAGAATGATAATTCAAATATGCATGACACTTTGGTAACAACGAACATGGTAAAATCAATTTTTCATTCAATTACAAAGATGGAAAATTCTATAGATACGCCAAAAATCATCTAACATACACCATTATTTTACTAAGAAAATTTATGACTAAGTTATCCTTCCTCTTAATTGCTTTTTTGTATTTTTTTTATAACCCATCTAATTAAAACATTAAAATCAATGATATTTGATTAAAATTTGACAACTTTGATGAAGTTAATGAAACCTAAAAAATCAGTTAAGATAACTTTCACAACTAACTACTCCAATTCAAAAGTGTTTAGATTTTTTTTGTTCTAAAATTAGAGCTAATTTTGATGAAACTAAGAATTTTCAAAAAATAAAAGCAATTACATAATTTACAATAATAGTGCCAAAAAATAAAGATTATTTTGTTTAATTTTAACTAAATTTATTGCCGGGAATTCCTAGTTTTGTATAAATGAGTTTTAATATTTAAAGAGGGAAGATGATGAAGAGGTAAGAAGGGGTAATTTTGTAAAAGGTATGGTGTATGTAAAGTAGTATTAGGTGTATGCCTATTTAATATATTTTATGGTGTATGTTAAGAGATTACAGCTGTATGAATAGAATTAACCTATGAAGATATATAAATCCCATAAAACAATAATAAAAGAGTTATAATTTGTAATTCATTTATCTCCAACAATCTATTGTATATTTCATTGTAATTCTACTTTTAAATTCAAATACCTACATTTTATACTACCATAATTATTTACAATACTCACCTCACTTTTTACCTAATATTTTACATTCATTCCATATATTTTAGTTAATTAAGCGATCTTAAATTTAAATTAATCAAATAAATCCAATTTACTAATATTTTTTAATTCGTTTGCTTATTTGTGAAAATATGAAAATTTCAATATATATGCCATATTCATATTAACAAAATTGATAAAATTATTTTTCATTGATGTAAAGATACACAATTCATATAACTTAAAGTATATAGGAATGATAACAAATTCAAATTATATTTTATCTCAATAAATTAATGATATGAGGCATTATAAAATTATGTTTTTACTTTAAATATATAATACCTGCATTTTAAATTTTCTATAATCGTCTATAAAACACCCTTAATTCCCTTATAATATCTTACTTTTACATTCGTATAATAGAAATAACTACATAATCTTACAACTATTTACATAAATTTAGCAAATTATTATTCGTTGATTCATCCAAAATCATAAAAATATGCAAAATTCAATATTTATACCACAGTTATATTAACAAAAGGGTAAAAAAAAGTCATCTAAATTTATAGACACATCAATCACATAACATAAATAATAATCACATGTTTGATTTATAATTCATTTACATGGATTAAAACCGTGGAGTGCTCGAAAGGATCTCACAAGGAATGAGAAGGAATATATAACAAGATGGAGCTTCTTATTTCAAATTTAACCTGAAGGTTAGGTCCTTAGGGTGTTTTTTTGTTATGGATCGTACTTTAGTCTTTGTTCTTTCTCTTTAGTTCCTTTGTACCTTTTTATCTTTATAATAATAAAAGGTATCTCAAAAAACCCTGCTAAATTTGCATACACGCACACATGCATTGCACTATACAATTTCTTCTTTTAACATCAAGTACCTACATTTTGAAATTTCTACGGCTATTTACAAAACTTTCTCAATATCATCTAATATTGTCATTTAAGTCAATATATTTATATTAATTATGTAATCTTGAATTTAAACCATTTGAATAAATTTAACTAATAAATATTTATTAATCCACCTATTCAACCCTAAAAAATATTTTTTCAATATGTATATATCAATAGAAGTGGTAAAGTGAAATTCAAACATAAAGACAAATGAATCATATAACATAAATAATATACACCAGCAGTACTAATAAATTTAATTTATTATTCATTTATATTAATAACAATAACATTCTATTAGCTTCAAATACCTAAATTTTAACATTTCTACAATTAGTAACACTAATTCTTTCCTAATATTTTACATTTATATCCATATATTTAAACTACTTACGAAATCACAAATTCGAACTATCTAAATAATCTTTGTAAATATTCTTCTAATAAATCTCTAATATATATACATATATCCAATTTCAATACATACATACACACACAGACATATATACATTAATATATACATATACATATACATATTAACAAATATGGTAAAATCATTTATTCAACTGCAAAGATATATAGATCATAAAACAAATTATGAACATAAACACTAATGACAAAGTTACTTTACAAATCAATTATAATTCATTTACCTCTGAAATTTATCATACATTGTATTATAAAATTCTGGTTTTAACTTCAAATAACTAAGGATTAATATTTCTACGGTATTTTTTACAAAACTCTTCTCAATTCTTTATGTTGTTTACCATTAAGTCCACATATTTAGACTAATTACTTAATTTTAAATTTAACATACTAAAAAAACTAGTTAAATGCTATTTGTTAATTTATTTAATAAATCTTTAAAATATGTCGATTTCAACATGTATACCATATTCAAATTAACAAAAGCGATAAAGTAATTTTTTACTTAAATATAATGGTATATAAGCTACATAACATAAATTATACATAAAATAATAATAATTTTATACTAAAATTTATTTATTTCATCAATTTATCATATATTTCATAACAAAGTTTTGGCTCTTTTATTTATTCGAGTAGTTTTTCTCCTCTCCTTGTTCTCTCTTGATATTTAATTTTCATATCCTCTTAATTTATCCGTCTACACATATTTTATGGATTCTCTTCCATCATTTTACCTTCTCGTATGTATAGATATTTTAAAGTTTATAAAAGTATTACAAATAATTCATTAATTACCTCCTAATATTTTATATTTAGGTCCATATATTTAGGTTAAAATCCAAATTTTAAACTATTAAATAAATCCAGTTAACAGAATTTCATTAACGTTTCTTATAAATACTAATGAACGACAATTTTAATATGTTTGCAAATATTGTAACAATCAAAGTGGTAAAATTAATTTTTCATTCAACTACACGGATATTTAAATTACATAAAAAATTATAACAAATTTAATTTGTAATTAATGGACTTATTTGAAATTTTTTATTATACATTATTGTAAAATTATACTTTTACATTCAAATACCTATATCTAAAATTACAATAATTATTTACAAATCTCACCTCACTTTTCTCCTAATATTTTACATTTCAATCTATATATTTAAATTAGTTATGAGTTCTTAAATTTAAGCTAATTAGATAAATCCAGTTAACTAATATTTGTTAATTCATTTACTAAAATTTGAAAATATGAAATTTTAGTATGTACACCATGTTCATATTAACAAAAACCGTAAACTTATTTTCTCGTTAAAATAAAGATACATAAGTCACCTAACCTATATACCAAAAAAAATTCAATTTACAATTCATTTATCTCGGTAAATTTGTCATGAAGTGCATTGCAATTGTAAAATTCTGTTTTTAACTTCAAATACCTACATTTTAATATTTCTACAATTCTTTACTTAATCCCTTTCAATTCTTTTATGATATTTTATATTTAAATCCATATATTTAATTTACATACGAAATTTCAAATTTAAATAATCATAATGAATATTTAGTCTATTATTCTAATAAATTCAAAAACATACACTAATTTTAATATATATACATACAAACATATATATATATATATATATATATATATTAAGAAAAATGGTAAAACTATTTTTTTTCCTTTCAGCTATAAAGATATATATAAATCACATAACATGAATTATGTACACAAATAATAATAATTAAGATAATGTAGTAAATCAGTTATAATTCATTTATATTAAGAATTTTTCATGTATTGTATTACAAAATTCTTTTTTAAACTTCAATAACTCTAGGTCAAATTTATACAATTTTCGACAAATTTCTTCTCGATTCATTATATATAATATTTACCTTTAAGTCCATACATTTAAACTAATTATATAATTTTGAATTTCACTTATTTAAACAAATTTAGTTGAATAAAATTTGTTAATTCATCTAGTAAATCACTAATATACGTCAGTTTCAACATGTATATTATATTCATATTAACAAAAAAGAAAATTTATTTCATTTTTCAAATGCACACATCATAAATAACACATAAAATAATAATAATTTTTTTAATTTATAGTTAATTTATTTTGCTTTATTTATCATACCGTATGAAAAAATTCTAATTTTAACATTAAAAGTACAAGTACCAAGTTTTACAACAATTGCATGTACAATGCACGTGTTACACACTAGTGTTTATTAAGAAACATAGAAAAGGATATCCAGTCAACAAATCAAGTAACAACTAATTTTCAGTAGCAAGTGTAATTAGCATTTCACAAAATTTAATATCATTTCTAAAAATATGGTATTTTTATTGTTACTGCTATTGTTATTATTATTTTCTAAAACAGTAGGTTTTAACAGGGTGTTAATAATGATAATTGTTTCATAATGAAGCAATCAGGTTACTAGTTATTCATGATGTATTAATGTAATTTCGGTGGATAAAATCATCTACTTTCAAAACTTTATGCTACCATGCACGCTTTGAATTTTATACCCTTTTTCCGTTCCTTTTTAAATTAATTTATATACAACAAAAGAGGAGTGGAAATTAATTGAAAACATTAAACGTCGGACTTTGAGACAAAGTTGATTTTGAATATATTCCTGTGATGACAATATAATAACAAGAAATTATTGTCAAGGATAAAATTTCTCAGCGTTTTTGCCTCAAGGACATACCTTCAATATTTTATCCTGAAGGACAACTTTCTTTATGTATCAGTTTTTAGTTATTGATAGCAGTTTTTAGGTATCAGTTTTTAGTTATCGGTAGTAGTTTTTAGGTATCAGTTTTTAACTTGGTAGCAGTTTTGTTGTCCGTATGAATAATTTTGGAAAATGTTTGTCCTTATGAATAATTTTTTGAAGAATGTTTGTCCTTATGGTAAAAATATTGAGGTTGTGTCCTTGAGGCAAAAAATATACAAATCTTTGTCCTTTAAATTAATTCCCCCAATATAATAACTACATGCATTTTTACACGGAATTTTACACATTTATTGCTCACTCAGATGGTAAACTTATATTAATATTAGTGATAGCTATATACATTTCAAAATTTATTATATTATATTAATATTTTCTTTTTATATTGGTTTTTATGTTACGCGTAGTGAAACTAGGACTGTTATGGTAACGGTTACCGTTACCATTTTGTAAATACCGTTACCGTACCGTTTTTACTGGTAAACTAAAATTGTTTACTGTTACCGTTACCGATGGACTGGTATACCGATGACTGGTATACCGATAAATTGGTAACCGTTACATTGGTAATGGTAAATTACCATTTGTCTAGAAAAATAATAAGTTGATATATTTTTACACTGAACGATGCTTCATTATATATCTCATTGGGTCACTTAATAAAAGACATAGAAAAGAAGTGTATTTATCATTACTTGAGTTGAATTACTGAAATAAATTAAACTGTTTTCTTGCTTCTAAATGCCCGTAATACAACATCTTACATGAATATCAATGTATTATGAACGGACTGGTAAATTACCGTTACCGTTGGTTTTGAAAAAAATATTACCGATGTTTTACCGTAGAAAATGATAAATTTACCGTTACCATACCAATTATACTGGTATACCGACTTTACTTTAAAATGGTAACCGATTAACTGGTAATGGTATTATAATGGTAAATTTACCGTTACCATAACAGCCCTAAGTGAAACAATACGAGATTTGTAGTGACAATTCAACATGAGGGTCTTACCTAGAATGCCACAATGTTCATCGATTGATATTCTTAATTTAATAAGAGCATAAAATTATAACCGTGTAAAATGTTGGTTTACATTTACATGAATGCAATAATAATGATTATTATTATTTTAATATCAAAAGGCATTTACTCTAAATCAATATTCACTACTAGGCACTAGCACGTACGTATGATAAAAATGCTAATGAAAGAATGTTGTTTTTTCTTCCCATTAGAGGTGCTTTTTATATTCATCTACTCATCGCATTGAACTAAAAGGAAAATTTTAAAAGACATGAAGAAGTGTGATTGTCACCGGAATGGTAATATTTTAGTTTGTGCTTGGTTTAGTGGAAAGCTCAAAGAAACCCAACAATATCTTCCGCCCGCTTTATGTCCATGACAAACGCTTGTGCTTTGTGCATCTTACTTTTTACACCAAGTTTTAAGTCTTGTTTACATTTTCTTTTCCTATAAGATATAATCTTAAGCCTTGTTCACATTTCATTTCCTATAAGAAATAATCTTAAATTGTGGTTGTAAATGGTAGTAGGTTGGTACCGTTATAATTCTTGCATTAACAACTAACTTTCTAGAATATTATTTATACACAAATAGTTTCTACAATGTTCTTTTTGCATTAACAATGATAGTCAATTTTGAGAAGATAAAATAAAATAAAATAAAAACCAAATACTAATTTATATCACAATTTCTTTAAAATATTAGTTACAGCTCATCCTAAAGGAAACCTAATATGATTTCATTATTAGCCCTGTACTACTAGTCATATGATTGATCGTCATGGTTTGAGTGATTTACGATTGATTCAACAGGTATGTTGTTTTTACAACTCTTTCGATAAATTACCGCATTTTCATGATTTTCTTTCCGACCAAGTCCTTCCAAATTGAGTTTTCTGATGATTTTCAGTATAACTCCATCATTTTATTAATATTAATTTTAGTGCAATTGTATCGAACATAGTACACTGAAAAGTTTTTTGATAAACCACTATCGTTTTGTGATGCAAGGTGACCAACCATCATTTTTATTTTAGTTTACGATAGGATGCTGCCGAATTTACTTTGAAACTATGGTAAAACATTAAATTGTTTGATTTGGTTATTCCTCTTTGTAATGTAACATACATAACAATTTTATTATAATGGAGTCCCGCTGAAATTGTACCTGTCTCATCGAATGTTCTCTTATGAATTTTTTTAGAAAATAACATTTTGAATAATAATTTAAACAATGGTCTATTTTTTCTAAAATAAATTAATTATCAAACATTTGAAACTTAAGGGACTGTTTGGTTACATTTTGAGTTTTGTGTTTTGCGTTTTCAAAATTCATTGCAAAATATGGAAAGAGCGGACGATGATGATGAAGTGACGACGGAGGGGATAACAAGACGGAGAATATGATGGAGGGACATTGGAGGGATGTATTGTTTTCCATGTTTTTGCTATTTTCCAAAACACGGAAAACAAATGAATTTGTTTTTCATTTTGTATATCAACTTTATTTTTCAAACTTATTGTTTTTTCAAAAACTATATATGTGATGCGTATTTTGTTTGGATAAAAACGCAAAACTAAAAAAACAAACCAAACAGAATCTAAAATTTTGAATTAATTTAAGATGAAAAATGTAACTAAATATGGAAAATAGGCACAATGACAAACTTTGGAAAAAAAAAATAGACTGAAGGACAACAAATTTCATCTTTGGGTTGAAGGACAAACTTTAAAAAAAATTAGATTGAAGGTCAATGCTAATTATAGCTAACAATTTGTAAAGTGTAAAACTGAGTATAATGCTAGTTATAATTAGCATAATTTGAATACCGTGAAGACTGTGAAGACTGAATATAATACTAGATGTAACTAGTATTGTCCTTCAGCCTAATTTTTTTTTCAAAGTTTGCCCTTTAGTCCGAAAGTGAAACTTAGTGAACTTCAGTCTAATTTTTTACAAAATTTGTCTTTCTCCCTGATTTGCTCCATGTAGTTAAAAGAAAACAAAGATAGAATGATTTTATTTTTGTAGGAAAAGTAGGTAGGCAAACAAAAGGTTCATAAGATATAGAACCATACTGGAGAAGGTTTAAGCCTTAATATATTTGGGAAATAGAAAAAGATAAGTTGAATTTTAAATAACAAAATAGTGACAATGGATTTGTATTATCCCTAGAGTTAATAAATACTTGTGCCTGAGTGAGGGGTCCACAGCATCAGCAAGCACCCAAAACACCAAATAAACCAGCTGTGTGAGATTTGCCTCATTCATTTCTTTCATCTCATTCCTTTCCTCTCCTACCAAAAAAGTTATCAAATCACATAAAATAAACGAAAAATAATCGGACTTTGTGTATATCAAAAATAAAACAGTAATTAAAAGAAAGAAAGAATCATGAGAGAGGAAGAAGAAGGAGATGAGCGGAATTGGTTCTCCCGGTGGGAGGAGGAGCTGCCATCGCCAGAGGAACTAATGCCCTTGTCCCAAACACTAATCACACCAAATCTAGCATTAGCCTTCGATATTCCCACCCCCAATAACCCTAACTCCACCCCCAACAACCCCAACCCTCTCTTCACCAGCAGCAGCCTGCCCAATCACCCCACCGTCACCACCACCGATTTCGATTCCGGAGATCTCAACAGCAGCGGCGGCAACAACAGCGGCACCAACAACGGCGACGAACCCGCTCGAACCCTAAAACGTCCCAGGCTCGTCTGGACCCCGCAGCTGCACAAGCGATTCGTCGATGCGGTCGCTCATCTGGGGATCAAGAACGCCGTTCCGAAAACGATAATGCAGTTGATGAGCGTTGACGGATTGACTCGCGAGAACGTGGCCAGTCACCTTCAGAAGTACAGACTGTACCTGAAGCGCATGCAGGGTTTGAATTCCGGAAGCGGGATCGGGGTTTCTGCTGGCGATTCTGCTACAGATCAATTGTTTGCCAGTGGCCCTTTACCGCACCATTTTCTAAGAGGAGGCGGAGGAGGTGGAGGCGGCGGCGGCGGTGAGGGGTCTTATGGTCAATTTGTGGCGCCAATGGTTGCTCTTCATCAGCAGCAACAGCAAATGGCTCATGCTGCCGCCGCAGCTGCTGCAGCAGCAGCACAGCAGCAGTTCTTTCAATCAAGGAGTATGGGGCAGTTTGTTGGCAATGGAGGTGCTAGCAATGGTGGATTTGATCATGGTTTTCTGAACAGAGGAGGGCAGAGAGTAGTGCCAGGTTTTCAGCAGAGGATGGGACCTGCAACTTATGTGGACGATTTGGAGGAGAGGAGCGGAGATGGAGGTGGAGGGAGGAGGGTGCTGACTCTTTTTCCTACTGGTGAAGATTGAGGTAATTGCTATGGATTGCATGCTATGATATATTCAAATGTTGTGTAGTAGTTTTAAATAATTGGAGTCTTAGATGCATTGATCTTAAGTTGCTTGATTAGCTATTATGATGAGGATGTAAATGGATTTATTTGGATTTAGGAAGAATGTTCGAGTTGGAGAGGATGATGATGATATTGGTAATCCAATAAGAGGGTTGGGACTTGGGAGTATGAGGAATAAGTACATGAAAGTATTGATAAATGATAACAACTTATAGCCATGACATTCAAGTTGGGCTCATTACTTTCATACCTTTGTTTTCCCATTTTAATTTAGTTTATCCTACTGTCATTGCATTGTGAAGTTTCTATCTAGTCATGTTTTCTTGACATGGTAGATAAACTAATGTCATGTAATGAAGAATTTGAAGGAGCTGACGTTGTTGGACAATTAATGTATGAATCTGAAATATTTGAGATATACTATTTGAATAATTCTTGAGTCTTAGGTTGATGCATATTCTATCTTTAATTATAAATCAATGTTTGTTGTTCATATTTTTTCTGAAATCTGATGCACAATGTATCTTTTCCTAAACTGCTTTTTCTTTTCATTTTGTTCATAACTGATACATAATGTAAATATAAATGATGTTTGAATGTCAGTTCTTTTCCCACTTACCTAATACCTGATCACTTGTGCATGTTTACCTATTTTGATATCTGAATATTGAGTTTGCTGTCTAACCGTCAGATTTAACATCATAAAAACAAATTTATTGCGGATTGTTATGCCATTCTTTATTTCAAGGATATGATGCTTATTGTTTATTGATTTTGAATTCTTGGCTTATAGTCCAAGTGGTTCTCTTTTCCAATGGTAGTTTAACTTTATGACAATGCTTTGTTACTGTTTTTGTCGTTCCTTTTTGTTAAGTCTAGGAAACCAAGTTTCACTCTTAGAACATCTCTGGCAGGATGATGGGTTTTAGGGTGAGGAGACTGAAAAAGGAAAAAAAAAAGGCGTTGATTCCTACCACTATTCCAACAGCGAGTAGGGGGAAATAAGTTTTTTTTTAAAAATAAATAAATAATCGTATAAATGGTTTTTAGAAAATCTTTTATACATTTTATATTTATTTTGGTTAACAAAATGTTGTTTGAGGTGTTAAATGAGCTTTAAAAAAACCATTTACGCTAAAGGTTTTCTGACTGAATATCGTTTAGGGTGTCCATGCTAAAAAAAAGGAAGAAACTCCCTCTTTCTTTCCTTTTCCATGCTCAAATGCACATTGTTGGAGCGTGAGGAGGGTTGAATAAATGCGAATTTTCACCGTTTTTCCATCTCTAGCTCCGGCTGGAGATGCTCTTAAACCAACCTTAAGAAGTCTATGAATTAACCATGTGTACAACGATACCAGACAACAATAAAAAATTAGGAGCTTTTTATTGGAAAATAACATTTGATGCAGTTATCCAGCTCTCATTACTTTCCATTTGATAAGATGAACATTTGTGTGTAATGGAGCATAGTTATAAATGTTCCTAGAAATGCCTTAATTGATCAAGTATGGTATGAGACAAAGAAGGATTGCGTTGAAAATGAGTGAGAGCAACTAGGAAATAAGAGTTTGGTATCAAATGATATAATATGATAAAACTAACGATTATTCAAGACTCCACTATTTAAATAAATTTCAGCTAATTCATTAGTTGTTGCTTTGAAGAACAGATTCTCCCTACATCAGCTAGCAGCCTAGCACTATTCATTCTAGTATTAATGCCGAGCAATCTTTCTTTGAAGAAGAAGAATATTATTTGAAAAGGAGCTCAATTAACAAAGCAATAATGGTTTGTCCTTGTACATTTACCTTTTCGTGAAATCTGCTTTGAAACCTGCAGTGCAGTAACTATGAATTGTCAGGAATGATTGGATCTATGATTGCTTTTAACATAGTTTCTGATTATTTTTATACCTGTTTCTTGTTTTTGTATGACTATTACTTTCTTAAAAGGATGGGAATAATTTTATTGAACCAGCTGAACGTTGTTCATTTTTTGGAGTCAGATTGTTTATATTCTCTTGTTACATAGTTATTTGTTTTGAAGATATTATAATGCTGCAAGGTTAGGATATTGGAATCTTTCATTTGGTGGAATCAACTAGTTCGTGAGTTGTGTTTTGGCAATAAACAAAGATGTTGGTACGGTTTATTGCTAGTCATTGTCAATGGAAATATACTTTTTATATTGTCGTCGTCTAAGCCTATATAAGGAGAGTTTCATATGTTATGTGCAAGTGGTGCTAGTACTAACTATAGAACTTGCTTGTTCCCATTTTTTCCCATCACAGCGAAAGTCTAAGTAATGTATATCAAATACACGCACCCGGTTGTTGGTGAACCAGGATTTCATAAAATAAACCTAGGTGGGGTCTATGACTCTATGATGATACAAGCATAAACCTCGTCAATTCATTTTTTGCAAATGTATTTTTGCCCTTGGACCTAAACAATTTGTTGTTTGGACATGGTAAATTGATCCTAGGATGGTTAAAACTGACCAACTGTTGCGAATCAAATGTTTTTGGGTCCTAGACAATACATAGCGATGCAAAATTATTCAGTTTTTGTTACTACACTCAAGTTTAGAAAAGGATAAAGGCATGTGCAAAATAAATAATATTTGTTCTTCTCCGGATGGTTTGGTAGATTCTGTTCAATTGGTTGTCAATTTATTGTGACGATAATAATACTGTGAACGAAAATAATGGTTGTTACATGATGACTGTTCCTTGATAAAGCCTACAAATAAGAATAATTTTATAATGCAAAGCGATTTTGAATCTACTAACCAAATTTAATACAACGCTTCGAACATCCTATCGTTATTGTAGCTTCTTCTCGTATATCAACTTTACTCATCACCCTCTTCGTCCCTTCACTCTCACTGCAACGTCTTCCTATTACGACATCCCCAACATAACTTTGGGTGATCAATTTTGTCCAATCAAAGCAACCCCTCGGACCGTTTGGTCGACCTCGGAGGTTACCGACTTAGCCTGCATTATTAATGTCCATTAAGTTTGTATGCATCGGTAAAAATATATTACTGTTATCTATTTATCTGGCATTATATGCAACGATAACAAATCAGTTCCGGATATAATGATCAGTAACCAACCAACGTTCAAATATTCTCCCACAATATCTATAACAAAATTATAAAGGTAACTCATGAGGTACCTATAATCAAACGCCAATTCAAGTAGGAATATGTATTGTCAATTTGATTCCTATATGGCCTTAGCCAAATTCAAAATGAATTTGGAGATTGTGACGCCCCACCTCTATATTTACACTAACCAAGGACACTACTAGGTAATACCGTCAATAGTACGAAAAATAAGGCTGTTGAGGAGCGACCAACTGTATAATTGATTTGAGCTAGAATCAATATGTCAGATAGTATGTCATGCATTTTATTTCAAGAGGAAATCCGACATATCCAATCCAAACTTAAATCTACTACACAGTGGCTAAGTGACCTTCGGAATGAATATGAAATAAGCACAACACAAAATCAGTCACGGATATTCATAACACTAAGGCGGAAACAAATATGAATATAACACATAGAAGTGAACATCAAAGTAGTGGTCATACAAGATCCATTACATCACAAAAAAATAGGTACAAGTGCTAGACAAAAGAATATGTATACATCAAGTAGTCTCTATCTCGAATGTATAAAAACAAAAACTACTAAGCTAAAGTAGTTAGCCAAAAGTCAGAAGCTAGTCCCTGCTAAGTAGTCAAGTGGAAGCACCTGAAACACCTCGGTCTGGCCCGAGTATTATTTAAGGAGAAAAATAATAAACGGATCAGTCTAGCTATAATTATCATGTAAGATGAGATATGATAAGAGATATGACAAATATATATGATAACAACAAAAATCATACAATACCTCAAATTTTCTCAAACACCAAAAAGAATGTCATATTCTTTATTTTATTCACCAAGTCACAAATATTGATAAAGTTTATCTATGCAAATCACAAATATTGGCGAAACACAAATTCCAGTAATCATCAATTAGAAATCTAGAAATCACAAAAAGGGAGGAGAGGCCTATCACAAACGGAAGCATGAAAGCTCACCAACACGTGTATCACAAACGGGACGCTATCCCATGGGTCGCTAACCCGTAATGAGCCGAACATTGACGTACCTAAAATGATACGCTCCATGGACAAAAACTCGATTGAGCCGAACATCGACATACCTAAAAAGATATGCCCCATGAACAGAAACTCGTTTGAGCCGAACATCGAT
Source organism: Allium fistulosum (assembly GCA_030737815.1). Lineage (NCBI taxonomy): Eukaryota > Viridiplantae > Streptophyta > Magnoliopsida > Asparagales > Amaryllidaceae > Allium > Allium fistulosum. Next base: position 548,391,642 of record CM060906.1, read on the forward strand.
GCACCTAAAAAGATACGCCCCATGCACAGACTCATTGAGCCGATTGCTCCACGAACGGTCAAAAGACCATGGATCGCCACCCCACCAAATTGAGCCGAAGCTCTACAGAAAATGATCATCATGGATCAAAAAGAAGTGTAAATTGCACCAAGCTAGTAAATAAATGAGTTAGGCTTCATGTCCCATAACCACTGGCTTAACTTAAATATTTACGAACAAATTGTAGACTTCCACTCGAAAATAAGTGTAAATTACACTAAGCTAGTAAATAAATGAGTTTAGCTTCATGTCCCATAACCACTAGCTTAACTTAAATATTTACGAACAAATTGTAGACTTCTACTCGAAAATAAGTGTAAATTACACTAAGCTAGTAAATAAATGGGTTTAGCTTCATGTCCCATAACAACTAGCTTAACTTAAATATTTATGAACAAATTGTAGATTTCCACTCGAAAATTATCACGAGATTTCAATCGAACAAGTCCAAGAATTAACCGACGAAGTAAACGCAAGCGTTTCATACCACTTGTTTTGCTAAGTCGTTTAATTGGATTTCTCATATGAATGAGGTAAAGGTTTGTATATATTAATAGATTGGAAAACGGTTTTAAAAACGAGCTTTGTATTAAAAGTAATGTTGAAATCATTTTGTGAAAGAGTTTGAGTATTTACTACTAGTATAGAAACCTTTATATTTTAAAGTGACAAATCACAGAAATGATTGTAAAAACAATATATCACCAAAAATCCACATTCGACGACGTGAATTAAAACCATAAAAATCGATATTAAATCCATCAAATGGATATTCCCAAAAAAATCCAGAAAAGAAATCCTCAAAGTCGATAATGAATGACAATAACCATTCAGATCGTCAAAAATCGATTAAAACGGAAATCCACATAAAAATAGGCAAACTAGCTGAATTTAACAGCGCTAGACGTCTGGTGGTTTTCCCAGACGTCTGAGCTGAAGGTCTAGAAATTTTCTTCCAGATCGCTCAGATGTCTGGGAATAACCTCAGACGTCTGAGCAGTAGGTCTGAAATTTTTATTCCTTTGCATCAGACGTTTGAGTGTTTTCCCAGACGTTTGAGCTGAAGCTCAGGGCAAAATTTGCCCAGTCCATTGATGGCCAAATCAACTCGGAAGCGAACGAATGAGCGATGGTAGCTAGGGATTTATGCCAAGCGACAACCCAGCCCTATAGGCTCTTCAATACACTCCAAACAACATGTCCAAACATCCATAGTAGAATTTTCATAGATTTTGACTTCAAAATACCAAAAATTTAAAAGTTCACCAAACCAATTCAATTCAAAAGCAATTGAACATGAAATAGATGTTAGGAATTCATACCTAACAACAATGAAAGCTATAGACATAGATGTGAGTTCAAGAACTCACCTTTAATTCAAAAAACAAGAAATGAGAAGCTCTAAAACAAAGCAAGATCAATCTCTCTTCAACTTCACTTCAAGAACCTTCAATCTATGATCACATGCAATGAATTTCCTAAGTTAGGTTATAGGAAAAATCAAGAATTGAAGAGGAATTGAGATGGAGAAGATGAAGAGCATGCTTACCTAAGTTTCTCCTTGATTTTGGAACTTGAATTCGAATTTCCTAAGAATCTAGGGCTTAGGAATTTTGATTTCCTTTCCTTTCCCCCTTTTTTCCTTTTGCTTGGAAGTGTTAGAAAAGCATGAAAGGAATGAATGAAGAGGAGTGGAGTTAGGGTATTTGGTAGAGGAGTTTGGGTTATCTTGTTGGGTTGGTGGGCTAGAACCAAACCTAAAGCCCAAATGAAAATACCAAAATCCTAATCAACTTCAAACATATCGATGTTTATACTTAAACAAGTTGTAAACGTCGTTTTAAACTCAATGGAAGTGGTCTCGAGTCCGGATTTGAATGTATACAAAAATTCACATTTCGGACTTTAATTCAACTAACGATGCTATATTTAAATAAAACATTTAAATATATAATTGTAAAATTGCGGGTTGTTACAGACTCCCCTCCTTAAAGAAATTGCATCCTCGCAATACTTAAGAAGAAAATAAAGAGTAACAATTGCTCTAAGGCATAACAACACAAAAGATAATTTTGAAATGAGAAGTTTACCCTAAGGAGCACGAGAGAGTAAGTCCGGATGTGTTCGTTCGATGAATTCTTTGGATTCCCAAGAACAATCCTTAGGATTTGCGGACCATTGAACTTTCACAAGCAGAACATCTTTATTACGAATGCGTTTAACCTCCGTAGCAATGATACGAATATGATGTTGCTCGTAAGTCAAATTAGGTGAAACTTCAATTTCTTCAATAACACCGGGCTCAAGAATAGAATCGGAATCTCCAAGGCATTTCCGTAGTTGAGAAACGTGGAATACGTCATGAATAGTAGAAAATTGAGCCAGTAATAAAAGGCGATAAGCCACGGAACCAATGCGTTCGGTGATGGGAAATGGACCAATATATCGAGGTGCTAATTTTCCCGATCGACTGAAACGCACAACACCCTTCATAGTTGAAACACGAATGAATACCAAATCTCCCACAAAAAATTCTAAATTCCTCCTTCGGTTATCAGCATAGGATTTTTGTCTACTTTGAGCTTCTTTCATCCTATGACGAATAAGGTCAGTCTTTTCTGTGGCATCACGAATAAAATCCGGACCTAAAACCAGCTTCTCACCGGTTTCAAGCCAACAAGAAGGAGATCGACATGGCCTTTCGTAGAGTGCCTCGAAAGGTGCCATACCAATACTAGATTAGAAGCTATTATTATAAGAAAACTCAACAAGAAAAATATGATCTTCCTAACTTCCACCGAAATCCAGAACACATGTACGAAGGAGGCCTTCAAGAGTTTGATTCACACGCTCGGTTTGTCCATCGGACTGAGGATGATAAGCGGTGCTAAAATTAAGCTTCGTTCCCAAAGCTTTTTGAAGACCCTACCAAAATCCACTAGTAAATAATGGATCACGATCGCTAACAATAGAAGTAGGAACTCCATGCAATTTAACAATTTTTTTAACATAGAGTTTGGCCAAAAGAGATGCGGTCTGATTGGACCGAACGAGAATAAAATGGGTGGATTTTGTAAGCCTATCTACAATCACCCATAGACTGTCATGACCCAAACGAGAACGGGGAAGACTGTCAATAAAGTCCATGGAGACTTGATTCCACTTCCAAACTGGAATGTCCAAAGGTTGCAATAACCTACCGGGCCATTGATGCTCGGCCTTTACGAGTTGGCAAGTCATGCAAAGCTTAATAAAGTTAGCAATATTAGATTTCATTCCATCCCAACAATAAAGTCGTTTCATGTCCACATACATTTTACTACTATCGGGATGAATGGTAAATCTAGAACGATGAGAATCTTCTAAAATGTCTTTACGAAGATCACTAGTATTTGGCACGATAAGTCTATTAAATTTTCGAATGCCTCCACGAGCATCGATTTCAAAGTCTTTCATACCATCAATATTATTTTTATCCCTACAACTTTGGCTAAGATGAGCCAATTCGGGATCTTGCTTTTGAGCTTCAAGGATGCGGTCTAAAAGAGAAGGATGAGCCTCAAAGCTACATAAAACAAGAGATGAACATGAATCGGATTCACGATCTCGAATCTCACAAGTGGATAAAGTCTTGAGACTATTCCATTCGGATATCATCATGGAAACAACCGCTTGTTGCTTTCGACTAAGGGCATCGGCAACACGATTTCTCTTTTCGGGAGCATAAAGAATATCAAGATCATAAGATGCAAGGAATTCGAGCCAACATTGTTGATGCTAATTAAGTTCCTTTTGAGAAAATAAATACTTCAAAGATTTATGATCGGTGTAGAGAACAAATTTCTCTCCCAAAAGATAATGACGCCAAATTCTAAGAGCGAAAACAATGGCCGCGAGCTCTAAATCATGAGTGACATATCTAGTCTCGGCAGACTTTAATTGTCAAGAACCATAAGCGATAACACGTTCCCTTTTGCATGAGAACGACACCCAAACCAATACGATTAGCATCAGTATAAACAGTGAAGTCTTGGATCCCTTCGGGAATCACAAGAATAGAAGCATTGGAAAGGAGTTCTTTTAATTTTTGAAAAGCAGCTTCTATGCTAAATCATTTATTTCATGATCCACTTTCCCAAAAAGCTAAGACATTCAAAATTATAATTAACTTTATGTAATCATCTTTTTAGAAAAATTTAATTATTACAAGTCAATTTACTATGTCTGACTGTCTCATCATAGCGTTTAGGAGACTCCTATCGATAATATTGATCAGGCGCATCAGCCAGAATTTTAAAGCACTCAAGGGGCAGTACAACACAAAATCATCTTCTATATGATAAACATGTTTCTTAAAAAATTTATGAATATTCTTTGCTCGTTTTAAGAACAAAATCCAATTATACTTATAAATATATCTTATTAGAAAGATTTGCAATTTTAAATTGCTGTTTTCACCCATAATCAATGAATACAAGAACGGACTCATCGAGATATTCATAGAATACTCGATTCATAAGATGGATGAAATAAGATGGAGGGTTCGTCAAACCGAATGACATGACGAGCCACTCATAAGAATCATAACGAGTGCATTATGCGGTAAGTGGAAAGCTATCCTCCACAACTCGTAGCTGATGAAAACTAGTGGCAAGGTTGAGCTGATAAGACCTTAGCACCACTCAATTGATCGCTTAGGTGGTAATCCTAAGACAGGCTCAAAGATATCGGGAAATTCACGAACTACTTGAATAAGAGAAATAACATCTTCCTCATCATGTGGGTTTAAAGAATAAAATGATGCCACCGAATTGGAATCGAAATCATTAAGAACAATAGAAATCTGCTTAACAGATTGAGGATGTCGAAGATGGATAGTCCTCTCGGGATATAGGATATGAGCTTCATAACGATTAAGCCAATCCTTTCCCAAAACAAATTCTGAAACCTAAGTAGCGCATAACATGCAAATTGGATCGGAAAGCATAATCACATAAAATAATCTTGACATTTTTACAAAGTAAAATGAGTGTTGCAGATCCACCAACCGGATTTGCAATTCTCAGTGAAGTCATCAAGCCCATAATATTTATAGAAAAAGCATCAACAAGTTCTTTTGATATAAAAGAATGAGATGCATGCGTACCAAAAAGAATTCGAATAGGATAATCACGAAACAAAATAATGCCATCAAGGACTGAATGAGAAATATCTTGACCAAGAGAAGGGTTACTAGGGGCTTGCACAACATTCAGCTTTCCTTCTTTCTTGCATTGAAGTCTGGGACATGAAGATATAAGATGACCCAAACTTTTGCAATAGCGACAAGCAAGGGGCCTTGGACACTTATTTGCATAGTGGTCCTTAGAACTGCAATTGTAGCGTACTCCACGATCAGGGGTAGGAGTCTTTGCTACTGAAGTTGCCTGCTTCCCTTTCTTATTGGGATTAGGGCTTTTAAACTTAATATACCTCTTATTGTTGTTATTGAGGCTCTTCTTGGCACCTCCTACATCACTATCACTTCCTTTATCGGTCTCTTCAAGTCGAAGAGTGATATCTACAAGCTGGTCGAAAGGCACTTCTAATTTCAGAGGTAAAACCTTTTTGGGGTTCTTATTTAAAGCACGGATAAACCTTTGATTCTTCACAAGATCCAAAAGTTGTTGGGCAGACATGAATACGCCATCCAGAGGAGGACCACTGGATTGACCAACGCTAGGACTTTCAGGTCTAACCATCTCTTCTTCTTTAAGAAAGAAAGAAAGAACGGAAGGTTATTCTCAGAATGAATTCAAATAAGCTTGATTGGTAAAACAAAGCATCATAAAAGAAAATAGGATAGAACATGTCCTAAGACTCGGATTAAATCCTAAGGCACGATTCCTAAGAGAGACTTAGGACAATGGTTCTTATCAAAATATTCTATATTGTTCCGAAGTTTGGCTCTGATACCAAGCTGTGGCGCCCCACCTCTATACTCACACTAACCAAGGACACTACCGGGTAATGCCGTCAATTAGTACGAAGAATAAGGCTGTTGAGGAGCGACCAACTGTATAATTGATTTGAGCGAGAACCGATATGTCAGATAGTATGTCATGCATTTCATTTTAAGAGAAAATCTGACATATCCAATCCAAACTCAAATCTACTACATAGTGGCTAAGTGGCCTTCGGAATGAATATGAAATAAGCACAATACAAAATCAGTCATAGATATTCATATCACTAAGGCGGAAACAAATATGAATATAACACATAGAAGTGAACATCAAAGTAGTGGTCATACAAGATCCACTACATCACAAAAGAATAGGTACAAGTGCTAGACAAAAGAATATGTATATATCAAGGAGTCTCTATCTCGAATGTATAAACAAAAACTACTAAGCTAAAGTAGTTAGCCAAAAGTCAGAAGCTAGTCCCTGCTAAGAAGTCATGTGGAAGCACCTGAATCACCTCGGTCTGACCCGAGTATTATTTAAGGAGAAAAATAATAAATGGATCAGTCTAGCTATAATTATCATGTAAGATGAGATAGGATAAGAGATATGACAAATATATATGATAACAACAAAAATCATACAATACCTCTAATTTCCTCAAACACCAAAAAGAATGTCATATTCTTTATTTTATTCACCAATTCACAAATATTGATAAATCTTATCTATGCAAATCACAAATATTGGTGAAACACAAATTCCAGAAATCATGAATTAGAAATCTAGAAATCACAAAAAGGGGGGAGAGGCCTATCACAAACGAGAGCATGAAAACTCACCAACACGTGTATCACAAACGGGAGCATGAAAACTCACCAACACGTGTATCACAAACGGGACGCTATCCCATGGGTCGCTAACCCGTAATGAGCCGAACATCGATGTACCTAAAATGATACGCCCAATGGACAAAATCTCGATTGAGCCGAACATCGACATACCTAAAAAGGTACGCCGCATGGACAGAAACTCATTTGAGCCGAACATCGACGCACCTAAAAAGATACGCCCCAAGCACAGACTCATTGAGCCGATTGCTCCACGAACGGTCAAAAGACCATGTGTAACGACCCGTATTTTTAACACTTTAAAAATACGAATTAAAATGAAAATTTTGGATAAAAAATCCAAAGGAAATAAAATTTTGTGTTGTTAAATGCGAATTACAAGTTAAAATACAAAACTGAATTCTGAAATAACTTATTTGTAAATTAAATTTGGATGTTAACTTGTAGTGAATGTAAATAATGAATTGAATTTGATTGTAAACCAAATTGGTTATGATTGTAAACAATAAATAAAATGGTAGATTTAAATGGAAGTTTATGTTATTGAAACTAATATAAATAAATGTAACTTAATATTACAGTTGATTGAAAGCAGATAATAACTGAAACTGTAATTAGATAAAGATGTTAACTTGTAATTGAACGTAAGTAAAGATTTAAATTTGAATGTAACAAGTAATTGAATTGAATTGAATTTGATTGTAAACAACGAAATAAATAAAATGTTACATTTAATATTGAAGTTATAATATGGAAATCAATGTAAATGAATGTAATTTAATATTACTGTGAATTTAAATAAGATGATAGCTGAAGAAAATGAAAGTAAATGAATTATAAACCATTGATAATAATGTATAAGTAAATGGTTGATTCAATAATGAAAGTGTAAATCGAAATAAAAGAATTCATTTGGAATTAAATAACTTGAATTTGAATTACAATATAATTGAACGTGGAATCTAATATAATCTTTTATATTGGATTTATAATGGAAAATTGCATTGTAAAAGATTGTTAATTACTGTGAAATTAAAAATGGAATTTGTGAACAATTGAAATTTGATTTAAAAGTTAATAATTTAAAATTGGGAATTTTATATTGAAATTAAACAGTCGAATAATTTATTTTTCGAATATTGGATTTAATTAGACAATTAAATCGATAATTTAATAAGTTAAATTTCAGAAATAATTGAAAATCGAGTTGAATATGATTGAAAATGATTTGTAAAATTTTATCGTATCATATTGCAGTTATAGTAATGTTATAGAACTTTTAAAATTGAATTTAAAGTTAATTTGTGAAAATTGAATATTTTAATATTTAATTATCGACTGAAAAATAGCCATTTTTCGAACAGTCTCAGAATTGAACGAAACTAGTTCCATTGGATCCGTAATAGTTTGTTATTGTTGGATTTCAATTTTCGTAGCAATCAGAGTTATCGTTTGATCGTGGCAGCTCAAACACATCGAATTGTTTTTAATATTAATTCGGCGAGAGAAAATAGTCATTTTTCAAAAAGTCTCGGATTTCGACGAAACTAGTTTCATCGGATCCGTAATGTCATATTTTTGTAAGGTTTCAAATTTCATGTCAATCAGATTTACCGTTTGTCCGGAGCGAGCCCAAACGCACAGAAATTTGATTAACCGATTTAATTTTAAATCGATCGTTGATTGCCGTAACTCGCACAGATGATCTAATTAGCTTCCGAAACCTGCTCCATTGTGTTCGAAACGCGGGGTAAACCTTAGAAACGTCAGCCGGCACGCTTCGTTTGGAGTTCGGAAAATCCGGGATGAATAGTGTCGCGTATTTTTCTATAAAAGCCCCTCACTTTCTCTATTTTCCAAAAACAACTTAGGGTTTCAGCCCTAGCCGCCATCTTTTCCATCAATGGCCAGAAATTCGTTTTCTTTCCTCCTTAATCTCTCTCAATCCGTAAGGAATTAGCAAAAGTTGTCAACTACAAAGTTGTAGAGGACGATGAGAGCTTCAAATCCATACGGAGATGATCAAAAACGGAGCAACGGATCAACGGGAATTTGCATTTAAAGTTTCGTGTTTGTCCTCGATTTGCGTGCAGCAGAGATGGCTGAGCTCCACCCTACTCTGGCCGATGGTAGCTCTTGTGAAGACGCTTCTAACGGTGGTCTCTGATCATTGTGAAGTCGAGTGAGTTGGTCGTGATAATTTGATGAAGATAGGCGGCTATGGGTTAGGGTTCACGTGAATTGAACGATGATGGAGAAGGAGGCAGGTGCGGCCCAGATTTCCTGAAGCAAAGATGAACGGCCAGGATTCAGCAGGGTTTGGAATTAAAAAAGAATTTGTAAATTAGTTATATTAAAATTTGTACAAACTTCTAAAATGCATAACTTTTTCATACGAGGTTCGATTGGAACGAAACTTTTTGCGTTGCGATCGTAATGATGAGAGCTTCGAAATGAAACTGGTTTGGATGGATTTGGAGATGGGGGAAATTTGGGCTAAAGTTGGGCGTCGTCCAGTTTTAGTTCCAAACCGGAACGTCTCGGCGACAACAGAAAATCAAGGTGAGTGTTTTATAACGCTCACAACGTACTGAATATCTTTATGGTAGTTACATTTGACATTATGAAGTGATATGGATTTATTTGTCGTTGTTTGATAAAAATTACTTGTCATATAGATTGTCATTTGAATTCACCGTTGAAAATTAAATTGACAGTCAAATTGAAGTTAAAATTTAATTGCGATCAAATTACCTGATATTGATAATTATGAAGTTATTGTGAATGTTATTGGCTTTGTGGTTGATTGGTTGTGATGGATGCTATTGGTCGATATTGGTTGTTTATTTATTTTGATATATCATGCTATCATCATGTATATTGTTTATTGCATATAAGCTGTAAACTGAATCATTTTGAATAAATTAAGAAATAGGTTGAAATGATACACCTATGACATCTATTTGGATTGAAATGATATATCCATCCTTGAAATTAAAATTGAAATAATTATCCACTTGGCCATAGGTTAGAAAATTATATACGGACACCAGGTTGGTTAAATTAAATGATTTTAAAAGTTGTTTTGAAATTATTTAAATGAATTGATTTTAAGAATAAAATCCAATTTATGGAAATCGAATTATTTTGAATTGAAGCTCGAGATGTTGGAATTTAAACTTGGTAAATGAAATTGTTTAATTATTCGAAGTTTAGATTTTTAAGAAAAAATTGAAATACGGCGTAAATTTTCGAAAGTTGATTTGTTTTAAAAGATTGGACTTTTAATCGAACTATGAATATTTCTAAGAAAATTTATATGAAATGATATTTCAAGTTTGAGTTTGGAATTGAAAATTGATTTGAAATTGAGATTTAATTAATTTGGAATTTAATTGAAATTCAAAGAAATTTGTGAATTGGACTAAATTGAAACTATTGAATTAAATTTGAAGATAAAATTGATTTGAATAGGATTTGAACTGAAATTGATTTGAAATGTAATACTTAAATGAATTCTTGAAATCCGAATGTTAATCTAAGTTTATTGAATTGGAATTGTTCCAAAAATTAAGTAAACTACTTAATACGGATGTTTAATTTAAAGTATATTCTAATTTGAATACGAAATGGTTTTAAAGCGAATCTTATATTCTTATATAAATATATGAGCTGTTTTGAAATGTGAAATATTTAAAGTTTCGAAATATATTGGAAGTGAAATTGTTTATTTTGTGGTTCAAATATGTATATGAAATTGATAATTTGAAATGGTTTATTGAGAAGCTGAATCGAGTTGAAATTGATGATTTGAAATTGGATTAAATTTTAAATTTTGGAATTCGAGTTTATGTGAATCATTTTGTGGAAATTGAGGCGAAAATGATTTTGAAATCGAAATGAGATATTGAGGCGAAAAATGATTTTGAAATCGAAATGAGATATTGAGGCGAAAATGATTTTGAAATTGAAATGAGATATTGAGGCGAAAAATGATTTTGAAACGGAATCTTACATCTTGAATAGATATGATGATATTTGAAATGGATTTGATTTTGAAGCGAATATGATATTTTGATATCAATTATGAATCGATTTGAAAATGTAAAAGATCAAACCGGTGTGAAAAATATAACGTAGTTATTAAAGAGACCGGGATCGGATATGGACATACTCTCTGTCGATACTGAAAACCACTTTAATAACTAATACACGCGGAGTGTTGATCCAGAATGAAATGGATGGTTTTGGTGAACGTGTTGATTTGAAGAAAGAGAACGATTTTGGATGACCCCTGACATGACTAAAACAGGAGCCGCGCCGGGCCATTGAGGTTCGCCACCTCTAGCGGACACACTTCTTCTTTACCATGTCTATTACTTTTGTGATTCGATTTGGGTGCATCCCTCGATTTTGGGAGTGTTGTTTCGCGGTGTTGGGATAGTAGCTGCTATTCCCAACATCAGTCCGGATCAGGCAACTACTAGTATCCTAGTTGGTATCGCCTCATGTACCTTGTCATACTGATTATCCTATTCGCGACCACTACGTTTTGGTTTGTACCTTTAGTAAATGGATTGCCCTCTGGTGACTTCCGGTTTTGGGGAAACTACGGTCTTGTATATGCTTTTGGGAATATAAACTGTGTTAAGGGTGGAATGGGCCATGGCTTAACGCTATTTTAATACTTTTACTTTAATGTAGACATATTATAATAGTGTATTGTACTGCATAGTAGATAGTTTAACGGATCCTTGAGAGATGGAAAATCCCGTAACATCTCTTAAGTTATTGCACTCACGTTGACACTGGATAGGAGATGTCAAACCCCGTAAACATCTCTGACGCTATCACACTCATATTTTCTTATTCGATTTGACTTACATTTCATTACGCTCGGGTCAACCTGAGCATTTCAGATAAGGTTGAAGATCTATTTTGGAGGACGAAGACGGAGTTTGGTATTACTTCATTTGTATTCTACTACCATATTATTTTTTCCGCTGCATTATTGTATTATCTCTGATATGTATGTAACTCTGATTTATGATGTATAATAATAATCAAATTTATTTATTTAACAGCTTCATGAACTGTTATTTTATTATTATATCTTGTTCCTTCCGCTGCAAGATTCTGAGTTTGCTTCTATTCTTTCTTTCCTTTTCTTATTTAACCCCAATAACCATCTGCCTTTTTGAACGGTTTGAGTTGGACATGTGTGGATTATTGTCGACTTGAACGGTCAAAAATGGCGGGTCGTTACAGTTGGTATCAGAGCTTTGGTTTAGCGATAAACCTTGGCTCTAGTGGGGAATAACTCATTGAAATAGAGGTAAACTATATGAATGAGTTGAGTGTATATGAGAGAGCGTATTTGTAATTTTGATATAAAAATGATTTTATATTGTGTTAATTTGTTCCGTTGAGTATTTATGAATTCTGGTTGGTACTTGGGACGCCAAGGCATCGATAGGAATTTCTAAACACTCGAATAGGACAGATTGACATAATATTGTTTTGGATTATATTCTATATATAAAAGACTTATCTTGAAAATTTATAAATTTTGATTGTATTGGTTGTTAGGAGATGATAATATTAGATTATCATCGTTTATTGTTGATTAGTCAATATTTCTAACTATTGACTATTGGACAATTTTAAGAAATGAAACTTGTAAATATGATTGACAATGAATATAAATGGTAAATAAAATGAAATAAAAATGAATTTAACTTAAGATGGAGAATTTAAATTCCGGTGTTTTGAAAATTTATTAACAAAAAATTTGAAATGTATAATATAAGTATTATATGATAGTATATTCGATTAGAAATTGTTTTCAAAGGATTTCAAATGAAGTAAGTGTTATACTCCCCTCTTGGCACTAGAGAATGATTTCGGTGATGAGTGCACGCATCATCGACGTTTATTTTCGAGAGTCCAAGTGGGGGAGATCACTTAATAGTTTTTCTAAACCCTGTTTTGATTAAAATTGAATTTTATTTTGTATTCTCTATAGTATGATTTGATATATAAATTATATAAGTATATATTATTTCAAAACTTGATTTGAAATGAAACCGGGATTGGAATTCTTGAGTTCTTTAATAATTAATGATTTTTCTTTGAATGGTTGAAATGAATTAATACTTGAATCATTACGGAACTTCTGAATTGCGAAATGAGAAATGAACCTAAGAGCTAAGTGAAATATCAATTGAAGTAGAAATCCTTAGAATTAGGAAATTATGAATTTAAAATAAAATTGAAACTGTAAAACTCGCATAGTATTAAATTTCATTCTATAGCATAGATATAACTTACCAAATCATTTAAGAAGTTCAAAAATGTTATATGAATTGTTAATTGGATAATATACAAGTATAGGTTTGAATAATAAAATATGCATTTAATTAATGGTTTGCAAATATAAATAAAATTGTTAGTAAATAATTGGAATTTAAATTAACATTTAAAGGTGATTCACCATTATGTTAATATAAAATGGAAATACTATATGTGAATGTAAATGTGAAATTAAATTATAGTGAAATTTAAGTAATGACTTAAGAATTAATTAATTGAAAATTCAACTTTGAATGAAAAGAGGTTGTATGTTGTTTAACTACATTCTATTTGCATAACAAAAACTTACCAAATACTTAAAAAGTTTAAAATGCTAATAAGGATAAGTAGAGGAATAATATACCAGTGTGAGAGTGAATAATAAAATGTGAAGATCTATTGATAGTTGTAAATATAAAGGAAATTTAAGTTGTAAAATGAATTAAATTTAAAATTAATTAAATATAGAATTAGTAAATGGAAACTAATTAAATTTGAATAAAACGAAATGTCAATAAACTTGGAAGTGTATGAAATTAAAATTTTGACTTGGAAATGTATAATTGATTTATTACAGATTTGGATGGATGTTAATGTTTGATATGCATTGGTTGTTAGATGGATGATAATTGATTAAATAGAATTCATTAGTGTTAATGGAATTGAATAAATAGAATAAAATTTTAAAATAATTAAATTCAAATTTGAAGCATAGGGAAATTGAATATAATTGAATTCAAATTAAATTGAAGCAAATTGACTTGAATTTAAATTATGAATGAAACAAACTTGAATAAATCGGAAACAAATCGAATGTAAACTTATTTTCTGGATATATAAGAAAATAAACGACCTTGTGTTTATGATTGTTTCTTTAGAAAATTTGAAGTTTGATGGTTTGTGCTTTGAAATAATAAAAGCAAATTTGGGAAGAAAAAAAAAATTCCAAAATTGTCCAATATATGCTGAAACGAAAACAACCATAACTTTTAAATGTTTGAACGGAATTCGACGATCTTGGACTTTTCGGAAAGCCTAGAAACTGTGCTACATCTTTTGTTTAGAATGTTTTGATAAATACCTTCATCCACTAGGCTTAAAACACCAATATTAGTCGCTGGCCTGTGCGGAGTAGAAATCTGAAGCACCTTAGTATTCTCGCCATAACTTTTTACTAGTGTATCGGATTTTGACGATCTTGCACTTTCTGGAAAGCTAAGAACTTAAGTTAAAACTTTTGCTTTAAGTGTTTTGTGTTTTGCTGTCATTTAGATGGTCGAAAAAGGGAGTGAACGTCGCTGACCTGCGCAATGCATTGCCCAGGCTGAGGCGTATTCATTTAGTAAAACGGCCGTAACTTTTAAACGGATGGTCCAAATTTGATTATTTTGGACATTCCGGAAAGCCTGAAACGAATGCAAGAACTTTTGTTTAGATTCCATTGTCAAATTTTATCGTTTAGGTGACCAAAAACTGAGATTCGTTTGCTGTTCTGGAATTGGAATTTCAGTTTTGAAGCTAAACATGTTATATGTAGTTTGTTTTTGCTAAGTATATCGATCTATCTTTATATGCATGGTTCTAACTTGGTTATTGAGCATTTTAGTAGGTAGCAAAGGGGTTGCGCTTATCTTGTGGAGCTCGCTTCTGCGCTAAATGCAAAATGTAAGTTAAAATGCTAATAAATGCTTAATAAAAGGTACGTTCTCGGATTACGGTTTATGTTGTGGTATATTATTGTGTTCCCCATGTTTTGGGATGCCTCATTCTTGTAATGAGATGTATATCATGCAATTATTACTACTGTGAAATTTTTCGGTCCTAGTCGCGCAAAGGAGGTGCTGTCGAAATTTTTCAAAAATCCGGGAGTTCGAAAATTTTGTGAAAAAAAATCCTATAACTAAATTTTGCAAATAAGTAGAATATTTTGAATGAATTATATCTAAATGATGGTTTCCCCTTCTCCGTTCCTTTTCGAGGACGAAAAGTTTTAAGTGGGGGAGAATGTAACGACCCGTATTTTTAACACTTTAAAAATACGAATTAAAATGAAAATTTTGGATAAAAAATCCAACGGAAATAAAATTTTGTGTTGTTAAATGCGAATTACAAGTTAAAATACAAAACTGAATTCTGAAATAACTTATTTGTAAATTAAATATGGATGTTAACTTGTAGTGAATGTAAATAATGAAATGAATTTGATTGTAAACCAAATTGGTTATGATTGTAAACAAAGAATAAATAAAATGGTAGATTTAATAATGGAAGTTTATGTTATTGAAACTAATATAAATAAATGTAACTTAATATTACAGTTGATTGAAAGCAGATAATAACTGAAACTGTAATTCAATAAAGATGTTAACTAGTAATTGAACGTAAGTGAAGATTTAAATTTGAATGTAACAAGTAATTGAATTGAATTGAATTTGATTGTAAACAACGAAATAAATAAAATGTTACATTTAATATTGAAGTTATAATATGGAAATCAACGTAAATGAATGTAATTTAATATTACTGTGAATTTAAATAAGATGATAGCTGAAGAAATGAAAGTAAATGAATTATAAACCATTGATAATAATGTATAAGTAAATGGTTGATTCAATAATGAAAGTGTAAATCGAAATAAAAGAATTCATTTGGAATTAAATAACTTGAATTTGAATTACAATATAATTGAACGTGGAATCTAATATAATCTTTTATATTGGATTTATAATGGAAAATTGCATTGTAAAAGATTGTTAATTACTGTGAAATTAAAAATGGAATTTGTGAACAATTGAAATTTGATTTAAAAGTTAATAATTTAAAATTGGGAATTTTATATTGAAATTAAACAGTCGAATAATTTATTTTTCGAATATTGGATTTAATTAGACAATTAAATCGATAATTTAATAAGTTAAATTTCAGAAATAATTGAAAATCGAGTTGAATATGATTGAAAATGATTTGTAAAATTTTATCTTATCATATTGCAGTTATAGTAATGTTATAGAACTTTTAAAATTGAATTTAAAGTTAATTTGTGAAAATTGAATATTTTAATATTTAATTATCGACTGAAAAATAGCCATTTTTCGAACAGTCTCAGAATTGAACGAAACTAGTTCCATTGGATCCGTAATAGTTTGTTATTATTGGATTTCAATTTTCGTAGCAATCGGAGTTAGCGTTTGATCGTGGCAGCTCGAAACGCATCGAATTGTTTTTAATATTAATTCGGCGAGAGAAAATAGTTATTTTTCAAAAAGTCTCGGATTTCGACGAAACCAGTTTCATCGGATCCGTAATGTCATATTTTTGTAAGGTTTCAAATTTCGTGTCAATCAGATTAACCGTTTGTCCGGGGCGAGCCCAAACGCACAGAAATTTGATTAACCGATTTAATTTTAAATCGATCGTTTATTGCCGTAACTCGCACAGATGATCTAATTAGCTTCCGAAACCTGTTCCATTATGTTCGGAACGTGGGGTAAACCTTAGAAACGTCAGCCGGCACGCTTCGTTTGGAGTTCGAAAAATCCGGGATGAATAGTGTCGCGTATTTTTCTATAAAAGCCCCTCACTTTCTCTATTTTCCAAAAACAACTTAGGGTTTCAGCCCTAACCGTCATCTTTTCCATCAATGGCCAGAAATTCGTTTTCTTTCCTCCTTAATCTCTCTCAATCCGTAAGGAATTAGCAAAAGTTGTCAACTACAAAGTTGTAGAGGACGATGATAGCTTCAAATCCATACGGAGATGATCAAAAACGGAGCAACGGATCAACGGGAATTTGCATTTAAAGTTTCGTGTTTGTCCTCGATTTGCGTGCAGCAGAGATGGCCGAGCTCCATCCTACTCTGGCCGATGGTAGCTCTTGCGAAGACGCTTCTAACGGTGGTCTCTGATCATTGTGAAGTCGAGTGAGTTGGTCGTGATAATTTGATGAAAATAAGCAGCTATGGGTTAGGGTTCACGTGAATTGAACGATGATGGAGAAGGAGGCAGGTGCGGCCCAGATTTCCTGAAGCAAAGATGAACGGCCAGGATTCAGCAGGGTTTGGAATTAAAAAAGAATTTGTAAATTAGTTATATTAAAATTTGTACAAACTTCTAAAATGCATAACTTTTTCATACGAGGTCCGATTGGAACGAAACTTTTTGCGTTGCAATCGTAATGACGAGAGCTTCGAAATGAAACTGGTTTGGATGGATTTGGAGACGGTGGAAATTTGGGCTAAAGTTGGGCGTCGTCCAGTTTTAGTTCCAAACCGGAACGTCTCGGCGACAACAGAAAATCAAGGTGAGTGTTTTATAACGCTCACAATGTACTGAATATCTTTATGGTAGTTAAATTTGACATTATGAAGTGATATGGATTTATTTGTCGTTGTTTGATAAAAATTTAATTGTCATATAGATTGTCATTTGAATTCACCGTTGAAAATTAAATTGACAGTCAAATTGAAGTTAAAATTTAATTGCGATCAAATTACCTGATATTGATAATTATGAAGTTGTTGTGAATGTTATTGGCTTTATGGTTGATTAGTTTTGATGGATGCTATTGGTCGATATTGGTTGTTTATTTATTTTGATATATCATGCTATCATCATGTATATTGTTTATTGCATATAAGCTGTAAACTGAATCATTTCGAATAAATTAAGAAATAGGTTGAAATGATATACCTATGACATCTATTTGGATTGAAATGATATATCCATCCTTGAAATTAAAATTGAAATAATTATCCACTTGGCCATAGGTTAGAAAATTATATACGGACACCAGGTTGGTTAAATTAAATGATTTTAAAAGTTGTTTTGAAATTATTTAAATGAATTGATTTTAAGAATAAAATCCAATTTATGGAAATCGAATTATTTTGAATTGAAGCTCGAGATGTTGGAATTTAAACTTGGTAAGTGAAATTGTTTAATTATTCGAAGTTTAGATTTTTAAGAAAAAATTGAAATACGGCGTAAATTTTCGAAAGTTGATTTGTTTTAAAAGATTGGACTTTTAATCGAACTATGAATATTTCTAAGAAAATTTATATGAAATGATATTTCAAGTTTGAGTTTGGAATTGAAAATTGATTTGAAATTGAGATTTAATTAATTTGGAATTTAATTGAAATTCAAAGAAATTTGTGAATTGGACTAAATTGAAACTATTGAATTAAATTTGAAGATAAAATTGATTTGAATAGGATTTGAACTGAAATTGATTTGGAATGTAATACTTAAATGAATTCTTGAAATCCGAATGTTAATCTAAGTTTATTGAATTGGAATTGTTCCAAAAATTAAGTAAACTACTTAATACGGATGTTTAATTTAAAGTATATTCTAATTTGAATACGAAATGGTTTTAAAGCGAATCTTATATTCTTATATAAATATATGAGCTGTTTTGAAATGTGAAATATTTAAAGTTTCGAAATATATTGAAAGTGAAATTGTTTATTTTGTGGTTCAAATATGTATGTGAAATTGATAATTTGAAATGGTTTATTGAGAAGCTGAATCGAGTTGAAATTGATGATTTGAAATTGGATTAAATTTTAAATTTTGGAATTCGAGTTTATGTGAATCATTTTGTGGAAATTGAGGCGAAAAATGATTTTGAAATCGAAATGAGATATTGAGGCGAAAAATGATTTTGAAATCGAAATGAGATATTGAGGCGAAAATGATTTTGAAATTGAAATGAGATATTGAGGCGAAAAATGATTTTGAAACGGAATCTTACATCTTGAATAGATATGATGATATTTGAAATGGATTTGATTTTGAAGCGAATATGATATTTTGATATCAATTATGAATCGATTTGAAAACGTAAAAGATCAAACCGGTGTGAAAAATATAACGTAGTTATTAAAGAGACCGGGATCGGATATGGACATACTCTCTGTCGATACCGAAAACCACTTTAATAACTAATACACGCGGAGTGTTGATCCAGAATGAAGTGGATGGTTTTGGTGAACGTGTTGATTTGAAGAAAGAGAACGATTTTGGATGACCCCTGACATGACTAAAACAGGAGCCGCGCCGGGCCATTGAGGTTCGCCACCTCTAGCGGACACACTTCTTCGTTACCATGTCTATTACTTTTGTGATTCGATTTGGGTGCACCCCTCGATTTTGGGAGTGTTGTTTCGCGGTGTTGGGATAGTAGCTGCTATGCCCAACATCAGTCCGGATCAGGAAACTACTAGTATCCTAGTTGGTATCGCCTCATGTACCTTGTCATACTGATTATCCTATTCGCGACCACTACGTTTTGGTTTGTACCTTTAGTATATGGATTGCCCTCTGGTGACTTCCGGTTTTGGGGAAACTACGGTCTTGTATATGCTTTTGGGAATATAAACTGTGTTAAGGGTGGAATGGGCCATGGCTTAACGCTATTTTAATACTTTTACTTTAATATAGACATATTATAATAGCGTATTGTACTACATAGTAGATAGTTTAAAGGATCCTTGAGAGATGGAAAATCCCGTAACATCTCTTAAGTTATTGCACTCACGTTGACACTGGATAGGAGATGTCAAACCCCGTAAACATCTCTGACGCCGTCACACTCATATTTTCTTATTCGATTTGACTTACATGAGATATTTAGTCCTGACTCGAGTGTTTTGTCTTTTCATTACGCTCGGGTCAGCCTAAGCATTTCAGATAAGGTTGAAGATCTATTTTGGAGGACGAAGACGGAGTTTGATATTACTTCATTTGTATTCTACTACCATATTATTTTTTCCGCTGCATTATTGTATTATCTCTGATATGTATGTAACTCTGATTTATGATGTATAATAATAATCAAATTTATTTATTTAACAGCTTCATGAACTGTTATTTTATTATTATATCTTGTTCCTTCCGCTGCAAGATTCTGAGTTTGCTTCTATTCTTTCTTTCCTTTTCTTATTTAACCCCAATAACCATCTGCCTTTTTAAACGGTTTGAGTTGGACATGTGTGGATTATTGTCGACTTGAACGGTCAAAAATGGCGGGTCGTTACACCATGGGTCGCTACCCCATCAAATTGAGCCGAAGCTCTACAGAAAATTATCATCATTGATAAAAAGAAGTGTAAATTACACTAAGCTAGTAAATAAATGAGTTAGGCTTCATGTCCCATAAACACTGGCTTAACTTAAATATTTATGAACAAATTATAGACTTCAACTCGAAAATAAGTGTAAATTACACTAAGATTGTAAATAAATGTGTTTAGCTTCATGTCCCATAACCACTAGCTTAACTTAAATATTTACGAATAAATTGTAGACTTCCACTCGAAAATAAGTGTAAATTACACTAAGCTAGTAAATAAATGAGTTTAGCTTCATGTCCCATAACTACGAGCTTAACTTAAATATTTACGAACAAATTGTAGATTTCCACTCGAAAATTGTCACGAGATTTCAATTGAACAAGTCCAAGAATTAACCGAGGAAGTAAACGCAAGCGTTTCATACCACTTGTTTTGCTAAGTCATTTAATTGGATTTCTCATACGAATGAGGTAAAAGGTTGTATATACTAATAGATTGGAAAACGGTTTGAAAAACGAGCTTTGAATTAAAAGTAATGTTGAAATCATTTTTGTGAAAGAGTTTGAGTATTTACTACTAGTATAGAAACCATTGTATTTTAAAGTGACAAATCACATAAATGATTGTAAAAACAATATATCACCAAAAATCCACATTCGACGACGTGAATTAAAACCATAAAAATGGATATCAAATCAATCAAATGGATATTCCCAAAAAAATCCAGAAAAGAAATCCTCAAAGTCGATAATGAATGGCAATAACCATTCGGATCGTCAAAAATCGATTAAAACGTAAATCCACATAAAATAGGCAAACTGGCTGAATTTAACAACGCTAGACGTCTGGTGGTTTTCCCAGACGTCTGAGCTGAAGCTCTGGAAATTTTCTTCCAAATCGCTCATATGTCTGGGAATAACCTCAGACGTCTGAGCAGTAGGTCTGGAATTTTTATTCCTTTGCTTCAGACGTCTGAGTGTTTTCCCAACCATCTGAGCTGAAGCTCAGGGCAAAATTTGCCTAGTCCATTGATGGCCAAATCAACTCGGAAGCGATCGAATGAGCGATGGTGGCTAGGGATTTATGCCTAGCGATAACCCAACCCTTTCGGCTCTTCAATACACTCCAAACAACATGTCCAAACTTCCATAGTAGGATTTTCATAAATTTTGACTTCAAAATACCAAAAATTTAAAAGTTCACCAAACCAATTCAATTAAAAAGCAATTGAACATGAAATAGATGTTAGGAATTCATACCTAACAACAATGAAAGCTATAGACATAGATGTGAGTTCAAGAACTCACCTTTAAATCCAAAAACAAGAATTGAGAAGCTCTAAAACAAAGCAAGATCAATCTCTTTTCAACTTCACTTCAAGAACTTTCAATCTATGATCACATGCAATGAATTTCCTATTAGGTTATAGGAAAAATCAAGAATTGAAGAGGAATTGAGATGGAGAAGATGAAGAGCATGCTTACCTAAGCTTCTCCTTGATTTTGGAACTTGAATTTGAATTTCCTAAGAATCTAGGGCATAGGAATTTTGATTTCCTTTCCTTTCCCCCATGTTTCCTTTTGCTTGAGAGTGTTAGGAAATTATGAAAGGAATGAATGAAGAGGAGTGGAGTTAGGGTATTTGGTAGAGGGGTTTGGGTTATGTTGTTGGGTTGGTAGGCTAGAACCAAACCCAAAGCCCAAATGAAAATACCAAAATCCTAATCAACTCCAAACATATCGATGTTTATACATAAACAAGTTATAAACGTCGTTTTTAACTCAATGGAAGTGGTCTCGAGTCCGAATTCGAATGTATACAAAAAGTCACATTTGGGACTTTAATTCAACTAACGATGCTATATTTAAATAAAGCATTTAAATATATAATCGTAAAATTGCGGGTTGTTACAGAGATTGCAAAGAAGACGACAATTTATGCGATGGAAATAATGATTTTGGTCAAGAATCCCAATGGACACCAAGAAAAGCAAATACACGAGAAATTAACGTCAATGAGTAACCAATTCCTAAAAACAACGAACCATCACCCAAAAATTCAAACCATTGAATATGCATGACTAATGAACAAGAAGAACTTGTTGTGTATTGGCTAGAGTGTTCAAAAGATCCAAAAAAATGTATGTCACAAACCGAGGTTTTTTTGTTTTTGTTTTTGGAGAATCTTATACCAACTTTTTCCATTCTCGCATTACCAATAATCTTCACAGAGGCATTGAGTCGCTGAGAACTTAATGGAGAAGGGTTAAGATGAAATGCAAAAATGAAAGGAGATAATCTCAGTGTTGATCACTAGACAACAAAGCATGGTCGCAAATGTCAATTTGGTAATTTTTGATGCAACCACTTACATAGTTAGCTATAATATCCCAAACATCTAATAATTATAAAATTTTAGCTTGAAAAGACTAACGAAGCATACATAGAAGAAAATAAGGGAGTTGTTTTCAATCTTCTACACGTCTATTATTACCTAAAGCGAGAAGACAAATAAATAAAAAAAACTAACAAGCAACACACAAGTCTTTCAGTTTGCTCTAAGAAGAATGAATGTTGATTCAAAGTACATGTGATTATGATGTTTTGGAAGTAGCTATTGACTCTACTCTATTTTGCAGTAACGATGATAGGGGGCACCAAGAAAGCGAAGATTAAAGAATAAATTTATTATATCGCACAGTACAAAGGTATTGCGTGACATGTTTGAGTTGTAACAAAATGAATTTTTTTTTAAAAAGGATGAAATGGAGCAGAAGAACATAGAAATGGTTAGAGAGGAAGGCCGAGAAACAAAGGCAGTAGCAGGAAAGAGAAGTCGTAAAGAGATAAGAGAGATGTCATCATTATGAGTTCATGGAACTCCAAAGAGAGAAAATGCATATTAAGGAAGAAGCAGCCATTATGGAAGTGTTAATCCTAGAACTCGATCAACATGAAGAAATGCAAAGAAAAACAAAGAATACCGTGCTAGTCAAGCCGCGTCTTCCTACTTTTAATGCAACTTTTTATTTATTCGTCCTACATAATAAAATTGTTTAGTTCGAACCGTTGTATTTCGTTTTAAATTAGTTGGAAACTTTTTAAAAAGATAATGAATTTACACACTTTATCTTTGTATTATCAAATAGCTGTAGAGTAAGGGAGTTGTCTTATTTCATGAATGATTTGTATCCCCAAATCAACGAACAATTTAATCAGTCCCGCCATGTGCCAAATTATTGTCATGCGCTAACTAACTAGATCTTTGTCAATTATTGCTAGTACTCTAGGTCTAGTCAATTAACTATACAATATACTGGCAGTGTTCCCTATCTCATCATGTTCGTTTACGAAAGGATATCTTGAACCAAACATTTCCAACAAAAGTAAAAGTTAATTAGTTAAAAGATGTCTAATGCTCCTTGGTCAGCATAAGACTTGCTTTTCCTAGTGAAATCATACATAGAGGTAGACCGTATACATATTTAGAGCTTGGTTCATCGTATGCATATTAGTAATGGAAGCCCTAGTGAACGAGGTACACAACAACCATCTAGATTGTATAGTTAGACGAACGACTACAGACATTAGAAGAGCGTACACAAATTTTACTAAGTTTTGCGATAAATACTGCAAAATAATTGAAGAAGTAAAAGATGAAAACCTTTTTGAAGAAATCATCTCACATTCGACTTGTTACAGATGGGAATATCATATTATTTCATTAGTCATGATGCCTTTAAACTTCTATATAGTTGGCTTACATGCTTTGGTTAGATCAATATTAATGTTACTCGTACTATTTTATTAATGGTATGCTCATTTGATTGTATGACTGCGTATTTGGTGTCTTTTAATAAATTTATTTACTTCTTGTAAGAGTACTTTGTGTTTTACCTTTTGTTTTGAAATATAAATGTAATAATCTCTTGGTCTTTTGTAATAAAAAACAATTATTAATATGATGCACATATAGAGGAACATTAAAATTGTGATATCCCGGAATTTTTGGCAATATCAATTTAATAATCTGTATTAAAAATTAAATTGATTTGATAATTTTTGTTAATAAAATTTGAATCGATTTAGTAATCTTCTTTTAATAAACATTTAAATTGTGAATTTATCTTTTAAAAGCTAATAAATTGTTTTTTTATTTATAATGTATATATATTTATATATATTGTAAATAGATGAGCTTTGTTTTAAATTTAATAAATAAATAAATCTTGTTTTCAAATTCTAATATTTTGGCAATTTGGAAATTTTGATGTATAACTTTTCAAAAGCTATTTTATAAATAACTATATGATTATAAACATAAGAAACTATGATTTGGAATTTTAAAGATAGAGTGTTTTAATATTTTAAAATAAAATCTATTTTTATTTACATTAGAGTAAAGCTTTACCTTATTGATATTTGATTTATATATATATATATATATATGTTATGATGTAATCTAGATAATAATATTTAAACTAGATCATATTTATCAATACCAAATATAAGCATAAAATAAAATATGAATATGAGTAAATGTTTAATACTTAAACTTTAAAAAGAAGTAAACAATAAATAAATACATTTATAAAGAAATACTAGACAATAAGAATGTAAGTTAAAAATAAATATTTAAGTTAGAGAATAGAAATAAATATACAAGTTAACACTATAACTATCATAACTATAACATGAACACTTGAGATAATTCTGGAACATATGTTTGCAATGCAAAAAGGAAAATATATTCATGTATGCACATATAAAATAGGATAAGTCTAGAATCTTAGAGTCTACATATATTTGCAGGCAAGTAATATATTATATACACTATAGCAATGTAGTTATACAAGGAAATAAGATAAAAGGAAACAATATAATGTATACAAGTTGTACTTGATAAAGAAAAAAAAAATCATACAAGTACATACGAAATAAAAAGAAATGGTATTGTAAACATGATAAGGGACCAAGGCATTTAATGCTTTCATTTCAAATTTGCTTGATAAATCCTCTCAGCCTCCTTATGGAAAAAAAAATCTCTGACCCTTGTGTACAAATAAACATATCAGCCCTGTGTACTTGTTCTATTTATCAAGCTTCTTTTCATTTTTGTTCATTTAAACAAATGCAAACCTGAAATCAACTAAGCGAGCAAAGCACTTCAGTTTCAAATCAAAATTTAGGCATCTCAACTACAACAAGATTTCCAGCAATTCATGTTCAAGTTTCAAAGCTATTTCAAAGTTTTCAAGGATCAAAACAACAAAAGTATGCAAGTTTTCAAATTCTAGTTTTTCAAGCCTTCCTGTTCACAAAAATCAAGCTTTCTGTTTTATAAACAGGTGAGTAAACTTTTAAATTAAAAACTTAAGTAACATGTGAATTACTGTGTTAATGATTGTTTACATGTATGTGTATGTGCAAGTCTTTGTGAATTTATGAAGTGTGCATATCTGTTGATTTTAAATATCTCTGATCTTAGTTCAAGTCTTTGCCTTTAAACTGTAAACATGAGACACCTTTAGATTTGATGCATATGACATATGGTTGAAGTAAACTTGTGATGTATGTTTGAAAATGTGTTTGTATGATGGTTTTAAGACTCTAAAACATGTGAGAATGTCTAGATATTTACTGTAATCATCTCTGTTTTTAAGTTTCAGAGATTTAAACTTAGATTAAAACTTCAAATTCTTCACACTCTAATTTCCTTTAGGCTTAAGTATTTAAACAAAGTTTGTTGTTTAAAACTAAACTAAGCTTTAAAAATATTTATAAGAATAATAGATAGAAATATTATCTGGAAAAAATGAAAGCACAGAGGATCTTGAGTTATGTTAAAAATCAAACGTTGAAATTTGTTGAATCAATTATATTTCTGGAATCGTCTCTGAAAGATAGGATTTTTAAAATCAAATTTACAAATTTTAATGAAATATTGAATGTGTTACTTGGTGATGTCTGGAATTTGAGTTTTTGAGTTTTTCTGGTGATCATGGGGGAGATGAGGCCTTAGGGTTTCATCTGGAGGAGGAAGGATGTACGACGAGGCTAGGAAAAATGGTTGATGGTGATGAAATTCACCAAGGAAGTTGCAGCAGTGGAATTTCTTCTAGAACCCTAGTTTAACTGGGCTGAGATTATCGATCAACCACGGGTTCTAAGATTGATCGAGTGCAGTGGGGTTTTGAGTGATGGAAGATTGGTCATGGACGAGGTCATGGCCGAAGTTGTAGATTTTATGGTGGTGCAGTTCGCCGTCGATAGGAGGTTTTGTTGATTGAATTTCTGGGCTTCGTGGGTTCTTCAGCTCGATTTCGATATTTTGACGTTAGCGTCGATCAGGGTGGTCGAGATGGTCGGTGGGGTCAGGGACAACTTGTGGGGCGTCGTGGTGATGGTCGCCGTTGATCAGCATCGGCGTGCATGTGCACGGCGACAACCTGTGCATCTGGGTTTTAGTTTGGGAAGGAGGAGTTATGGCTAGGGGATTTTAGAAGTTTTCTCGTGTTTCAACTCGAAGTTGTTGAGGGAGAATGTCGCGCGTGTGATGTCTCAAGTGGAAACTGGTTCCAGGATTTAAAATCTTGTTCTGTTTTTAAACTAGAAATGAATTTCAAAATTTGAAGGCAAGTTGAATTTTAAATAAAGTTTTTAACTAGTTTTATAATGTATGAATGTTTGACTTAGACTATGATGTTTAAAAAGAATTTTAGTTTTAAAATTTGGATTTTCAAAATTTAAACTTTTGTTTAAAAATAGTTTTGGTTATAAATAATTGCTTAGTTAAATTATGTAATAGATCTCTAAATGTTTTCAATAAGATGTTATTTATGTAATTGAAAATGTGATTAAAGTAGAGGTATTTAACTTAAATAAATTAAAGATGATGATTTTGTATAAACCAAGCTTAGGCTTTTGAATTTAATTTAATTTAAAATGGTAAATAGGGTTTAATGTAATGTTTGGGTTATCTTAATTTAATCTTGTTTTATTAACAAAGGTAATTAAGGTATAATTACTTAAATAAATTAAGATGTCAAATTCAGGTAATTAAATTAAGATAAAATAACTCATAATTAATTAAGGATAATCATTTGTGAAATTGTTTAATTTAGTAATTAATTAATGAAAGTAATTAAGGAAATTAATTACTCAAGGTAATAACTTCAATAAATGGGATTAGATTAAATTAAATAAATAAGTCTAATTAATTTAGAATAATCATTTGAGAAGTTGATAAGTATAATTACTTAGGGAAGTAATTAAAAAGATAATTACTGGATGTAATTAATTTAATGATGATTTAATGATAGCAATTTGAGTATAATTACTTTGTGAAATAAATCAAGGGATTAATTAAGATAATTAATTAAGGAGTAATTAATATATATAATGAAGTAATTACGGGTAGTTAATCACTGGATGTGATTAATCAAGAGTGATTAATAAATGTGGTTTAAGTAAAGATTTATTACTTAATGTAATTAATTGAAATAGAATAATTAATTAAAGAAATAATTAAGGATCATTAATTAATATAATTAATGATGTAATTAAGGATTGATTTATTAAAACTAATTAATCAATAATAAGTAATTATGAAGTAATTAATTAATGAAATTAATTAAGGATTAATGTAATTAATTATAGTTAATTAATAAATGAAGTAATTAAAGATTAATTACTGTATTTGGTTAAGGATAATTAATTTGTGAAATTAATTAAAGGATAATTACTTGAATGTAATTAAATGATAATAAATCAAGGATGATTAATTAAGATGGAAATTAGAGAATGCTTAATTAAATGACTTGGAATTAATTAATGGTTATGTAAGCAAGATTTATAATGATGAAGTAATTAATTTAATCTACTTTAAATTAATTAGAAATAAGGTAATTAATTTAATTCATTTTAAATTAATTATAAATGGTGTGATTATAAATCCTTGTTTATATATGGATGGATGATATTGATTTCCTTGAATGGTTTGAAATCTCAGATATGAGATAAGTAATGTTGTGTGATATGGATGCTTTGGTTGAAGTATGATGATAATGTGAATTATTCGTTTGTGATGATAATATGAATTATCTATTGTGATATTATGAATTATCTATCTGTGTATATATAGATAATTGAATTGAATTGTTTTAACTTTAAAACAACTTGGACTTAAAAGATGGCGATTTGGATTTCGATGAGACCGGGATCGGGTTTCCAGATTTGGATATCCGAATACCACATCGATCCAAATTAAGGATAGGTCGTGAATCTCAAGTGAAGAGGAAGATTCAGAGTGCAAGGGTTATTGTCGTTAACTCTGAGGGTAATTCCTAAATGAGTGTAACGAGATAATGCCTTCGGTTTCGTTCGAATCCGGAACGAACTTGTATGGATTGAATGCTTTCAGAACATCGTCAAGTGGACGATGAGCATTCTAAGTGATGTATTCTGATAAGGTAATCGTAGCCTCAGGCCTCATCAATCGGGAATGGCTAAAACAGGGGAGGTGCAGCAAGGCTTCGTGGGTAGCACCCACTTGAGAGCGAGATATACCCATGTCTAGATGTCCCTTTTTATTTCGGCTGTGTGGGCAGTTGATTGCAACAACTGCTGGGGTTGTTTTGTTTGGGACTGTCCAGTAAGGGATGGTTCCGGCTTTGTGTTGTAGGGGGTCGGGAGTGATCCTCGGTACGGTGATCTAGGCCACGTACTATGACGGGCGGTACCCCAGTAGCCCTGCCATTGTATGGAATCCAATCTCCAATAAGCGCCGTACGATTTTGTTGTGCCCAACTATGTTGGAACGTGAGATGTAAGCATTCCAGCTATTTCTGTATTTTACTTGAAAACCCTAGACCCTATTATAATATCACTGAATTTCCTATCAAATGTTTGGTTAGCGTAAGGTAAAAACTTTTCCATGTTTATGTGTGGGAATTCTTACGTGATACCTTTGTTTCCAAAGGATTTTCAAAGTTAAGCAACTTTAACCTGTTACTCACACCAGACCCATGTCTGACCCAGAGTTTATCTTCTGTTTTCTTGGCTGAGATGATCGATCAACCATGGGTTCTAACATTGATCGAGTGCAGTGGTGTTTTGAGTGATGGAAGATTGGTCATGGACGAGGTCATAGCCGAAGTTGTAGATTTTCTGGTGGTGCAGTTCGCCGTTGATATGAGGTTTTGTTGATCGAGTTTTTGGGCTTCGTGGGTTCTTTAGCTCGATTTTGATATTTTGACGTTAGCGTCGATCAGGGTGGTCGAGATGGTCGGTGGGGTCAGGGATAACTTGTGGGGCGCGTGGTGATGGTCGTCGTTGATCAGGATCGGCGTGCATGTGCACAGCGACAACCTGTGCATCTGGGTTTTAGTTTGGGAAGGAGTAGTTATGGCCAGGGGATTTTCATAGTTTTCTCGTGTTTCGACTCGAAGTTGTTGAGGGAGAATGTCGCGTGTGTGATGTCTCGAGTGGAAACTGGTTCCAGGATTTAAAATCCTGTTCTGTTTTTAAACTAGAAATGAATTTCAAAATTTGAAGGCAAGTTGAATTTTAAACAAAGTTTTTAACTAGTTTTATAATGTATGAATGTTTGACTTAGACTATGATGTTTAAAAAGAATTTTAGTTTTAAAATTTGGATTTTCAAAATTTAAACTTTTGTTTAAAAATAGTTTTGGTTATAAATATTGCTTAGTTAAATTATGTAATAGATCTCTAAATGTTTTCAAATAAGATGTTATTTATGTAATTGAAAATGTGATTAAAGTAGAGGTATTTAACTTAAATAAATTAAAGATGATGATTTTGTATAAACCAAGCTTAGGCTTTTGAATTTAATTTAATTTAAAATGGTAAATAGGGTTTAATGTAATGTTTGGGTTATCTTAATTTAATCTTGTTTTATTAACAAAGGTAATTAAGGTATAATTACTTAAATAAATTAAGATGTTAAATTCAGGTAATTAAATTAAGATAAAATAACTCGTAATTAATTAAGGATAATCATTTGTGAATTTTTTTAATTTAGTAATTAATTAATGAAAGTAATTAAGGAAATTAATTACTTAAGGTAATTAACTTCAATAAATGGGATTAGATTAAATTAATTAAATAAGTCTAATTAATTTAGAATAATCATTTGAGAAGTTGATAAGTATAATTACTTAGGGAAGTAATTAAAAAGATAATTACTGGATGTAATTAATTTCATGATGATTTAATGATAGCAATTTGAGTATAATTACTTTGTGAAATAAATCAAGGGATTAATTAAGATAATTAATTAAGGAGTAATCAATTTGTATAATGAAGTAATTAAGGGTAGTTAATCACTGGATGTGATTAATCAAGAGTGATTAATAAATGTGGTTTAAGTAAAGATTTATTACTTAATGTAATTAATTGAAATAGATTAATTAATTAAAGAAGTAATTAAGGATCATTAATTAATATAATTAATGATGTAATTAAAGATTGATTTATTAAAACTAATTAATCAATAATAAGTAATTATGAAGTAATTAATTAAGGATTAATGTAATTAATTATAGTTAATTAATAAATGAAGTAATTAAAGATTAATTACTATATTTGGTTAAGGATAATTAATTTGTGAAATTAATTAAAGGATAATTACTTGAATGTAATTAAATGATAATAAATCAAGGATGGTTAATTAAGATGGAAATTAGAGAATGATTAATTAATTGACACTACACCATTATAAGATATTAACAACGGGTATAAACCGTTGTTAAGTCTAAATGCAACGGGTAAAAACCATCTTCATTACAGGAGTGGTTGAATTTAGCGACGGGACAAAACCGTTGTTTTATGTCCAAAAGGCAACGGGTATAAACCGTTGCAAATTGTGTCAAAGGCAACGGGTATAAACCGTTGCAAATTGGATCCAAGGCAACGGGTATTAACCGTTGCAAATTGGGAAAAATGCAACGGGTATAAAACGTTGCTTTATGGACAATAAGCAACGGGTATAAACCGTTGCTTTATGTCTAGTAAAAAACGGTTTAAAACCGTTGCTTTATGCCCAAGTCACACATAAAGCAACGGTTAACAACCGTTGCACATAGTGTTTGCTCCTGCCCCTACAAAATCACATCTGTAACTCACTACTGCGTATATCTCAGTATATATACCGGAATATCAATATATATCAAAATATTGGTACACAAGCACTATAAACATATCGCACATATTACATACATATAATATTATTATCAAACTTATAATTACACTCATTGTTTTGCAAACAGAATACTACCGTGCCGGAATATCATACTTATTACACTGCATTGTTTATTACACTACAGTACAAAGATTTCATTAATTACACTACATTGTTTTGCAAGCAGTGAAGTCTACATGGTTCATTACAGGGAAAAGCATTCCAGTTTTCAGACTTCAATGTTTGCAGTGTAGACTTGAAGCTCAACACAATATAGACCAGCAGTGGAGCTACAGAAATGATTTGCAGTGCAGCTACAAACTCGAGGCAAAATGATTTGCAGTGCAGACTTGAAGCTCAACACAATATAGACCATCAGTGGAGCTACAGAAATGTACCAAGCAACCAGGGGATGAAAACAAAAGTCAGTATATCTGAAGTGAATGCAGAGACAAAGCACAAGAATGCAACTATACTGAAATGCATAAATAACTGATGCAAACTAACCATCACATGATATACAAGAACAAACTGGTTGGACCAAATGCGTATGGATACTATGCCAGACTGTAAACAAGATCAAAGGCAGACCAGTAAAAGAAACTACAAGTATACATCTACGACAGACCAGGCAGTAATAAAGCAAACTGCACATCTAACTAGAGCCAAGACTACAAGTACAAGGCATATATATATACATCTAACTAAAGCCAAGACTACTAGTACAAAGCAATTCAAAGCAAACAACGGTTAGGATAAAGAAAATTTGATCAAGCCTCAATTTCCAGATTTTGAAATCTTTTTCAGGTTCTCTTTCCTCTCTGTCAAACTATCCAGGTGAGCAAACCACCCTTATAAATTCTTAAAACTTGATATATCTATTTTGCATGTGATAAGTCTTGAATGTAAATTGTGAAAGGTGCTTGCATGCTTGTATTTATGTATGCATGACTGTGTGTACTATTGTGTACAGGAAAACAAAAGAAAATCAGCAATATATGCAAAGAACAAGTCAGAAATATCAATACCTCCGACTAAAGATATCGTATCAAACCCTTTTGATGGCTCACATAACCTCTGACTCCAACATCCCCAAAGGTCTCGGTAAATTGTCGACATATTTTGGCGGTTAGCTCATTCGGCAATAAAATTTTATCCAACAACACTTTTTCATATGTGGGTGGTACTGCTTTTCCATGAATTACTAATGCTGTGGAATCTCGACATATAGTACCTGTTATATAAGCATTTTTGGAGTGAATATATGGATTCACATTTACAGAACTAACAAAAAACAAAACTCATGCTACCCAAAACCATTTCACAAACATGCAGCGATGGCCCAAGTTTCATAGCATATGAACTAGACCCAAATTTGCCTAATAATGACTTGGGTTTAATGCCAGAAGTGAATTACAGAGAATTTTTTTGGCAACCAAGCAACATATATATTAAATGCGTGCAAATCGAAGCATAAGTCATTCTACTGGAAACTATTACAGGGGGTATTATCACTACTGGAAACTTGTATTAAGCAAAGTAACTGTTCGTGGCATAAAAATTGCTGTCGTAGAATATAAATGGTAGAAACAGTAGTCACTGCTTATCATTACAAAGGCTCAACGCTAATCGCTGATTACAAGGAATCAAATACATAACTATATTCAAGCAACCAAGATAACCTGATGAAGAGTTATTGTACTGACTGTCAGTTAGAAGTAGATGAATCATGGACAAAAATTAGTAATAAATTATGAAACCAACAGATGACAATTTTTGTTGGTAATTGAGAATCAACAATGGAAAAATGGGTGCATTGGTTCTTACGTTCACTGTGAACTTTTTACAAAGAAAAGATGTGCGTTTTTTTTTCTCGATCGCTAAACCCTGACGTGAAATTGATATGTCCAAGCTAATCTAAATCACAAACAGAGTCATCAGGAGCGGTCGGATTGTCCATGAATGCAGTCAAAAGATATCTGTGACAATTAAAATACAGCAGATAAAATTATTCTATATGATGACCTGTATGTTTCCTGATACACTCTCCCGTTCACGAAGTTAAGCATTCACTGACTTTGCAACATATTATTTTCTTCAAATTTTAATAAAATAGTACCTGTTGCAATTAATTCATCCTTGAAGTTCAGGATTTCACATCTTTGGTCGATTAACTGATTGTTCGGAGTGGCAAACTGAGAAGATGCAATTTCACTGCCTACTTGACGATTATCTTGGGCTATGCTGAGAAGACGCTCCAGTTTATCATCCATATTGTCCAGCTTCATCAATTTTTGCTCCACATTTTGCAGTCGTTGCTCATATATTCCTTGGGCCTGTTTGAGCCGTTTGCATGGAATGGCAGCACTCTTAACTTGGCTAGGAGCTATATTGGTCCCAATACTTCGGCTCTTGCCCTTTACATCTTTACCAAACACTGATATAAAGACGGCTTCATCACCACCCCTTGTCGTTTCCTTTTCTTTTTCAATTTTGTCCTAAAAAGTAAATACATATATATTAATAATGAAAATTTAATTTAGAGGCGTTGTTATTTGTTTAACTTACAAAGTAGGAAGATGTCGCATCTGACGTGCTGCCATCTTTTTTCTTATGCGTTTTCTCCCATACTTGAAGACGTGATACTTCTGTTCCCGGACTACTTGAATCGACCTGCATATAATGACCTAAAATTATATTTGGAACTAACGGTATATGCAATGTGATGCACCAATTCAATGACACATACCATTTCTTGAGTAATCATAGCGTGACTCTTACGTCCCGAATGATGACCATATTCGAGCATTGATCTATTTTGTTTGCCTCGCTTCCTTTTTTCTTTTGCCTCGGGTTTTGATTCGTTTCTTATGAACTCATCCCAATCATCTTGAGCAATTTTCGGTGGACAATTTCTTTTGCCTCGGGTACTTTGAAGGTAGCGTGTTACCTTCGGGGAGTAACTCCTTTATGAATTCGAGTACTGCAGTCACACCATTGTCTGAAAAGCCGTATTGGGTCTTCAAGCTATTCAGTTTCACAATGGCATATAACTTTGTAATCTCTTTTGGACAAGAAGGATACAATGGCTCTGTTGCAGTTGCACTATCAAAAAATGATTTATCTGTAAACTGCTCACCAATATTAGCATTATCATGAAACTGACTTGTAGGTTGAAAATGATGGAATCTATCTGCATCATTGATCAAATCCTCCATCCTAATATGTTCGGACTCATCAGTATTTGTGGCATGACTAACCGGTTGTTGTTTTGGATTCTCCGGTATTCTTTCTCCGTGAAAACACCACACGGTATATGATTGAACAATACCATATCTAAGCAAATGAAAATGAATGTCATTTAATTTGAATGTATCTTCATTTTTGCACCTCGTGCAAGGGCACGAATACTTTTCCTTATTGCCACCGTTTTCAGCAACAAATTTAACGAAATTTCTCACACCTTCCACATATTCTGTATTTCTTCGATTAGATTGATTCATCCATTGTTTGTCTATACTAAAAGACATACTGAAAGAAAATAACAAGAGCTAATAATAAATCATGGGTAACAATATCTTATGGCTTTCCACCAAGTTCAACTCTGATATTAACTAAACAGATGAATATTCTTTTGATTTCACTTGAAATTTAACATTAGCATCAAACTGTTTCCAAAAAATTTGCCATTACAACATCGCCATTTTGTAGCACCAGAGTAATGTCTATGCATTACCCCTCTCCTGATACTTGGTTTGCGCCATTAACAACAATTTTATCCACTTACTAAATATGGTCTCATATTTAGTAAAACAAAATTCATTGCATCAACTTATACCCTAGCAGTCACTATAAGCAACTATGTCTAACTAGCATGTAAGTATCAGTTCCTAAATAATTATTAGTTTTTTAGCTTCAGCTTTCAAATTTCAATTCCTAAACGATTATTTACAGAAAACTACTTGTTTATAACTAAATACTAATAAGTTATTAGCTTCAGGCGTTTTCAAGGTTAATGAAATCTAAAGCAGTAAAAGGGCGACTCAATTTTAGAAAATTAGACAACTCAAAACAAGAAATTCGCATACTTAATTAGCAGTGGCAGTATAGAGACTGTAGCAGGACTTCAAATCAGCAGTAGAAAATATCGCGTAGGAGGCAAGCTTGAGCCGACGATGGCTGATGGAATAGCCGAGTATGCAGCGATGATTATTTAGAAAGCGTTGATTTTTGAAACCCTAGTTTCTTTGAGTTCGAGTAGATCGCCAGATTGCTATTGAGCTGTAACTGTGAAGTAAAACAGATAAGGGCGACTCAATTTTAGAAAATTAGACAACTCAAAACAAGAAATTCGCATACTTAATTAGCAGTGGCAGTATAGAGACTGTAGCAGGACTTCAAATCAGCAGTAGAAAATATCGCGTAGGAGGCAAGCTTGAGCCGACGATGGCTGATGGAATAGCCGAGTATGCAGCGATGATTATTTAGAAAGCGTTGATTTTTGAAACCCTAGTATTTTTGGGTTCGAGCAGATCGCCAACATGGAGATTGCTATTGAGCTGTAACTGTGAAGTAAAACAGATTTTGGGTGTTGCCCGGCTTAGTTGGTTGCCCCATCCCAGGGGCTTGGTGGGCTTGCCACTGGGCCGGCTAAAAGATTGGGACGGTTAATAACCGTTGCTAATTAGCCACGGTTGAAAACCGTTGCTAATAGGAATGAAGCGCGCCAAAAATTATGGCGCGAAAGGATGAAATTCACCGCCATCATTTGTCTCCAAAGAAGCTACGGTTAATAACCGTTCCCAATTAGCAATAAGAAAAACCCGTTGCTAACTGAACCAAGACGGTTATTAACCGTTGCTAAATGGCAACGGTTATTAACCGTTGCCAAATGTGCGGATGGTTAGTTGCAAATCTCAGTATTTGGTGTAGTGTGACTTGGAATTAATTAATGGTTATGTAAGCAAGATTTATAATGATGAAGTAATTAATTTAATCTACTTTAAATTAATTAGAAATAAGGTAATTAATTTAATTCATTTTAAATTAATTATAAATGGTGTGATTATAAATCCTTGTTTATATATGGATGGATGATATTGATTTCCTTGAATGGTTTGAAATCTCAGATATGAGATAAGTAATGTTGTGTGATATGGATGCTTTGGTTGAAGTATGATGATAATGTGAATTATTCGTTTGTGATGATAATATGAATTATCTATTGTGATATTATGAATTATCTATCTGTGTATATATAGATAATTGAATTGAATTGTTTTAACTTTAAAACAACTTGGACTTAAAAGATGGCGATTTGGATTTCGATGAGACCGGATCGGGTTTCCAGATTTGGATATCCGAATACCACATCGATCCAAATTAAGGATAGGTCGTGAATCTCAAGTGAAGAGGAAGATTCAGAGTGCAAGGGTTATTGTCGTTAACTCTGAGGGTAATTCCTAAATGAGTGTAACGAGATAATGCCTTCGGTTTCGTTCGAATCCGGAACGAACTTGTATGGATTGAATGCTTTCAGAACATCGTCAAGTGGACGATGAGCATTCTAAGTGATGTATTCTGATAAGGTAATCGTAGCCTCAGGCCTCATCAATCGGGAATGGCTAAAACAGGGGAGGTGCAGCAAGGCTTCGTGGGTAGCACCCACTTGAGAGCGAGATATACCCATGTCTAGATGTCCCTTTTTATTTCGGCTGTGTGGGCAGTTGATTGCAACAACTGCTGGGGTTGTTTTGTTTGGGACTGTCCAGTAAGGGATGGTTCCGGCTTTGTGTTGTAGGGGGTCGGGAGTGATCCTCGGTACGGTGATCTAGGCCACGTACTGTGACGGGCGGTACCCCAGTAGCCCTGCCATTGTATGGAATCCAATCTCCAATAAGCGCCGTACGATTTTGTTGTGCCCAACTATGTTGGAACGTGAGATGTAAGCATTCCAGCTATTTCTGTATTTTACTTGAAAACCCTAGACCCTATTATAATATCACTGAATTTCCTATCAAATGTTTGGTTAGCGTAAGGTAAAAACTTTTCCATGTTTATGTGTGGGAATTCTTACGTGATACCTTTGTTTCCAAAGGATTTTCAAAGT
This sequence comes from Allium fistulosum, assembly GCA_030737815.1. NCBI lineage: Eukaryota > Viridiplantae > Streptophyta > Magnoliopsida > Asparagales > Amaryllidaceae > Allium > Allium fistulosum. The sequence goes on from CM060906.1 coordinate 548,429,213, forward strand.
TAAGCAACTTTAACCTGTTACTCACACCAGACCCATGTCTGACCCAGAGTTTATCTTCTGTTTTCTTGGCTGAGATGATCGATCAACCATGGGTTCTAACATTGATCGAGTGCAGTGGTGTTTTGAGTGATGGAAGATTAGTCATGGACGAGGTCATAGCCGAAGTTGTAGATTTTCTGGTGGTGCAGTTCGCCGTTGATATGAGGTTTTGTTGATCGAGTTTTTGGGCTTCGTGGGTTCTTTAGCTCGATTTTGATATTTTGACGTTAGCGTCGATCAGGGTGGTCGAGATGGTCGGTGGGGTCAGGGATAACTTGTGGGGCGCGTGGTGATGGTCGTCGTTGATCAGGATCGGCGTGCATGTGCACAGCGACAACCTGTGCATCTGGGTTTTAGTTTGGGAAGGAGTAGTTATGGCCAGGGGATTTTCATAGTTTTCTCGTGTTTCGACTCGAAGTTGTTGAGGGAGAATGTCGCGTGTGTGATGTCTCGAGTGGAAACTGGTTCCAGGATTTAAAATCCTGTTCTGTTTTTAAACTAGAAATGAATTTCAAAATTTGAAGGCAAGTTGAATTTTAAACAAAGTTTTTAACTAGTTTTATAATGTATGAATGTTTGACTTAGACTATGATGTTTAAAAAGAATTTTAGTTTTAAAATTTGGATTTTCAAAATTTAAACTTTTGTTTAAAAATAGTTTTGGTTATAAATATTGCTTAGTTAAATTATGTAATAGATCTCTAAATGTTTTCAAATAAGATGTTATTTATGTAATTGAAAATGTGATTAAAGTAGAGGTATTTAACTTAAATAAATTAAAGATGATGATTTTGTATAAACCAAGCTTAGGCTTTTGAATTTAATTTAATTTAAAATGGTAAATAGGGTTTAATGTAATGTTTGGGTTATCTTAATTTAATCTTGTTTTATTAACAAAGGTAATTAAGGTATAATTACTTAAATAAATTAAGATGTTAAATTCAGGTAATTAAATTAAGATAAAATAACTCGTAATTAATTAAGGATAATCATTTGTGAATTTTTTTAATTTAGTAATTAATTAATGAAAGTAATTAAGGAAATTAATTACTTAAGGTAATTAACTTCAATAAATGGGATTAGATTAAATTAATTAAATAAGTCTAATTAATTTAGAATAATCATTTGAGAAGTTGATAAGTATAATTACTTAGGGAAGTAATTAAAAAGATAATTACTGGATGTAATTAATTTCATGATGATTTAATGATAGCAATTTGAGTATAATTACTTTGTGAAATAAATCAAGGGATTAATTAAGATAATTAATTAAGGAGTAATCAATTTGTATAATGAAGTAATTAAGGGTAGTTAATCACTGGATGTGATTAATCAAGAGTGATTAATAAATGTGGTTTAAGTAAAGATTTATTACTTAATGTAATTAATTGAAATAGATTAATTAATTAAAGAAGTAATTAAGGATCATTAATTAATATAATTAATGATGTAATTAAAGATTGATTTATTAAAACTAATTAATCAATAATAAGTAATTATGAAGTAATTAATTAAGGATTAATGTAATTAATTATAGTTAATTAATAAATGAAGTAATTAAAGATTAATTACTATATTTGGTTAAGGATAATTAATTTGTGAAATTAATTAAAGGATAATTACTTGAATGTAATTAAATGATAATAAATCAAGGATGGTTAATTAAGATGGAAATTAGAGAATGATTAATTAATTGACACTACACCATTATAAGATATTAACAACGGGTATAAACCGTTGTTAAGTCTAAATGCAACGGGTAAAAACCATCTTCATTACAGGAGTGGTTGAATTTAGCGACGGGACAAAACCGTTGTTTTATGTCCAAAAGGCAACGGGTATAAACCGTTGCAAATTGTGTCAAAGGCAACGGGTATAAACCGTTGCAAATTGGATCCAAGGCAACGGGTATTAACCGTTGCAAATTGGGAAAAATGCAACGGGTATAAAACGTTGCTTTATGGACAATAAGCAACGGGTATAAACCGTTGCTTTATGTCCAGTAAAAAACGGTTTAAAACCGTTGCTTTATGCCCAAGTCACACATAAAGCAACGGTTAACAACCGTTGCACATAGTGTTTGCTCCTGCCCCTACAAAATCACATCTGTAACTCACTACTGCGTATATCTCAGTATATATACCAGAATATCAATATATATCAAAATATTGGTACACAAGCACTATAAACATATCGCACATATTCCATACATATAATATTATTATCAAACTTATAATTACACTCATTGTTTTGCAAACAGAATACTACCGTGCCGGAATATCATACTTATTACACTGCATTGTTTATTACACTACAGTACAAAGATTTCATTAATTACACTACATTGTTTTGCAAGCAGTGAAGTCTACATGGTTCATTACAGGGAAAAGCATTCCAGTTTTCAGACTTTAATGTTTGCAGTGTAGACTTGAAGCTCAACACAATATAGACCAGCAGTGGAGCTACAGAAATGATTTGCAGTGCAGCTACAAACTCGAGGCAAAATGATTTGCAGTGCAGACTTGAAGCTCAACACAATATAGACCATCAGTGGAGCTACAGAAATGTACCAAGCAACCAGGGGATGAAAACAAAAGTCAGTATATCTGAAGTGAATGCAGAGACAAAGCACAAGAATGCAACTATACTGAAATGCATAAATAACTGATGCAAACTAACCATCACATGATATACAAGAACAAACTGGTTGGACCAAATGCGTATGGATACTATGCCAGACTGTAAACAAGATCAAAGGCAGACCAGTAAAAGAAACTACAAGTATACATCTACGACAGACCAGGCAGTAATAAAGCAAACTGCACATCTAACTAGAGCCAAGACTACAAGTACAAGGCATATATATATACATCTAACTAAAGCCAAGACTACTAGTACAAAGCAATTCAAAGCAAACAACGGTTAGGATAAAGAAAATTTGATCAAGCCTCAATTTCCAGATTTTGAAATCTTTTTCAGGTTCTCTTTCCTCTCTGTCAAACTATCCAGGTGAGCAAACCACCCTTATAAATTCTTAAAACTTGATATATCTATTTTGCATGTGATAAGTCTTGAATGTAAATTGTGAAAGGTGCTTGCATGCTTGTATTTATGTATGCATGACTGTGTGTACTATTGTGTACAGGAAAACAAAAGAAAATCAGCAATATATGCAAAGAACAAGTCAGAAATATCAATACCTCCGACTAAAGATATCGTATCAAACCCTTTTGATGGCTCACATAACCTCCGACTCCAACATCCCCAAAGGTCTCGGTAAATTGTCGACATATTTTGGCGGTTAGCTCATTCGGCAATAAAATTTTATCCAACAACACTTTTTCATATGTGGGTGGTACTGCTTTTCCATGAATTACTAATGCTGTGGAATCTCGACATATAGTACCTGTTATATAAGCATTTTTGGAGTGAATATATGGATTCACATTTATAGAACTAACAAAAAACAAAACTCATGCTACCCAAAACCATTTCACAAACATGCAGCGATGGCCCAAGTTTCATAGCATATGAACTAGACCCAAATTTGCCTAATAATGACTTGGGTTTAATGCCAGAAGTGAATTACAGAGAATTTTTTTGGCAACCAAGCAACATATATATTAAATGCGTGCAAATCGAAGCATAAGTCATTCTACTGGAAACTATTACAGGGGGTATTATCACTACTGGAAACTTGTATTAAGCAAAGTAACTGTTCGTGGCATAAAAATTGCTGTCGTAGAATATAAATGGTAGAAACAGTAGTCACTGCTTATCATTACAAAGGCTCAACGCTAATCGCTGATTACAAGGAATCAAATACATAACTATATTCAAGCAACCAAGATAACCTGATGAAGAGTTATTGTACTGACTGTCAGTTAGAAGTAGATGAATCATGGACAAAAATTAGTAATAAATTATGAAACCAACAGATGACAATTTTTGTTGGTAATTGAGAATCAACAATGGAAAAATGGGTGCATTGGTTCTTACGTTCACTGTGAACTTTTTACAAAGAAAAGATGTGCGTTTTTTTTTCTCGATCGCTAAACCCTGACGTGAAATTGATATGTCCAAGCTAATCTAAATCACAAACAGAGTCATCAGGAGCGGTCGGATTGTCCATGAATGCAGTCAAAAGATATCTGTGACAATTAAAATACAGCAGATAAAATTATTCTATATGATGACCTGTATGTTTCCTGATACACTCTCCCGTTCACGAAGTTAAGCATTCACTGACTTTGCAACATATTATTTTCTTCAAATTTTAATAAAATAGTACCTGTTGCAATTAATTCATCCTCGAAGTTCAGGATTTCACATCTTTGGTCGATTAACTGATTGTTCGGAGTGGCAAACTGAGAAGATGCAATTTCACTGCCTACTTGACGATTATCTTGGGCTATGCTGAGAAGACGCTCCAGTTTATCATCCATATTGTCCAGCTTCATCAATTTTTGCTCCACATTTTGCAGTCGTTGCTCATATATTCCTTGGGCCTGTTTGAGCCGTTTGCATGGAATGGCAGCACTCTTAACTTGGCTAGGAGCTATATTGGTCCCAATACTTCGGCTCTTGCCCTTTACATCTTTACCAAACACTGATATAAAGACGGCTTCATCACCACCACTTGTCGTTTCCTTTTCTTTTTCAATTTTGTCCTAAAAAGTAAATACATATATATTAATAATGAAAATTTAATTTAGAGGCGTTGTTATTTGTTTAACTTACAAAGTAGGAAGATGTCGCATCTGACGTGCTGCCATCTTTTTTCTTATGCGTTTTCTCCCATACTTGAAGACGTGATACTTCTGTTCCCGGACTACTTGAATCGACCTGCATATAATGACCTAAAATTATATTTGGAACTAACGGTATATGCAATGTGATGCACCAATTCAATGACACATACCATTTCTTGAGTAATCATAGCGTGACTCTTACGTCCCGAATGATGACCATATTCGAGCATTGATCTATTTTGTTTGCCTCGCTTCCTTTTTTCTTTTGCCTCGGGTTTTGATTCGTTTCTTATGAACTCATCCCAATCATCTTGAGCAATTTTCGGTGGACAATTTCTTTTGCCTCGGGTACTTTGAAGGTAGCGTGTTACCTTCGGGGAGTAACTCCTTTATGAATTCGAGTACTGCAGTCACACCATTGTCTGAAAAGCCGTATTGGGTCTTCAAGCTATTCAGTTTCACAATGGCATATAACTTTGTAATCTCTTTTGGACAAGAAGGATACAATGGCTCTGTTGCAGTTGCACTATCAAAAAATGATTTATCTGTAAACTGCTCACCAATATTAGCATTATCATGAAACTGACTTGTAGGTTGAAAATGATGGAATCTATCTGCATCATTGATCAAATCCTCCATCCTAATATGTTCGGACTCATCAGTATTTGTGGCATGACTAACCGGTTGTTGTTTTGGCTTCTCCGGTATTCTTTCTCCGTGAAAACACCACACGGTATATGATTGAACAATACCATATCTAAGCAAATGAAAATGAATGTCATTTAATTTGAATGTATCTTCATTTTTGCACCTCGTGCAAGGGCACGAATACTTTTCCTTATTGCCACCGTTTTCAGCAACAAATTTAACGAAATTTCTCACACCTTCCACATATTCTGTATTTCTTCGATTAGATTGATTCATCCATTGTTTGTCTATACTAAAAGACATACTGAAAGAAAATAACAAGAGCTAATAATAAATCATGGGTAACAATATCTTATGGCTTTCCACCAAGTTCAACTCTGATATTAACTAAACAGATGAATATTCTTTTGATTTCACTTGAAATTTAACATTAGCATCAAACTGTTTCCAAAAAATTTGCCATTACAACATCGCCATTTTGTAGCACCAGAGTAATGTCTATGCATTACCCCTCTCCTGATACTTGGTTTGCGCCATTAACAACAATTTTATCCACTTACTAAATATGGTCTCATATTTAGTAAAACAAAATTCATTGCATCAACTTATACCCTAGCAGTCACTATAAGCAACTATGTCTAACTAGCATGTAAGTATCAGTTCCTAAATAATTATTAGTTTTTTAGCTTCAGCTTTCAAATTTCAATTCCTAAACGATTATTTACAGAAAACTACTTGTTTATAACTAAATACTAATAAGTTATTAGCTTCAGGCGTTTTCAAGGTTAATGAAATCTAAAGCAGTAAAAGGGCGACTCAATTTTAGAAAATTAGACAACTCAAAACAAGAAATTCGCATACTTAATTAGCAGTGGCAGTATAGAGACTGTAGCAGGACTTCAAATCAGCAGTAGAAAATATCGCGTAGGAGGCAAGCTTGAGCCGACGATGGCTGATGGAATAGCCGAGTATGCAGCGATGATTATTTAGAAAGCGTTGATTTTTGAAACCCTAGTTTCTTTGAGTTCGAGTAGATCGCCAGATTGCTATTGAGCTGTAACTGTGAAGTAAAACAGATAAGGGCGACTCAATTTTAGAAAATTAGACAACTCAAAACAAGAAATTCGCATACTTAATTAGCAGTGGCAGTATAGAGACTGTAGCAGGACTTCAAATCAGCAGTAGAAAATATCGCGTAGGAGGCAAGCTTGAGCCGACGATGGCTGATGGAATAGCCGAGTATGCAGCGATGATTATTTAGAAAGCGTTGATTTTTGAAACCCTAGTATTTTTGGGTTCGAGCAGATCGCCAACATGGAGATTGCTATTGAGCTGTAACTGTGAAGTAAAACAGATTTTGGGTGTTGCCCGGCTTAGTTGGTTGCCCCATCCCAGGGGCTTGGTGGGCTTGCCACTGGGCCGGCTAAAAGATTGGGACGGTTAATAACCGTTGCTAATTAGCCACGGTTGAAAATCGTTGCTAATAGGAATGAAGCGCGCCAAAAATTATGGCGCGAAAGGATGAAATTCACCGCCATCATTTGTCTCCAAAGAAGCTACGGTTAATAACCGTTCCCAATTAGCAATAAGAAAAACCCGTTGCTAACTGAACCAAGACGGTTATTAACCGTTGCTAAATGGCAACGGTTATTAACCGTTGCCAAATGTGCGGATGGTTAGTTGCAAATCTCAGTATTTGGTGTAGTGTGACTTGGAATTAATTAATGGTTATGTAAGCAAGATTTATAATGATGAAGTAATTAATTTAATCTACTTTAAATTAATTAGAAATAAGGTAATTAATTTAATTCATTTTAAATTAATTATAAATGGTGTGATTATAAATCCTTGTTTATATATGGATGGATGATATTGATTTCCTTGAATGGTTTGAAATCTCAGATATGAGATAAGTAATGTTGTGTGATATGGATGCTTTGGTTGAAGTATGATGATAATGTGAATTATTCGTTTGTGATGATAATATGAATTATCTATTGTGATATTATGAATTATCTATCTGTGTATATATAGATAATTGAATTGAATTGTTTTAACTTTAAAACAACTTGGACTTAAAAGATGGCGATTTGGATTTCGATGAGACCGGGATCGGGTTTCCAGATTTGGATATCCGAATACCACATCGATCCAAATTAAGGATAGGTCGTGAATCTCAAGTGAAGAGGAAGATTCAGAGTGCAAGGGTTATTGTCGTTAACTCTGAGGGTAATTCCTAAATGAGTGTAACGAGATAATGCCTTCGGTTTCGTTCGAATCCGGAACGAACTTGTATGGATTGAATGCTTTCAGAACATCGTCAAGTGGACGATGAGCATTCTAAGTGATGTATTCTGATAAGGTAATCGTAGCCTCAGGCCTCATCAATCGGGAATGGCTAAAACAGGGGAGGTGCAGCAAGGCTTCGTGGGTAGCACCCACTTGAGAGCGAGATATACCCATGTCTAGATGTCCCTTTTTATTTCGGCTGTGTGGGCAGTTGATTGCAACAACTGCTGGGGTTGTTTTGTTTGGGACTGTCCAGTAAGGGATGGTTCCGGCTTTGTGTTGTAGGGGGTCGGGAGTGATCCTCGGTACGGTGATCTAGGCCACGTACTGTGACGGGCGGTACCCCAGTAGCCCTGCCATTGTATGGAATCCAATCTCCAATAAGCGCTGTACTATTTAGTTGTGCCCAACTATGTTGGAACGTGAGATGTAAGCATTCCAGCTATTTCTGTATTTTACTTGAAAACCCTAGACCCTATTATAATATCACTGAATTTCCTATCAAATGTTTGGTTAGCGTAAGGTAAAAACTTTTCCATGTTTATGTGTGGGAATTCTTACGTGATACCTTTGTTTCCAAAGGATTTTCAAAGTTAAGCAACTTTAACCTGTTACTCACACCAGACCCATGTCTGACCCAGAGTTTATCTTCTGTTTTCTTAAACTCTCGGGTACTCAAATTTTTACGAGTAGCCAAGGGATTCAGGTTAGCTTTGACGAATTATGGAGGAGCAATGGAGCAGGAGGCTTCAGCGTATAGAGATATAGTGGTTCCGCTGTGTTAGTGTTTATCTGTATTTCCAATGTGTTGTATCTCTGTGATATTTTGAGTTGTATGAAAGACAGGTGTTTATAACTGTCTAAATTGTGATGTATAAGCTGTGTATCTTTGATGTATATGATACTATGTAATATCTTATGTAATTAATATAATTTATTCGTTCCGCTGTGAGATTCTGATGTTGTTTAGTTCTTTCTTCTCTATCTTTTCTCTTTTCTATCCCTTTCTTTCTTATAGATGATGCAACTTTCTGGTGATAGAAGGTTGGGTCGCTACAGTTGGTATCAGAGTGCTAGGTTGAGTGAATACTTAGGCTCTGGAGTGGTATCTTTCTTGAGAGAGCGTATTTGTAATTTTGAATATATATATATTTATTTCTACCTATCTGTTGGGTTACCTGTTCGGGTTTTCCAATATAAGTTATAAAGGTAGATAGGGTAGTGGTGTGTGTAACACGACTACCAATGGTTGGAGTTTGAATGTTTGAGGTTGGAAGTGTATCTATCGAGACTGTAGACCTAATACCGTCTCGAGTGAGCTTTGGGTGGTGTAAGGATTTCATCGATCTCTGAAGGTAACCTGTTAAGGTTTGGAGTTTATCTTTGAAGTGTAAGTTGGATGAGCTAGAGTTTGGATCTGTCGGTTGGACAAAAGCGAGTCATGATATCTTGATACCTCAAGATGTAGTAGTTGTGTGATGAGACGCAGTGACTATGGATGTTTCCGAAGATGTTTCTTTGGAACAAGTTAAGGAAGTGTGTCTGCTTCGGTGTTGTGGCTGTGTTCAGCAGGATGTTTCTGTTTGGTTTGAGGTCCGAGTTTCTCGAAGAGCTTTGGATTAGGAATTCCTTGGCATTGGTGTCAGCAGCGCAGCTCGGAGTGTTCTGTGTGTTGGCAAGGAAGCTTTCTAGCTTAGTAGTGGTGTTTAGAAGCAGCAGAGTGGTTCCGTTTCTTCTTTGGATTGGCTAGTTAAGCGTAAGCTGTTCTGTTTGGTAAAGAGAGAACAGTTTTTCTTTGGAATTAGGCTGGATTAATCGCAAAAGTGACTTGCGATAGTTTGAGCTTTCTCTTGTGTTTTAGAGATTTTTTCTGGATGTCTTCAGGAAGTCAGAGTTTTGTTAGCATCTGGAAATTTAGTTTGGTATCGACTGGATTCCAGAAGTGGTACCAATGGTTCAGGTTAGTAGTAGGATGGTTTTTGGAGGAAGGTTTTAGTGAAGCAGCTCAGGTTTTGGGGAAACTTCTGAGTTTTATTTTTGGATCTGTTGAACCATATTTTTGGAATGTATTGTCCAGTCTGTGCTTGTGTTCGTCATCAGCAATTTCATCTGCTCATTCAGAGTTGCGCAGTGGAAGCATGGTGGCAGCTGTTTTAGAGTGGAAGCAAATGGAAATTGCAGTGTTTTGGATCAGAGAGTTTCTACAGGAAATTTTTCAGGATCTGAGGCCAGATTGGAGTGCATCTATTTTATCTCTTCTGGATGTGAGAAGTGAGATCTGTCTTCTGATTTTGGAATAGAGTTTGTGTTCTGAGTTTGGTTGATCTTGGAATGGTCATTTTGTTGGATTGTTTTGGTTCAGATTGTTTCGAGAGGTATCAGCGAAGGATGAGCTGATCAGGAAGGATGTAGGCAGTCCAGGACCGTTAGAAGAGTTTTGTGGATAAGAGACGGAGGAATTTGGAATTTGAAGTTAGAGACTTCGTTGTTGTTGAGATTTTCTCTGATTCAGGGAGCTATAAGATTGGGTAAGATTGGGAAGCCAGCTCCGAGATATTTAGGATCTTTTCTGTTGTTCTTCTGAGGATAAGTGTTGGGTCTTCAGATTTGAACTGCCAGTTTGGATAACTGGGATTTGATGTGTTTAACGTATCTTTGAGAGAGTACGTGTATGAGTTATCTCTGGTTGTGGTACCAGTAGTTCAGGAGTTTTGGTTGTTGAGTCAGACTTGTCTGTAGTCTGATATCCTGTCTTGTTTTGTAGATCTAGATGAGTAGGAGCTCTATAGCTTAGTAGCTAGATTGTTTGGATTTTGTAGAGCGAGTATCCCGGTATTTATACCTAGGAAACTCTAGATAATTCTATCCAGAATTTTGTCTGGATAGTTAGATTTGTTTGTTTGGATGATTGGTTGCTATGGTTGTTAGCATATGTTTGATAATATATGCTTGTGTTTTAAAATTAAAATCTTTAAGGAGATTATTAAATTACCTTTGTTTTAAATTTCGGGGACGAAATTCTTTTAAGGGGGGAGGAATGTGATATCCCGAAATTTTTGGTAATATCAATTTAATAATCTGTATTAAAATTAAATTGATTTGATAATTTTTGTTAATAAAATTTGAATCGATTTAGTAATCTTCTTTTAATAAACATTTAAATTGTGAATTTATCTTTTAAAAGCTAATAAATTGTTTTTTTATTTATAATGTATATATATTTATATATATTGTAAATATATGAGCTTTGTTTTAAATTTAATAAATAAATAAATCTTGTTTTCAAATTCTAATATTTTGTTGGAAATTTTGTTATATAACTTTTCAAAAGTTATTTTATAAATAACGATATGATTATAAACATAAGAAACTGTGATTTGGAATTTTAAAGATAGAGTGTTTTAATATTTTAAAATAAAATCTATTTTTATTTACATTAGAGTAAAGCTTTACCTTATTGATATTTGATTTATATATATATATATGTTATGATGTAATCTAGATAATAATATTTAAACTAGATCATATTTATCAATACCAAATATAAGCATAAAATAAAATATGAATATGAGTAAATGTTTGATACTTAAACTTTAAAAAGAAGTAAACAATAAATAAATACATTTATAGAGAAATACTAGACAATAAGAATGTAAGTTAAAAATAAATATTTAAGTTAGAAAATAGAAATAAATATACAAGTTAACATTATAACTATAATAACTATAACATGAACACTTGAGATAATTCTGGAACATATGTTTGCAATGCAAAAAGGAAAATATATTCATGTATGCACATATAAAATAGGATAAGTCTAGAATCTTATAGTCTACATATATTTGCAGGCAAGTAATATATTATATACACTATAGCAATGTAGTTATACAAGGAAATAAGATAAAAGGAAACAATATAATGTATACAAGTTGTACTTGATAAAGAAAAAAAATCATACAAGTACATACGAAATAAAAAGAAATGGTATTGTAAACATGATAAGGGACCAAGGCATTTAATGCTTTCATTTCAAATTTGCTTGATAAATCCTCTCAGCCTCCTTACGGAAAAAAAAATCTCTGACCCTTGTGTACAAATAAACATATCAGCCCTGTGTACTTGTTCTATTTATCAAGCTTCTTTTCATTTCCGTTCATTTAAACAAATGCAAACCTGAAATCAACTAAGCAAGCAAAGCACTTCAGTTTCAAATCAAAATTTTGGCATCTCAACTACAACAAGATTTCCAGCAATTCATGTTCAAGTTTCAAAGCTATTTCAAAGTTTTCAAGGATCAAAACAACAAAAGTATGCAAGTTTTCAAATTCCAGTTTTTCAAGCCTTCCTGTTTTCAAAAATCAAGCTTTCTGTTTTATAAACAGGTGAGTAAACTTTTAAATTAAAAACTTAAGTAACATGTGAATTACTGTGTTAATGATTGTTTACATGTATGTGTATGTGCAAGTCTTTGTGAATTTATGAAGTGTGCATATATGTTGATTTTAAATATCTCTGATCTTAGTTCAAGTCTCTGCCTTTAAACTGTAAACATGAGACACCTTTAGATTTGTTGTTGTGCCTAACTATGTTGGAACGTGAGATGTAAGCATTCCATCTATTTCTGTATTTTACTTGAAAACCCTAGACCCTATTATAATATCACTGAATTTCCTATCAAATGTTTGGTTAGCGTAAGGTAAAAGAAGCACTGTTTAGCGATGGCTTTTAGCCGTTGGCGGCCGTCGCTAGCCGTCGCTAAATGGCGTCGCTAATTATCTCGTTGCAACAAAAGAAAGCGACGGCAATAGCGACGGCTCCATCGTTCATTTTGCAACGGCTTGTAACGGTTAATTGTCCATGTGGAATCAACCGTTGGGGTCGTTAGTTTCCTGGGGTTGTTGATGCAAAGCGTTGCAAAGCATCGTAACATGGCCGTCGTTAGCCGTTGCAAATCTGTGACCATATGGCCGTCGCTAGCCGTTGCAAATCTGGAACAGAATTTAATGCCACATTCCAGCACCTTCAACCCTCAATCCCAATCAATCCACATAATTTAATTCCATCATTCCGCACATATAATACCATTCCATCATGCTATATAATCAATATCAACACAACCAAATCATCAAATATTGCATATTCCAACATATATTCGCAAAATCATATAAGAAAATCAACATAACCAAATATGAAAATCCACCAAACCAACCCACATAACTAAATTAAACAACCAGTACATATCAAGTTCCAAAGTATCAATGACAACAACCAAAATATCAAATCCACCAAAACACTAAGTATTAATCACAACATCCAAATTACCAAATGTCAAACCCCTCATAATATGTACATATATGTATATAAAGCGTACCCGTCAAAACAAACCAACTAAGCATCATCATCATCTGCACCTGCTTCCCCGGGCATTGACCCATGCTCCTGATAGAAGGCAACAATACGCTCATCTATCTGCATCGCCAAATGACTCTTCCGCCATTCATTGAACTCATCCAATTGTGTTTGCATCCGAGCAATCTCTTCCTCGTCTATGGATCTCCTATATGCTCTTTGGAAATTAAGAGCCTGTGAAATAATTCAACTGAATAATAAGTTCATGGCATACACTAACAATAAGAAAACTTAAGTTATCGCTAAAAAACTCAAATGAATAAGAAGTTCATGGCATACAGGTTTCTACTGTGTAAACGTTGAGTACATACCATATTGCCGAAACTGTAACGCCTGTTTCGACTTGCCGGTTCAATGATTGAGTCCCATATCCGATTAGACTCATCAACCGTAAGCGACTCCCGTCCACTCGCTTGTATCACTCGATCATGCTATGCATTATATCTCTTCTACAATTACCAACAGATATTTGACACAATTGATATACAATTTACTTATTTATTGTGAAATAAACGAATATGAAATATTTTCATTACAGAAATAAACATATTTACCATTACAGAAGCAGCCTTGTCGTCCGACCAATCATATGAAACATTCCCATCCTCATCTGTATGCTCCACTGCATGTGTGACTCTGAAAACCTCAGCCGCTGTAGGCTCCCTTCCATACTTTGCCCACTGAATATATACAAGAATAGATTATATTGATAAATTGCATGAGTATATACAAGAATAGATTATATACAAGAATAGAATAGAATAGTTAATTTATTTACCAATTCCCTCCTATGTTGTTGGAAGGATTTCGAGCCACCACGATGTAAAACAGGGTTTTTGTTCCTATTAGCCTTGTTTCTTGCCGATAATTCCTATTAATTTATACACACTATTAAGTAAAATAATTCAAGACATTTAATTGTAAAAATATAGTGACAATATAACTTACTTTGAATGTTTTTGATTCCCAATATTGTTGGAATCCAGCCCAAATATCATCCCCCATCCAACTTGGCTTTTTCCCTGAACTCTTAGCCCTTTAAAGAGTCTCTCTGTAATTTTTCCGCATCTTCTTATTCCAATGATTTATAAAAACATCCATATCTTGCGGATCCACACGTACAGTTGCCTTCATATTGAATTATCATACATGTTATGTAAAAGAGATTATATAATTAAAAAACAATTAGCAAAACAGAATACATAAAAGTGATATCATAAGGCATGATGGCATATTGTTTTTTGTTTCATATAAGGCATAATTATATATTACAAAGTTGTACTTACCATAAGATCAGCCCATATTGCGTTTTTTATATGTGTTGGGATGTTATCCCACTGAGGCCAACAGCCAAACATCCTACTTTTGTATGCTTCTTTTGATACTTGTAAAATGAAATCGGACGGTTCCACCTCAAACCCTCTATAGAAATGTTGAATATATTCAATATATTTCATATAATATAATTCAAATAAGTTTGATACATACCCAGCGCTTTTCGGAACTATCTCCGCAACTCGACGGAAATCTGGCTCAGAGCTACTCGGACCTGCTCCAGGTGAAGGCGACTGAGATTGTACTAAGTCGATAACGGCGCCTATCAGTCATAGCTCCAAGTGAAGGTGACTGAGATGTACTGCTTACAAAAAAGTACTGATAACAGAAGAATCACATAATCATCAATCAATATCACATAATCATTAATCGTCGCATAATCATCACATAATTATTAGTCAAGTGGTAATCGTCGCAATATCATATATAATTCGGTTCCGCTTGTACATCCATCCCACAATGGCTTCTTAGCAGAATCCAATAAATCATAAAAAAAATTAGCTTCCGCGGTCGGCTCTTCGTCTATATTTTTGTTCCCATCATCACCTTGGTCAAAGGTAGGAAACATTGATCGTGCAGCATCTTGCACCATGTTTTCTATAGGATTGGTCATAGTATTATCGTCCTCTGACACTACAGGATTAGGTGTAGGTTGAACAAGTTTTCCATGACGATCCCATAAGTAATAATTCGGCAAAAAACCAAATTTGTACAAATGTACTTCTACAACATCTGGTTTCCCATGCTTCAGATGTTTGCACTTACTACACGAACAACGAATGTCTACGTTATTTCGATTATTAGACTGAGCAAATCTAATAAATACTTGTACACCGTTACAGAAACGTTCTTTTATTGATCCTTTCATACCTTTTCGAGGTTCATACATCCAACTACGATCGAGAAAATAATCGAACATATTTCCTGATTTGTAAAATGTAGGTTAGAAGATTGAATAACACACTTCATATTAAAGTCTTGTAAAAATTCATATATAACTCTTTACTATTTTAACAAATTCAAATAAATATTGCATTCAAATTTTCAATTCTTAAGTTTATTGTTTTTTTACTTTGACGGCCGGTTATCCTACTTCCCATTACAAACACAATAACGTAATCATATTTTATAAATCATTTCAGGTTAAACGATTCTAAAAAATTTCGGCAGCACTTCCCTTTATTCCCTGTATCGTACACAAATGCGTGTACACAGAGAAAAAAGGAAGTGCCATCGAAATTTTCTGAACCGTTTAAACTGAAATGATTTATAAAATATGATTACTTTATTGTGTTTGTAACTTGTCCAAATACTAGGACAAATCCAACAAATGTTGTATCAGATGAATATAAATGTCCGTTCTGTGGAAAAACGAATATCCATATAACGATCATATACAACGCTTGTCAGACGGGGCCAAAAATTCTCTAAGGAGTTCACATAAATAAAGCACAAATAAAAAAACATTAATATTGAAGTATATAGTGGTCTGTAGGGAAATAATGATCTTAAATTTTTTTAGTAATGTAGCCAAATAGAATTCGTTTAATTATGAATCAAAATCCATGCGAACTATCAGTAACTCGGAAATTATGCCTTATCTCGCAAATGGGAACTATGAGTTACTATTTTAACAACTGCAAAAACTATTTTATAATTCATTTAACTACTTAAATATTTATTAATTAAATCTAAATTTTTAAAACATATTTTAACTTTTGTTTAACTACATAAATTTCAATTAACGATTTTGTGAACTAAATAAGTAGTTAGCACTTACAACAGTATAACAAACATTCTCGTAAACTTATCAATAAACATATTATTCAATAATCATGGACTATTTTTTGGATTTTAAATTAGCCATAATTTTTAACAACATAGTAAACAATAAATTCACTAATTAATACTACCAAATCAACACTAATTATCATCACCTATTACGCAATAATCGCCATTTTCAAACGCATAATCAACTAATTTTCTAAATTAGGTTTACCATTATATACTCAATTCAAATAATAAACTATATACCATAACTAATAACATATATTCATCAATTCCAAACTCCTAAATCATCCAATTCCAAATCCCTAAATTATCAACTAATTTAATTTAAACCTAAATTAAACAAAGATAAAGCAAAATAGGAGATACCGGCGAGTTTGGAGAGGTTGAAATTAGTGACGGAAGGTTGCGACGGCTCCTGGCGGCGGAGGGCGGCGGCTGGTTGTGGAGCTGAGGGGAATTGAGAAAAGATTTGGGGGAGAGAATAATGAAAACATGTTCTCGACTGCAGGTAATTGAATCGCGATAAGCGACGGCTAGCAACGGCCGTTTTTTTTAGCCGTCGCTAGGCTTTGTCACATTTTGAGGCCTTTCTAGTAGTGTACCGATGAACCATAACATGTGACGACAATGTGAAATGTTCCCGTATCGTCAAATCATATTTTTTTCAGTGTTTTGTGACATCCATCTTTGAATGTGAATCGTGATCACATCTATCTTTGAATGTAGTGTGCGGTCACATCTCCATCATATTCGCCATACATCTCAAGAAAAACAGTATATTTTTATACACCAACCTTCATTAAAATTCCTTTAATACAGACTTACTTATGTTTATAGTTATAAATAGTTGTTTGTCTTCAACTATAAAGCATCAAACACACATTCTCTTAAATTTTTAACAAGTTGAAAACAAAATGTTAACAACCAATCCGATACTATATAACCCGGCGATGGTTCTTCCATCCACTCAAACCCACAAGAGTATAGTAGAAACATTTGTTTTGAATGTAGGATAGATTGGGCATGCTCATATAAAAAACGACATCGATATTTTGCATGTTGGGATACTTGGAATGAGTGTGGATATTTCACAGTGAGATCCCCAAGAGGGAGAGAGTATGCATACAAAATGTAAATGGTAGTGAGAAGTTTAGAGTGATTGCTTAATAGTAATAATTAACGATAGTTTTCCTATTTTACGTATGTTTACCACTTATGAAGTTAATGTCTATGTTTGGTTGTTGAATACTATGCATATGTATTTCTACTTTCTTCTATCAATTTATGTTTTCATCACATAATTTGATAATGTAATTTTTTTGAACATGGTTTATTAATGCCAATAAGTATCATCTCGGAGATTGAACTCATGATCTTTAATCTCGTAGTATAAACTACCAATCAACTACACCAACCCTGTTGTGTTTTGATAATATAATTTTTTGATAAGAAAAACATAACAAATAAATATAATTTCTTCCAACAAAGCAATAATATCAATCGAAATAGATCCACAACTCCAAAAGCTTCACAGATGACATTCCATTAAGTGTGGAATTTAAAACAACACAGAGCATGTCTATCACATATACAATTATACTAAATCTCATTAGAGCATGTCTATCACATGTCTAACACAGAGCATTGTTCGGAACTGGCGATTGCCATAGTTCGAAACTGAGGCAAATACCTTAGCTTTCAAAACTAAGGCAACGAGGTAGTTGCCTTAGTTTTTTGAACTGAGGCAATGAGTTAATTGCCTCAGTTCAAAACTAAGCATAAACACAGTCTGGTTTCTGATAGTATGGCAGAAAGTGACTATTTGTACCATCTCGCTAGTTTAAACATTTCGGAACATGGTTAACTTTTAAGATTAAATTCCAGTAGAAATGACAAATTCACCAATAGACTACTATAATCGTTCATTCTGACCTAACCCAACATATTTATGAAGCTTCCAAATTGAAGAATAAGTGCAGTGAAAACAAAAGAGTATTTTTGTTTAGCTTCTTTCTTTCCAGTTTTACTACCTCCTTCGAAAAAAACAGACGTCATTACCTTATGGAAACAATTGAGCACATGCTGTTACTAGAATATGCTTGCATTAATGTCATAATGTGTACCTGAACAATGCATTGAGACCAAGTACATCTACTTGCAAAAACAATCTATCATTTGGGGGCTAAAGATTATGGCTACTATTCTCTCATTTTTAGGTATTATCTTCAAGTCGTTATTTCGATATGACAGAGATATCAGATGATCCAGAAACACTCAAGTATTACATGTTGGGAAAATGCATGTTACCAAGAATGAAGAAAAAGTGAAAAACATATACTTTACATATTCCTAAAAGGAATGCTATGTTTTCTTAGAATTATTTAAGCATAAACGTGAAGATTTATATCCACTAGATAATTATTGATATAATCAAAATTTATATAATGTTATATGTGTAACATTTTTTTCAAATATACATGTCACACACTATACTAATCGACGGAATTTCACGTTATAATAAAGAATTGTTTGTTAGAGGATTGCTTCAACTAGAGTTAGTGTTTAGCCATTTATTATTAGTTCTATAATTAATATATAGATATATGAGTTGTTAACCCAAAAAATGGATCAACACCCTGGATTGAGTGTGAAAGCACCAGCCCTGTTCTTATAGAGCAGTAATATAGAAAATAAATGTGATAGAGCAGAAACAGAAAGAAGACAAGAAGATTTTTATAGTGGTTCGGCTGTTAATGAAGCATACGCCCATTTTAATCAATTTTTATTATGATTATTCTAGTTGAAGCTCTCTGGTTATCAACTAGTTAGTCCTTAGATCTAAGTTACAATGAGTTCGAATAAGTCACAAGTTCAAGGGTTGACGGGAGAATCACAGTAATTCCCTTGATGACTGTTGTGAGGGAGAAGAAAGTTGAAGAAGTGAAGGAATTCCAATCGAGTAATGGTAGTTCTCTATCCTAAAAAGATTGCAGGTAGGTGAGTATTTATAGGGAAGTTCAGTGAGTATTGGGCCAGAAGTCCGGTGCAGAAGAGTCCAGTTGTTATGCCAAGTCACAACCCAAAATCTCAAATCAATCTGAGTCACTTTTATGGATCACTAGCTATCCATAGAGGATGGATCGCTACTATCCATAGGGGATGGATCGCTAGCTATCCATTAACTTAGTATATTTTTCTACTAGAAGCCTTTACTTAGTACTACGAAGGAGCTCGGAAAGTTTGAGGACGATCCGACCTATTTTGATGGAACACTAGTTATCCATAGGGGATGGATCGATAGCTATCCATAGGGGATGGATCGCCTGCTATCCATCCACTTAGCATATTTTTAAGTGATCTTTATTTAGTTGTCTTCCTATCTTCTATTTAAGTGCCTTGTCCAAATATCAAGTCGTTGGGAGATAGTTTGATCATCCGTCTTCGTGGGTCATCTGGTCCAAAAGAATAATCCATATCTCACTCAAATATTAACAAAGTCGAACAAACTTTGCAGGAACACTCTAGAGGGTGTTAGGGACCAACCATAAAAATTTGAGGTGGTGGGGCCTAATATAGATCGGTCGGTAGCGATCCATCTAGATGGATCGATAGAGATCCATCAAATCAACTCCAAATGCTCTCATTTTTTTTGTGGGCCTTCTACTATGTCTTCTAAATGTTCTTCCAGAATTTCAAGTCAATCCGACTTCGTATGAGTTCTGTTGGTCTATTTTAAGTTAGCTGCTTTTGGTCAAACAGCTTGAATCCGGTGAGTTCACTTCTTGAGCTAGATTGTTTGGCATGCTATGAAACTTAGCAGGCGTCTCTAGGGAACATATTAGATCATGATGCAAGAGGATTGGAGGGTCCATGAGCATACTTGATGGATCGCTAGCGATCCATCACCTTAGCTTGTTTTTGCATTTTTCTTCTTCGGTCTTTCTCTTCTTTTCCTTCTGGTCTTCTTGGTCGATCCTTGAGATATTTTGACTTGTTGTAGATATTCTAGTTCTCTTTGAATTATATTAGTTTAAAAACCCAGTTAACATGAATCATTGACTTAAAAGGGAAATGCATATCTGCCAAAGATCAAGGCAATCAAAGTGTACAAAGAAATCTTTAAATTTTCCCATTAAATTGGATAATTTAGAGTGATTAAAAAAGGGCACTTCAAGTACCTAGTGTTTTAAAAACCTAATCTTTGCACAAACTACCGCCAAATTTCACAAGATGATATCTAAATATTTATAATGGGTATGTTGATAACAATTAGAAAAATAAATTGTCAGATAGAAATGGTATACATAACAAAACTTGCAATCCTTTCTGGTGCACCTGGTGCATCATTAAGAACCCTGATGTAAAAAAATTCTTCTTTACATATTTTCTTTATAATATCTCCTTTCTTATTAATTAGTCCACCAATTCTATAATGAGGAACCAATATTCGAAAAACAGTCTCTCCCGACCAACCAAGCCATTGTACTTCATCAGTAATAACATAGGTGTTCTTGACAATACCATGTTTATTTTCAACAGGGTTTTCTGTGACTCCAACAATGATATCAATTTTCACCCCATATTTTGGTTTTTTAGGTTCAACTTAGTTTCAAGTTTCAACAGTGTTTTCTTTTGATTCGTTTTCATTTCTTCCGTCTTTCTTCTCTTCATTTTTAACTTTGTTCGCTTCTGTAGCAACAATGTCATTACCAACTTCAAGAGAATTGTTATCAATTTCATCATTTTTAGCTTCGATGACATGATCCTCTATTTTACACATGTTGCTATCAGTTCCATTAAAGTCTTTTCTAGTTTAGACCCATTTTCAATTTCTGCTAAATTGTTCTGGGTAAAAATTTCCATCGTAGTTGAATCCATTACTGCTCAAACGAAATAAATTATGTATCAGCCAATCACAACAGTAATGATGCTTATCCATGTGTAACTAAGGTATATATTTAAGCTTCCAATGCACTAACATAATCAAGCTAAGCAAAATAGAGTAGTTAATACTTTTATATAAGAAAAGTATTTGAGTTTATAAATAATATAAATCCACTGAAGCAACTAAAGGTTTGATTTATTACTTTAACAATTTGAATAAATAGAACCCTAACCTTTACATAATCAAACAAATAATAAAAGAAATACTTCAAATAGTAGCAAAAACGCCATATCTAAGATTTAAAAAATGAGTAAACTTGACAATCAATAATTCAAGGAACGTATATAAGCAAAAACACCATATGTAAGCAAAAACACCTAATCTATTTGAAGAGGTATGCCTTTTTTATTAGTAACAAATAGAATGATCAATGTGTACAATTGTGATTTTTTTATGTGTGCATGGAAGTATGAAACACATGAAGACATTGGATTTTTTTAATTAAATGGTTAGCCATTGATCTTTATATTAGTAGGTATTGTTGGAATTCCTAAAGACCAAAATGAATGAAACATACATAAAGTCCCACATCGCCAAAATTGCTAAGCCATACTAGTTTATATATGGCTTTGCAATGAAGATGTTGGGGCCTAGGGGCACCCAAATGTATGCTTTATTGTGAGGAGGGAGATCATGCATCTCCACCACACACGCGCGCGCCGCCGCCGTCCGACCGAACCGGGCCGGGCTCGGGTCTAATATGATCCTAATTTTATTGCAAAACAGAAGTGGCGCGGCCAAACGGATACAAGCAGCAGACGCGACTGTTTGATGGGATGTGGACGAAATTATAAATAGGAGAGAATCCTGATCACATTCTCATCCAATCCAATTCTATTTCGTTCCCTTCTCTTCTTCTTCCCTGCTCCTGCATACAATAAATCGCAGAGTGATATACTCACTACAATCTCGAGCAGAATACGTCTGTTGTATCTTGGGGGAATTTTGAAATAAAATTCTTAAGGAAATCGTTACGATGAGCCTCGGACATAATCGGGTTAGAATTCTAGTATGTTAGTATATTTATATTCATTATTCTACATTCTATCCTTTAATTTTGTTATACTATTTATTCAAAATAGTATAACGCTGTTGTTGTAATTTATTTACAACATTCATATTGTTATAATAATTAATACAGATTTCCAGTGTAGTGGAAATCGGAGCTATAAACTTGTGCGACGAGTTTATAATTATTTATTCTCTGTTTTGGTATACTAGACGTATAACATCTTAAGAATTATACTGTTTTCACTAAAACAGAGATGGCAACAGTAGAGCTCTCAACAAAGGCTTCTACACACAACAGACCCGATCCTTTTAAAGGAGATGGTGATGACTTTTTAACATGGCAGAATCAGATGTTATTTTACCTCACCACACTCGGTCTGCAACGGTATCTCGAGGAGGAGGAACCGATTTCTGCACCAGGCAAGGAAGTAGATGTTGCTACGTGGAAACATTCCGATTTCCTATGCAGAAACTATATTCTGAATTGTCTCGACAAGGTGCTATACAAAGTATATCAACTTCTAAAGACAGCAAAAGCACTCTGGAATGCACTTGCCACGAAGTACAAGATGCAGAATATCAGTCTTAAGAAATTCATTGTAGACAAATTCATGGACTATAAGATGGTCGACTCCAAACCGGTGACTGCTCAACTGCATGAACTGCAAATCATCATTCATGAACTCGAAGCGGAAGGTCATAAGGTTGGTGAATCGTTTTTGGTTGAAGCCATCACGGGAAAACTGCCACCGTCGTGGAGAGATTACCGTAATTATCTAAAGCATAAAAAGAAGGAAATCTCTTTACAGGATCTCATAGTCCGATTGAAAATTGAGGCAGATAACCGTGGAATTACAAAACAAAGCGAGGAGGCATTTGTGGCTGAAGATTCAAAGACCAAAAACAAAAGAAGAATTTCCAGAAGAAAAGGAAAGCTCCAGACAACAAACCAAAAGACAACATACGAACCAAAAAGTTTAATGGTGAATGTTGGGTTTGTGGAAAGGTTGGACATGTCGCTAGAGATTGCAGACTCAAAAAGGACCGCAACAAAGAGGCAAATTTAGTAGACAACATGGAAGTGGATGAGTCCAACTTCTCGGCAGTTGTATCTGAATGCAATATGGTTCAGAATCCTAACCAATGGTGGGTGGACATAGGCGCTACTCGTCATGTCTGCTCTGACAAATCCATGTTTTCTACATATAAGAAATTCGATCATGAAGAAAAACTGTATATGGGTAATTCTGCAGTATCTATGATCGAAGGCAGTGGCACAGTAATCCTCAAGTTTACTTCGGGAAAAACTGTCAAGTTGAATGACGTGCTCCACGTTCCAGACATACGCAAGAATCTCATCTCTGGTGCAGTATTATCAAAGAAAGGATTCAGAATGGTGTTCGAGTCAAACAAGATGGTTCTGTCCAAAGCTGGAATGTATATCGGAAGGGGATATTTATGTGATGGCCTATTTAAGGCAAATGTAGCCATTATCGGCAATAAAATAATGTATTATGATTGTGCTATTAATAAAATTGAAGTTTCTTACTTGCTTGAGCACAAAATTTTACTCTGGCATAATAGATTAGGACACATAAATTTCCGAAAAATGAAAATATTATCAAACTTGGGATTAATTCCGAAATTCCAAGTAGATAAGAACTACAAATGTGGGACATGTGTAGAAGCAAAAATGGTTAAAAAACCATTTCAATCTGTTGATAGAAGCACCGAACCACTAGGTTTGGTTCATAGAGATTTATGTGATTTTAAATCATTACCTACAAGAGGTGGGAAAAAGTACTTTATCACATTTATTGACGATTATACACGATTTTTGCTATGTATATCATTTGAATAGCAAAGATGAAGCAATTACATCATTTATAAAGTACAAGGCTGAGGTAGAAAATCAGTTAAATAAAAAGATCAAGATATTGAGATTTGATCGAGGTGGAGAATATGAATCACCATT
This sequence comes from Allium fistulosum, assembly GCA_030737815.1. Classification (NCBI taxonomy): domain Eukaryota; kingdom Viridiplantae; phylum Streptophyta; class Magnoliopsida; order Asparagales; family Amaryllidaceae; genus Allium; species Allium fistulosum. The sequence goes on from CM060906.1 coordinate 548,453,405, forward strand.
TGAACAGTTCTGTGCCGAAAATGGTATAATTCATCAAACAACAGCTCCATATTCACCACAACAAAATGGTGTAGCCGAGAGGAAGAACAGAACGTTAAAAGACATGATTAATGCCATGCTTTTAACCTCTGGTCTATCGACGAACTTGTGGGGGGAAGCCTTAAATATGTCTAATCACATATTAAACAAAGTCCCTCACAATAAAACAGGAACAATTCCATATGAGTTATGGAAAGGACACAAACCAAGTTTTAAATACCTCAAAATGTGGGGGTGCTTGGCAAAAGTTCCAGTTCCGCCTCCCAAGAAAGTCAAACTTGGACCAAAAACAATAGATTGTTACTATTTAGGGCCAGCCCCAAATAGTAGTGCCTATAGATTTTTGGAATTCAAGTCTGATATAGCTGATATTCATGTAAATACAATCATGGAATCTAGAGATGCCTCATTCTTTGAAGACGTGTTTCCGCACAAAAGGAATGAAGGGAATAATGTCCCTAAAAGGACAAGAGAAGAATCAAGCAATTCACATGAAGATGAAACTCATCATGAGATTGAGGAAGTTGAACTAAGAAGAAACGTAAGGGCTAGGACTTCCAAGACATTTGGTTCGGATTTTTTCACATATGTGTTAGAACATGAACCTCAAACGTACAAGGAAGCAATGTCATCTTCTGAATCTTCATGTTGGAAAGAAGCAATCCAAAGTGAGATTGATTCAATTCTAAGTAATAAAACTTGGGAAATTGTTGATATTCCACCTGGAATAAAACCTATTGGCTGCAAATGGATTTTCAAGAAGAAAATGAAAGCAGATGGCTCTATCGACAAGTATAAAGCCAGATTAGTAGCCAAAGGATATCGTCAAAAAGAAGGAGTAGACTTCTTTGATACATATTCGCCAGTAACACGAATAACCTCTATAAGAATGCTAATAGCAATTGCATCAATTTATGGTCTAGAAATTCATCAAATGGATGTAAAGACAACATTCTTAAATGGAGATCTCGATGAGGAGATCTACATGGAGCAACCTGAAGGTTTTATTTCCAAAGGAAATGAAAACAAAGTCTGTAGATTAGTAAAATCATTATACGGACTAAAACAAGCTCCAAAACAATGGCACGCAAAATTTGATAGTGTCATGATGAGAAATGGTTTTCGTATAAATGAATGCGATAAGTGTGTTTATTATAAACAAATTGGACAATCATATGTGATGATTTGTTTATATGTAGACGATATGTTAATATTTGGTCCAAATACTCAGGTAATAGAGACCATAAAGAAGATGTTAACTAGCAATTTCGATATGAAAGATTTAGGAGTTGCAGACGTTATTTTGGGAATCAAAATAATAAGAACTCCTAATGGAATTGAATTATCTCAGTCACACTATGTAGACAAAGTGATTGAAAAATTCCAAGACTATGGAATTAAAGGTGTGAGAACACCTTTTAATCCATCAGAAGTACTGCATAAAAACACTAATGAGAGTGTAATGCAACTGGAATACTCTCGTGTAATAGGATGTCTCATGTATCTCATGAATTGCACAAGACCAGATATAGCTTATGCAGTAAGTCGACTGAGCAGGTATACAAGCAATCCAGGAAAGGAACACTGGAAAGCACTAATGAGAGTGCTTGGATATTTAAAAAATACCACAAATTATTCCTTACATTATGGAAAATATCCTGCCGTCTTAGAAGGATATAGTGATGCAAATTGGATTGCTGATTCAGAGGAATCAAAATCAACGAGTGGTTATGTCTTTACCTTAGCAGGGACAGCAGTGTCATGGAAATCTACTAAACAAACATGCATAGCTCGATCCACTATGGAATCAGAGTTCATCGCTTTAGATAAAGCAGGCGAAGAAGCAGAATGGCTTCGTCACTTTATAGAAGATATTCCATTTTGGCCTAAACCTGTACCGGCCATATGCATACACTGTGATAACCAAGCTGCGCTAAGCAGAGCGCACAACTTTGTGTATAATGGAAAGTCATGACATATTCGTTGATGCCATAACACAGTTAGGCAGTTACTCTCAAATGGAACTATTTCCATAGATTATGTGAGAACAAATGATAACCTAGCAGATCCATTTACTAAAGGTTTATCAAGAGAGAAAATTGACTGCGCATCGAGGAGAATGGGTTTAAAAGCCTAAACCATCAAGAGTTATCTTATACGGAAACCTATCCTAGCGACTGGAGATCCCACGGACTAGGATCAATAGGCAAACCAGTTCTGAATAACTCAAGACGTAATGCATTTGCATGGACATAGTCCAACTCCATTCCTATGGTGCACAATATAAATGCATGCCTACTGTTATCCCAACTTTTAGCAAAGCTGAGATACCAAAAACTGACTGAAAATCAATAATAACTAGCCATGAATGTCAACTATGCATTGCAGGATAACCATGGATATCGATGAATTTTGTCCAAGTCCAGATCAGGCTGCAATTGACAGGATATGACAAGCAAAGCCATGAAAGCTAGTGCTCCAAGTTTCAGGTTAATCGGAGTTCATATGAGTAAGATATGATCGATACAAGTTAGGTAAAATGTGCCGTTCATACCTTTCAGAGAGTCGAGGTGATGGTCTATTCGAATCCATCATATTCGTATCCATCAAAATAGTTTCGCCCTGCTTCGAATCCATCGCAATCGTATCCATCAGGACAACACCGCCTCAGTTTGTTCGAATCCACCAGGAGCTAGCGATTTCGAAACGATCGCCCTCGAATCGATCGTCTTCGAATCGATCCCAGACTGTGTGATTCGTGCCCATCGAGTTCATATCGACCCTGATCGAATCCATCGCATGTCGCGTTCGTATCTACCACTCAGCTGTTGTTCGTATCGATCCGAAAACCATTGGTTCGTATCAATCTGATAGATACGAACTTGACCAAAATCGATCGATCCGAGCATAAATTGCCGGTGCGAATGAAGTTGCATGCGATGGATGAGAAATGGTCTTCATCAACGTGAAATGGCGATGCGAGCAAAGCGCACGGAGGACTCGATCAATACGCCGCAAGAATTGGATCAATCCAGGAAACTCGCACCACGTCATCTCCTGCGCATGTGCCTAGATCGAGTCGAACGGACGGATACGAAAGCGTGGATTCGAAAGCAGCAGACTACGAAAAACATGACCTTGAATCGATCATATCTCACAAACTGTTGATCCAAATGCAACGAAATTTTCACAAGAGCTTACACATGAGATAAAGTTTGTCCCTGCCAAGTTTCAGCTCGATTGGAACATTTTCTGATCGATATGAAATAGTTTCGAATCGATCACAGATCGAGTCGAAACTTGGTGGGGTCGGTCGTGTGGGTCCCTTCACGTACCAGAAGGAGTCTCCCGAAGTTTGAGCGCGATCTCAGCCTCCTACGCCTATAAATAGCCCCCTGAAGCCTACAGAAAGGGGATCTTTTTGGCTATCCAACGTCCAGACTCTGTCGGATTCAATTCTACTTCTTTCCATTGCTGTTATACTCGAATTCATTCATTGTATCTGCTATAATCATATGTAATCAGCAAAGAACATCAATAAAAGATAAAAATCATTGAAGTGGACGTAGGCCGGAGATAGCCGAACCACTATAAATCTCGTGTTCTTGTGATTTACTTATGGATTGCTGTTTATTGCTAGCTTAGATCTGAGATTTGTGTCTGAATATTACTGATTTGTATTCATATACTGGTGCTTTCACAATACTTGGGGTTTGTGACCATTTTTAGCGCAAACACCTACAGAAGTATTTAAAGGTAAAAACTATGTTTTTTAATGATGACCATATCTTGGAAATAATAAGTGGGGTATATGTAGGATACTCTTAATGGTTGCGATCACCTATGTTAGTGTGAGCTTGGTTGGCTCTATGAGAATATTAAAAGGCTTTTATGCTCTAAAACACTCGCAGAACCAAAAATTGTTCAGGACCAAAATGAACACAACCAAGAGATTGGATGAGAAGGGAATCAATGCTTCTTAAAGCTTATTGTCTAGATATACAATAAAGGCCGACGGTTCAAGATGAAATAATTCAGCGATTAGCCAAGTAGATCCGATAAGTTTTAACTAGGGAAAGTTCAAAGTGAAATATCTACTTATCCACGATAAAGCATTATTCCATATGTACTCTATGATATTTCGCTTTGTGTGGGGGATATGTATATTGTCATTCATGTGGGGGATTGTTGGAATTCCTAAAGACCAAAATGAATGAAACATACATAAAGTCCCACATCACCAAAATTGCTAAGCCATACTAGTTTATATTTGGCTTTGCAATGAAGATGTTGGGGCCTAGGGGCACCCAAATGTATGCTTCGTTGTGAGGAGGGAGATCATGCATCTCCACCACACACGCGCGCGCCGCCGCCGTCCGTCCGACCGAACCGAACCGGGCCGGGCTCGGGTTTTGGTCTAATATGATCCTAATTTTACTGCAAAACTGGGCCGGGTTTTTTAACAGTTGCAGGCTATACGAACAGACGCGACTGTTCATAAGCGGACGCGACGAGCGGGTGCGACCTGACTGAAGAAGCATGGGCGAACAGAAGCGAGTGCGGCCCAACTGAGGAGGCGCGACCAAACGGATACAAGCAGCAGGCGGGTGCGACCCATTAACGAACAACAGCGTTCAAAAGGCAGCGGGTGCGACCCGTCAAGCAGACGCGACTGTTTGAAGGGATGCAGACGAAATTATAAATAGGAGAGAATCCTGATCACATTCTCATCCAATCCAATTCTATTTCGTTCCCTTCTCTTCTTCTTCCCTACTCCTGCATACAATAAATCGCAGAGTGATATACTCACTACAATCTCGAGCAGAATACGTCTGTTGTATCTTGGGGGAATTTTGAAATAAAATTCTTAAGGAAATCGTTACGACGAGCCTCAGACATAATCGGGTTAGAATTCTAGTCTGTTAGTATATTTATATACATTATTCTACATTCTATCCTTTAATTTTTTTATACTATTTATTCAAAATAGTATAACGCTGTTGTTATAATTTATTTACAACAGTCATATTGTTATAATAATTAATACAGAATTCCAGTGTAGTGGAAATCTGAGCTATAAACTTGTGCGACGAGTTTATAATTATTTATTCTCTGTTTTGGTATACTAGACGTATAACAGGTATTACCCAACAAAGATAAATAGTAACAATAATATAAGAGATTGGCTTAAAATATCTCCAATTAACTTCTGTATCTTTTATACTAATAAATGACCAAAATTTTATTCCAAGATGTAAATATTAGTAGCTTTACACAATACTTTTAATAGCTATAGTAAATTTGAGAAACTCATAGGAAACAAAATAGACTATTTAGTTAGATAAACTAAAAATTGTAAGTTAAATAAGTTTTTCAGTTATACGAGAAATTATCCACAAAATGACCAGTTTAGAAAAATAATAGTCATATGTTCTTTGTATAATACAATACAATGATATATATTTTAATCATTTCATATTATACATGTGTACCACATACATGTAAATTCTAGATAGCTAACAGAGCATTTGACAGACAAAAGTGCATCATCATGCCAATATGGATCTAGTTCAACACCATACCGACTCCTAAAATTATAGTACTATGCAGACATTTGAATGTAAATACAAATCTAATTATGCATCACAACAACTTCCTAGTTATTAGTTATCCATATATCATTTATCTTTATAATAAAAAACCATTGATATAATGAAGTTCAACAGTTCAAACAACAATAATTGGGTGGGTATCAATATCAGATAAGAAGAATAACTAGCAAAATATATTTTAATGCGGAAAATCTATGGCTAAATGAAGTTTGAAAACGTATAGTGGCGCCTTTTTTAAAAAACTATCAACTATGGTTACTTCTTACTCAAATGGTATTAAACAATAGTTCATAACAAAATTATAGTACATATGTTTCACTAGAATAGTGCATATAGTATAACACTGTATGTTAAGAAGACTAAAATGTAGCTAGGAAAAGATGTAAATGTAACTTCTTGCTTTAAAATTGAAAATAACATTGTGCATTAATCATCTAATAGTTTTAGTGCTTAACTAAATAGGAGTAAATTATAAAGTGATAACCTTAGAGAGGATATTTTGTAATTTACTTTATATTCCATGTTAAGTAGAAAATTTCAGGAAGGGTCACCCCTCTAATCATTTTGAGGCTTTGCCTTTGTAGGCAATCAATTATATTAGTCCTATGATTATTTATGAGAATTTTAATTGGTTAATGTTCAATAATAAAAATTCAATTGTTCTTTTTCTGTATATCTAACAAATACAATCTAAAACGATATGTGGACACGTACTTAAAATAATGAATTGTGGTGAATTTAAAATAAAACAACTTTAAATTCAAATTTGAATTCATGTAAAAAGGCCTACAATAAGTTGACATTTCTTCACCATAATTTCATGGTGAATGGTGTGCTATTATGATGAGTAACAAACTATAGGAAAATAAAATCATCTAAAATGTATAATTTTGGGGTTAGCAATCACATATATTATGTTCGACTTAATGACCTGCATGAGCTTTAATATCTAAAACCAACTTGAAATGTTTTTTCCATAATTAGATCGCCATAACATGCATAGAGTTTCTTAACAGTTATTGTAGCCTATAATACACAATCCACATCTGCATCTTGCTAATCCGCTGCTACTTTACTTTGCCTAATTTCAATTTGATTAGCTAGTTAATGATATATAATTTAATTGGATATAGGTTTTAATTGATCATGGTATGAAATTGAACATTAATCCCATGGGAGACAAGTACCTATACCTCATCTTGTTTTTGAATGAAAGTAAAAATTGAGTCTAAATAAACCGAAAATACACGACTTTATAATGTTCAGTGTATAACTTATCAATCCATGCAAATAGAATCTGTGTAACGCCCCGTGATTTCGAACCATTCAAATCGACTATCATCCACAGAGGTCAGACTTGAATTGCTCAAAACAAAAGATTGTTAATTTATATTTGACAAAACTTAGCATTTACAATAAATAAATCAATCACAGAATCATAGACACAGGGTAATATAACAATAAGTAGCGGAATAGATAAATAGCAGTTCATAAAGCTACTATAGAACATCAGAGTTTAAAACAAAATATAACAGAATCCCAAGTACACAGAAGTCTCTAATACATGAGCAAATGACAAGTCTGAACATAAAACTGGAAATAACTGAAAGCTGAATAGGTAACAGATAGATCTCCAAGCAAAGCTCTAAACTCCAAAGGTGAGTGTCAAATGCTGTGACACTCAGTCTGACCCGAGCATAAAGCAAAACACAAAACACTCAATCTGTGCAGTTAATGCCCCGCTATAACCCCGCTATATCTCATAGCGGATTTCTACCGCTACGATTTTTCCATATAGCCCCAAATATAGCATTTACGCTTTAAGCCCCGCTATTTCCGCTATATCCCGTTATTCCCGCTATATTCCGCTATTTCCGCTATATCTTCTTTAAAAGAAATGAATTGAAAAATGACATTTATACATTATTTAAATTATGAAATCAATTTATTTAATTGAATTTTTAATATATTTTTAGAAATGAAAATATTCTAATATTCTACTAAATTCAATTATGTTATATAACAGTTTTACGTTTATTTACGGTATATTCGCACATATTTTTATTTAAAATTATTTATGTATTAATAATAATTCAATTGAATGTTAGTTTTTCATTTAATTACCATTTATATATTTGTAAAAACATTAAGTACGAGTTTTATATGCTATTTTAGAGTTATCCGCTATATCCCGCTATATCCTCGCTGTATCCCCGCTATGACTTTTTGCACCTCCACCGCATTGAATCTGCCGAGCGCTTTAACTGCACAGCACTCAAGTCAGGATTAACATTCTTATGTTAGTAAATCAACTCAAGTGAAATGTCTAAGTGAAATGCAAATAACTTAAAGGATGTTGGGATTCCATCCTTTAAGGATCCGTTAAACTATCTACATACATAGTATAATACGCTACATAGATAATGTCTACAATAAAGTAAAATATTAAAATAGCATTAAGATGTTACCCATATCCCCCTTAACACACTTTTATATATATTCCCGTAGTCTATACAGTACCATAATTCCTCCGTAAATTGGAGGGCTATCAGAGGGCACTCCATTGGTACGGTACAAACCAAACTCGTAGTGTGCGCGATAAGGCATGTGAGGCAATGCCCAGGGTAGGATACTACCGTTTTGCGGATCCAGACTGGTGGTAACGCATAACAGCTACTACCGCCCACCTCGAGACACACTCCCATAATCAAAGGTGCATCCAATCAAATCACAAAGTAATAGAATGGTATCGAAGAAGCATGCTCGATCGAAGGTGCGACCTCACTTGGCCCGGCGTGGCTCCTGTTTTAGTCACATCAAGCTGACTCGCGGGAGTCGGGGCTGCGTTCATACCTCATATAGACGTCGCCAAACCATCCTACTTCATTCTGGTTTCTCCACCACGTACACAGTTGGTAAAGTGGTTTTCGATATTGGCTGAGAGTATGACAATATCTGATCGCCGTCTCTTTAACAACCAAACACTTATTTCACACCGGGGTCATTTTTCATTTCAAATAGTTTATACTTCATATCGAAATATCTTATTCATTTCAAAACCATATCACTTTCAAAATCGTATCCACGTTCGAAATCATAACCACAAAATAGTTTAAACCATCATATCAAAATATTTGCATTTAAATCCATTAAATCTAAATCATAACAGTTCCAACTTAAACAGTTTAAATATTGAAAATAGTTTATATATATTGAAATAGTTATAAGTTAAAAATAGTTTATATTTAAAATAGGTTATAGATTAAAAATAGTTTATATATTAAAAGTGTTTATATCAAAAATAGTTTCAAATTAGAATTGTTCCTTCCAATTTCACTAATCAATTCGAATCAACTTTAGTTCCAAAATTCAATTTAAATCAATCTCGGTTCAACAATTTCAATTAAAAGGTTAAAGGTTCAATTCAAATTCTCAATAAAACAATTCTTAATTTATATCGATTTCAAATCCAGGTGTGATAACCCGGATTTTTAGACATTGGTCAAGTGGATAATTAACTGATTTTATTTGGTTAAATAAATGGGATTTTGATAAATTAGAACTATCTGAATATATATCTTTAAATAAATTTAAAACTATAATAAATATTGAAATATAAATATATATAAACATAAAATAATTTAGCTCATTACAAGTGTAAACCTATTGTTTCATGCATTGACAAATGTAAGATTAGAAAATACAAGTGGCAAGATATATTTGTTTTTTTTCTATGAACAACATCAAGTTTAGGAACCAGGCTTCATACTTCACAAAATATGGAAAACAAAGAACAAATCGAAAACCTGTAAACATTATACAAATCAGAAATCAAGACCTGAGGAAAATATAAACTAGAGAAGATTATATCTAAACTGCTTCAAAACAAGCAAAGATTCAAAGAAATTCAAAGTACAAATTCAAGGTAGCAAATTAATATCAAACTTCAAGACCAACCTGAATCAAAAGCATGCGACAAACATTAAGATCAAGCTTCAAGATTCAAGAAAAAAAAAATCAAAGTTCTGGTCAAATTAACAACATTTCCAGATCAGGAATTATAAAACTGCTCTCTGTTCAAAACAACATCCAGGTGAGCAAACTCCCTTATATCTGTCTATATCCTCTAATATTATGATTAATGCTTGAAGTATGATCTGAAATGTGTTTGTATGATTGTATGAATTTGCCTTGCATGTTGATAAAAATGGGTGATATAAATGTGCATGTCTGTAACACGTATATATATCCCCTGTTCTTGTTTTACAGGTTTTAAAAACAAAGTAAAATTTCAAATTTAAACTCTGAAAGGCTGTAGAATTCAAACCAATTCTGTTTGTTTAAAACTAAACTAAAATAAAAGGTATTTAAGGATGATAGTTTGAAATATTATCTGGAAAATGAAAAGGACAGTGAAGCTTTGGAAACATGTTAAAAATCAAATATCATAATTCTTAGATTCATTTATATAATCTTAATCAGCACCAAGAATTATGAATTTTAAGAAGTAAATCCAGATTTTTAATGCTAGATTATGTGTGTAATTTGAAGTTGACCAGAAAAGGGATTTTGAGTTTTTCTGATGATCGAGAAGTTCGGTGGTCTCGAGGTTGGAGCTGGAGTTAGCCTGGGTATTGGAGATCATCAGAAAAATGGTGGCACAATTTTTAATCCACTGTGGTGGTGGTGCAAAGAGGATTCGAAATTTAAACCTAGTTTTAGTCGACATCGGAAATTGGGTTACTGCAGTGCGATGGGCGCATCGAACTTAACCATAGATGGTGGAATCGAAGTGTGGAAACAAGGTAAAGGTTCAGGCGAATGGACGTGGTCTCCGGTGTCGGAGAGGGGTGATGCGAGGTGTTTTCTGATCGATGTGGGTTCCAGATTTTTGATCGTTTGACTCGATTTCGATCTGTTGTTAAACTCGTCGAATTGGGTGGTCGGATCGATAGTGGAGGTCGTTGGCGACTAGTTGGGGGACGCGGCGTTGGTCGGAGATGACCGGAATTCGCGTGTACGTGTACGCGTGCACTTTGGTTCTGGTGAAGTCTGAGTTTGGGAGGATGGTGAGTTTCTCGGGTCGAACTCGAGTAGCTCTGTGGGTTGACTCGAAGCAGCAGACGTACGTGTGTTTCCTCGTGAGTGACTCGGGAAAGAAGCGTGTTTGGCTCGGGTTGTTTAATTCAAGAAACCAGGTTTTGAATTTTAAAGTAAATCATATATTAGTTTTAAAATTTAAAGCATGATCAAGTTTTAAGTATTTAAAACAAGTTTTAAATAAATAATTTTTCAATTTGATTAAACATATTTGAAATGGTTTTCAAGGATTTTAAGTATATTGAAATTAAATGTTTGAATTGCTTTGTTTAAAGTAAATTTTATTTCAAAATTAATTCTAAATTTGGTTTTAATGAAGTAAATAATTTGAGTAAGTATTTAATATAAATGCAAAGTTTATTCTTAATTAGCTAGATTGGGATTAATTAAAGATAATTAATTAATAAATTAAATTAAAAGTTAATTACTTATTGTAATTAAGGATAATTACTTAATAAAGTAATTAGAGGATGGTTAATGAATTAATTAAAGATTAAGTGATGATTTATTGATTTATTAATTAATGTAATTAAATTTAGGTTAATTAAAAAGGCTAATTAATAAAAGATAATCACTTATGATTAATTAAGTATAATTACTTAGTAAAATAATTAATAGGTAATTACTGAATGTAATTAAGAAAAGAGAAATTAATTATGTAAGTAATTAAATGGAAGTGATTAAGGGTTAATCATTTAATGTTATTAATTAAAAAATTTATGAATAAAATTAATTAAAGAGTTAACTAATTAATAAAGTAATTAAAGTTGATTACCTTAAATGGTTAAGGATAATTAATTTATGTGTTTAAAGACTAATTACTTAATGTAATTAAAGAATAATTAATCAAGGGTGATTAATTAAGATGGATAATTAAAGGATGATTAATTAATTGGTTTGTAATCAACTAATGTTGAGTAAAGATAATCTAAGTGATTAAAGATCAGTAATTAATTTAATTAAAGATAAATTAAATTAATTTTGGAAGTGATTAATCTTGCTTATGAGTGATTGAATGATATGGTATGCCTTAGATTAGTTGATATCTCTGATATGTGATTTGTGATGCTATGCGATATGATATGTTTGTTTTAAACTGTGATACTGTGGGTATCTATCGATGATGAATTACTGTGCAAAAGGTGACACCCTGTATTTAAATATAAATTGTATTCACTTGAATAACTTGAGGTTAGATGACGTTGAATTCGAAGAGACCGGGGTCGGGTATCAGTAAATACCCGAAACCACTTCGATTTGAAATCTATAATTCTGTATAGATTTGATTTGTAAATCAAATAGGCTGAAGTGGAATAAATTAAGTAAACTAGACCTTTGAAACTAAGTAATGGTACTTAGATATTGATTTGTGAAATAAGTGATTAAATATAACAAGATATGAACTCGGAATGAGATACGAGTTACCTTGGGTTGCAAATAAGTTATAACTTGGTATTTCAAATTGTATGGGTTTACTCATGCTGGTTTCCAGCCTGACCCGGGTGTTACTTTGATGTAATGCTCGGGTCAGACCGAGTATTACAGATTTCAGGTAAGGACGTTCTGGAGCTCAGGGGGCGAGCTGGATGGCAGGAACGTATGGAGTATATTCCGCTGTGATATATTATTGTTGTCAGAGACATGTTATTTCTAACTGTCTAGTATATTGTGAATGTGGTAACTCTGATGTATAAAAATGTAATTAACAAATACAGTTTTCTTTGTATAACTGATATTATTATTTGATATTGTATTTTGATCCGCTGCGAATGTGAGAATCTGTGTCTTGTTCTGTTTCTTTCTTCTATCTCTTTTCTTTTTCTTCTAACTATCTGGAATTTTCGGGTTTGAAATTTCCGGGTCGTTACATTTGGTATCAGAGCTGAAGGTTAAGCGAGAACCTTGGCTCTGTTGGGATTACTCGTTAAGGATAGGGTCAATGGTACCCTAGAACGAGTTGAGTGTATATATATATGAGAGCGTAATTGTTATTTTCTTATATAAGGATTTTAAATGATTTTATATAAGAATATATTTTGATATATAAAATGATATTTCTTTCTAATAAATATTAAGGTAATTGGTTGTTAAAATATTGGAATTAAATTAAGTGGTAATAGAAATACAACCAAATTAAATTGAGTGAAGATAAGTTTGAAATGAATCCAAACTGAAATTAAAAATCTTGAATTTGTAGAAAAGATAATAACGAATTGGTTTCCAGATATGATAATCTTGGTTATTATCATAAATGGTTATTGTGTTTAATAATGAAATGTTGTAAATGAGTAAGCAAAATACAATGTTTTAGGGAAGTAAACTTTTAGGTGGATATGGCTTATAAATGGAAATTGAAGATAATTTAAAATTGTGAAGTTTTAAATCTAAGTCCAGGAAACTTGAGATTATTTTAAAGAAATTTGTTTTGAAATTAAAAACCAAAAATGGTTTAAAAAAATTTAAGGTATAACTTGGTGTGTAAAGGAAATAAATATGTATAAATGAGGATATACTTAATATCAAAGATGATTTGAAATAAACTCTAAATGTTGAGTTTTAAATTTTCCTTGGAATGTGATATGTAAACCCAAAGTGATAAGTTTTTGAACTTATAAAGGGAAAGACTATTAATCTGAAGTTTAAAATTTGAATGGGAATTCAAATTGTGGAAAGTTGACCGGATTAAGTAAATTTAACTTGGAGGAAGTTAAATAAGTTTGAATAAATAACTTGAATTGGAAATTTCAAGATGAAATTTAAATTTAACTTGGGTAGTTAAATGGTTAATTTAAATGGGAGTTATGAGTGATCTCAAAATGGGTTTGAGATCTGGAAATTGTAAATGGTAAATTAGAATCTGAAGATTAAATTGTTTTTGAATTCTTATTTGAACTTTGTAATAAGTTAAGTAAAGATAATTTTAAAATGGAATTTTGAAATTTGAATTCAGAATTAAAAGGTTTAAAGATTTAATTTGTTAAAATTAAAAATAAAGGTTGAGTTAATTTAAAAGTAGAGGAATTGTGATTTAAGAAATTAAATCAACATTTAAAATTTTAACTCGAATTTATATAATTCGAGATAGTTTTAAATTGAAATTTGAATAGAAGTAGTTCAAATTGAATTTGATTTGAATTAATTAGAATTGTGATTAAAGATGGTTAAGCATAAGTTTAAATGGAAAATTTGAATTTATATAATTTAAAGTGAAATTGAAGATGTATAAGTTTAAAAATTCAAATGGTAAATTAGAATTGAAATGATTTGAAATTGAAGCTGGTTCAATTTGAAATTAATCCAAATTGAATTGAAATAAATTGGAATTGTAATTTAAGTTGAATAAGTTTAAAAATCAAATGGAATTTGATTTGAATTTGGAAAGGAATTAAGGTTAATTCAACTTGAATTGGGAAATTAAACAGTTTGGCTCTGGATTGTTTTCAAAATAAATGGTTTTAATACAAATATATTTTTCCAAACTATTTACTATGCAATCTTTCTTCTTAAAACCCCAAACTATTTTATACTTATTTTACAATTATTTAGGAACTATTTAACTATTTTGAAACTATTTTATAAACTAATTATTATTTTTCATTTACTTATATCTAATCACTATTTTAAAAACTATTTTGCAATTATCTAACTATTTTATACCTACTTAACTATTTTACAGCTATTTTACAAACTAATAACTATTTTTCAACTACTTATCTATTTTAAACTTTTTCAAGCTATTTTTAAATTTAAATTGGTCAGAGTTCAAACTGTTTGTAATTGAAGCAATAACTCAATTGGAATTAGGAGAAATTGTGAATAAGTGAATAGGAATATAAAGGAAATGTGGATAGAAAGGAGAAATTGATTTAGCTAATAATCAATAAAGATAAATACGAAGGATGTACGTATATTATTCTATTCGCATAGTGATTTGATCCAGATTCGAACACAGAATTTCGAGATAATAATATCGATCCGAGTTGGGATTTTTCGCTCGATTTTCGACGGCGAACCTGGATATGGATTTTTGATTGGTTCTGGATATTCTCTATCATAGCTATGACTATGCAAGGAGAATGACGGATTCTGGTCAAGAAACCAGATCTGAGTCCGCACTAGGAAGTCGGGTGGACGATACTAGTTCGGAAGTGAAATTTTGTGATCGATTGAGCGATCAGACTGATATTCGTACGGATGATATGTGTACATCGTACGGGTTTGAAGGAAATTGATATTGAAGTTGTATAAGGATTGTAAAATGATCTTTGAAATGAAAAGTATATTTGTGAAATATAATGGAATTGGATATTTCTTTGGTTGAAATTTACTTTATGGAGGTAAGTAAATGGTAAATAACTTTATAAAGAAATCAAACTTGAATATTTGATTTGGCAATAAATAAAGTTATATTTTATAATATGATAAACTTCCCTTATTGAATCTAGCCAGAATAAAAAGGGTTTTGAAATAATTGAAGTATAAAAGAGGTTTTATACAAGTTTGAAATGATCCAAAGATTTTCAAAGTTATATATATCTATATCTATATATATATAAAGAATTTTATGAGAATGATTTTGGAAAAGGTTTTGGGAACCTATATAATTTGGAAAAGGCTTTTGATTTTTGGAAACTCAATTTTGGATTTTGAAAAGCCTAGTTTGAGAATTATCGATTTTGGTAATCGATTTTGTGTAAAGGAGATTTTGATAAATCATAAAGGGTATGATTTGAAGATACTATAAGTATATAGTATAAAGTGTTTTGAGAATAGCTCTGGGGAAAAAGGCGCTTCCTTGAAATGAACTTCTCAGGAGTACCACTGGGTGGTACTGCCTTGAGCCCCAAGGGGGGTTTCTAAAGTTGATCCTGTGAGGAGTCCGGACAAAACTAGTTCCTGAGGATTATTTGTGTAGCGAAAGTCGAGGGGCTGGTGCCCACAGAGGCATTTGAGTTATGCTGTGACAACAATTTAACTCAATGTCACTGCGATCTACTGCAGACCATAGCGAAAGTCATGTGTGCCGCTGAGAGCCAACTGTCTACGTTTGATTTTATATCGGTAGACTGTGACACTATGGTAACATAGCGAAGTCGTTTGTGCCGCTGAGAGCCAACAGTCTGCGTTTGATTTTATATCGGTAGACTGCGACCTATGTGGGAGAAGTTTCATTTTGACAGCGAAATCGTGTGTGCCGCTGAGAGCCAACAGTTACATGGACTTTTGCTGCGACGGCAACGTAACCCTGGGATGTAACTGCGATCTGTTGTGGGTTCCATGCTGTTATCAGTTACATGGACTTTTGCTGCGATGGCAACGTAACCCGTGATGTAACTGTGACCATGGATGGGGGTGATGATTTCCAGAGCATTCTCACCAAAGATATTTTCCTCTATTTTCAAAACTGTTTCTATATTTTCATAAATTATTTTCCAATTATTTTCACTGGGTGTTGAAAACGGATTTACCAAGTACTGATAGATTTTCAGTCTTACGCCTGATCAACGTATGACCGAAATTCTGTGAGAACAAGGATGGACTGGTTGAGACATCGAGTTATAAAAGGTATTTTTATAAAAACTATTTTGATAATATTATGTAAATTTTTAAAAATGTTTTGAAAATTTAAATAAAGAGAGTTAAGAGTTAAGATGTAATAAAATTCTTGCTTCATTCCTTTTCGGGGACGAAAAGATTCTAAGGGGGGAGGAATGTGATAACCCGGATTTTTAGACATTGGTCAAGTGGATAATTAACTGATTTTATTTGGTTAAATAAATGGGATTTTGATAAATTAGAACTATCTGAATATATATCTTTAAATAAATTTAAAACTATAATAAATATTGAAATATAAATATATATAAACATAAAATAATTTAGCTCATTACAAGTGTAAACCTATTGTTTCATGCATTGACAAATGTAAGATTAGAAAATACAAGTGGCAAGATATATTTGTTTTTTTTCTATGAACAACATCAAGTTTAGGAACCAGGCTTCATACTTCACAAAATATGGAAAACAAAGAACAAATCGAAAACCTGTAAACATTATACAAATCAGAAATCAAGACCTGAGGAAAATATAAACTAGAGAAGATTATATCTAAACTGCTTCAAAACAAGCAAAGATTCAAAGAAATTCAAAGTACAAATTCAAGGTAGCAAATTAATATCAAACTTCAAGACCAACCTGAATCAAAAGCATGCGACAAACATTAAGATCAAGCTTCAGGATTCAAGAAAAAAAAAATCAAAGTTCTGGTCAAATTAACAACATTTCCAGATCAGGAATTATAAAACTGCTCTCTGTTCAAAACAACATCCAGGTGAGCAAACTCCCTTATATCTGTCTATATCCTCTGATATTATGATTAATGCTTGAAGTATGATCTGAAATGTGTTTGTATGATTGTATGAATTTGCCTTGCATGTTGATAAAAATGGGTGATATAAATGTGCATGTCTGTAACACGTATATATATCCCCTGTTCTTGTTTTACAGGTTTTAAAAACAAAGTAAAATTTCAAATTTAAACTCTGAAAGGCTGTAGAATTCAAACCAATTCTGTTTGTTTAAAACTAAACTAAAATAAAAGGTATTTAAGGATGATAGTTTGAAATATTATCTGGAAAATGAAAAGGACAGTGAAGCTTTGGAAACATGTTAAAAATCAAATATCATAATTCTTAGATTCATTTATATAATCTTAATCAGCACCAAGAATTATGAATTTTAAGAAGTAAATCCAGATTTTTAATGCTAGATTATGTGTGTAATTTGAAGTTGACCAGAAAAGGGATTTTGAGTTTTTCTGATGATCGAGAAGTTCGGTGGTCTCGAGGTTGGAGCTGGAGTTAGCCTGGGTATTGGAGATCATCAGAAAAATGGTGGCACAATTTTTAATCCACTGTGGTGGTGGTGCAAAGAGGATTCGAAATTTAAACCTAGTTTTAGTCGACATCGGAAATTGGGTTACTGCAGTGCGATGGGCGCATCGAACTTAACCATAGATGGTGGAATCGAAGTGTGGAAACAAGGTAAAGGTTCAGGCGAATGGACGTGGTCTCCGGTGTCGGAGAGGGGTGATGCGAGGTGTTTTCTGATCGATGTGGGTTCCAGATTTTTGATCGTTTGACTCGATTTCGATCTGTTGTTAAACTCGTCGAATTGGGTGGTCGGATCGATAGTGGAGGTCGTTGGCGACTAGTTGGGGGACGCGGCGTTGGTCGGAGATGACCGGAATTCGCGTGTACGTGTATGCGTGCACTTTGGTTCTGGTGAAGTCTGAGTTTGGGAGGATGGTGAGTTTCTCGGGTCGAACTCGAGTAGCTCTGTGGGTTGACTCGAAGCAGCAGACGTACGTGTGTTTCCTCGTGAGTGACTCGGGAAAGAAGCGTGTTTGGCTCGGGTTGTTTAATTCAAGAAACCAGGTTTTGAATTTTAAAGTAAATCATATATTAGTTTTAAAATTTAAAGCATGATCAAGTTTTAAGTATTTAAAACAAGTTTTAAATAAATAATTTTTCAATTTGATTAAACATATTTGAAATGGTTTTCAAGGATTTTAAGTATATTGAAATTAAATGTTTGAATTGCTTTGTTTAAAGTAAATTTTATTTCAAAATTAATTCTAAATTTGGTTTTAATGAAGTAAATAATTTGAGTAAGTATTTAATATAAATGCAAAGTTTATTCTTAATTAGCTAGATTGAGATTAATTAAAGATAATTAATTAATAAATTAAATTAAAAGTTAATTACTTATTGTAATTAAGGATAATTACTTAATAAAGTAATTAGAGGATGGTTAATGAATTAATTAAAGATTAAGTGATGATTTATTGATTTATTAATTAATGTAATTAAATTTAGGTTAATTAATAAGGCTAATTAATAAAAGATAATCACTTATGATTAATTAAGTATAATTACTTAGTAAAATAATTAATAGGTAATTACTGAATGTAATTAAGAAAAGAGAAATTAATTATGTAAGTAATTAAATGGAAGTGATTAAGGGTTAATCATTTAATGTTATTAATTAAAGAATTTATGAATAAAATTAATTAAAGAGTTAACTAATTAATAAAGTAATTAAAGTTGATTACCTTAAATGGTTAAGGATAATTAATTTATGTGTTTAAAGACTAATTACTTAATGTAATTAAAGAATAATTAATCAAGGGTGATTAATTAAGATGGATAATTAAAGGATGATTAATTAATTGGTTTGTAATCAACTAATGTTGAGTAAAGATAATCTAAGTGATTAAAGATCAGTAATTAATTTAATTAAAGATAAATTAAATTAATTTTGGAAGTGATTAATCTTGCTTATGAGTGATTGAATGATATGGTATGCCTTAGATTAGTTGATATCTCTGATATGTGATTTGTGATGCTATGCGATATGATATGTTTGTTTTAAACTGTGATACTGTGGGTATCTATCGATGATGAATTACTGTGCAAAAGGTGACACCCTGTATTTAAATATAAATTGTATTCACTTGAATAACTTGAGGTTAGATGACGTTGAATTCGAAGAGACCGGGGTCGGGTATCAGTAAATACCCGAAACCACTTCGATTTGAAATCTATAATTCTGTATAGATTTGATTTGTAAATCAAATAGGCTGAAGTGGAATAAATTAAGTAAACTAGACCTTTGAAACTAAGTAATGGTACTTAGATATTGATTTGTGAAATAAGTGATTAAATATAACAAGATATGAACTCGGAATGAGATACGAGTTACCTTGGGTTGCAAATAAGTTATAACTTGGTATTTCAAATTGTATGGGTTTACTCACGCTGGTTTCCAGCCTGACCCGGGTGTTACTTTGATGTAATGCTCGGGTCAGACCGAGTATTACAGATTTCAGGTAAGGACGTTCTGGAGCTCAGGGGGCGAGCTGGATGGCAGGAACGTATGGAGTATATTCCGCTGTGATATATTATTGTTGTCAGAGACATGTTATTTCTAACTGTCTAGTATATTGTGAATGTGGTAACTCTGATGTATAAAAATGTAATTAACAAATACAGTTTTCTTTGTATAACTGATATTATTATTTGATATTGTATTTTGATCCGCTGCGAATGTGAGAATCTGTGTCTTGTTCTGTTTCTTTCTTCTATCTCTTTTCTTTTTCTTCTAACTATCTGGAATTTTCGGGTTCGAAATTTCCGGGTCGTTACACCAGGTTTGAACTACAAATTTAAACCACTTCCAATTCAATAGGTTTCAAAGTTTAAATATTCAAACCATTTACAATAACTCAATTTGATAAATTTCATTTATATTTCAAAATTCAACTTAAATTTATTTAAATAAAAAAATATTCACTTAATCATTGAATAACATTTAAATAAAATCTCAAATTACAAACTTAAATCAATATTAAATATTAAATATTCAATTTCAATTTTACTTAAATTTGAAATATTCATTTAATCACTTTTAATAAAAATCCACTTATCAAGTTATAAAAATCACATCTTTAAAATCTCAAAATTAATAAGTTTCAAATCAATTTCAACTTAAATACATTTCTTAAACAAATAAAATTTCAAATCAATTAATTTACCTTTCCAACCTTAATTTATTAAAGTTATTACAAAAAATCCATTTTTAAAATATTAATATAATTTTAAATAAATATTAAACATATTATATATACTAATTAAATTAAATTTTATTAAAATTTATTATATTAAAATTTATTAAATTAAATCTTTTTATTAAATCTATTTTAAATCTTATTTATATATTTTAAAAATAATAAAGTTATAAGTAAAATTATATAATTTAAATTTTCCTACTTAACTTATAAATTTAAAATTTCCAAAACATATAAATTAAAAAATCTAAATAAAATATCTTTATATTATATTTCAAAAATCAATATTTATTAAAACCCATATATTTCCTTTCAAAACTTTGGAAATCATTTTTCAAAATAGACCAACGGTGTCCTTATATAATTTTCTACCCTACGGTCAAGTGATACGGATATTTATCATTTCAATCTGCAATAATTTAAATTTACGGGTATATATCATTTCAACCCGCAATCCCAAAATTTCAAAATCAATAAAATCGCTAGGGTTTTTCATTTCAACCCATAACGATTTTTCCTAATCTATAATATCGTTCGGGATGTATCATTTCAACCCATAGGGAATTCCTAAACTAACATGAAACTTGCAAAGTGAGAAACAATAAAATAATTACAAGCATATATAATCATTAACAATTTAAATTAAATATATATACTAATAGATTATGGTGTCATATGTCAATTAATATAGGTAAACAATTGCAGATGATAACATATCATATTCAACAATTAAATTACTAACAAATTCAAATTTAAAAACATATATAAATCATTATTTCATGTGAATTAAATTTACTAGCATATGAATGTCAATTGTAAGGGATCACTCACCTTTCGAGGATAGAGAAATTTGACAACGAACCGAGCTACGAATCCAAACAATAAATTCCAAAGCAAAGCACAATGAACACGAATTCAACGAACAAAGCAAAGCTGATAGCTTGGAATCGATGAAAACAAAAAATATATATTTTTTTAAATCTAAAATTTACTCACATATTTAAAATAAACCTTTATATATTATATTTTAAAATCAAAATTCAATTTAAAACACATATCAAAATAAAATCTTTATATATGTATTTTAAAATCAATATTTAATTTAAAACACATATTAAATAAAATCTTTATATATATATTTTAAAACCATTTTTTTCTTAAAACACATCTAATAAAATCAATATATATATATATTAAAAATCAATATTTAAAAATCAATTTTTTCCATTTTTTAAGTAATAAAGGAGAAAAAGCTACTGTTGTGGAGGTGGGTCTTAGCAGTGGTTGGGTTCGAGAAGGTGTGGTGGTCGAGCTCGGGTGGCGTTCATATGAACGTGGGCTGTTGGTGTTGCAGCTGAGCAAGGGAGAGAAGCGGGTGCTGTCACGTGGGATCTTGGTAGTGCTGGGAGGGTGTGGCAGGTAGAGGGCAGCTGTCAGGGAGGAGGATTGGTGGACTTGGCTGCGGGTTGAAGTGAGCGGGAGATGCGGAGGCGGGTGGCTTCAGGTCAGTGGGCTGTGAGGGTTGAGAGGTGAGGTAGGTTGGGTGTTTTCATGGTGCTGCTGCTGACGGTGGTGAGGCTTTGCGTGAGTGGCTGTATAGGAGAGGGTTTGGGTGCTATGGTGGCGAGGCGTTGGGGAGTGTGGTCGGATCTGAGTTGGCTGGAGGAAGGTGATTGGTCGTGGGTTTCAGAGATTAGAGGGAGAAGGCTTGCTGCGTGTGGTCGAACAGAGAGGTTGCAGTCGTGGAGGTGGCTGTGTCATGGGTTTGGTGGGTTGCTCGGCATGGGTGCAGTGAGCGTGGTGATGGGCTGTTGGAGGCAGTAGGCACAGACGAGAGGGAAGTGGTGGTGGAGGGGAAAGTTGGACGGTGGTGAAGGGAAGGCTTGCGAGGTCGAGCAGGTGATGGAAACGAGCAACTATTCTCAAGTAAAAAGATGAAAGCAACAATTATATAAATTTTTATTAGAACCGATTGGAAAAAGAAATGGGAGAGCAAAAGAAGAAGAACTACAGTTTCAGGCAGATAAATATAACTTCATATATTATATTATATTTCTCAATGAAACCATAGACCAAAAGCAAATATAGGAACCATCATATAATAAATCGAAATAGGGAATAGTGAAAGTCACAACATTGAATTCTGGAAAATAAATGCTAAAGTCTATTGGTTTTCAACGGGTAAATAGATGAAAAGGCATGGGAAACCCAAAAGCCCAAATACGGAACTGATATGACAAATCATTTTGCAGATTTCGCCGCGTACCGGGCGCCAAAATGCACAAATGAATATACTGCGTAGATCAGCATGACGAGATGAACATAATGGTACGTAGATATTAGTGATATGACCAACCTATCAAAACTCGATTTCAGCTGCCAAAAATGATGCTAAAATGTCGAAAATAAAATAAATGGATCTAGAGCAGTCCAAATTTGGCGAAATGAAATATGATGTTTCACTTAGAAAATGATTTACAAATTTATTATATAAAAATATCCAGTTTTTGAAATATTTAATTTCCATCAAATTTCAATTGATTTTAAATTTAAATTTGAAATTTCACAAACAAACAAACTTCCATATTTTCAATGAAAATTTGCCACTTGCTATGCTTCAAAAGATGCATACCAAATATCAAATTTTCATTTCTAAAATTTTATTATTTAATTTCATGAAAACTTTAGTTAATTATGTTATTTAAATCATTAAAATTTTCGAGTCATTACAATCTACAACACATATATAAATTGAAAATAAAAAATAATGAACCTAAAATCAAATATGAAGATTTAGAAACCAAAAAAGATTTTATAAACAATTTTTGGAAAAGAATTCATAGGATATTTATGGAAAACACTAAGAGAGGTCCATAACAATTTTGATATTCTTCATAAACAAATAGCTTTGAACAACTAATGTGAACCCTTCTATCATCCAATTAATTATACGATAACATTTCTTTAATTAATAGATATGATGATACTCATATAAAATTATGGCAAAGAAAGCATGAACAACTTCTAGCAGATGAAAGTATACTTTAGTTTTTTCTAAAAAGAATATTTTAATCAAGCTAACTTCATATTATCTAATCTTGAATAAACTGCAAGTATACAAAAAATATTTGTGGAAATACATGTATGTTAATTATGATATAATAAAATATCATTTTCTTAGCATTAGTCTCACTTAGACCACCTTACCTTTTCACTTTCATGTACATATATAATTATTTTCAAATTCAAAATTCAACATGCAGGCTTGTTGCAAATTCTTGAATATTTAAACTAAAATATAGCAAAAGAAATACCTTTTTCTTGGAAAAGATACTTAATTAAACAATAAAAAGCATATATTTTTATAATATGTCTCATTAAACCTTTACAACCCTCCAAACTTTGATGAGTTCCTTGCAAGGAAAAAGGGTACATATTATTTCCATATATTAACTTACAAATGTCTGACATAACAAAACAGAAGACAGTTTGAGGAAAAATATGAGTCCAGAACATCAAATAGGTGAATGAGTGGAATTTTGAACCAATACTCAAAGCCAACTGTACGAAGAAAACTAGACCCACAATACAACAAATAAAAGAAACAACAAAACAAAGAAGAAGAAATTAAATGAAACACAACCGCCAGCTGTCATTCCAAAGCAAAGTCAAAGCAGCAGACTATCGAAAGTTGAACCAAAGCATGAACAAACTTTACTCTTTCTCTCTAAAACTCAAATGGCGATTCAAGATAGTGAGCTAAAATAGAACCCAAAACAAAGAGAAAGCAATGAAGGCTACAGGCATCAACCACCGGCTGCAAGCGAAGGAGGATTCAGATCAGATCGGGGCCTTTGGTAGTGATTCATCCACTCAGGGTTTGGGTCTAGATTGATACCGAACTCTGCAAAGATAATTTCTTTCCTCTTAATATTTGAATTATCAGTGTTACCTTGAGTTATTAGATCTTTGCATTCTTGAATGATTGAAATAAGTCTGATATCGGCTAGCATTTGAATATTATTAAAATGTCTGGAATTACATTCACACCAAATGTCCCAAATTTGCATAGTAATTGCCATACTAATTAGATGAACATAGACCGGATTTGCATGCTTGTTTTGGGCTAAACACTCTAATATTTGACCGAGTTCATTAATTATCATGCATTGTAAACCAAGTTTACCTTTAATTTTATCCCAAAGATGCACGAAATATTGACAATTAAAGAATAGATGATCTCTGTCTTCGACTTATTGATGGCAGAGATTACGGGATTGATCTATAGAATAGTTCGACTTGCTGATCCTGCCTTTAGTATTTAACTTGTTTTTGCAAGCTAACAGAGCACATAAAGACATCTTAGGAGCACATAGATTATCCCAAATCAAATTACACCAGCCTAACTCTGTTGATTTACATCTCACCTGCTCCCAAGCAGATCTAAAATCAAATTAACCATTTTCTTTAGGTATCTAGTGCCAGAAATCTGTGTTAGCCTGAGGATGAATTTTGGCGTTTTAATGTCCTGGATAATATGGGTTGGCAATCAATTGAACTTTCCACTCCATTGATTATTATCTAGGAGGAAAGAGACTTTATTGTTGGGCCCACCCACATGGTCAAGTAATTCCACCCCACTTTATCAATAATAGGTGAGCCATTAAGCCATGGGTCAAACCAAAGAAGAGTATCCTCACCATTATTGATTTTTCTTCCAATAAGATCTTTATACCAAGTTCTAGCTGCGAGGAGAGATTTCCCAGTGTTTGATGCATTACTATCTATTTGTGTGGTCCAAAAATTTCTATTTTTGCAATGTTTATTCTTAAGCCATCTTGCCCATAAACTATCTCCTTACAAGAATTTCCAAACAAGTTTGATAGCAACAACCTTAGCAACATCATCTAATCTTATTAAACCTAGACCACCCTCATTTAGGGTTTTACAAACTTCGTCCTATGCCAATCTATGTGATTTGGATTTCCATAGAAAATTAGCACAAGTAGAATTTATTTTGGAAACAATAGTAGATGGCATTTGACAAAATTGCAGTCAAAACTAAATCGTAGGATAAATAACCGTTTTAATCAGCTCACATCTGCCACTGATATTGAGTTGTTTACTACTCCAATAATTAAACTTTTTGCTGATTTTGTCAATTAGAGGACCATAATCCCTTGCTTTTAATTTATTGTGGGAGAGGGGAATGCCCAATTAAATTATAGGTAAATTACCTGACTTTACCTTTATAATATCAACCAACATTTGCTTGTCCACGACACCTTTGATGAAAAAAATGTTTGGCTTGTTCTCATTCATCATTAAACCTACATATTTGTGTATGTTATGCATAACTTTGCAAATAGCCTAAGCACTGCTAATAATATCAATCAACATTTGTTTTTCCATTCACATTTGTATTGAGATCTTGTTAAATTATCTCTTGATAATTAGAATTTAAACACCAAGAGTTATTATTCTTGAATGGCATTCTAGCATTGATAGACTGAATAGAGTTAAATTTAATATAAATAGGGGTATGATCACTCAGAGAATGATTTCCAAAGTAAACCCCAAATTCATTAAATTTATTCTGCCATTGGTTGTTTATAAAAACTCCATCAATTCTACCATCAATAGAAAAATTAATGCCATCACTCCAAGTAAAAAAAATTCCCAGTATACTTAGGCTCAATAAGGTTAGCAGCATTAATACAATTCATAAAATTAGTGTCTACCAAAGAGCTATAAATGCCCTAACTAATTCTGTCACTACTGTAAAGAATAGAATTGAAGTCCCCTAAAATGATCCATGGCAGATTGATTTGGGATGCTTGTGAATCTTGGTATTGCCACAAATTCATTTGACAATTAGTGAATTATGAGCATAAACATACAAATCACAGTAAGACCACTATCATTATAAAGAATATAAGAAACAAATTGATTGTGAGTGGAGAGTGATGGTAGACCAGCAAAGTGTATCCCAAATAATAAGGATTCTACTTTTGTTATCATGTTCAACATTTTGTAAGTAATTCCATCTAAGTAACGCCCCACCCCGAGACCCACACTAACAAAGAATATTACAAAGTAATATTGTCGGCTAGTGCAGAGAATAGGGCTGGTTAGGAGCGATTGTATGTGAATTTTTACTTTAAGCGAGCGTCGATACGTCGATTAATATGTTATACATTTCTTTAATCAAGAAGAATCGATGTATACAATTAAGGCTTAAAACAAAACTATGGTGGCTATAATAAAATCCAGAACAACATATAATAAATACAGATCACAGAATCATAGATCAGACACAGTGGAATACAAATAGATACAAGTCTAAATCGACCCAAAATAGATATATGATGTAGACAACACATGTACAAGGAGCTACATCTCAAAATATTAATACGTACACAAAAGGAGTCTAACTCAACATAAGATACAACATAACATCGCATTTATACATAGATGACAAAATAACTACTAGCTAAGAGATAGGACATTTACTTTAAAGCATCAGGCTGGAGGACCTAAAACATCTCGGTTTGACTCAAGTATTCTAAAAATAATAAACGGGTCAGTCTAGACTAAAATAAATGAGTTAGCAAAAATGAATGATAGATAAAGTGAACTCAAATATAGTCATATATCGACAAATATCAAACATGCATCAATAACTTCAAATCACTAAATACTAAAACCCAAGATAGATTATTAAAAGAAAAAATCCCCAAAATGATTTGGTGATAATTCAACAACATCAAATCCAAAAATCTCACAAATAAAAATCCAAAAATCTCACAAAAAGGGGGAAGGCGCCAAATTCCAAGATTGGAGAAATAAATTCAACTACATGCATGTAACTCCAAGATTGACGTTTAAGTCTATAAACATCAAGATAGGTATGAGACCTATAAACATCAAGATAGCAACAAGTCCTACATCTCTGAAATAGGTACGGGACCTATAAACATCAAGATAGGAATAAGTCCTATAATCTCTGAAATAGGTACGGGACCTATAAACATCAAGATAGGAATAAGTTCTATAAACATCAAGATAGGTATGAGACCTATAAATTCCAAGATAGGAACAAGTCCTATAAACTCTGAAGGCGAGTCATAAACTCATCGATAAAGTGTTAAATACTTTCATATAGCAACCGAATATAACGACCATGTGTCCCACACCACATGGGTTTACCCAAACGTTTACTATACAATAGTAAACTCCACTTGTGTGTAGCAATGGTTTGGTTGAGCAAGTGTGAGAATTAATCGGTAAAACAAACGCGAGCGTTCCATACCACTTGTTTTATTTAACTATTTAAATCAATTATTCATTCGATCGATGTCGTGCAATTTTTATAAGATTCTTCACTTTAAAATCATTTTGGTAAAACATTGATTTATAGCAGAAATATATATATATATATATATATATATATATATATATATATATGTATGTATGTATGTATGTATGTATGTATGTACACTTTTCAAATCATTGCTCCAAATCATTTTTAAAACCATTTTCAAAGAGAATAACACTATATATATTTCTAAAATATTTATATAGAAATTAGATTTGTACTTAAAATGTTTTCATAAAATGGTTTGATTTAGAAATCATCCTTTTATAAATTCAATATGAAAATGTGCATTAAAAGTGTGTCTTACTCCCAAGTCCCATAGAACAACTCTATAGTATAAAACATCAAAATGAATCCATCAATTCATAATCAGGAAATATCAATGAAATTGATATGAAATGTAACACCAAAATCAAGCAATGAATCTCAGATAATCAACTAGGCAAACAAGTGGCGAATGGATCGATTGAAGAACACAAGAACACAGCCTTGGAATCAAGTCCAGGCTGCGATCGGTGCACCGGTAGGGCATACCGGTCCAGTGGTTGCCATGCCTGGACTGACTCCCAGGTGATTCCATTGGCTCTCTAATGATCAGATTCCACTCATTTCTCCCGTGTTGCATCTTCAATGATCTGGGGTACTGAACTAGCAAACATGCAAGCATGTATACATGTATAATTGAATGAATACCATGATTTTATAAGAGATTTTTCAGCAAATAGAGAATCCAATTCAAATAGACAAAGGATTCATCAATATATTGAGAGCATATGCACTAGAAATTCAATCAAATTCATAAGCAGCATCAAACATTCATCTTCGACTTGAAATTGTGAGATAAACTCACATAAACAAACCCAAAAGGGAAGATATTAGCTTAGAATATCCTATCTCTTCCTATTTCAACTTCAACCTAAGCTATGATCAAAGTTTGGATAGAAATGATCAAAATCAAATATTAAAACTGAATTAAATTCTTAATTAGATGCATAGAAAGGTAGAATAGATTACTTCCTATCAATATACACTAGAATTGAACAAAAGCCCTTTGATTTCAATCTTTAATTTGGAAATTTGGGAACTAGAGTTTTTGGACTTAGATTTTTTTTCTTTTTGGTTTCGGTGTTGAAATAAGAATGAGAAACAATATACATATGTTCTCGTTTGTTATTTCTCTAGTTTGGGCTAAATAGGTTAATATGTAGATCCATTGGCCAAGCGTTGCTAATTTTCCTAAAACAAAAGTGTTGCTAATTTATATTGTTTCATTTAAACATTTTATAAACACTAATTTGATTTAAATAATGTTCTAATTTAACTAACATTGGTTTCTACAATTTTCCCAAAATAAATAACATGTCAAAATCTCATTTTTTCACTAATATTAAAATATTTTGTCAAATCAAATATAACTTTTTAAAATAAAAAGTTATTCTCCATATATTTAGTAAAATAACCCATTAATTAAGAAATCATATTTTAAACAATGAAATTATTTCCATACAATTTAGTTATTCATTTTCTCCAAATTGTTCTTATATTATTAAATATAAGAATTAACTACAAAAAGGAAAATTCAATAAATTCTAAACTTATTCCCAGTCCCTTTTAAATTCGAAAATATAATAATCATAAATTCCCAAAATTTATTCAATTAATTAACTAAAATTAATTAAATCATATTTTAGATTTTAATTCTAGATAATCTCGACCAGGTTTGTTACAGACTCCCGCGTTATAAAAATAGCGTCCCCACGATTTTCCTTAAGGGAAAGTGAATAATATTACAACGATGCATCTATCAAAGAGGATAAAATCATAAGCATGGAATAGTTTAAAGCAGGAGTCTCACAACTAATGAGAAAATAACTTAGGTTGCGTTTGCTCGATAAACTCTCTAGATTCCCATGAACAGTCCTTTGGATTGCTAGGCCATTGGACTTTAACGAGTGGAACATCTTTATTTCGAAAGCGTTTTACCTCTGATGCAAAAATATGGATAGTTCTCTGCTCATAAGTAAGGACCAGTGAAACCTCAAGCTGCTTAAGAATTCTTGGCTCAAGAACAGAATCCAAGTGACGAAGACACTTCCGAAGTTGAGAAACATGGAATACATCATGAATTTCGAAGAACTGGGCTGGAAGTGATATCCGATAAACAACATGGCCAATACATTCAGTGATCGAGTATGGTCCAACATATCTCGGGGCCAACTTCTTGGAATGAATGAACTACATCACACCCTTTAATGGAGATCACGAATCTCCCACAGAGAATTCTAATGCTTTCCTCCTATTATCCACATAGGATTTCTACCTGCTGTGTGCCTCTTTCATTCTCTATCGAATTAGATCAATCTTCTCGGAAGCTTCACGAATAGAGTAGGGGCCAAAATGTGTTTCTCCCTAGACTCGAGCCAATAAGATGGAAATTGACAAGCCCTTTGTAAAGGGCCTCGAAAGGAGCTATGCCGATTCTAGATTAGAAACTATTGCTATAAGAAAACTCAATAAGGTAGATATGATCTTCCCCACTCCCACCGAAGTCGAGAATACAAGCACGAAGTAAGTCTTCCAAATCTTATTAACTTGCTTTATCTGCCTATCTGTCTGCGAATGATAGGCAGTGCTGAAATTAAGTTTCGAACCCAAAGCTTTCTAGAGACCTTTCCACAATCCGCTTGTAAACAAGGGTTCCCATTCACATACAATGGCACTAAGGATGCCATGAAGTCTTACGATCTCTATAACATAGATCTTAGAAAGCTAAGAAGCAGTCCTATTGGACTTAACAGGAATAAAGTAGGTTGATTTGGTCAAACGATCAACACTCACCCACAAGCTATCATGGCCAGTCCTCGAACGAGGAAGACCATCGATGAAATCTATAGAAACCTGGTCCCGTTTCCATATTGGGACCTCCAATGGCAAAAGACCATTGGGACGTTGATGCTTAGCATTAACAAGATAATTAGTCAAGCAAAGCTTCACAAACTCTACCACATCCTTCTTTATACCTTCCCAATAATAAAGACGCTTCATATCGGCATACATCTTACTACCGCTGTGATGAATAATATACTTGGAGCGATGACACTCCTTAAGAATATCTCTCCTAAGATCACAACCATCTGGAACTATAAGCCCACATCTCTTATGAAGACAACTATGAGCATCAACAACAAAATCCCACAACTCATCACCTTGGGAAACACCACCACATTGCTGAAAAAGATGAGATAGATCAGGATCACACTTCTGGGCTTTCGCAATCCGATCCAAAAGGCTCGGATTAGCCTCCATGCTAAGTGATAAGATGGAAGAACAAGAATCTGGAATATAATCTCTAATCTCATAAGAAGATAAAATCTCAAGATCATTTCACTCAGCTAACATCAAAGAGACAATAGCCTGATTTTTGCGACTAAGAGCATTCGCTACTCGATTCCCCTTCCTCGGAGTGTACTGAATATCAATATCGTAGGAAGAAAGGAACTCGAGCCATCTCTATCGCATGTTAAGCTCCTTCTGAGTGAATAAGCATTTTAATGACTTATGGTCAGTATAAAGTACAAATCTCTCATGTTGATGCCAAATCTTCAAAGCAAAGACAATAACTGTGAGCTCCAAATAATGAGTGAGGTATCTAACCTTATTTGGCTTTAACTGCCTCGAAGCAAAAGCAACGACATGGTCTCACTGCATAAGAAAAACACCTAAACCAAATCTACTAGCATCCTTCTAGACCACAAGATCTTGGTTCTCATTCGAAACTACAAGAACAAGAGCGTTGGAAAGGAGTTCCTTCAACTTATGAAAAAAAGATTCGCACATATCATACCAAATATACTTAAATCCTTTCCTAGTCAAAGAAGTAAGGGTAAGATGATCTTGGAAAAGTCCTTTATGAATGGACGATAATAACCTGCCAATCCTAGAAAACTGCGAATCTACGATACATTCTCAGGCCTCTTCCAATTTTGAATAGCTTCAATCATCGATGGATAAACAGAATGCCTTCTTCAGAAACTACATGCTCCAAAAACTTCATTTTCTTCTGCCAGAAATGACACTTAGAAAATTTTGCTTTCAACTTATTCCTTCTAAGTGTCTCCAAAACAATCCTAAGATGCTCCTCATCCTCTTCCACAGATTTGGAATAAACAGGAATATCATCACCGAATATAAGAACAAATCGATCGAGAAATGTTAACAATAAAAATCATTAACACCCCAAATGTGCTTAAGAGTTGAAATTAACCAGATGGAGACACTTTCGAAGCCTTTTGAAACGGTTAGAATCAACAGAATTGAGGTTGGAATAGTTTAAGTGATCAAATAAGGTTTGAAATCAATGGTGATGGAAGGCGAAAATAGTGCTGAAGGGGGACCAATAACATCATAGGGAACCCCTTTGAAAGGTATAAGTGAATATCTCTAATAAGTAGTTCTATATATGATACTGAATCAAGATATATGCTATTATTGATGCTGAGTATTCACTTTAGTAACAACATTCAAAAGAAGGAGGGCTCAACCTTCGATTCTTTATAACCTTCTCTATAGATTAAATGCATAAGGTTCTTCATTCAAAAGAAGAAAATGGTAAGGGCGAGGAGTAATAACAACATTCCAAATGAAGAAGCTGCATCACAATCAACTTTGTAAGATAATATAATCCTGAACTTCAACTTAGAGAATATGGAAATCGGGCAACCTTCAACCCCAATAGGATTTGAAAACAATGAGATTAAAGTCCAAAATCTACTACACCAACTGATAGCTATGCGGGAGCTTCTTGAAGGGGCTCTATCTCAAGGATCATTTAAGGTTATGGAAGGAGAAGATGAAGTGCAATCTCCAAATAAGGACCAATATTAAAACCAAGAAAGTCAAGCTAAGAGGTCCCTTGAGCAATCAAATAGTTCAATTCGAAGAAACAATAAAAGTTACTACGAAAACGAAGCCAACCAAGAAGACATCCTACATCAAATGATAATGGATATGCTTAAAGAAAAAGGAATTCCCAACCTAGAGAAATATGTTATCCTGCAAAAGACTCCTTTTTTAGAAGAAATAATGGTAGTTAGCATTCCTCCTCACATTCAAATTCCCCCGCTAAAGTATGATGGAACTACTGATCCAAATCACCTTGTAGGTTTTAATATTCGAATGGATTCGTATAATTCCTCTGGGGCAAGTAATCGCAAACTTTTCCTTGTAACTTTTCAAGGAGCAACTATCAAATGGTATAAGAATTACCAAGGAGATAAATTAATTTTTAATGGGAAATCTAATAAATTGCTTTTAGATGGGATAATCTAATCAATGGGTGGATGGGATATCCAATATATATGATTTATGGCTTTATTTCATATTATGTTAATACTAATCATTTTGGGTGCAGAAGCATATTAAATGATTTGCATGTTTTGTTTTGGATACTAGTGAGGGGACAACCCGTTCTGTTAAGTGGTGTGGTCTCACTAGATATCTATTTATGATAAGCGATGATAGGGGATTATTCATACCAGACTTATTGTCCGACTCGAAGTTTGTGTTTCTCCACAAACTCTCGGGTACTCAAAATTTATTTGAGGAGTCTGAGAGTGGGAGACTTTCAGGTTTTTGGATGAATAAGCTTCCGGAGACATGTAGAAGGCAGTCTTAGCTATATTGGAGCTATTTTGTGTTTTCCGCTATGATGTACTAAGAACTATAAAGTTCATATTTATTAGTTCTCTGATCATCATAAGGGGACATCTTCATATGCCGCTCATATCGTATTTAGTACAGGTATATGTGATTTGAACGTGGTTAACGTTTGGGATTATGCAATTAAATCTGAATATTATTAATAAGAAATGAGAAATTCTGTTTTGTTGAAGTTTAAATTTTTTCATATTCTTATGGTTCTGTGTTGCCAATGGTTTCACGATCCCGATTTCGGTCACTCAGAAATAACACCTATGGATGACTGCAGCATCCGTAGCAGTTAGTTTTGAGCCTCCGGAAGTGGGATTTTACAAGAAACCATCCGTACTTGGGAACAATTCTCTCATGAATTCGTAACATAATTTTTTATATTCAAACATATATACTACATATATTGATTCTGTTTTCAATTGGTTATTCTACCATTTAAGGAGAACTTTTTATGTTTTCAAGAAAGTTTTTTTCAAAAGTAAAAAAGGATTATCTCTAATTACCCTATAAACATGGGAAATTAAGTATTCATTTATTTAAAGAAAAAAATAAACCTGCACAATCTTTAAAGAATTTTATTTGGCATTAGTAAATGCACACCAAAGATTTTAAACTGAGCATGTCTTGACAAAAGCATTTTCAAAGTTTTTTGAAGTTATTAACTAAAGGAGAATCTATACTTATCCAAGGAAAATTTTAGAGCTATAAAAGCTCATTATAAAAATTCTAGCAAGAAAGACATATTATTGATTTAAGGACTATTGGTTCATAAATCATGACCATTCAGTCCCTCATTTGAGATTCGTGTTTCAATCATAAGAATGATTTAAAAACCGTCCTTGGTGACAGTGCTAAGGAAGAACTTCTTTATCAAATAATTCTGATATTTAAAGTCTTTTTAGAAGAAAGACAAATTTCAGGAATGCTTTCAAGATTTATCAAAGAGAATCCTATTTCAAAAGTTCTATGGACCAAAGAGGTTTTCACAAGTATTTCAAGAACTATTCTCTCAAATAAAGTTTCCAAACTGTTTTTTACCTCCTAGAGGGAGGGTCAAGATTACTTTCATATCTCCTAAAGAGAGGGTCAAAAACTATTTAACCCTTCTCCCGAAGCACCTCTTAAAGAGAGGAACGAAAACTCTTTTAAAAGAAAAAAAAGAATTGATTAAAAATGTTTTTGAGAATGAGACTCTGATGTCCACTCTAGAGCAAAATGTTTTTGAGAATGAGCCTCCAACGTCATTTTTTAGAATGAGCTCTAACATCATTTTTGAGAATAGGCCTCCAACGTCCACTCCAGAGCAAAATGTTTTTGAGAATGAGCCTCCGACGTCCACTCCGTATCACCTCTTGGAGGGAGGGATAATACCTCTAATGTCCAGTTCACCTCTTAGAGGGAGGGATAAAATCTTTAACGTCCAGTTCACATCTTAGAGGGAGGGTCATGTCTAGCACCCACTAGCAACCTTTTAGAGGAAGGTCAACCTAATATACACTATATCCCTTAGAATCAGGGGAAGCCCAAAGGGGCACCAAATAGACAAAGAATGACAAAGATGCCTGCAACTCAAAACAAAAGTTAAGACCCAAGGGAACAAAGGGTCAAAGGAATAAAGCTATCCACCATCTGAAACAAAGATGAAGCCTGAAAAAGGGGTACAAACAAATGGAAAAGGATGAAGATGTCCTACGCTATAGACATGAATGGATAAGATATCCAAGACCATAATCAAATGGGACAAAGTATCAGCTAGCAATCTTCAATACATCTTATGCCTGAAAATGGCTCCCGCAGCAAAGAATTAAGAAATCTGCATCCTAGAAGGAAACATGAGACAAATAAATGGATAAAGAGATCCGTACTTTGAAATGGAAAACAAAGATCTTTACAAAAACTAAATGAATGGAAAAGATAAAAAAAATTTACTACAAGGATAAAAATGACTTCATTCGAAGAATAGATTAAGCAAACCACTTCGAAATCCTTAGAAATAAGGTGACCCTTTAGGATAAGAAGTCTATATATTATATATATTAATAAGTTATTTGGACCACTACACTGCTGAACGACCAAGCAGTAGGACGGAAATTGCATAGCTGAATGACCGACTAGTCAAATGGAGCTTGCACTACTGAACGGCCAGCCAACTGAATGGAACTACCAGATGAACCATTGAATGGCTAAAAACCTGAATAACTGAATGGAACTATCTGCTGAACTTTTGGCTGGTCTTACGGAACTACTACTCCGAATGACTGACTGGTATTACAGAACTACTATTCCAAATGATTGCATGGCCTTATGGAACTATCCAGCTCCAGTATACCAATAATACTACTAACTTATAAGCACTTTAGGAATTACTTATCTGCTAGTAGGATACTTTCCTTTGAATAACGGGAATCCTTGTTGCTATTCAAGGCATGAGTTCTATATAAATCTCTAGCATAGCATTTTAGGCTGAGCTTTGGAATTAGGGCCAAATAGGATAAAGGGTCTTTTGCTAAAGTCTGCTTAGGTTACCATTACTAGACAGTTTTCTGACTTTGTGCTTATATTAAATGAAATTTTGAGTAGTCTATTCATCAAATAAGATCCTGACAAGTTTCTGATTGGATTCCTGATTTTGTGAATTTTCAATTCCCTTGTTTCTTCTCGTAATGATTTCTTATTGAATTTTTGGTTTTATGAATTCTTAATTCCCTTACTGGATTTTTGTGATGATTTGCGGATTTCCTGTTGAATTTTTGGTTTTATGAATTCTAATGTTCTTGTTGGTTTTCGTAATAATTTTTGAATATTCCATTGGATTTGTGATTTTCTTATGAATTTCAGGGCCTTCGTACAATTATCAAATAGGAATTCTGAATAGGTTTTCAAGTTCTTTGTGGCTTTCTGATCCTTTGGTTATCGAATGTTATTCAGATGGTAGTTCTCTAATCTTCTTATTACCAGATAGCATTCTGGATTAATGTTGGGTCATTCACTAATTTATTACTGAATGAATAATTGATTCATTAAAGTTACTAACATGTCATCATAGTAGAATTATGGGTCTTTTACTTTGAATTTACTTGGGTTATTTATTGCTAGGTAGCTCTCTGACTTTGTACTAATATTAGATAATGTTTTGAGTAGTTTGTTTGTCAGATGAGATCCTCGAAAGTTTCTGATTGAATTTCTGATTTCATGAATTCTCGATTTCTTTTCGTGGTGGTTTCTTATTGAATTTATAGTTTATTGAATTCTTAATTTCTTGATTTCCTTATTGAATTTTCATGATGATCTGTGGAATTCCCATTGAATTTCTGGATTTGTGAGTTTTCTGGATAAGTCTTGAGATTTTGTATTGAAATTGTGGTTTTTCTGAAAATTCAATGTATCCACGCTATTTTTAGACCAGAATTCTGAACAAGAGTCTCTTGATACTAGACTTCTATCCTTTTTGTTAAAAGATGACGGTAAAAGGAAATAAGAGCCTCCTGATAATATCAAACTATCTATTAATTTGTTAATGAATGAATGAAAATTACTAACATTCAACGCAGGGTTGGAGATAAAATTATAGCAAAGAGACAAGATAAAACCACCTAAATCAAGAAATTATTTCCTGATGGCCAAAGAAAAATTAACCCAGGAAAAAAGGATTTGGAGTGTATGATAACTTTCTTGAAAGTCCCTTTCACATAACCCAACATCTGCTGATCAGGTGATATTATTCCACATTTCTATCGTCAATGCTAAAAAGGGTTTGATCATGTATTTCTCTGGATGCTCTATCTTGTGATATTATCAGATAATCTCTTGAATTTCAGTTTTAGAATTTAGCGTTATCCATCAAAATCTCATAACAATGTTATAATCCTAACAGAAGTTATTATCTGTTTTACAGAAAAACAAAGAAAGAAATTCCATTGAGGTTTGAGCAGTCTAAAAGAGGTTCTCAGATTTTTGTCCTAATAAAAAAAAGCTTCTTTCATACCCGGGTAGGGGGTGGGGTGCAAAATGTTATCCATAAAAATCTTCTCCAGGTGAAAAGTATGAATGAAGGAGCTATAACGCAGGATTTGGAAGCATCCGTAAGTATTGAGATGGCTTTCACAAGTTTCAAAGAGAGTTTTGTAATCATCAAAGAGGGTTCTGTAAGCATCAAAGAAGCTTATTAAGAGTTAAGGGAGCTTTCAAAAGTATTGAAATGGCACTTTTGAGGACATCAAGAGGAATTGAGGCTTTCAACAGGGTTGAAAAGGCCTCCCGAGCATTAGAGAAGATGCTTTTGTCATGGTCAAAGGAGCTTCCGTAAACATCAAGGAAAAAACCTTTGCATATGTCAAATGGAATGCTTCCACTGACATTGTTACCTTCCGTAAGAGTTGAATATCTGCCTTCCGCAGGGTTGAAGCCCCATCTTCCGTGGGAGTTTAAGGATCACCTTCCACAATTAACAAATTATCAAGACAAGTTCTCATTTCGCAAGGCAAACAGCACCCCTCCTCATATATTGAACCACCTTTCACAGTAGTCCTTCCCTAGCTCTTCTTTAAAACCCTTCCGCACCTGTCCAAACACCCTTTCGCACTTGTCAAAAACCACTATCCTGTGAAGCTGCCTCGCTTCAATAATGACGGAGGAGTCCAAGGCATCTACAACAACACAATGCTGCTTCTATACCTTCCGACAGTGTCGAAGGCCCATGGAACTAATACAAAAGCAGCATTTGGGAGGCGTTTAGCCCCAATAGACTTGAAGACACCACTTTCGATAGTGACGAAAGGGTCTATTATGTGTAGCTACATTATTATCTACAAACAATAAAGGCATTACAGCATTAACATTAGAGCAAGATCACGAAGGAACCCCTTTCGATAACGTCGAAAGGATGAGAGCGGAACGTACCAGCTGCATCTATAAATAAGACCCTAGGGGTGCCATTTTAGAGGATCCGATTTCATTTCTTGGACTCCTGTTCATTTTTAATCTTGTAAACCCTAATTTCCAAATCGAATTGGGGATTTTATCTCATTGTAATACCTAAGCCTTTGTATTCATAAAAGCTATCAATAAAGTGAATACTCAACATCAATAATAGCTTATGTCTTAATTCAATATCATGTATGAAACTACTTATTAGAGATATTCACTTATACCTTTCGAAGGGGTTCCCTCTTATGTTATTGGTCCCCCTTCGATGCTGTTGTCGCCTTTCATCGCCATTGATTGATCATTTAGAGTATTCCAACCTCAATTCTGCTGATTCTAACCATTTTGAAAGGTTTCGAAAGGGTCTCCATCTGGTTAATTTCAATTCTTAAGCACATCAGGGTGTTAACCATTTTTATCGTTAACAAAAAATTCTCGGAAAATACGATTCATGAGATCAACAAAGTAAGCTGGAGCGTATTTTAACCCAAAAGGCATAATGAGCAACTCATAAAAACCGTAATGGGTATGGAATGAAGTAAGAGGAATG
This sequence comes from Allium fistulosum, assembly GCA_030737815.1. NCBI lineage: Eukaryota > Viridiplantae > Streptophyta > Magnoliopsida > Asparagales > Amaryllidaceae > Allium > Allium fistulosum. Next base: position 548,492,344 of record CM060906.1, read on the forward strand.
CTATCCTCTGCCACACGAAGCTGATGAAAACCGATCGCTAAGTCTTATTGGGAAAAGACCTTTGCACCACAAAGCTGAACAGAAAGATCATCGATCCTAGGCAGGGGATACTTGTTTTTAATGGTAAGCCCATTAAGCTTGCAATAATCTATGCAAAGCCTAAGAGTACCATCATCTTTCTTCACAAACATGATACAGGCTCCCTAAGGAGAAGAACTAGACTAGATAAACAGCTACGCTTCCAAATCCGACACCTGCTTCCTCAACTCTTCATTCTCCTTGGTAGACATCCGATAGGGAGGATGAATAACTGGTTGAGCTATAGGGATAAGATTATTCGAAACTCAATATCTTGCTTGGGAGGCAACTCAAACCGGGTTCAAAGATATCAAGATAATTACAAGCAACATGGACATGGGAAATATCATCGTCTTCCCGAGACTCAAGAGAAAATAAGGATGCTATCGAATCAGAATCAACATCATGAAGAATAATAAAAATCCGCTCAACAGATTCTGGATGTCGAAGGTGAATAGTTCTTTTGGGACATAGGATATGGGCTTCATAGCGGTTAAGCCAATCCATTCCCAAAATCATTCCAAATCCAAGATAATGCATTACATGAAGATCGGCATGAAAAGAATGGCCACATAAGATAATCTCAACATCTCTACAATGCATACTGAGGGTTACGGACCAACCGACCAGGTTCACAATTCTCAGCGAAGTCACTGAGCACACATCATCTACAGATAGGGCATCAACAAGTTCCTTTTATATGAGTGAGTGAGATGCACCCGTATTGAAGAGAACTCGAATAGGAAGATTCTGAAAAAAATAACACCTTCAAGAATAGAAGGAGATATACCTCGACACTGAGATGCTCCACCAGAAGCTTGCACAACACTAGCTTCCCAGAATGAGTCCTTCAACCGCTTGAGAACAAGATGCTACAAGATGACCTTCCTTCTTGCAATAACAACAAATTGGAGTTTTAGGATAATCCTTAATGAAATGCTCTTTGGAACCATAATTGTAGCATTCTCCCCGAGAAGGTTACGTTGGAGTGGAACTAGAACCTTGCTTCTTGATCTTCTCGTGCGGGTGAAAAGGCTTAGACTTGTTGAAAGGTTGCTTCCTCTTAGGATGAAAGCTCTTCTTCTCTGCTACATCTTCTTCACTGCTATCTTTCTCAACCGCCTCAAGCCTAAGGGTCGAATCAACTATCTCTTCAAAAGAAATCTTTAACTACTACAACAACACCTTCATAAGATTCTTTCTTAACCCCTCCACAAATTTCTGATTCTTCTTTAGCGGCGTGCTAATGCATTCGACCCCATATTTGGAAAGGGATTGGAAGGCCGACACATACTCCGATAATGAAGACTTCCCTAGCTTCAACTCATTAAACTACTTAGCCAACGAGGCCTTCTCGGATCCGGGAATGAACTTCAACTCAAAATGCTCCCTAAACTGCTCCCAAAATAAGGTAAACTCATCCACCTCTGTAATAAGAGCTCATACCAATCTAGAGCTCGCTCCTAAAGCTGACTAGATGCTACCTGAACTCTATGCTGATCAGAAAGTTCCATGCGAGAAAATGTCCTCTCGCATTCCTAAGCATGCCTGTACCTCAATCATACTCTCAAAACCTCTTAAGGGCTTGCCACCAAGATGCGAAAAGTCGCTGCATATGAGTCCAAAATTTGACTTGTGAACATATCCGAAGGAAGTTCGAAAGGCTGAGTATTCCTAACAAGTTCCATAATCTACTCGGTGGACAAAAACACTCCATCCTGAGAAGGCCCTCAGAACTATCCACCAACAGAACGAATAGGTGGTCTACCGCCAGGCATCTAAGATTCTGAAAGGAATAAGATACGATAAAAGATTATTTAAGTGTCATATGTTTCGATGTTAAGAATTCGAAAGATAGACACAAAATGATATACTATCATGAAAACCAAAAGGACGATTCCTAAGACTTGCCTAAACCACAATTCGTATCAGTAACATCATAATTTGTTCTAAACTTAGCTCTGGTACCAAGCGTGACGCCCTACCCCGAGACCCACACTAACAAAGAATATTACAAAGTAATTTTATCGACTAGTGTAGAGAATAAGGCTGGTTAGGAGCGACCATCCTTGAATTTTACTGTAAGCGAGCATCGATATGTTGATTAATAAGTTATACCTTTTTTAATAAAGTGGAATCGACGTATACAATTCAGGCTTAAAACAAAACTACGGTGGCTATAATAAAATCCAGAACAACATATAATAAATACAGATCTAGAATCATAGATCAGATATAGTGGAATACAAATAGATACAAGTCTGAGCCAATCCAAAATAGATGCATGATGTAGACTACAAATATATAAGGTGCCACATCTCAAAATATGAATATGTACACAAAAGGAGTCTAGCTCGACATAAGGTACAACATAACATCACATATATACATATATGAAAAAAGTAACTACAAGCTAACAGATAGGACATCCACTCTAAAGCATCAAGCTGGAGGACTTGAGACATCTTAGTTTGACCCAAGCATTATAAAAATAATAAACGGGCCAGTCTAGACTAAGATAAATTAGTTAGCAAAAATGAATGAGAGATAAAGTGAACTAGATCTCAAATATAGTCATATATCGACAAATATCAAACATGCATCAATAACTCCGAATCACCAAGTACTAAAAATCAGTATAGCTTATAAAAGGAAAAATTCCCCAAAATGATTTGGTGACAATTCAACAACATCAAATCTAGAAATCTCACAAGTAGAAATCTAGAAATCTCACAAAAATAGGGAAGGCGCCAAACTCCAAGATTGGTGAAATTAATTCATTTATACGCATGTAACTCCAAGATAGACGTACATGTCTATAAAAATCAAGATAGGTACGAGATCTATAAACATCAAGATAGGAACAAGTCCTACAATTTTCAAAATAGGTACGAGACCTATAAACATCAAGCTAGGAACAAGTCCTATAAACATCAAGATAGGTACGAGACCTATAAACTGCAAGATAGGAACAAGTCCTATAACCTCCAAAGACGAGTCATAAACTTATTGATAAAAGCGTTAAATGCTTACATATTGCAACCGAATAGATAACGACCATATGTCCCATACCACACGGGTTCACCCAAACGTTTACTATACAATAGTAAACTCCACTTGTGTGTAGCAATGGTTCGGTCAAGCGAGTTCGAGAATTAACCGGCAAAACTAATACGAGCATTCCATACCACTTGTTTTATTTATCCGTTTAAATCAATTCCACATTCGATCGATGTTGTGCAATTTTTATAAAATTCTTCACTTTAAAATCATTTTTGGTAACATTGATTTATAGCGGAAATATACGTATATATAAGTACACCTTTCAAATCGTTGCTCCAAATCATTTTTAAAACCATTTTCAAAGAGAATAACATTATATATATTTCTAAAACTATTTATATAGAAATTAGATTTGTACTTCAAAGATTTTCATTAAATGGTTTGATTTAGAAATCAGCCTTTATAAATTTGATTTCAAAACGTGCGTCAAAAGTGTGTCTTACTCCCAAGATCCATAGAACAACTCTATGGTATAAAACATCAAAATGAATCCATGAATTCATAATCTTAATCATGAAATATCAATGAAATTGATATGAAATGTAACACCAAAATCAAGCAATTAATCTTAAGGAATCAACTTGGCAAATAAGTGGCGAACTGGTCTATCGTAGAACACCAAAACACAGCCTGGGAATGAAGTCCAAGTAGTGATCGGTGCATCGGTAGGGCATATCGGTCCAGTTGTTGCCGCACCTGGGCTGACTGCCAGGTGATTCCATTTGCTCTTCAATGATCGGATTCCACTAATTTCTCCTATGTTCCATCTTTAATGATCCGGGGTACTGAACGAGCAAACATGCAAGCAAATATATATGTATGATTGAATGAAACTCATGATTTCATAAGTGGGTTTTCAACAAACAAAGAATCTAATTCAAATAGACAACGAATTCATCAATATACTAAGAGCATATACATTAGAGATTCAACCAAATTCATATAACAGCAGCAAGCATTCATCTTAGACTAGAAATTATGAGATAAACTCATCTAAACAAACCTGGAATAGAAGATATTAGCTTAGAGCCTCCTATGTCTTCCTATTTAAAGTTTTACCAAGGCTATGATCAAAGATTGTATAGGAATGATCAAAATCAAAAATTAAAGTTGAATTGAAATCCTAATTAGATGCATAGAAAGGTAGAAGAGATTACCACTTATCAATATACACTAGAATTGAGAAAAAGCCTTTTGATTTCAATCTTTAATTTAGAAATTTGGGAATTTGGGTTTTTGAACTTTGAGTATGTTTTTTCTTTTTGGTTTCGGTGTTGAAATGAGAATGAGAAACAATATACGTACATTCTCATTTCTTATTTCTCTAGTTTGGGGTAAATGGGTTAATATGTAGATCCATTAGCCATATGTTGCTAATTTTCCTAAAACAAAAGTGTTGCTAATTTGTATTATTTCATTTTAACATGTTATAAACACTAATTTGATTTAAATAATGTTCTAATTTAACTAACATTTATTTCTACAATTTCCCAAAATAAATAACATGTCAAAATCTCATTTTTACTAATATTGAAATATTTTATCGAATTAAATGTAACTTATAAAGTTAAAAGTTATTCTCCATATTTTTAATAAAATAAATCATTAATTGAGAAATCATATTTCAAACAATGAAATTATTTCCATACAATTTATTTATATATTTTCTCCAGCTGTTCTTATATCATTAAATATAAGAATTAACTACAAAAAGGAAAATTCAATAAGTTCTCACATTATTCTCATTCCAAGTCCCTTTTAAATTTGGAAACATAATAATCATAAATTCTCCAAATTAATTAAATCATATTTTAAATTTTAATTCTAGGTAATCTCAACCAGGGTTGTTACATATCCCCCCTTATAAAAATTGCGTCCCCTCAATTTTCCTTAAGGGAAAATCAATAACATTACAAGGATGCATCAATCAAAAAGGATAAAATCATAAGCACGAAATAATTCAAAGCAAGAGTCTCACCACCAATGAGCATGGGAAAATAAATTAGGATGCGTTCGCTTGACAAACTCTCTGGTTTCCAACAAACAGTCCTTTGGATTGCTAGACCATTGGACTTTAACGAGCGGGACATCATTATATGAAGGCGTTTAACCTCCGATGCAACAATATGGATAGCTCTTTGCTCATAAGTAAGGTCGGGTGAGACCTCAAGCTCCTCAAGATTTCTTGGCTCAAGAATAGAATCTGAATCACGAAGACACTTCCGAAGCTGCGAAACATGGAATGCATCATGAATTCCAGAGAACTGGGCTGGAAGAGATATTTGATAAGCAACAGGGCCGATATGTTCAGTGATTGGGTGTGGTCAATATATCTCGAAGCCAATTTCTCGGAACGACCGAACCACATCACATCCTTCAATGGAGATACACGAATAAAGACTCGATCACCTACAGAGAATTCTAATGCTTTCCTTCTATTATCCGCATAGGATTTCTGCCTGCTCTGTACCTCTTTCATTCTTCATTGAATGAGATCGAACTTCTCAGAAGATTCAAGAATAGAGTCGGGGCCAAAAATGAGTTTCGACCCAGACTCAAGCCAACAAGAAGGTGATCTACATGACCTTCTATAAAGGGCCTCGAAAGGAGCCATGTCGATACTAGATTGGGAACTATTGTCGTAAGCAAACTCAAAAAGGTTGATATGATCTTCTCTACTCCCACTGAAGTCGAGAATACAACCACGAAGTAAATCTTCCAATACCTTATTAATTTGCTCCGTCCGCCCATCCGTCTGCGGATAATAGGCAGTGCTGAAATTAAGTTTCAAACCTAAAGCTTTGTGGAGAGCTTTCTAAAATCCGCTTGTAAACAAGCGATCTCGATGACAAACAATGGCACTAAGGACGCCATAAAGTCTTATAATCTCCTTAACATAGATCTTAACGAGCTAAGAAGTAGTCCGATTGGACTTAACCAGAATAAAGTGGGCTGATTTGGTCAAATGATCAACAATCACCCACAAGCTATCATGGCCAGCCCTCGAACGAGGAATACCCTCGATGAAATCCATAGAAACCTGGTTCCATTTCCACATTGGGACCTCCAATGGTTGCAAAAGACCACCGGGACGCTGATGCTTGACTTTAACAAGCTGAAAATTCAAGCAGCGCTTCACAAACTCAGCTACATCCCGCTTCATTCCTTCCCAAAAATAAAGATGCTTCATATCGGCATACATCTTACTACTACCGAGATGAATAATATACTTAGAGTGATGACACTCCTCAAGAATATCTCTCCTAAGATCACCAACATCACGAACTACAAGCCTATCTCTGCTATGAAGACAACCACATGCATCAACAACAAAATCCTGCAACTCATCACTTTGAGAAACACCACCACATTGCTAAAAAATGAGATAGATCAGGATCACGCTTCTGGGCTTTCGCAATTCGATCCAAAAGACTCGGACGATCCGCCATGGTAAACAATAAGATGGAAGAGCTAAAATCTGGAATACGATCTCTAATCTCACAAGAAAATAAAATCTCAAGATTCTTCACTCAGCTAACATCAAAGAGACAATAGCCTACTATTTGCGACTAAGAGCATTCACTACTCGATTCCCCTTTCTCGGAGTGTACTGAATATCAATATCATAGGAAGCAAGGAATTCGAGCTATCTCTATTGTCGCATGTTAAGCTCCTTCTTGGTGAATAAGCACTTTAATGACTTATGGTCGTTATAAAGTACAATCTCTCATGTTGATTCCAAATCTTCAAAGCAAAGTCAGTAGCTGCGAGCTCCAAATAATGAGTGGCGTATCTAACCTCATTCATCTTTAACTGGCTCGAAGCAAAAGCAACAGCACGATCTCGCTGCATAGAAATATCACCTAAACCTAATCTACTAGCATCCGTGTAAACCATAAGATCTTGGTTCCCATTCGTAACCACAAGAACACGAGCCTTGGAAAGGAGTTCCTTCAACTTATGAAAAGAAGTTTCACACATATCAGACCAAATATACTTAACTCCTTTCCTAGTTAAAGAAGTAAGAGGTAAGACGATCTTGGAAAAATCCTTTATGAATCGACGGTAATAAACTGCTAATCCTAGAAAACTACAAATCTCTAAAACATTCTCAAGCCTTTTCAAATTTTGAATAGCTTCAATCTTCGATGGATCAATAGAAATGCCTTCTACAGAAACTACATGCCCCAAAATCTTTACTTGCCTCAGCCATAAATGACACTTAGAAAATTTTGCTTTCAACTTATTCCTTCTAAATGTCTCAAAAACAATCCTAAGATGCTCCTTATGCTCTTCCTTTGATTTAGAATAAACAAGAATATCATTAATGAGTATAAGAATGAATCGATTGAGAAATTCTTAGAAAACACGATTTATAAGATCAACAAAATTAGCTGGAGCATTTGTTATCCCGAAGAGCATAACAAGCCACTCATAAGAACCATAACGGGTTGGTTCTTATGTCAAAGGAATGCTTCCTCTGCCACACGAAGTTGATGAAAACCGATCGCTAATTCTAATTGGGAAAAGACCTTAGCATTGCAAAGCTGATCAAAAAAGATCATCGGTCCTTGGCAGGGATGCTTATTTTTAATGGAAGCTCATTAAGCTTGCGATAACCTACGCAAAGCTTAAGTGTACCATCAGCTTTGTTCACAAACACAACAGAGGCTCCCCAAGGGGAAGAACTAGACTAGATAAATTGCCATGCTTCCAAATCTGAAAACTGCTTTCTCAACTCTTCATTCTCTTTGGCAGACATCCGATAGGGAGGATGACTAACTGGTTAAACTCCAGGAATAAGATCAATTCGGAACTCAATAGTATGCTTGGGAGGCAAGCTCGAAACGGGTTCAAAGATATAAGGATAATTACAAACAGTAGGGATTCGGGAAATATCATCGTCTTCCCAAGACTAAAGAGAAAATAAGGATGCCACTAAATCAGAATCAACATCATAAAGAATAATAGAAATCCATTTAACAGATTCTAGATGTCGAAGGTAAATAGTTCTTTTGAGATATAGGATATGGGCTCCATAATGGTTAAGCCAATCCATTTCCAAAATCACTCCAAATCCAAGATAATGCATCGGATGAAGATTAGCACGAAAAGAATGGCTGCATAAGATAATCTCAACATCTTTATAAAGTATACCGAGGATTGCAGACCCACCGACCAGATTCACAATTCTCAGCGAAGTCACTAAGCACACAACATCTAAAGATAGATCATCAACAAGTTGCTTTTATACGAATGAGTTAGATGGACCCGTATCGAAGAGAATCCAAATAGGAAGATTCTAAAAAATAATAACACCTTTAAGAATAGAAGGAGATATACCTCGACGGTGAGAAGCTCCACCTTAATCTTGTACAACACTAAGCTTCCCAGAAGTGAGTCCTTTAACCACTCGAGGGCAAGATGCTACATGATGACCTTCCTTCTTGCAATAACAACAAATTGGAGCTTTAGGACAATCTATTGAAATGCTCTTTGGAACTACAATTGTAGCATCCTCCTTGAGATGGTTGTGTTGGAGTGGAACTAGAACCTTGCTTCTTGATCTTCCTATTACGATGAAAAGCTTGGACTTGTTGAAAGGTTGCTTCTTCTTAGGATGAAAGATCTTCTCCACTACATCTTCTTCACTACTATCTTTCTCAACCGCCTCAAGCCTAAGGGCCAAATCAACTAACTCTTCAAATGAAACCTTCAACTGCAACAACACCACATTCCTAAGATGTTTTCTTAACCCCTTCATAAATTTCTGATTCTTCTTTAACGATGTACTAATGTGTTTGACCCCATATTTTGAAAGGGATTCGAAGGCTGACACATACTCCACCACGGAAGACTTCCCTACCTTCAACTCAATAAACCTCTTAGCCAACGAGCCTTCTTGGATTTGGTAATGAACTTCAACTCAAAACGCTCCCTAAACTGCTTCCAAGATACTATAGACTCATCCATCTCTGCAATAAGAAGCTCATACCAATCTAGAGCTCGCTCCTGAAGCTGACTAGATGCTACTGGAACTCTATGCTGATCAGAAAGTTTCATGCGAGAAAATATCCGCTCGCATGTTCTAAGCCATGCTTGCACCTCAATCACACTCTCAAAACCTCTTAAGGGTTTTCTACCAAGATGCACAAAGTCACTACACATGTGTGCAAAACTCGACTAGCGAACAGAAAGATCCATAGGAGGTCTAATAGACTGAGTATTCCTAACGAGTTCCATGATCTGATCGATGGACATAAACACTCTGTACTGATGAAGGCCACTGGACTGCCCACCAATAGAATGGGTAGGTGGTATACCGCTAGCCATCTAAGATACTAAATGAAATAAGATAAGATAAAATATTATTCAAGAGTCATATGATTCGGTATTAGGAATTCTAAAGATAGACACAAAAGGATATACTATCATGAAAACCAAAGGGATGATTCCTATGACTTGCCTAAACTACGGTTCATTTACGTAATATCATAATTTGTTCTAAACTTAGCTCTGTACCAAGCGATGTGCCCCACCTCAAGACCCACACTAACAAAGAATATAATAAAGTAATATTGCGGCTAGTGCAGAGAATATGGCTGGTTAGGAGCGACCATTCATGAATTTTACTTTAAGCGAGCATCGATACGTCGATTAATATGTTATACATTTCTTTAATCAAGTTGAATTGACGTATACAATTCAGGCTTAAAACAAAACTATGATGGCTATAATAAAATTCAGAACAATATATAAAAATACAGAACACAGAATCACAAATCAGACATAGCATAATAAAAATAGATACAAGTATGAACCGACCCAAAATAGATACATGATGTAGACTACACATATGCAATGTGCTACATCTTAAAATATGAATATGTACACAAAAGGAGTCTAGCTTGACATAAGATACAACATAATATCACATATATACATAGATGAAAAGAGTAACTACTAGCTTACAAATAGGACGTCCACTCTAAGGCATCAAGCTGGAGGACCTAAAACATCTCGGTCTGACCCGAGTATTATAAAAATAATAAACGGGTCAGTCTAGACTAAGATAAATGAGTTAATAAAAGTAAATGATAGATAAAGAGAATTAGGTCTCAAATATAGTCATATATCGACAAATATCAAACATGCACCAATAACTCCAAATCACCAAATACTAAAACTTAAGATAGCTTATTAAAAGCAAAAATCTCTGAAATGATTTAGTGATAATTCAATAACATCAAATCTAGAAATTTCACAAATAGAAATCCAGAAATCCCATAAAAAGGGGGAAGTTGCCAAGCTCCAAGATTGGTGAAATAAAGTCACCTTCATGCATATAACTCCAAGATAGACATATAAGTCTATAAACACCAAGATAGGTACGAGACCTGTAAACATCAAGAGAGGAAAACGTCATATAATCTTCGAAATAGGTACGAGACCTATAAACATCAAGATAGGAATAAGTCCTATAATATCAAGATAGGTACGAGACCTATAAACTTCAAAATAGGAACAAGTCCTATAAACTTCGAAGGCGAGTCATAAACTCGTTGATAAAAGTGTTAAACACTTTCAAATAACAATCAAATTGACAACGACCATGTGTCCCATACCACACGGATTTACCCAAAATTTTACTATACAATAGTAAACTCCACTTATGTGTAGCAATGGTTTGGTCAAGCAAGTCCAAGAATTAACTGGTGAAACAAACGTTAGCATTCCATACCACTCGTTTTATTTAACCATTTAAATCAATTCCTTATTCAATCGATGTCGTGTAATTTTTATAAAATTCTCCACTTTAAAATCATTTTTGGTAAAACATTGATTTATAGCGGAAATATATACATACACACACACACACACACACACACACATATAAGTATGCTTTTCAAATCATTGCTCCAAATCATTTTTAAAACCATTTTCAAAGAGAATAACACTATATATTTCTAAAATTATTTAATAGAAATTATATTTGTGCTTAATTTTTTACATAAAATGGTTTGATATAGAAATCAGCCTTTTATAAACTCAACTTGAAAATGTGCATCAAAAGTGTGTCTTACTTCAAAGATCCGTAGAACAACTCTATGGTATAAAACATCAGAGTGAATTCATCAATTCATAACCAAAATCGAAAATATCAATGAAATTGATATGAAATGTAACACCAAAATCAAGCAATCAATCTCAGGGAATCAACTGGGCAAACAAGTGGCCAACAGGTCGATTAAAGAACACCACTACATAGCCTGGGAGTCAAATCCTGGTTGCGACCGATGCGCCGGTAGGGCATACCGGTCCACCGGTTGCCTTACCTGGGCTGACTCGCAGGCGAATCCGGTGGCTCTCCGATGATCGAATTCTGCTTATTTCTCCTATGTTGCTTCTTTAATGATCCGGGGTACTGAACTAGCAAACATGCAAGCATATATACATGTATAATTGAATGAAAACATGATTTCATAAATGGATTTTCAGCAAACCGAGAATCCAATTCAAATAGAGGAAGGATTCATCAATATATTAAGAGCATATACACTAGAGATTCAACCAAATTCATATAACAACAACAAACATTCATCTTAGACTAGAAATTATGAGATAAACTCACCTAAACAAACCCTAATGGAAGACATTAGCTTAGAACCTCCTATGTCTTCCTATTTCAACTTCAACCTAGGCTATGATCAAAGATTTGATTGGGATGATCAAAATCATAAATTAAAACTGAATTAAATTCTTAATTAGATGCATAGAAAGGTAGAAGAGATTACCTCTTATCAATATACACTAGAATTGAACAAAAGCCATTTGATTTCAATCTTTAAGTTGGAAATTTGGGAACTAGGGTTTTTGGACTTAGAGTATTTTTTTCATTTATGTTTCGGTATTGAAATGTGAATGAGAAATAATATACATACGTTCTCATTTCTTAATTCTCTAGTTTGGGCAAAATGGGTTAATATGTAGATCCATTAGCCAAGTGTTACTAATTTCCTAAAACAAAAGTGTTGCTAATTTTTATTGTTTCATTTTAACACTTTATAAACCATAATTTGATTTAAACAATGTTCTACTTTAACTAACACTAATTTTAATTATAATTTTCCCAAAACAAATAACATGTTAAATTCTTTTTTTACTAATATTGGAATATTTTATCAAATTAAATATAACTTTTTAAAATGAAAAGTTATTCTCCATATTTTTAATAAAATAAACCATTAATTGAGAAATCATATTTCAAATAATGAAATTATTTCTGTACAATTTATTCATTTCTCTAAATTGTTCTTATATTATTAATTATAGGAATTAACTACAAAAAAGAAAATTCAATAAATTCTTAATATATTCTTATTCCAAGTTTTAAATTTGAAAACACAATAATTAGAAATTCCCCAAATTTATTCAATTAATTAATTAAAATTAATTAAATCATATTTTAATTTTTAATTCTAGGTAATCTTGGCCAGGATTGTCATAATCTATTACCTAATTTCAACATAAAATTCTGAATACTATTACCAAACAAATTATTTTCAACCAATCCCAAAAAGGAACATCTATTAGACTGAATATGATATAGGATTTCAAGTTGTTTTGTGGGGGAGTTCATCCCTTTGATGTTCCAAATATGGAACTCTACTAAATATCAGATGAAGGAATACCACCTATTTCAAAGGAGGCAACAAACCCTATTTTCTTTTGTTTTCTGACTTTTTCCTTCTTCTCCTTGATTTGAGTAACCATAGCTGACTTGCCTTTCGATTAGTGAGTTGGCACTTTTGTTTTCCATTATTCGTTTCTTTAGAAATAAGTGCACAACTTAGACGTTTGGCTTAACCACATTGATTTTGGGTTCGATAGTGATTCTACTTAGGGATGAGGATGATGACTCTGTGTCGATTCCGAGTCTATTCCCTTTTGTTGTGATCACTTTCAGTGATAGTTGTCGAGAATTGATAAGTGACGATTTCCTTTGTATCATTGCTTGTGTGAGGGTATTGAGTTGTGTTGTCTTGTCCTTGGGATTTTGAGGACGAAATCCTTTTAAGGAGGGGAGAATGTAATGACCCATATTTTTAAGACGATATATTTAAGTAACTGATTTAAATATTAAATCATTAATTAATGGACGGTCCCAAAAATATGATTTTCACATACGTTCGGATCAGAACTCGAGGCCACTTCTGTTGAGTACCTATCGACATTACGAATTAAAACAAATATAAGGATCGCTATATTTGGAGTTCGAACAATCAAACGGCCGAAATGGTCTCGAAAAGCGCGAAATTATCATTCTGGAGCGCAGGGTCTCGAATAGTGATGAAATTTATACCATTGGGACCGATAAAATGAGGTGATGCACGCAAACGAGTTTCGTTGTGATCGGACGCACCATATAGTAGTGCAAGCTCGAAACGTGCAATGTTTTATTTGGGAAATCAAACAAAGTATTATTTAAATTATCAAACCACCATCTTATCCATTCTCTTCATGAAAACATGATTACTGTTCCTTTGAGCTTCAGGAAAAACCAACCTGCCTTCATATTGATTTTCAAAAATCAAAACTAAGAGATCTAGGCCACCTAAAATCAGGAAATTTGTTCCGATGGATTCGTATGATCAAGATCTATAAACATATACCTGATGGGATTTTAGGTTACGATAGGTGAAATCGATGGTGGGATTGAACTTCTCTTTGTGGGAGACACATTTCCATCAAATTTCAATATCTCCGGAGCTATATATTAAAACGCATCCATTTATGGTAGCTAAGAAAACACTACCAAGTCGTGCAATAGGAGGAGGCGTCGGAGTTTGTGACTTTGATATCGGCGGATCGAGCGTTCGAAGAGAAGAATAATGGCACAAACGACGTTTTATTTCGTTAGGCAGAGCACCATTTCACAATGAGAAGGTGCATGGTTTGGGAATGATATCCACGTACAGTAATGGGAGAATGGAAGAAGGATTAAACACTAATGAGGTAATTAGTTTAAATTAAGTATTAATCAAATTAATTAATTGTTTAAATAAACCAATAACTTATATGTTGCATATCTTTTGCATACGAGGTCTGTTTTGGACGTCGTTTCTTGCATTGTGCTCAGGATGGAGAGCTCTATGACTTGGAGTTAGTTGGACAGATTTGAATGAGGTAAGTGATATTGTCTCTCATCATACTATGATTGGTTGCATAATATTAGATTGACGCTCGGGAATGATTTTGGTATTAAAATATGATTTTCCTATACTGATATATCTGCTTTTGCTTTTAGTCTAGTTGTCAATAACACTTGTACTTTTTCTTCCAAGTCTTATTTTGCTTGTGAATAATAAAGACTTTTATTTTTTTCAAGTCTTGTGTGAATTTGTCTAAGTGTTCGAGAAATGCAAATTACATTCGATGTATTTGTAGTCCACTTCTTATCATTATCGGACTAAGTTGCTAGTCTGTTCCATCTCTGGTAAGTGAAGAATGATCGCTAGGGCATATATCTGTACATGACCATGTTCGTTTTCGGAACTTGGTCGAATCCCAATCGCATTGAAAATTAATTCAACATCCATTACATGGGTGTTTCAAGTGTGATCGCACCTATCTTCGGGCGTCAATCGAAGTAACTCATCTTCAAGTGTCTCTTCGGGCATCCTTCTTAGGAATACCTGCTCTAACCATGCCAAACGCTAAGCATCGGCTGGAGCCAATCACTAAAGGTAGTGTTTTAAATATCCTTATCTAGGACGTTTGTCTTCGATCGTGCCTAACTCTAGGCATTGATCGATGTAAGTAAGGTCCCTACTATCTCTACGTGTAGATCTTTTGTCCTGCTTGCTCTGAGCATGGTGTGGACGCTCTGCCAAACACTGGGGATGAGTAGTAGAGCAAACTGCCTCATTCAATCTTTGAATGTTTATACTCTTGCCCCAAGTTGCAAGTTAGAAGAGTTGTTTGACATCTCTCCAGATGCCAATTGTGGTTGAGCTTCATGTGTCTAATAATGGACCGCGGATGCTTGGTTGGCACTTATCTTTGGGTACCTGCACCCCTGTGTTTTGCACATGCAAGTTCATTTAAGTATATGTCACTGATCCTAGTGTAAAGTCATGCATAGACAGATTCATAAGCTTTGGAAATCATTTCGTTTATAAACACTTGAAATGATAGACTCTATCTGGTTACACGAGTTTGATTAAATATGTACAAATTTACATTCAAGTGAAATAGTGTTGCAAGTGTTCGCTATTACGCGCCCGCGGGAGTGAGATCCTGTCCAGCGTTTCTAGTCGAATGTGCCATCTTCAAGCTTTTGTTCAATTGCATACGGATCTTTCCATGTCTGGCCTAAGTTCCCAAGGCTAGGGAAGATTCGTTTGAGAATGAGATCGCCAACTTTGAAAGTCCAAGTCTTGACCTTGGTATTGTAGTATCGGGCGACTCGATTTCGATGTGTGACTACTCTCAAGACAGCTTCATCACGATTCTCATCGATAATATCGAGACATACCAGCAGGAATTCCTTATTCGTCCGTTGATTATAGTGAGTGACTCGATGAGAAGGCACTTTAAGTTCAAAGGGGATCATAGCCTTTGATTCGTAAGCTAGGGCGATTGGAGATTGGCCAGTCGCTGACTTGTGGGTCATTCGATAAGCCCAAAAGTGCCAATGGAAGTTCATCGACCCACTTGCCCTTGGCCTTCTTCTATCGTTTCTTGAGAATAGACTTAATGATTTTGTTAACTGCTTCACCTATCCATTCGCCTAGGGGTGTGCAACCGCAGCAAACCTCTTCTCGGTATGGTGCCTATGGCCAAAATATTTGAAGTTGGTATTGTCGAATTAGGTCATGTTATCAGAAATAATCATTTGTGGAACTACAAGATGACATTTGATGTTTCTGACTACAAAGTCGATTACTTTCTTTATGGTGATCATGACTAAAGGCTCTGTCTCAACCCATTTAGTGAAGTAATCAATTGCAAAGATGGCGTATTTCGCACCACAGTTCGATATTGCAACACACCAATAATATTGATTCCCCGAACTGCAAACGGCCAGAGACCGACCATTTGAGTAATCTCTATTGGTAGGGCTCTTGGAATCGCAGTGAAACTTTGGCGCTTATCACATGTTTTGATGAAATCAGCTGTGTTTTGGTTGATAGTTGATCAGAAATACCCGTAATGAAGGATCTTCATCACCAAGGTTTGTCCCATGTTGTGGTCACCATAAACCCCTTTGTGAACATCTTTCAAGACTCACTTGGCCTTATCGTCGTTGATGCATCGAAGCGTAGGAATTGACAATCATTTTCTATAAAGTACTCCTTCTTGCATGATAATTCTTACAGCTTTACAAACGAGTTAATGTCGTTCATTCTTTTGTTGGAAGGATTCCTCTCTATAGTCGCTCTTGATCTAAGTCATCCATGACTCCTTCTCAGATTCGGCCTCCAAGATCCAATCGACGTCCATCTGGTCGATGCTTGGAGCCGATGGTACTTCCATTGGAACTAGGCCCATTAGTTGTGCATCTCCGGAACTGGTTAACTTAGCTAGCGAGTCGACCTTTGCATTTATCTCTCAGGGAATATGCATACCACCAGTTGGGAATCATAGAAGATATGTAAGCCTTTGATCCGTAAGCTCCTTTCACTTGAAACTCTTTCCACACTAGACATACCATCAGTTGGGAATCATAGAAGATATGTAAAGTCTTAACTCCTAGCTCCTTGGCGATCTTCAGTCCAGCAATCAAGGCCTCATATTTTGTTTCATTATTTGTTATGGGAAAATCGAATTTTAGGGCATAACAAATTGGATGTTCTTCGGGAGTCACCAGCACGACTCCAGCACCAGAACAACGTTCGTTGAACGCACCGTCCGTGTAAATCTTCCATCTGGCATTCTGCTCTCCACTACTCTCTGGAGTATAATCTCATGCAGTGTATTCGACAATAAAACCCACCCAAACTTGACCCAGGATTGCTCTTTGAGGGTGATAGGTTATGACATACGAGCTTAATTCAGTGTTACATTTCAACAGCCTTCCAAAAGTCTCAAGTCATTGCAGGACCTGTCTCAAAGACTGATCGGTAAGGACTTTGATCGGATGAGCCTGAAAGTAGGGGCGCAATTTCGTTGAAGTGATTAACAAGCAGTATGTGAGATTTTCCAACTTCGGGTAATTTCTTTCCTGCTCATGTCAACTGCTTACTAATGTAGTACACCGGTCTCTGAATTCAGAACTCCTCATTTATGAGTGCGACACTCAATGTGTGAACTGACACTGCTAGATAAATAAACAAGTCCACATCATCCAATGGTTTTGACAGAATGGATGGTCTCTCCAAGTGATCCACCAGAGCCTAGAATGCGTCTATACATTCTTACATCCAAGCGAAATTCCTCTTCTCCTTCTTTATCACATCAAAGAAGGGCACACATTTGTCAGTGGCTCTGGAGATGAATCGACTCAAGACAGTTACCTTCCCATTCAAGTCTGAAAGTCTTTGAGTGTTTTTGGGGCATTGATGTTCCTTAGTGCTTCGATCTTCTCTCGATTCGCTTCGATTCCATGGGAGTTCATGTTTAATCTTGAGAAATTCCCTGATGCAATGCCGAAAGAGCATTTCAAAGGGTTAAGCTTCATCCCGTAGTTTCGGAGAACACTGAACATCTCTGCCAAATCATCAATGTAGTTCCTTGATTGCTATAACTTCGCAACCATATCATCCATATAGAGTTCCATTGAGTATCTGATCTTTAAACATCTTGTTCACCAATCTGTAGTAACTTGCTCCAACTTTCTTCAATCCGAAAGGCATAACGAGATAGCAGTACAGTCCTAAATCGGCTATAAAGCTGGTGTGTTTCTGGTCTAGTATGTGCATCGGTATCTGATTGTATTTAAAAGTGTGCATCACAATTTCTGTCCGGCTGTGGAGTGCACCAGCTGATCAATCCTCGGGTATGGGAAGCTATCCTTCAGGCATGCCTTATTTAGGTTAGTATAGTCAATGAATGTCATTCACTTCCCGTTTGACTTCTTCACCAAGACTGGATTTGATACCCACTTCGGGTACCGGGCCTCGCGGATGAAGCCGTTATCATTCAACGTATCCGCTTCATATGTTAGTGCAGATCTCTCCGGACATAGGTTGCGGCGTTTCTGTTTCACAGGAACGCAATTAGAATTTATATTTAATGCATGGCTCACAATCTCCGGCGATATTCCACACATATCCGAGTAAGTCCAACCAAATACATCCAGGTTTTCCTGGAGAAAACCAACTAACTCTTTCATCATGTTCACATCAAGCCGCAATCCGACCTTCAGGACCCGTGTAGGATCGTCCCGGCTGACTGGGATGTTGATTGTCAACTCGGCTGGAGCTGCCTTTCCATTCTCTGGCTTATTTCATGGATCCATATCCTTATGGAACAGACTGTGCTGTCCGAGCTATGGCTCAGGCGGTGGTTGCTATGCATCTAGAGCCTTGATATTGAGAGTCCTTTCCACGCCCTTTCCTTACTCTCGTCACCTTGCCTCTTGCAGTTCAACGACATAACACACTCACTACCAAGCCCCTGATCTCCTTGAACTATTCCCTCACCATTCTCGGTTGGGAACTTCATCATTAAGCACCACGAAGTAATGGCTACTCTAATTCAGCAAGGGCCGGTCGACCCAAAAATGCATTGTAGGTAGAGTAGATGTCCAACATAACAAAAGTCATGACCCACACTCTCTTGCAGTCACCCTCTCTAAGTACCAACAGTAGATCCATGCATCCCACAGGCTCGGTAGCATTCTCGTTAATCCCATGGATCCGAGATTTACATGGCTTTAAGTCTTTTCCCTTCAGAAACATCTGGTCATAGGCTTTCTTGTACAGAATGTTGATTGAACTCCCATAGTCAACCAACACTTTCCTCACAATAGCAGGGCTAATCACTGTCGATATCACAAGCGGATCAATCGTCGGGGCCTCTAACCCATCATCATCTCTATTTCGGAACACGATATCATCTGTCATAGTTTTGAGTTGCTTTGCCGAAACATCATCCTCGATGGCAAAATAACTCTTATTCATTACATGTTTTAACGCTCGCACGTACCATTCCACCTTATTTAAACTTTTTTTGGCTGGATGTGGTCCATTGATAATATTAAACTTTTAGTTCAGAATTAAAAGTGATCAAATTCGTTTTAATAATAATTTATTTTAATTAATGTGAGAAATTATCATTTCAGGGCACTGTCTCAGATTTTGTCAAAACTAGTGGCATTGGATCCAGAATACAGAATTGTTGTACGTCGACGAGTTTCGTGAGGATCAGACGTGTTGTGTGGTCGTCGTGCTCGAAATGTGTAGCGTTTAAATCGAAAGAATAAAATATAATATAAATTTCCCTACAAATAAACTTAAACCCTTAACCTAAATTTTAAAATTTCCCTCTTTTTCTCCCACCATTTTTCTTAGCCACCACCACTTCCATTCTTTCTTTAATTGTTTAGAGTGATATAGGCAATGAAATCAAAAAAAAATTGATCTGATAGCTTCGTATCAGATAAGGCTTCAAGGGGGTATGCTTTGATTAAGCCATGATGGTGTTTGGAGTTGCTCGACCAAAAGAAACCATGACCAGGTCTTGGCGTGGGGGCAATTGAGTTGGCGATAAGGTATGGTGTCGACAACGTTGTTCTTCTGGAGGGTAAACGAGAACATGGCGATGCTTTATATGGTGCGGTGTAGAGGAGGTGATCGTGACTTTAGGGCTAGGTTGGTGGAGCCAAGGTCGCGTTGAAGACAAGGTTGTCAGAGTGATTTCGAGGGTATGGGTGAACTCGTAGTGGCAATTGGACAAGAACGATGGTGGTTTGGTGGTTTTTGGAGGAGTGGAGCGAAATGCGTCTATGACAATGGCGCAATTAGGGCATAGGGTTGGAATTCGACCGACGGTGTCGAGGTTCGAATCAATGGGTGGAGAAGGAAGAGATGGTGATGAGAAATATGTTCGCTCGATCGCCTTGTGGTTTCGTCGAGCGATGGAGGAGGTAGGATGCACGGCCGAGGGTGTGTGCATATATCTATTTCATGCACGTGGGGAAAAAGAAAGGGATGAGTGTTGGATTAGTTTGGTAAGTATGGGATTAGTTTAATTAATTTGATTTATTAATATTTTATAATTCAAAATCTTATAAAAATCGTATCTTGTCCATACGAGGTTGGATCTAGATGTGGTCTTTTGCGTTGGACTTGTAGCGATGATATCTACGTGTTGGAGTTTGATTCGTCGAGTTTGGAGCTTATTGAAATTTCAGTCAAAATTGAATGGCGTTTGATTTTAGACTATTCGAAAATGCGTAAGCGTTGATTGGAACTTGGGTGAGTTTACTCACTAGTTGATTGAATAATGTTGTGTATATAATTGTTGTTGTATTAAAATATAAATTATATAATGAACAATGCAAGTTATTACTATTGGACCTCGTCTTGTTTTGTAAAATAAGTGATAACATTATTATTGAGTATAATCTCTCTTTTGATCTCTATAACATGTATCATGGCCTAGACTACTTGTTTTCATGTTTGATAGTGTGTTATAAATGTTTGAAGCGATATAGTCATATTAAACATGCTTTGAAATCCCTGATATTTGACATATGTTAAATTGTAAAAATTATGATATATCATGGAAATATATATGTATATATGTTTGGCTACACAAGTTTTAGTGTTTTTAACATAAAGGAATTGATTTGGACATTTGTGAATTTGGAATTGGAAGTTGAGAATGTTAGAAGCGAAAGAGTCACTATGGATGCACTTTGAAATCGTTGTGATCGGCGATTTTAAAGTTAACTTTGGAAGACATCCTAGGGCTTCTTCGTACTTATAATAAGTACTATAAGCGCACTTATTATCGAGAAAATATCAGGGTTTAAATATTGTTGATAATCATTTACGGATTTTCAAAGTGATGGTTTTAAATTAAAAAACATGTTTTTATGGTTTTTAAATAAATATTTTTAAAAAGTAACATAAGTATTTTAAAGTATACTTTTAGTGTATATATAGTTTTAAAAACGTGTTAAAGATTTTATTTAAGAAATAAAAGGCTTTTATTTTATTATATTTACAAATGGCTTATGTATTTTATTAAATATCTTAAGTTTATAAATATATATGATTATATATAGATATATATCTTTTTAAAGGTATTTTAGTATATTCAGAAGTTTTAAAAAAGAAGTTCAGTATTTGTGAATGAATAGAGGAGCTATGAGATTATGGCACTTACGTTAATGGATTGTTTTATAAGTATTTGTGAAAGAATAAAGGAGCTTTGGGATTATGATACTTACATTGTAATGGATTATTTTATAAATTTATTAAAAAGGTGTATAACCTTGTTTAATAAGTGGAGAAGCACTTAGAGCTTTAAATGGATGTTTTAAAGTAAACGACTAGTATAAAAGTGGTTTTTGGTTTGTCATAAATAATGTTTTAGTAACATTTATTTTTAAACCCTTGAATAATATTTTAAAGTGGTAAAATATTGTTAAATGATTTTGGGAAAAATACTTAGATCTTTAATCATGGAGTTTTAAAGAGAATAATAAGTATGATTTAGTTTTGGGTTTTTTGTGACAATGTGTTAATAACATTCACCTTT